>CM043018.1:151896540-152535514 GCA_023690525.1 Holotrichia oblita | reverse complement strand
AAATTTAAAGTGTCACAATCAGCTGGGAAACTCATGGCAACGGTATTTTGGGACTCGGAAGGAATATTGTTGATTGATTATAAAGATAAAGGTGTTTCTATAACCGGAGAATATTACGCTTCAATATTAGAGCGACTAAAAGAAGCCATTAAAGAGAAAAGACGGGGAAAATTGACGAAAAATGTGCTACTTTTGCACGACAACGCGCTCGTCCACAAGAGCCGCGTTGCGTTAGCTGCCCTGCATAAGGTGGGCTTCGAAATTGTGAATCACCCACCCTACAGCCCAGACCTGGCCCCGAGTCATTATTACCTGTTTCCGAAAATGGAAAAAGAGCTGCGGGGTAAAAAATTTACTGCCGATGATGAAGTCAAGGAGGCAGTTTCGGCGTATTTTGCAGATAAAGAGAAATCATTCATCAATCATCATGAGGGTATACATAAATTAATTGAGAGATGTGCAAAATGTATCCGTCTTGCAGGTGAATATATTGAAAAGAAAAATAATTTGTTTTTTTATTTCCACCCCCTATCCCCCATTCCGCGAATATAAAAACGCTCCCTCGTAAGCCTTTCGACAGCCAGCGTACTTCAGTGTGAAGGAGTAATTGATGGAAGTGTTTTTTGTTCCTTCAAATACACCAAGACTTGATTCAAAAAAACATATCTAGTAAGTATATCTGAAGATCGTTTCTGAAAAATTTTGGATTGTTGTCGGAGCACATTTAGGAATATTTGTGAGGAAAATCTTTGCGTCAAATCTTGCTTATTATTGGTATGACATTCATAAATTTTCCATTTTATTTAATCAAAAAAAAAAACTCGTTCACCCTCTTACCGTCAATTCTTTTTTTCTAGTATGTTAAAATTCCAAATTATATGGCAAATCCCAATCCAATCCTCAGGGTTTTCTGACCAATACACACACGGAATCTAAAGATATTACCAACTAAGAAATAAGATATATCAAAGATTAAATGAAGAACCGACGGTTAATCAAAATTTAGATGAAAGAAGATTCTTGAAGAATCTCCAAAACATCCAATTAAGAAATAGGTATTACTTTTTAGTGTTTAGTCAAAAAATATCTCGTAAAATATGGGGAAAGCTTCTTCTAAAAGGAATTAATTAATATAACATTATTTGAAGCAGTTCAGTAAGATATCAAAAAAATGAGACTTGAAAACATGGCAATTTTATTTCGCCACAACATGATTACATTTACTGATAAGAAATGCATTCATGTTGATGAAGCGGCTCTCCTAGGAATCCTGTCCAATTATTATTAGGGGTGAAGCAATGACTATTGATTTGTGAAATGAATGAACATTAATTCACCTAAGTTCATAAATAAGTTCAAAAATGCTACCCAATTTATAAAAAAACTTAGCCCTGAAAATGTCGTCATTGTGTTTTTTGGACAACATCATGAAATTGATCAGCGAGGAATGCATTCATGTCGATGAACCGACTCTGCAGTAAAAATCTTGTCCAAGAATTTGGCGTGAAATGATGACTATTGATTGTGTAAAAAAAATGTTATTAAATTTGCCAATTCTGACATTAATTTGTTGCTTCTTTTACATTTAAGCCACGATCCTATGAAAGAAGAAATAATAAAGCTGCAGAAGGTCATAAACGGAAATCAAAAATGCAACCCAATTTATTTAAAAAAAAAGCTCCAGGCATGAAAAGATCGTCTCTATGTCTTTTTTGTTAATAACATGATGATCATTGCTAACGAAGAATGTATTTAACTATGTTGATGCATAAACTCTGGCTTCAGATGCCATGTTTTGGAGAAATGTGTCACTAAATTTGCTCATTCTGGGCATTTTTTCTTTCAAATCAAAAATGGTTTTAATGCTGCCAAAAAAGATTGCTAAAAGAAAAATATTTAAAGAGAAGAATTTAAAAAATTATGACAAAATGAATGAAAAACTGTATCTATGTCGAGCCTATGGTCTTAGAAGAATAGATGAAGATTCCTACTCTAATTTATTGAAATATATTCTCGAAGAAAGTATCTTTAGATCTCTTTAAAGTCAATTCGTTTCTGTCTAAATTCATCAAAACAAAATATACCCAAAAACCAGTTTTTGGTCGTATTTGATCATTTTCACATACAATTAACAACACTTCCTGACGACAAGCAATTTCAAACAACAATTGTTTGTGAGCAAAATTCATTCGAACTCTACAAGGACCATCAAGTCTTGCCGTATCATTTTTTACACTCATAAACTTTCGACTGGTTTCGATAAAAAAAATCATAGAAATTTTCCACCACCTCCCCAAGATTTTTCCTCCCGACATATTTATCTCAGATTCTTCGAAAATGGTCAAAATTTTTAAACCTTACGACAAACAAATTGGATGATAAGTTTGAGGTGTTTCAATAATCAATCTATATTTTGGAAGAAAATTGTTACAAGGAAGGACTTAGGAGGGATCATTCATAAAATTACTTTATTAGTTGGAAATAAAGACATGTTTAGATGAAGACAACAATTCAAAACTCACTCATCGCTTTGATATCGATTGTTATAATTGATATGAGAATAGAGAAACATTATACGGGGTGACATAGAAAAAAGTACATTGCATAGTGCCACACAATAGAGGACACTAAAATAAGAAAAAAAATTCCTATGAACATGGGTCCGCAAGACCTTCGGTTAAAAAATACGGGGTGTTGAATTTTATTTCTTTTTTTTAATTTTTTTTTTTGAATATCTATGGTTCCAGTACAAATGCATCTGAAAGCCGACAATGCACGCTAATTAATCAAAAAATAACAATTGAATAATGTGTCATAATGACACTTGTCAAACTGATGTAATTGTTGTTTGAGGAATTTTGTGTTCGTGATTAAGTTTTCTCACTGATTATTCAAATTTGCTTTCAAAAATGGTTCACTACACTTTTGAAGAATACAGGGACATGATTATGTGTTACGGCGAAGCTAGATCAAATTCTTACGAAGCTCAACGTATTTATCGAGAAAGATATCCTTTTTAAGACAAGTTCCTAATGTTCGAACATTTATTGATGTGCATAGGCGTTTGAGAGAAGATGGCTGTTTTAGAAAACCAAAATTGAATAGTGGGGTTTCCAGAACTCGTCGCACTGTGCGAAACGAAGAAACTGTTTTACGAATGGTAGAAAATAATCCAAGAACAAGCACCAGAAAAACAAGTTCAGCGGTACGAAACCTTAACCGTGAATCAGTTAGACAAATTTTCAAAGAACAACTTCTTCGCCCATATCATTTCCAAAAATTCATTCACTATTGGAACATGACTTTGTTCCTCGTGTACAATTTTGCCAATGGTTGCAAAACCAAAGACAAAACATTATTTCATCAATTTTGTTTACTGACGAAGCTGGTTTTAGTCGTGATGGTATACTGAACCTACATAACATGCACCATTGGAGTGATGAAAATCCTCATCAAACTGTAATTCGAAGTCACCAATATGGGTTTTCAATTAATGTGTGGGCAGGTATAATTGACAATTATTTAATTGGCCCATTTCGATTGCCCAATCGATTGACAGGTGCACTGTATCGAAATTTCTTGAAGAATGATTTAAACACATTATTAGAGGATGTCCCATTGGCCATTCCTGGAAGAATGTATTACATGCATGATGGGGCGCCAGCTCACTTTTCTCGAGTGGCAAGGGAATATTTGGACAGGAGATTTGGAAATATGTGGATTGGTCGAGGGGGGCCAGCTCGTAGTCCCGATACCTTAATCCCCTCGATTTTTCATTTTGGGGATTTATGAAAAATGAAGTTTATGCTGTAGAAATACATAATGAAGAACAATTGTGGATAAGAATTATGGAATCGGCAGATAGATTTCGTAATAACCCAGGAATATTTCAAAGATGCCGTCAATCGTTAAGAAGAAGAATGGAAAAATGTATTGAAGTACAAGGGAGGGCAACAACTTGAACATCTTCTAAAAACTTAATTTTTTGTTTGAATTAATCATTGTTTTTGCAAATAAATTTAAAAAAAATTCAACACCCCGTATCTTTTAACCGAAGGTCTTGCGGACCCATGTTCATAGGAACCTTTTTTCTTATTTTAGTGTCCTCTATTGTGTGGCACTATACAATGTACTTTTTTCTATGTCACCCTGTATAGCTAAAGAGAGTCCAATCATCTTTTAGGGTTTGCTAACTAATACGCACACAAAATATAGATGAAAGGGAATCCTTGAAAAGGCAAAGGATGGTGATCAAATGCCACCATTCAAAAATCTTGGACGAGAATCTTGAACAAATGCAGGTAGAAAAATAAAATAATAAGAACAATGCAAACGAACCAGATACAAATGGAAAATAAGAGAAGATTGAAGACAAAAGTAATTATATTTTAATTTTGAGGTTTTGGGATCAAATTTGCTATTTAAAGGATTTCAAATTTAAATCTCAACAAGGCAAAAACAATTAACGATTGGTTTGAAAGAATGGGATAAATAAATGATCTTCTGCAAGTTTAAAGAATGTATTGGTGATAAAGTTTTGGAAAGCAAAGCTTACCATCCTGATCTCCTAAGAAAACTGATGATGAACAATTTAGAAATATGAACGAACTTTAATTTAATTTAATTTTGCACACTTTTTAAATTTAATTAAAAAATTGGCCACCACACTTTCGTACTCTTAAAATTTAACTACTTAACCTTCTATGTTGGTAGTGTGCTGATTTGTGCTGCAAGAACTGCAATTTGTACTCTTTCCAATTTTTTGGCGCCCAACTATATGTTCGCCAGTTTCCCAGATGCAAATATCTGGAATACAAAAGAGCAGAAGTGTGGTGATTGCCAACAATTTATATCCAAACTAATTTGTTTTTTTTTAATACTTCGGTATTATTAAGCGCAAGACAACTTCGGAAACGATTAAATAAAAAAAAATAACAGAATTATTTATGTGATACACAAATAGGGTTAAGTACTTAAGTTGGGTGCCGGTTACATTATCTAATATTGGAAGGGTCAGGAGTGGCTCTTGAAAGAAAAAACAAACCAGAAGCCCCTGATATTGCGTTCATTTTTGAATGAATAGGCGCCAGGACTACGACAACCAACGACTAGTACCTATATATATGTAGTAGACAGTAGCGTTTGGTTTAGAAGACAGAGAAGAAGGAGAAGAAGAAAAACTCTTGAGATTATTTTAATTTATTGTTGGTACTTTCGTCTGAATTAGAACTATTATTAATTAAGCAGGTTAGAATTTTATCCTTAAGCTGAAGATTGAAAAAGAACGTGCACCGTTTTTTTTTTCGTTTTTAATTGTATATAAAAGGTGATAAATCTTTTTAGTAATATCTCGCTAGATATCGGATCTAGCGTTCGAATATAAAATCAAAAAATTACAGTTTACTTTATTATAAATCTCGTTTATTCATCCTCAACGTCTGTTTAGTATTCAAGAAAGCTGTAAAAATATTAAATGTTTAGTTTCGTGTAATAATAATTCCCGTGTATAATTTGTCCGTTAATTTATGTAAATGACGTTCATTTCTTTCGGTAAAATTACAAGCGCACAGAAGAGAGAAAAAACTGCCTCGGTAATTAATAACTGATTTAATGCAGGAACGGCCATGGTTAGAATTAAGATTCACACGACCACCAATGATGTAATAACGCTGTTGAATTTTATATTTCCAATATTTCCTATACGAGAGATATTTATACACATATACAGATATACAATACATGTGCAATATCACTCAACACATCAGTTAATATCTCGGAGCTTATGAAATAAGCAAACGACGCCGAACTACTCGAAATATACAGATATACGTATGTGTATGCGTAGCAGAAGCAGCAACAGCTTAAGGCATCGTTGTTGTTGATGTCATATGGTCTTCTATAACATGCACGCCTTCTCTACTGTCTCTCCGTTTATTTTGAATTAATATTTTTATGCGGAAAACTTTATTTATGTTATAGTTATAACTCTTATGATCCGTACGTTATCGCTTTCTCTACTTTTCTCTATCTAATAATTCCAGTGGTGGAACATCATTGATGTTCTTGTTGTTTAAAACCAAAATTATTATCATACAGACCTTAGAGCCTTCCCAATCCGGAATTTGAATGATTTTTTACTCCATCTTGTGGCAAAAACTATGGTCACTCATTCATAGACCTTTCAAAAACTTTTGACTGCCTCAATGCCGAAATATCACACAATACAAGCTTGAAGAATATGGTTTTAATGGAATACCACTCCATATAAATAATAGACAATCTTATTCTACATTATGGTGTGCCTCAAGGATCCATTCTTGATCCTATACTTTTCTTAATATATTCGAATGACCTTCACCTTTCCACGAATAATTTTTATCACTTGAAGTATCTAGAGAATTCTAAAAAGCTCTAAAACTGTTAAGATTTCATATATGTAGCTTAAGAGTCAAAACTGATATGGAAATGTCGAGTTAATCTTAGCACCAACAACAATTTAGCAGAAGCAAATGGTTATTGATAGATTGATAGGTTTCTAATCTGATTGCAATTTAAATTTCGGCCAATTGTACCAATTCCTAGTAAATAAAGCTCGCTTTTGAAACCGTTAATAATATTGGATAGGAAGCGTACGCAGAATAGAGATCACTAGAGTGTGGTCAGCAGAAATGCTTGAAAATCTGAAAACCATTCTACAGTACAATACCATTTTCTGAGATATTTTACAGTAGAAGTCCATTAGTCCGGCATCCAACAGTCCGATAGTTCGGCATCGCTCGGGAAAATTGTAAAAATTTTGGTTTTCTCCAAAAGTGTGTCTTTAAAGCAAATAAAAACGTTCGAGAGCTATTCGGAAGTTTTCGGGGTAGTTCGGTGCACTACAGCTCCGTTAATCAATCACAGCTCCATTTTTTTGTGCGTTGTTTTTTGTGTCCTTTCACATCGCAGTAAACGTAATTTTTGAAACTGTTTATAAAAAAAGTGATTTTCGTTCTAACTGTACAGTGACCATGTTTTCAAAACCTAAGCCTTCGAGTTCAAAAGGAGAGAAACAAAAACACGTAACACTGACTCTCAATCAGAAACTAGAAATCATCAAACGGCTACAAAAAGGCGAGAATAGAAATGTTTTATTCAACTATTTACTATAGTTTGCTTCTCAATCGGTAACAATTGAAAAATTGGCTTCTGGACAAACATTAAAAAAACCAAAACTGGAACAGTTAAATGGTGTATTCTTCAAATGGTTTAGTGCAGTACGTTCTGAAGGAAAGCCGGTAACAGGTCCAATGATTGTTGAAAAGGCAAAGAAATTCGGCCGAGATTTAGGAGTTGCTGAAAGTGAATGTAATTATTCTGATGGTTGGCTCAGAAACTTTAAGTTTCGGCAGAAAAATCAAAGACTTGATGTAACTAGAGAAAACTTTCAGCAAACCAAAACTCTGCAGAAAAATACAAAGATTTACAATGCTGATGAAACGGGGCTATTTTGGCGATGTTTACCAACATCTACACTAGCTGGGGAGGAGAAAAAGCAGCCAAGGGTTTAAAAAAAAACAAAGGATTAACATGTGCTAATGCGCCTGTTCTAATGTTACACACTTGAATACGATGCTCAATCAAATGCGTGGATGACTGCCGCCCTCTTTAAAGACTGGATTTTTCACCACTTTTTGCCTGAGATCAAGGAATCCTTCAAAAGCCTTGGGTCTACCAGAAGATACTTTGGATAATTGCAAAGCCCACCCGCCAGTAGATGAGTTAATTTCTGGAAATATTATTGCTACTCTGCTCCCACCTAACGTAACATCTTTGATTCAACCCATGGACCAAGGGGTTATTCAAAATTTTAAGGTCTTTTATTCAAGGCCTGTTAAGTGCCGACTGTGATGTGATTTTCAAAAAAGTTTACAGTAAAAGATGCCGTCTATGCTATTGCACTGTCTTGGAACCAGGTAAAAAATACAACATTCCAAAAATGCTGGAGAAAACTTTGGCCAGCTGCAAACCCTGCATCTGACCTAACTCTACAGACTGATGAGGAAAAAAACCAACAAGACGCTCTGACCAAAGTTTTGGATGTCGTTAGAAGTGCTGACAATCCCTGCCTGAAGATGTGGTAGAGGAGTAGCTTCTAATCGACGAGAATGAGCCTGTTGAACAAGAACTAACCGATGAGGACATTATCAACATTGTAGTAAATCCTCAGCCTACTCAAAATCTTGAAGAAAGTGACTCAGATGCCGACACGGAAGAAAAGGAAAAAATCAGCTGGGCAGAAGCTGCAGAATCACTAAATAAGTTTATCTCTTTTGCTGAGGCTAGTACTAGCTACAGTGCTTCAGAAATTCTACTGTACTTGTTTGCTGTTTTGAAATATTTCCTACTTTTTAAAGCTAAATGAGTGGTTTCGCCTTCCTAAGTTTCTTAAGCAAAACCTTATTTCATCGCAGTTCACCATTGAACCTGCATTGTACAACATCTTCTACAATGGACTAATTCTACTCCCCCATTCCTTCTAATGGAAAAATTTTGATGCAGTATTGCCTGGTGTGAAACAACCCAGATCGGTACAATAGATGTTTTGCATTCGGAGTAGCACTGACGAGACCTAGGAGGTCGAAATCACTAGTTCTGTTTCTAATGCTTGATCTATTTTCATTGCATTCGCTTACAGTGGTCATTCCAACAATATACCATGAGCACCTATCACAGGCAATTTTTGAATTTTTATATTGTGGCATTACTCGTTTGTTTTCTAAATTTTTTTTGGTTTTTTTTTCCAACCCAGAACTGGTAACACTAACATAATAGTTTTGAAATAATCACCCTCGAACAGTCTGCAAATATATTACTTAAAACCATATTTTTCTGGGGTGCATGTCCCCAACCCCGCCGCCCCCGAAATTTCGTGCATACTATCTATTTTTGTGTTTATTTTGTGCCGCAAAAATTTCAAAATCCGGCTCTGGCTTGTCGTCAGCCTCACCACTCACTATTTCGAAATTTCGTTTTCGGTTTTTGTTTAATTTGCGGCATAAAATATTTTGAATTTTTGGATTTTGAAATCGCACAAAATAAGCACAAAATGATAACATATACAAAATTGGTGGCGGGGCTGGGGACATGCAATGCTACAAAGCATTCAAAAGTGGTCATCAAGACGTTAATGGTTAACGCTCCAAGAACGGCTGCGACTGAGGCAAACATGATTAAAGTTAAGGAATTTGGGCTTGAAAACCGTCATTATAGCTTAAGAGAGCTGAAAGAGCTGAACATTTCACTTAGAATTAGTTCGTACGATTCTGGTCGATATTTTAGGGATGAAACGCATCGCAGCAAAGCTTGTTCCAAAAGAGCTGATTTTTTCTGCAAAAACAACATCGAAAAGCGGTTACTGAGGACATGCTTTCTCGAGTCGCCAATGACTCTACATTCCTCATAACTGGTTGATGAGACACTGGTCTACGAGTACAACATGCAAACAAGTCAACAATCGTCCAAATGGGGCTACAAAAACTAGCCGAAATCGAAAAAACCAAGACAAAGTTGATCAAAAATTAAGATCATGCTCACTGTTTTCTTCGATTATCGTGATCTAGTGGACTTCCGCAAGGTCAAACAGTAAATAAGGAATACTTCTTAGGAGTATTCGTCAAAGAGGGCGGATTTGTAGAGAGACAAACCTTGGATGTTGCCACTGTAGGCTACTGCGCAGTCGGCGGCCTGATCTGCACCCATTGCAGAAGGACATTTCTACAGATATAGACTATCTTGCTGCAGCTCACTTTTCTGAAGAAAATGGAGCCCTTAATGACACAGTCCCCAAAACAACAACGCCTTTATCTGGAGCACCATTGGATGAAACAGACAAGTTTGATGCAGCTTCATCCACCTTGCCTGAAGAACCATTACCATCGTGATCCACAGATGCAATCTTCCCGAGCAGCACATCTTCGGCATTAAGTAGCTCTAGCTATGACAGCTCCATCTTTGGCTCACCCCAGCACTTCTAAATCCAGAGTTGGACCTCAAAGCACCAAGATTTCGTTATTTCTAATTGTGACGGATAAAGTTTCACCTGTGACAAACGAGGCTAGGGAGAAAATGATTCAAAGAATGAGACGAAGTGAAAAGAGTGAGATTTTGACTGGAACTCCATACCAAAATATGTTGGAGAAAAAGTTTAAGGATTCACAAGAGAAGATGAAAAAAACAAGGGAAAAAAGAAAATGCAACGATCCAGAAAAAACCAATCCAAACAGCTTGAACAAAGAAAATGTGTGGGGTAGTGGGGCAAGTATTTCTGTACCACAACAAAAAATCAATCAAATATTAATTTTTGTATGAAGAATAAACATTTTTTCTTGTCAAATATTGCACTTAAATTTCCTGCAAATGTTGCTAAAATATTTTTTTTCCAAAATACCTTAGGTATGGGTATGGGTGCTCTAATGACATAGTTCCGCTCACACCACATACCCCCTTGGAGGTATATCAACAAATTAGAGAGGTTGACGTGACGGAACTGTTTTGGTTATTTATTGATACTTCTCTAATAAGAACGAAGTTAGCAACGGTGCGGATTTAACTTGGAACAAGCTGTATACAAACTTTAAATCGAGAACGAGCCGCTCATGTCCGCAAGAACAAAAAAAAACTCGACCATATTTACTCGAACACGTTCGGTGAATATTAAATAATATAAGAAGCGTTACTTATAGGTTTCTGTTTCTTGTATCGAATGCTGAGCGAACGGTAAACATTTCGAAACATTCCTTCCCACAAATGCAAGGGAAAACATTAGAATGAAGAGCCAGTCGAATGGTTCTGCCAATTATGTATACATCATATTATATAAACCACGTTTCCTTTGTTGATATTAATTTATTAAGAATACACATTGCATGTGTTATTAATATTAAACATATACAATCTACACACATATAGTGAAGAGTTTCTTTCTGGTTTCGTGTTGTACACAGGCTCGGTATACATAGAAGAAAACGCGTATTACAATACGTTGCCGTAGAAGTTTCCATGCACGCACATTCCATTTACTTTAATTGTGTTTATAAGGAAGTAGCTTTTTTTTAACATCTCTTCTTCACTATAACAAACGATACGTTGAACTCTGAGATTGTCTCATTAATCTTAATTTAATAACGTTATAGAAAAATCTCGTTTTAAATTAGTTAAAGATTGGGGAGGTTGGTGAATTCAATTCCCCATCATCGAATTGCCACGTCTTAGATGGGTGCAATTTCACAAACCAATAGATCCGAACAATTATTTATTTCTGTTCGGGTACACGCGATTACTCAAGCTCGCTTTGTTTGTAGTAAATTTCGAACAATTAAACCGCCTCTCTCATCTCCCTATACCGTCCTCCCCATCTCGGGAGAGATATCGGCGAATCGAAACAGTCGACAGGCGTCTTTTATCTTCTTCATTCCGGATCATAGATGGTTTGAGAGATTCGTATACCACGCGCGAAATGCATGTGTCTTTCTCGTTTCGAAATAAAACACGATGGTGTGCGAGAGTATATACGGGTGGAACGAAACAAATAACCCGGTCCCGTTTATTTTACAACTCCTGCAGTTGAGGAAAATGCGCTGTGGTGCGAGAAGGATACCATTCGGTTTGCGGTTTAACATTCGTTCGGACCGTGAATCTAGTGTGAATAATGTGAATTTGTACGATTCGCTACGCATTTTCGCACCAAATCTAAGAATAAATGAGGTGAAGACATTCATGAATGTTAAATGAGAAATGTTAGCTTTAGATCTACATTTACACTCAAATAACTAATTTATGTACAAGGTCTACGACGTAATAGACTCTAGAGAGTATAAAATATAATTAATTTCCTTCAGAAGTTACACCGTGTAACTGTTCAATTTGTCCTGATATTATTATCTGCGACTGTACATATTTTTTTAAATTAATCTTTATTAACACCGCATTAGGGCACTCAATCAGCATCTTCAATTGTTTTTTAAGTTATTTCTACTTATTTTAAAGTATTCCCTTTGATCATCTCTAAAGCCGCTACTTGTTATACAGGGTGCTCAAAATTTAATGGAAACTCCGAAAAACTTTTCGAGTAATTTCAATTTAAAGCTGCATACATGGAAACCATAGTGCAAACCTTTCACGTTCGAAACGAACAAAAAAGAATTATTGAAACTATTGCTATCTATTGCAACTATTGCACCTATTGCAAGTACTGCACCTATTTTAGATTCAAACCTTTTAGATGTTTTTCATAAAGTACAATCGGGTTTCATGAATCACTTTTACTTCATTGTTTACCCTACTTTCTAATAGGGTTGCAACCGAATGATAACCAGCTTGTCAACCCACAAAAATCTATAGATCTGTGTCCTTAATCCCTTTCTTATTTGGCTTCCCAGTCTAGTCTAGTGAGTCTGTCCGGCCATCTTCAACACTGTAAACGAGGGTCGTGAAAATCCACATTCAACTTGTTCTATTACTATTTTCTTACCCATATATGCAAGAAGGGTCAACGCATTGTTCTGTTAACACTCTGTGGTCTATTCTGTGGTAATCTGTGTTGTTTCCACAGTAATGTGCGGATCTTGAGCAGAAGAATTACCGAAAATATCATTCAGATTCTTCTTCGACAGCATCCTTGCTTGAAGATGGTCCTATTTTCGTACTAATTATTTTGTGAAAAAAAATGTTGAACACTAAACACTTCAACCCACAAAACACCAAAAAACTTTTAACTAACAACCGATGCGTTTCGACAGCAAAGCTTCTGATAATAAAACTGTTTTATTATCGGCGTTGATAATGACAGCTTTGCTGTCAAAAACGCATCGGTTTTTAGTTAAAAATATTTTGGTGTTTAGTGGGTTGAAATGTTTAGTGTTCTATTTCTGCACCGAGAGATCCATTGAAGAACTAAGAACTTAATTTTTTTTCCACTGAAAAACTACAGTCTTATTGTCTATTTAATCACGAACATAACACATTTTGGTTTAAATCTGTGATGATATGGTTTGCGAATTCGCGCTCATTAACACTTTTTTCCAACAATTTTCAAATCCCCAGTGAGAAGAAAAATCCTCAACAGTTGATTAAAACAACTTCGTCTATCCTTTAACAGCGGTACAAATTTAAATTTCGTCGAATGGTCTTGATAGATAAATTGAAAAATTGCAACTATTGTATCTTTTTTTTAGGTGTGGTGGGTGCTTATTCGCAGCGACGCTGCAACTCTCGCGGTGTAGCTTTGTGTGTGTAAATTGTGTTAAAATGTCTTTGTGACAGCCGGGCTACTAATCACTTTGCCACAACAGCGAATAGTAAGTCGATCAGGATTTCGACCTTCCGAAAAAATGTCACCAACCCTCCTAAGAATCGAAACCCGACTCCTATCGTCCCACCACAACGATATTCAGCCGCCTAACGACAGCGACTATCGACACATTTGCAACTATTGTAACAATAAAAATCTTAAAATGGTGAAAATAAAACGAAGGAAATAAAGACAAAGGATAAGTATTTCAGAATGTTATAAAGAGCTCAAAGACAGAGAAATGGCAGAGGAAACAGGAGTTATAAGAAGAGTTTTATAAAATGCACTTAAGAATGAAGAAACAAAGTGTTAATCAGAGAAAGAAGACAGTAAACGATACCATAACAACAAAAAAATAAAGGTAACAATATCTGCCTGGAGTCAGTTTATTTTCCAGAAATAACAGAGATGGAAACTCGAAAACTGAAAAGATTCCGTGGAATAAATAAATAAATCAGTAGATGAAGATTAATAAAGGAAAATCAAAAATTATGGAAAGGCATGCAATAGTGCTCGAAAAAAATTCTAAACAATCTAATTGATAATAAAACACTGCTGAATTAATTAGATGGATATGGATCGAATATGGAAGAAGAGGAAAAAATGCTGAAATGGATGAAAAATTCGTTTACAATAAAATTCGTAATCAAAATAAGACCAGATGAGAGGTACGAGCAAAAATAAGAAGAGGAGTACCGCAAGGCAGTATATTAGGCCCACTAATATACTTGCTGCTCAAGATATTGAAAAACTTTGTAATTGAGTCGTATAACGTTCGGAAATCTGGTTATTATGAGTCAATAACCTGAAAAGGTTAACAAGAAAAAATTCTCGGATAGCTGAATACACGTGAACCTACAATTGATAAAAACAAGTTAGATCGGTATTTGCTGTACCGACTGGTGTTGTGTAGTGCCTTTGGGTGTGCTACTTCCCACCTGGCTCACTAGAGGGCATGAAGTTGAAATTAGTCCATTGTCGGAGGAATTATACGAATAAGTTGAGAGGTGAAAGGCGATGAAATTAGATCTTGCATTCGGAGTTGAGCTGATGAGACCTGGAAGGTCGAAACTACGTGATCCGCTTCTAATGCTTGATCTGTTTTGATTGCATTCGTCCGCAGGGTGAATTCCAACAATAGACCATGACCGCCTATTAGTTTTTTTAAGCTTTGCTAGAGACTCAAACTTTTTGCCTACCTATTATTTAAGGGAAAATATGTATCACCCTGTATAATGAAATTAAACGTACAGGAAAACTTTAAACTTTTAAGAGGATCAGTTAGAATATTTGATGAATACTCTACCTCTAAGCTTAAGGCAAGACTACTCGTTTCAACTGGATGGTGCACCTGCCGACAAAACTAAGGAGGTTTAGTTGCAGTTAGTTCTCGATTTCTAGAATTGATGTTCCTTGACTTTTTTAGAGACTAGACTGCAAAAAAAAAAGGAAAGAGAAGTACTGCTATAATAACAAACCGAATCAAGAATGAATTAGTTTGTCTGTTGTTTTAAATTTTTCTGTTTTATTTATCATTTGTCATAATTTTCATTTATTTATCGTGTGACAGTAGAAACTGTACGGTATACAAGGTGCTCGTTTTTCGAGCGCAAGCATGGGTAACTCGCTGTTATTATAAGAGATAGGAGATCGGTTAAATTAGGGCAAAGTTGCGCATTTGGGAGATAAAAGATATGCTGCCGAGAAACTTAAAAAATTTTCATGGGTTACTGAGATTTTTGGAAAAAAGTGAAATTTTAAACTTTCGTTTTAACGTTGTATATCGAAAACCGATCAACGTAGACGTTTCTAACTCAGACATTATTAAGGCACTTTTTTACAAGGAATCCAAAAGTGCCATCCATTTTTTCAAGACGTTCTAGATTCAAAAGTTACGGTAGTCAAATTTGTTTTTTCTTATGGGCACCATATTGGATTTTTACATTTTTGAGTAAAGCTCTTGATTCTGATTACGATGATGTATCACACGATATGGTCCAGTTTCACAATTTTATCAAAATAACCAGAAACCCGATTTTGAGAAGAAAGCCTTGGAAACAATTTCCATACTTGTGTTTAACAAATGCATTTGTGACAGTTCGATTAAATTTAAAATTTTAACGTTCACAAAATTTATCCAGAAAATGATTTTTAATAAACAAATAAAACAAAACAATATTATAAGAGATACTCGAAGGTTTCACCATCTACTTCTAAACACAATCCTACGCGTCTCCTTAAATGTTGTACAGCTCTTGAAATATTCCTTCTTCTTAGTTTAGTCCTTAAAGTGGTAATTCTCTTTCTTCGCAGCTCATGAATATCAGCAGGCACTGTTTCATAAATAATATTTTTCATAGTTCCCCATAAATAATAATCCAACGGAGAAAGATCAGGTGAACGCGCTCGCCGACGAATGTCTCCATTATTTGAAATTACTTTTCGAGGAAATAGTTCAGATAAATATTCACTTACTCTCCTAGAGTTATGCGGCGGAGCACCGTCCTGTTGAAACCAAAGGTTATTCAATCGGTTGAGGCAAATGTTGTTGTCGATATAATCCGTAAGATTTCCTTAAAAAGTGTAAATAGCCATCTGTATTCAAAGTCTCTTCATAAATGTATTGGCCAATGATTGTGTCGCCTAACAGACCGACCCATACATTTATCCCGAACCGTACTTGTGGTCGACGTCCTTCATGTACATGAGGATTTTCAATGGACCGGACATGTTCATTGTGTCGATTAAACATGCCTGAGTTTGAAAACTTACACTCATCCGTAAATATTACGTTAGCAAGGAAATTAGGATTTTGTTCCAACTGGTCCATAAAACTCCTACAAAACGCTACACGTCTATCGCTATCTCCAGGATGCAGAACTTGGGTGACGTGTTTTTTAAAAGGATGATATTTATGTTTCTTTAGTACTCTCCATACCTTCTGACGCGTTATGTTTATATCTGCTGCAATGGCTCGTGTGGAGGTAGAAGGATTTTCTTGTACCTAAAGAAAATTTTTTTCATTGATATTATTTATTTTGTGCGAGATTCTTCGGAATTCTCTTACTCTTTGTAAAATATCCACTTCATTTTCATGCTAGACCGCCGCATGAATTTTCTAGGCTTACAAAACGAACCAAAATCGCCTACATTTCGGTGAAGTAGCAGAAAATAGGTCTGAGCTGGTTGTTGCCTTTCTGGATACCGCTGAAGATATGTTTCTGAAGTAACTTGTACATTTCGATGTGAAGCGTAATAAATCTCTAGCATAGCTCGTTTCTCTTCACTTGAAAACGGCATTTTGTCGAAAAAGTTGGGCAAATTTAATAAATGTAAGTGACAACAAGTAGAACTTAATCGAACTGTCACAAATGCACTAGTTAAACAAAGTATGGATATTATTTCCAAGGCATTCTTCTTAAAATCGGGTTTCTGGTTATTTTGATAAAATTGTGAAACTGGACCATATCGTGTGATACATCATCGTAATCAGAATCAAGAGCTTTACTCAAAAATGTAAAAATCCAATATGGTGCCCATAAGAAAAAACAAAGTTCACTACCGTAACTTTTGAATCTAGAACGTCTTGAAAAAATGGATGGCACTTTTGGATTCCTTGTAAAAAAGTGCCTTAATAATGTCTGAGTTAGAAACGTCTACGTTGATCGGTTTTCGATATACAACGTTAAAACGAAAGTTTAAAATTTCACTTTTTTCCAAAAATCTCAGTAACCCATGAAAATTTTTTAAGTTTCTCGGCAGCATATCTTTTCTCTCCCAAATGCGCAACTTTGCCCTAATTTAACCGATCTCCTATCTCTTATAATAACCGAATTACCCATGCTTGCGCTCGAAAAACGGGCACCCGGTATATTTTGTCCCACGTTGGGCGCCATAACTAGAATTCTTCAGAATTTGTAACTGCATCAGGATTAATGTTTTTGATAATAAATATTTAACAAAAAAGAGCGCGATTTCTAAGAAATCTGATGTAAGAATATATTTTTCCACGTAAATTTTTATTCACTAATCAAATATTAATTATAATCACATATTTATTTTAATTTATCACGCCTTACATTGTTTCTAAATGTGTACGTATACATATCAGAATATTTATTAGAATTTTTTATATAACGTTATCTAATATATAAATAAATATGTACATACATGCTTAGATATATCTTATCTAATATGTAATTTAGTTACGAATCTAATTACATTAATTACGATTCTATTCTCTCTCTCTATATATATATATACAAATATAAAATATATATATATTATATATATATATTTGTTCCTTATTAAACGGAAACAACGAAAACAAACCGTAAATACAAACATTCTAATTATGATATTAGAGTCAAAACGCTGGAAGGCAGCCTCTTTCAAAACAACATTCTACATTCTCTCGAACATGTGTATTGGGTTCCTACGTTAGCATGCAGCACATTTCAAGTGTAGTACGTACTACATATAAATACATATAGGTACACAGGCCCCCGTCTCGAACGATGCTTTCACGCTCTAATAAGCTTAATCCGTACAGGAAGAAGAAAACGGAGTGCCAATATCTGTACGATTAATTTAAGAGGTCCGACACTTTCCATTTCTTCGCACTCGCTGATGAGTTTAACAAAACGCACGGTAGCAAAAACGCGACACAACGCACGCACACACCTATGCGTGAAGGTGTTTACTATAGCTCTCGTTTCCTCTAGGTGGAGATTAAATTTCTTTAGTCTAGTTTCCTGTATCTAGATAGATGTTTGAGAAAAAGTTTACTACTATTTTTTTAAATTACAAGAAGTCAGTAGTCAGTCACTTAACGTGGACACGCTGTATAAGCCCGTTTCCAAAAGTAGCTCAAAACAGGTCAAAACCAGGTAAGCCGTTTTGAGTTGCTTTTGGAAATAGCCTACTTGCTTTCGCAAAAACTGATGCGTCATCGCTTGGTCGTACGTAATATCTTGCTTATACAGCGTGTCCACGTCAAGTGACTGAGCCCATAGGTACATAGCCTTCCTACTAGATAGAGCCTTTTATATAATATTTAAAGTTTTGATTTATACAGTGAGTTCAAAATTTTGGAAGTTGTTTTTTGTACTTAGACTGATTTTAATATAATGATAGGACTGGTTTTTGTAGTTAATACGAGGGTAATAATCGAATGTAGGCTTTCACGGTCACTGTTCCATAAAGATGTATCTTTCGAGGGTTGCCCTGGTCGTTGTAACAAACTTGACCGTCTTTAGAGAACTTCTGAAAAAGCTGACAGTATGATCAGTGAAACGTTAAAGATGCATCTTTATAATACGAGGATAGTTCACATATTATTGTCGCTGACATAGAATGAAACGACTTGTAAAGGTTAAACTTTTTATTTTTCAATGTAGTCCACTAACGCCTTGAGACACCCTTAGTAAAACGATGGTAAAAAGCTCTAACGCCCTCAGAAAGAAAAAACGTTTTCTCTTACGCTTCAAAGCACTCGTTCACCTCAATCGTCACTGTCTCATCGTCCTGAAAGTGAATCCCACAAAGATGTTTTTTGAGTTTTGGGAATACATGGAGGTCACTATTGGGGACTGTTGCAAGAAGTATTTGCCCAATTATAGTTTGAGCACATGGTAAACATTCTGTAAGGATAATTCCTTCGGCATCTCAACAAACTGTTGCACGAAAATTTCGAGGGGATGGTGAATCTTTGTACCACCATTCCATGCTTGTTACAGAACCAACCCATCACTCAAACGAGTCGCAAAAGTTTTTTTTGAGTTGTGCTGTTTTCGACAGCAGAAAAAAAGGTTGGGAATCGCTATTTTAAAACTAAGAAACAATTGTAGCAATTCCTTAACGGATTCAATTCTGGCAACTGCTAAAATTGTGAGACAAACGACTATTAAACGAAGATGTGTTGTCCTGCTGTAATACAAGGATGGATGGCGGTGGTGAATAAATTGTTTGGAGCAGAGTGAAAGAATTTTTCACTAGCTTGAACAGCCTTTTCTTTTAAGGGTAGAATATTAAACATACCAATGCTCAATGGCAGATAGAGTCAGATTATACTAAATAGGGAATTGAATCGAAATTACAGATGGTAACAAGGACGTGGTATAAAGATAATTCATCATCATAATGGTGAATTCAGATTTCACCCAACAGTAACGAATCTTTTATAGGGAAGTGTTCAGGATCTCGCTTGATGATGACCAAATTCGTTTCTGACAAAAGCGATCTGTCGAATGCGTTTTTGCGTTATGCAGCCACCTTTTCTCATGGTATGCGGAAACGCAAACGAAGATCTGCTGCCTCCAATGGTAGTGTATAAAGCGCAGAACCTACACGACAAGTGGACTCGAGGTGGTCCAGTAGGTACAAAATATGCTAACAGCGCCAGTGGGTGGTTCGACATGAACCTATTCGAAATATGTTTTTTTCTTAATTCTATTATCACATGTCGAAACCACTCACGATCCGAACGACACAGTGGTACTACCAGAAGACAATCTAGCGAGCCACTTTTCTTCAAAAGTGGTAGAGGCATGCAAAATAGGTAAAATTTATCTATCTGCGATTCCAAGAAACGCCACACATCTGATGCAGCCTCCTAGATGTGGCGGTGTTTGCTCCCGTCAAAATCAAGTGATGAGAAATATTAGACAAGGTACCTGGAGTGCATTCCCAAAGAGTAATTTCCTCTACTGTTACAGATTCTGATGTGAAATTAGCGACTGTGTCCGCAAAAATTTAGTGTCAGGCATCAGAGCAACTGGTCTGCATCCTCCCAACACTACAGAAGCGTTGAAAAGGATTCCCGATGGGCTGAATGATGACGGTGAGGCAGTTGGAAGAAATATCGATGCTAATTTGAGAGAGTTGTTGCAGGAACATAGAGGAAATGGTTAGAAGCAGGAACAGAAACGAGGAAAGAAAAAATAGAACCTGGCATTAATGCGTCTATATCATAAAAATAATAAAATCGATCATTTCCAGGAACCTGAGATTTGCTGAGTGCGAAATAACTCTCGTCGTCCAGCACGTAAGATTTTTTGTTAAAATTTCGACGCATCCATCGGCATTGGGACTTTATTATGGATATTTGCCCGACGGTGATCTAATTTTCTAATTTAATTTTCGGATCTAGCCTTTCCTCATAATCGTTTTGAAACAAATCGTAGGTATTATTATAATGATACTTCAAGCTTTATTTCCCATACTAGAACAGCAAATTGGGAGAGTAATTTGAGGATAAAGTACAAGAAGGGTGTACCAACCATCGTGTCTTTAAACTAGCTTTGCCCAACAGATGTTTATTCATGTATTACCAAAATGTGCGTGGCCTACGATCCAAGATTGGTGAATTTTATTCAAACTTCTGTGATGCTGATTTCACCGGACCTTTTGCATATTCCTTTCAATCAGTTTATCTTCAGCCTACTTCCACTCCTCCGGCTCTTATGCAAGCAAAGTCCGACAATGTCCACATTGATGTTCCTTTCATTAATGAAAAGGATGTGTTTCACTGGCTGAAAAATCTTAAAAACTCTAATACTATGGGTGATGATTGTATCCCCAGCTTTTTGCTTAAAGATTGTGCTGGTGCTTTCGCTGTACCATCGGGTGTACTTTTTAACATCGCAATTCGATCATGTGCTTTTCCAGCTTGCTGGAAAATCGCAAGGGTAACACCAGTTTTCAAGAAGGGAGAGACAAGATGTGTAGAAAATTATCGTCCTATTGCGATCATCAACAACTTTGCCAAAGTCTTTGAAAAGTGCCTCCACTCTGCAATTTATCGCCAATTGGAGTCATCTCTAAACACCTCCCAGAATGGATTCATTAGTAAACGGTCAACTGTTACAAACCTTGCAACTTTCACATAATACTTAAGTGACGGTTGACGTTATTTTTTAGAAGATGTTCAAATTGTTGCCCTCCCTTGTACTTCAATACATTTTTCCATTCTTCTTCTTAACGATTGACGGCATCTTTGAAATATTCCTGGGTTATTACGAAATCTATCTGCCGATTCGTGTATTGCATTTAATAATATCGAAGTATAAAAAAAAGTAGTTTGGATATAAATTGTTGGCAATCACCACACTTCTGCCCTTTTGTATTCCAGATATTTGCATCTGGGAAACTGGCGAACATATAGTTGGGCGCCAAAAAATTGGAAAGAGTACAAATTGCAGTTCTTGCAGCACAAATCAGCACACTACCAACATAGAAGGTTAAGTAGTTAAATTTTAACAGTACGAAAGTGTGGTGGCCAATTTTTTAATTAAATTTAAAAAGTGTGCACAATTAAATTAAATTAAAGTTCGTTCATATTTCTAAATTGTTCATCATCAGTTTTCTTAGGAGAACAGGATGGTAAGCTTTGCTTTCCAAACTTTATCACCAATACATTCTTTAAACTCCAGTGCAGAACATTATTTCTTTATCCCATTCGTTCCATTCATTTTTGCCTTGTCGAGATTTAAATTTGAAATCCTCAAATAGCAAATTTGATCCCAAAACCTCAAAATTAAAATGTAATTACTTTTGTCTTCAATCTTCTCTTATTTTCCATTTGTATCTGGTTTGTTTGCATTGTTCTTATTATTTTATTTTTCTACCTGCATTTGTTCAAGATTCTCGTCCAAGATTTTTGAATGGTGACATTTGATCACCATCCTTTGCCTTTTCAAGGATTCCCTTTCATCTATATTTTGTGTGCGTATTAGTTAGCAAACCCTAAAAGATGATTGGACTCTCTTTAGCTATACAGGGTGACATAGAAAAAAGTACATTGTATAGTGCCACACAATAGAGGATACTAAAATAAGAAAAAAAGTTCCTATGAACATGGGTCCGCAAAAAACCGGTTAAAAGATACGGGGTGTTGAATTTTTTTTTAATTTATTTGCAAAAACAATGATTAATTAAAACAAAAAATTAAGTTTTTAGAAGATGTTCAAATTGTTGCCCTCCCTTGTACTTCAATACATTTTTCCATTCTTCTTCTTAACGATTGACGGCATCTTTGAAATATTCCTGGGTTATTACGAAATCTATCTGCCGATTCCGTAATTCTTATCCACAATTGTTCTTCATTATGTATTTCTACAGCATGAACTTCATTTTTCATAAATCCCCAAAATGAAAAATCGAGGAGATTAAGGTCGGGACTACGAGCTGGCCAGGGTACAGGCCCCAAATCTCCTGTCCAAATATTCCCTTGCCACTCGAGAAAAGTGAGCTGGCGCCCCATCATGCATGTAATACATTCTTCCAGTAATGGCCAATGGGACATCCCCTAATAATGTGTTTAAATCATTCTGCAAGAAATGTCGATACAGTGCACCTGTCAATAGATTGGGCAATCGAAATGGGCCAATTAAATAATTGTCAATTATACCTGCCCACACATTAATTGAAAACCCATATTGGTGACTTGGAATTACAGTTTGATGAGGATTTTCATCACTCCAATGGTGCATGTTATGCAGGTTCAGTATACCATCACGACTAAAACCAGCTTCGTCAGTAAACAAAATTGATGGAATAATGTTTTGTCTTTGGTTTTGCAACCATTGGCAAAATTGTACACGAGGAACAAAGTCATGTTCCAATAGTGAATGAATTTTTTTGGAAATGATATGGGTGAAGAAGTTGTTCTTTGAAAATTTGTCTAACTGATTCACGGTTAAGGTTTCGTACCGCTGAACTTGTTTTTCTGGTGCTTGTTCTTGGATTATTTTCTACCATTCGTAAAACAGTTTCTTCGTTTCGCACAGTGCGACGAGTTCTGGAAACCCCACTATTCAATTTTGGTTTTCTAAAACAGCCATCTTCTCTCAAACGCTTATGCACATCAATAAATGTTCGAACATTAGGAACTTGTCTTAAAGGATATCTCTCTCGATAAATACGTTGAGCTTCGTAAGAATTTGATCTAGCTTCGCCCATGTCCCTGTATTCTTCAAAAGTGTAGTGAACCATTTTTGAAAGTAAATTTGAATAATCTGTGAGAAAAACTTAATCACGAACACAAAATTCCTCAAACAACAATTACATCAGTTTGACAAGTGTCATTATGACACATTATTCAATTGTTATTTTTTGATTAATTAGCGTGCATTGTCGGCTTTCAGGTGCATTTGTACTGGAACCATAGATATTCAAAAAAAAAACTCAAAAAAAGAAATAAAATTCAACACCCCGTATCTTTTAATCGAAGGTCTTGCGGACCCATGTTCATAGGAATTTTTTTCTTATTTTAGTGTCCTCTATTGTGTGGCACTATGCAATGTACTTTTTTCTATGTCACCCCGTATATACAGTTCATAGTCGAGTAAAATTGATTTACATATCCATTACAAATTTCCGAGCGAACGATCGCAATGTCTGAAATTATGAAGAATTACGGAGAGAAGCGCGCATAAGAGTAAAAGAATCCACAAGTAGAATTATGTAGCTCGGTTGTATTCACTCACATCACTATACACACGTATATTTAGTACTATACTAGCAGCACACAATGTGAACATTTTAATTATTTGCATGTAATTAAACTAGAAACTCCGATGTGTACGCAGCAACAGACATCACCATAAGGAAATGTATAAATGTAAATCATACTAATTGCGCACTGTTAAAATTAGAAGTTAATAAGCAGGTACTCGTGAAACTTTTTTTTTTTCCTCCTTAATTCATTCCATATTAATTACATCAGTATTCGTCGAACAATACCACAAAGCATGCTATCCTATGCAACGTAACGTACGTTATAAAAAGAAAGACAATGATAAAATTAATTCACGACTAATTTTAGATTCATCTATAACGGTTACATCTATCGTTAACTAGTTTTCATATATATGTATACACCTTCCAGATGTTGAAAAGTATTTCCGTTTCTCCGTGCACACACAAGTGCTTATTATTATTTCGTCGAATTCTTCCCAGACTCAGCAGGTGGGTACTCGCTAAAAAATTAACGAAATGTACTTGAATGAATTTCGAATAATTCCTTAAGATTAAACTTAAAAAAAAGCGATGAAAAATCAATCATTACACTTCCGCTCCCTCATCCTCCAATCTTTCAAGAAGTCAAGAATACAACGTTGAATTTATCTTATTCTAACCCACCTCTCACACCCGACGATCGCTCGTACTATATACAATTTAATCTGAAAGTTATCAAAGTTCAACCCCTTTTGCGCCCGTCGACGAACAAAGAAGAAGAAGCAGCAGCAACAGCAGCATCGACTTTAAAAAGAAACGAGTTCACTCTCCACGAAAGTTGTGCCGACGAAATCTTTGAAAACAAATATTGTAATTAACACAAAGAATGCGAACTCGCTTTGATATGTAATTAGCTCCAAATGAGCTGCATGTAATTGGAATTCCATACTAGGGGAAATGATTAACAGTTGGAAGAAGCTCTCTCTCCTCTATAGTCCTCTTGCAACGCTATATACGGCGCGAGCTCAACGTTTTATTCTACATAAATCGAAATCGGAGGAGGGTGTTGTTTTAATTTTAATTTTCAATTATTTCTATGTCGATCGCTTAAATGATCAATCTCTTTTTTTATACACTTATGTGTTGTCAATTATATTTTATTTAAAAAGATTCGACCTAAATTTTTGAATTTCTCTATTTGGAATAGCAATTTAATCTTTTCAAACAGAACTAGTTAGCTAGCTAGCTCAATCATGATCAGGTCTAACATAATATAATATAATTGCATTTAATACAAGATGTTTTAGTACTGACATTTTCTGGGCTTGTAGCAGTCCGTTTTGATGACCTTGAGGTTTACATTTCAAGCAGCTATTCAAGGACATGCTCCCCACCACTCTATTGTGTCGCTGACAGCTCTTTCTGTCGCACCCTGTATTTCCTATGATCCTAGGTGCATAGCACTAGGAGAGGATGTGTGTGGAAGGTTTCATCCTCTTCCTCTCAGAAACAGTATTGTGCTGTCTCTGCTAACTTTCGAAACCGACAGTAACTTGATACAATTCCTGTCAGTACGTCAATCGTTTGTCTTTGCTCATTAATGATGATGAGTAAGCTTAGGAGAAATATCTGCATATTTTAGGTTTTTTTTTCGATTTAATTAAAATAATAAATAATAAAATAATTTCCGTTCAAAAGGGGTTTGGGTAGTAATAAACGTCATGACGTCAATACAAAATGTACAAATTAATAACAATAAGCTCAAATGTCAGGGAAAGGCGTACACATCTTCTAACGCCAAGGAAATAGCAGCAAAGTCCGAACCACCAAGCCGGCCAGAATAAAAACAAGATGGATGTGTATTTAATGTTATTCCTTGTTTCCAATGGTGTTTTTGACACAATACAACAAAACTTTTTAACTAGTAATCATAGCGTCATACTTTATGGCATGTGACAGAGATTTTTCCTTAATTGAAAAAAGAAAAAGAGTGATGAAGAGCTTTGTACCAAACGATTTACATGAAGTTGTAAAATCAGCAAAATTCGATCCACCAACTTAGGATTTTTTAATATTTTCAATGCAGCCGACGAAGTTGTTAATACAAAAACCCTGAGACTGGAAAAAACGCTTGTTCTGAAAAAGTCCTTAGCCAGCATGATACCATACCTTCGACAGCAGGAAGATGTTTTCTTTAAATTGGCATTTAGTCTTTTCTTATTTTTTGCATAAAAAATGCTCAAGGCTCTATTTGATTGCAATAAATCACTCTTTTTGCAGCATTTGGTCGCATTAAAAATCACATTTCGTGAGTCTTTTCCCCTGCCAACAGTCAACAAAGAATGGATTAGAAATCCATACTCGATTGCAATTACATCAGAAAATGAAGGTCTGACAGCACTAGAAGAAGAACAGTTCATAGAACTGTCAACTGATGGTGATTTAAAAAGTTAATTCGATCAGCTTGTACTCGAAGATTTTTGAGTATTTGTGAAAGATTCATATCCGGAACTGTCAAACAAAGCCTTGAATTTTTTGATCCAAATAAATATAGAATAAGGCTGAAATTATCCAAAATTAAACCTAACATAGACAAGCTTGTCCGAGAAATGCAAGCTCAAGGATCACATTAATTTTACAAAAATTAATTAACACTTGTTCTTTAAAAAATAAAACTTCCCTGATACAATCTTGTTTTATTGTTTTATACCAATAGAGCCGCCAACTTTATACAAAGCTGATCAGGGGTCGCGAGGAAAAAAAAATGAAATGATATTTAGTTTGCCATTATTATGTCAGCCGTAGTGTATTTTCTTCTTAGATTTAAAAACAAGTTAGTTGTAAGCATTTTTTGAAAATTAAATGGTTGCATTTCCACTCTTCAATTATCCGAAGCCTAGTGATGAGTCTGTCTCATTCCACGTTGATCAATGCTTGATTTTCCCTTGATCAGCCGCTTTTTTTTTAATTTCTCCAGTATTGTGCTGTGACTGATCCTGGAAAAAGGTACAGGATCCAAAAAAAAGGTGTTTCCCGCCCCCATCCTCTTCCCCCTTTCTTTTTCTTGCCTGCCTCGTCCTAGCTTAGACAAGCATTCCCAAGCCATTTTTGAACTGATTAGCTCATTAATGACTCCTTGCCTATCGATCAGGATGATAATCTTCTGTTTCCGATAGGTTTCTTTCAAGAGTAAACTGGGAGCTTTCCGAGGATTTAGTTTCTAGTCCATATACTGAGTCTGTCTCATTCCATGTTGATCAATGCTTGATTTTCCTTTGATCAGCTGCTTTTTTTTAAATTTCTCCAGTATTGTGCTGTGACTGATCCTGGGAAAAAGGTTCAGGATCCAGAAAAAAAGCTGTTTCCTCCTCTCCATCCTCTTCCCTCTTTTTTTTCTTGCCTGCCTCGTCCTAGCAAGCCATTTTTGAACTGATTAACTCATTAATGACTCCTTGACTATCGATCAGGATGAAAATCTTCTGTTTCGGATAGGTTGTTTTTAAGATTGAACTGGGAACTTTTGGAGTACTTGATTTACAATTACAATTCCGTGATGATGTTTTGATTCCATCCACTCCCGAAGCCTAAGCCTCGTAATAAAGCCTTTGGCAAGCCTGAATTTCTTCGGCATCCTATCGTGAGGCATCTCCTACAATAGATCGTCTCCAAATATGATTTTCTCTCATCAGTCTGTTTTAATACAAGATACAAGATTTGTTGTTGATCTTAACTGTTTTTTCGCTTTATAATATAATGGGAGGAGGTGGGAAAGATTAATTTAAACAAACATCTTCAATATTACAACCAATAAGACATTTTCGCAAACTAAACGATACGAGCGGAGATTTTACGAGAGAGAATGGGATCCATATTGCAGGAGACCGTACAAAGCGGAAGAGATCAGACACGTTGAAATTGTGGTTAACAAGTTTTCTCGTAGGTATTAAGAAGCTATTTCGTTCCTGGAAAGGGGGGAAATAACTCGAAAAATGGGCACGACATCAAAGGGCAAGGAAGAACGCCGCGTAATTTGTTTCAATTATGAAAATAGAGTTACCTATCTCAGCGATTTTCATCTCGCTCTCGACGACGGCGACGCTTGCTTCCTCCGTATACAGCGTATACAATAGATGAGAAAGCGAAGTTCGGAATTGAAATAAATTCAAAGCGAAACGGGGAAATATAAATGCTAGAAAAGGAAAGGTTTCACCTCCACCGCGGTTGAAAACGTTAAAACTCTTTAGCTTTGTCATCATTAGCAATGCCGTTGATTGAGTTTAACCGTCGAAATTTTTGTTTCTAATTAGCAAATAGATTAGTTCATTACGGTGCATCAAAAGAGCTTCAATAAATATTAAGACTTCTTCCCTCTTTTGTTAATTCGATCGCCTTATATGAAAACTGATAACTGCTCTTTTTATCTAAATCAGTGATTCCAAAAGTGGTCTATATCTACCCCCAGAGCTCTATGACAACTTGCAAGGCTCAGAGCTTCGCGAATTTTTTTATTATTAACATACAATATGTTATTACCACTTAATATACAGCTGCTTGACTTTATGTCTGATTAAAATAGATTAATTTTGCCCACAGATTACTGATGCCATGTCCGAATCTAAAAAGAAATGTAGACAGTACAGCCTTGATTATTTGAAGTTTGGCTTGCCAACAAGTGCCTTTTATGCAACAAAGTTTTGGGCAATGATGCTATGAAACCATCTAAGCTGCAGGATCATCTGAGTAGATGTCACCATGATAAAACAGATGAAGATTTGAAATATTTTCAAACACTCAAAGATAAACTTCAGAAGAGATCCACGCTGGACAGAATGTTCGCTTCGACGTCACAAAGAAACGATGATGGTTTGCGAGCGTCTTATAGTAAAATCCGGAAAACCGCAAACTATCGGAGAGAAGTTAATTTTGCCAGCCGTTGAAGAGGTTTTAAAAACTGTTTTACACAAACCTGCATCTGATATCATTAAAAGAATTCCCTTAAGCAACAATAATGTTGAAAGACGTATTGATGAAATGCGTACTGATATTGAAAGCTTCTTGTGTAATTATTTGCAAACGACCCATTTCTCTATACAACTGGACGAGTCAACTTTACCTGGTAATGCAGCATTATTATTGGCACATGTTCGTTTTATTATGAATCAAGAAATCTACGAAGAACTGCTCTTCGCAAGAACTTTGACAACCGACACTAAAGGTGAATCAATATTTCATGTTTTGAAGGATTACTTCATAGAAAAAGCAATCCCTTTATCAAATATAATATCAGTACCTAGCTACAGATGGAGCACCTGCCATGGTTGGACGTTAACGTGGATTTATAAGCTGTTTAAAACAAAATGTGTCAGGGGTGTTAGCAATACATTGCGTCATCCATCGACAACATTTAGTTGCTAAAAATTTGAGTGTTAGACTGCATGAATCTCTTCAATTAATCATTGATGCAGTAAACCGAATTGGAAGCAACGCATTGAATACGCGGTTATTTGCGCAGTTGTGTGAAGAAAATGACGAACACTTCCATCAATTACTCCTTCACACTGAAGTGCGCTGGCTGTCGAAAGACTTATGTTTGACCAGATTTTTTGCACTTTTTGAGACTATTTTAGAATTTCTGGATACTAAAGATAAAATTTTAAAAGACAATTTATTGAAGAGCCTATTTAAAAGATTTTTTTACAAAATTTAATATGGTTAATTTGCAGTTACAAGGCGACAGTATAAATTTGATTAAAACAAACCAAGTCCATCTTATCAGGAAGTTCTTCACTGGATCTCTTGGTGCAGAAGTAGAACACTAAACACTTTAACCCACTAAACACCAAACAAGTGGTAACTAAAACACCGACGCCTTTCAACAGCAATGCTGTCATTATCTAGGAGATAATAAAACTAAATTAAAATAAAATCGATAAAAAACAGGTAACCTAAATGTTATGCACGCTCAATCCGATACGTATCATTAATTTCCCATTAACGAAAACAATGACGAATGCGGGATAGGCCCGTTATCACAGTTCATTACACATGACTTATTTTTATATACGAGGGTAATTAGGAAACTAACCGCCGTTTGGCTGTAATTGAATAGTAAAAAATTTTTTATTATATACAACATAAAACTACAGTTTTTTACTATTTTTTAACATAGTCACCATTGAAATTTAAGCATTTGTCATAGCGTTTCACTAATTTACAAATTCAAGCCACCTCTTCAGGTGAGTGAGGAGATGAAAATCACTCGACGCCAAGTCGGGGCTGTAAGGGGGATGATCGAAAACGTCCTATTTGAATTGCTTAACGATCTCTTGAGTCTTACGGGCACTGTGAGGACGAGCGTTGTCATGGATCAGCACAACACCGCATGACAGCTTACTGTGACGTTTGTGCTGAATTGCTCGCTTAAGTTTCTTCAAAGATTCACAGTAGACATCTGAAGTGATCGGGGTGCCACGTTCCATAAATTCAACGAGCATTTCGCGGGATTTTCTGTTGCAGCGCTCATGTTTTAAGGTTGTAATAAGCCAATGCACGAAACAACGGGATTCGTACTGTCATAGCTGGATGCTTACTGAATCGAAGAACACGAAAGTGTGAAAATGGCGGCGCTCCGCGCACAACTACCAGCGCCACGCTAGAACGGCGGTTAGTTTCCGAATTACCCTCGTATTTCTAAACTTTTGAAAACATTTAGAAACTTACAATTGTTTATTTGTCTAATTAATTTAACATTCGTATGATTGATGTTGTGATCTGTTTCAAAAATGTGTTGAGCAACGCTCGATTTCTCAATTCTATTCTAAATCTAAGATTAGCCACATGCTCTTTGAATCGAGTTGAGACTGCTCTCCTGGTTTGCCCGATATATTTTTGATTACAATTGATTTCGTAAACACCCGACTTTTCTAGAGGTTGTATTTTATCTTTAGGGTTACCGATGAGACTTCGCAAACTAGTCCTAGAACTGTATACTATTCTGAGATCTAGCTCTTTGAAGATTTTACTCAAACCTTTAGTGATAAAGGGAGCGTAAGGGAGGGTCACAACGGGTGAAGCTTTAACATCCTCTCGAAAAGTCGTAGATTCTTTCACAGTTTTCTTATCATTAAACTTCCTAATTAACTTATAGATATGCTGACGCTGGAAACCATTACACTTGGCCGCATCTTTTATAATTTTAAGCTCTTTCTCATACCTCGCCTTGTTCAAGGGAAAAGTGAGAAGTCTGTGGACCAAAAAATTCAGGCTTGCCATTTTGTGTTGAACACAATGATGGGAACCTGAAGGAATGCAGCGAAGTGTACTGGTTTCCTTTCTATACACGTCAAACTCTAGTCTATTGTTATTTCTAATTACTAAAGTATCTAGAAAGGGTAGCTGACCGTTTTCTTCTTCTTCACAAGTGAACTTTATGGTTTCGAACCGATTATTTAATCTATTGAGAAAATCGTCAATATTACATTTTTTTGTGTCAAATATAGCGAAAATGTCATCCACATACCTCAACCAAACCCTAGGAAAGTATTCGCTCTCAGATTCTAAGTCCTTTTCAAAACGGCTCATGAAAAGGTTAGCCAAAAAGGGCGACAACATTGCCGTTCCTTCCAGCTGTTCATAAAAACTCCCATTGAATTGAAAAATGTTCTGTTTCATACAGATGTCAGTTAAGCGAATATATTCCTGGACACATTGTTGACTCAAACTATTTTGAAGCAACAAGTCCTCGAGATATGTCAAGGTGTCTGGCATCGGTACACTAGGAAAGAGAGAACTAACATCAAATGAAATCAATATTTCACCCTCCAGCAACTGAATATTTTGAATTTCTTTAATAAATTATAACGAATTTTTTACTACAAAACTAGGTTGCTGTATTGGCAAATTATTAAATTCATTGGTCAGCCATTTTGAAACCTTATAAGTCGGTGCGTCAATTGCCGAAACAATTGGCCTTACCGACTTGCCAGGTTTGTGAATTTTAGGTAAACATCAATATCATTTAGGGATAACAGGATTGGAAACATGTAGCTTACGTCTAACATCGCCAGTAACAAGGTTGTAAGGTTGTAATCGGTTCGAAACCACTTGTGAAAGAGAAGAGAACGGTCATCTACCCTTTCAAGATACTTTAGTAATTAGAAATAACAATAGATTAGAGTTTGATGTGTACAGAAAGGAAACCAGTACACTTCGCTACATTCCTTGAGATTGCCATCACTGTCTTCAACACAAAATGGCAAGCCTGAATTTTTTGGTCCACAGACTTCTCACTTTTCCCTTGAACAAGGCGAGGTATGAGAAAGAGCTTAAAATTATAAAAGATACGGCCAAGTGTAATGGTTTCCAGCCTCAGCATATCTATAAATTAATTAGGAAGCTTAATTATAAGAAAACTGTGAAAGAATCTACGACTTTTCGAGAGGATGTTAAAGCTTCACCCGTTGTGACCCTCCCTTACGCTCCCTTTATCACTAAAGCTTTGAGTAAAATCTTCAAAGAGCTAGATCTCAGAATAGTTTACAGTTCTGGGACTAGTTTACGAAGTCTCATCGGTAACCCTAAAGATAAAATATAACCTCTAGAAAAGTCAGGTATTTGCGAAATCAATTGTAAAGATTGTAATCAAAAATATATTGGGCAAACCACGAGAGCAGTCTCAACTAGATTCAAAGAGCATATGGCTAATCTTAGATTTAATAGAATTGAGAAAGCGAGCGTTGCCCAACACATTTTTAAAACAGATCACAACATCGATCATAGGAATGTTAAATTAATTTGACAAATAAACAATTTATAAGTTTCTAAATGTTTTCGAAAGTTTAGAAATATATAAAAATAAGTCATGTGTAATGAACTGTGACAACGGACCTATCCCGCATTCGTCATTGTTTTCGTTAATCGGAAATTAATGATGCGTATCGGATTGACCGTGCATAACATTTAGGTTACCTGTTTTTGTAGATTTTATTTTAATTTAGTTTTATTATCGCCTTGATAATGACAGCTGTTGAAACGCGTCGGTGGTTTAGTTGAAACTTGTTTGGTATTTAGTGGGTTAAAGTGTTTAGTGTTCCATCTTATCCGCGTTTCTTGCCAAAGTTAAATTAATGAAGGAAAATATTGGATGGTTCCCCAATTTGTCACAGACAAACCGCCAGGAAGACAACGTTTCAACCTACGTTCAACATTTAAATGCCCTCTATTCAGATTTTGAAACTAGGTTTGAGGCTCTTTCGACTAACGAATGTCATAATACAAGAGGAACTGACTGAACTAAGTACATCGTCATACCTAGTGGAAAGGGGGTTCAGCGCTATTACCAATCTCCTAACAAAAAAAAAGGAAACAAACTGGACATCATTAGCCGAGGAAATTTAAGATTAAACCTTACCAAATTGACGCCAAATGTTGATAATTTATTATTAAAGCATCAGGTTCATCCTTCTCACTAAAAACATTTACTTATTGCTTAGTTTATTTTATGTTACGTATATTTTATATAACAGATACAAAAAATTTATAGTGAGTAGTTTTAATTTAAATTCAATTAATAAATGCATAAAACTAAACATGTGCTTTTATTTTAAGTTTTTAACATTAAACTTCACTACAGTTAGAAATTTACAAAAAATCAATATCAGGTAAGTAGGGGGTCTACCCAAAACCGAAAAACATGGCAAGAAGAATAAATTCGATATAAATATTAAACGCAATTACTAACGTTCTGCATGTTGTCTATTATAACGTTTTTTTTTTCGTGCATTGTAAGCGGAAAATAGCGAAGGATGCATCCCCTATATCTGTATCGAATTTCAATCGCACTAGAGATGTTATCATAAAAGATATCAAATACGACAAGAACATGCTAAAACAATGGAAAGTGGTGTAGATCACTTCAGTCGCCGGTACCGTTATTCTATAGCTCCTGTTGGCTGCGTAAAAGCTGGCACCCCTATCTTTTTGTACCACTCGAACTGCTGGCTGATCACATTTCGATTGAAGCACTATTGTTTCTATCACTTCTTTTTTTTATTCCTTTTTAAATTCTAAATTTCGACGCGATCACAGATATGCCTAACAAAAATTAAAATTAAAATATATATCAGAGCAAATTCGTTGTACGCTAGCCAGCCATTACATCGTGGAAAAGGTGGGGGATTTTAATAATTCTTAATTAATTTTTACCGCAAAGTTTCACCGAATCAATCACGACGAAGTTTCCATAACCGAAATCTTGACTGATTGCTATTGAAACGGGTACCAGAGCGAATAGAATATCTTATTCACGACGAGAGCAAAAAGTAAAAGATGAAGAGAAAAAAAAAAAGAAAACTGAAAATCCGTGCGTAAGGAAAAAGCGAATCAAAGTTTTCATGGCAGTTTAATAGGAGGAAGATAGGAATGTTCCTGGGGTGCAAATTCTTTTCAAATTAGCCCTGGGAGGTTTAATGAACGAAGAAATGTTTCTTTTTGTGCTAATTTAAGGGCGCGCAGTTCAGTTTGGTATGGTGGTGGAGGAGAGAAAAAAAAAGAAGAGTGAGGGAGGAATGAAAGGGGGAAGGAGGCGAACGGCTTTATTTTTCAGTTTTATGTTTCGGGACTTAATTAATTCGTCACCGGGGTAGAGGGACGATCCTTAAAGATGCAGAGGAAAATATTTAAATAAATTTAATCTGGTCGATGAATTTTAAAAATTTCTCCGGGTCGGAGTTGGCTGTGATAAAATCGCTTTTTTTTTACGACAGAACTTACTTCCATTGATGAATCAATAATTTCCTTTAATTAAATCGAATAAGTTTATGTAGTCATATACAGGGTGAGGCATTAGTGCGAGGAAGTCGAAATAAGAAAATGTTATTAAGATAAATATTGAAGCGCAAGGGCGGCTATAACCTAAAATTATTTTTAACTATACAGGGTGTCAAATAAAGACAGAGTAAACTAAACTTACTTCATTTTAAATGGAAATAACTCAAAAACTAACACAATAATAAAGTTCGTTAAGAGAGGAGTTTACTCCCATAATAAAATACAAGGTGTTCCATTTGAAATAGGTGAGAAAATAAACATTCCGAGTTATGACTCGTCCTGTATATAAAGATTGAATACGCCGATAAATAAATAATTTCTGATGAAAGGAGATCGCATTAGAAATGTTTCTAGCGCAAATAAATTATTTTTTATTTGACACCCTGTATAGTTAAAAATAATTTTAGGTTATAGCCCCCCATGTGCTTCAATATTTATCTTAATAATATTTTCTCATTTCTCTTATAATACAGGAGTAATTGGACTTCCTCGCACTAATGCCCCACCCTATACATATACAGGGTGCTCGGATTTCGTAGGGACAACATGGCTAACTTTTTTATTTGAAGACATAGAGAGACGGTTAAATTAGAAAAAAGGTGCAGATTCGAAAGCTCACTAAGAATCAATTTTCAAATTTTACTTGTCATACTTCATTTGTTTAATATTAAAGTAAAACTGAAATCTTCTAATTTCTTTTATTCGCCGTAACTTTTTTATTACTTGAGATATTAAGATGAGGTTTGAAGCAATTCAAATTGTAATCTAAATGCTTTTATTGACGCTTAATAAAATAAATTTCTTTTGCGCAAATTCTTAGTAATCTCACCTAACCTCAGAATTTTAAATTGGAACCGTGCAATGTTTGTGACTTTTGGAAAATTTGGAAAATTATTATTCTGATTACTGGCAGACATCACATTGTCATGTTTATCGCGTTACCTGTGAAAACAACACGGTTGTCATGATTCGAGGAGCTGTCAGAAGTGTCAATGTCATTACTTCAATTTATAACGGATAATTTTGGATTTTGTACGCATATAAAAAGTTTGACACCCTGTATATACATATATAAGGATACAAATTTAGCGCGTTCACGTTAATAATCCCCATTCTAGGTTGGAGGGTGGTATAGTACGCAATAAATACTGAAATAAGAAAATTTCATTAACGTCATTTTAAGGTGAATTTATACATTGCAATTTCCTTGGTACAGCGAGCTTACGTCGCTGCGACATCTCGCGGCGGTGTTTTAATAACGGGGGCCGTCTTTCTCTGCCTCACCGCTTTAGACATCGGATAGAAATAAACGTGCGCCAAACAAGCTTCCCACCACCACGGGGATTATATTATTTAAATGAGTTTTAATTCGACGGGTGATGGCCTAACAAAAGACCAATTATTATCATGGTGGATGTTCATTTATGTTAGCGTATCATGGAAATATTATTGCTGGAAATATACGGCGATTCCCACTAAAAATTGATACCTAACAGTACAGGAGATTTTCCTTTTTTAGTTAAAAAAATCGTAAAATTCTCGGAAATTTGTCTGCTTCAAAATCAAGCGATTTAGTCGTTTGAATTGCCTCAAAATATTGAGAAACAAGTAATCCTTTGGGAGAGGATGGAAAACTAGTCCACAAAGAATCTAAAATTTAAAATCTTCAGCCACCATAAACAGAATTAAGTCGTGAGCTATACAGCAACTTTACTGGGATCAACATTTTCAAAGGTGTTCCATATTCTTCTAAAGTTAGTTTATTCTAAAAAAAATTGAGGAAATTCATAAAGATATAATGAGCAAATTACATCCGTTCGTACACTTTAAAATAAATCGAAAAATAATGGAAAAAACGTTTAAAGAAAACGTGACGATTGTTTAACCGAGTCCCAAGTCATTTGATCACCCTCCAATTGAAAAAACCTAACAAGTACATGCTACGTAGAACAATGAGGAAAAATCTGAATGCACAGGGAAAGCAGGGAAGCAATATAAAAGATTAGCAGGCTCTCTGTGAAGTTAGTCCTCATTTTTTTAATTTTTAAATTTGTTCCAGGTTGTTTGCCAATTGTTCTAAATATTGCTTTAAAATTTGGAAATCAAACTTTGAATAGGTAAAAAGATACGACGATCTAATGAAATTATGTCAAATTCTCGTCTCTGTGACTCTGGCACCTCATTTTCGAAAAAGCATTTTTTTTTATTTCACCCTAAAGAGTTCTAGAGTTCTTGGTGAAATTTAAAACAAGTTCACAAAATGTAGATCGAAAAATCGCGATAATCTTTAAACTATTTATCTGAGTTCTTCCAATATTAAAAATTATCGTTAGACCTCTTGAGGAGCTATCCAGAACTCAAAAAAAAAAAAAATTTCGAAACTTATTTCCTTTTTGATTAATTTCTTTGAGATATGAAAAATTGCAACAACCTTCAAAATATTGATCTAAATTTTTCGAGCTTCACCAAGTATCGCTAAAACTCTTGAGGTGGTACCTAGTACTCCAAGGAAAAAATTTTGAAAGTTATCGTTTTGTTTAATTTTTCGGTGGTACTAAAAATCGCGAGAACTTTCATAGTATTGATCTGAGTTTTTTGCCTCAAGAAGTATCAGCAGAACTCTTGAGGTGATATCTAGAACTCCAAGAAAAAAGTCTCGACTCCAATAAAAAAATTGCTTTTGAAAAATGAGGTGCCAAGTTCACAGACACCAAGGTCTCATCAGGTTGTGTGGAAAACTAATTTTGAAGACAATTTCAGATGTTTCTATCATGTATAGAACAAGAAATAATTACATTATCTAGTGGTAGTCAAAATTAACTAAAAATAAATTCTATTGTATAAGAGACGTGTAAATCACTCTAAAATACAAGCATGCTGCAATGAAAAAGGAAAACCTAATTCAAGCACATGAATTTGACGTTAACCACACGCCGTAAAAGGAAACGTTTGGAAAGTTCAATCCTGACACACAAACACGTGTTTCGAACGTATTAGTTCTCGTCAGTGCGTGATACAAGAATATGAACCAATAACCGTATTCCCCGTACCCGTTATATCCTGAAATTACTCGAAAGAAAATCAAATCAGAAGATAAACTCCATGACCTTTATCGGGCGATAACTGAACATCAACAAGGGCAGATCTCTAAACGTGTGTCATTGCTAACGTCATCTATCGGTTGCAAGATAAACAACATAAACAAAACACTAATGTGTAAGAGACACTCTCTCGGTGAACGGTTAAACATGCTGCAATTCTTGTATCACGCACTGATGAGAACTAATAAGTTCGAAACACGTGTCTGTGTGTTAGAATTGAACTTTCAAAACGTTTCCTTTTACGGCGTGTGGTTAACGTCAAATTCAAAAGTTCAAATGTTTGTAAAAATAAATTGTTTGTTTTATTTGGCCCATTTTTACCAAAACAATAAAAAAACATAAATGATTTTGGGCTATCTTGTTTTGTCGAATTTTTAAACGTCTAAATGTCACATTAGTTGCATTATAATTGTTGGTAAATATTGAGTTTATTACTTTTTAAAGTTTTTTTTTTTTTCAATAGTTTTGTTTTCATTTTCGCTTCCATTTTTATTTTATTCATTTTTATTTCGAGCCACCCTCCCGCTCTGCTCCATATATTTGTTAGATTTTATTGTGGGGGGATGATCAAATGACTTGCACCTCTAGTAGATAACCAACTGCATTGTTTTCAATGTTTTTAATTAATTCATTACTATTTTATTCGTGCTTATGAGAAGGCAGTCAAATGACTTGCGGCTTGGCTTCAACTTTTTTTCAATCTATTTTGCCATTCATTATATTTTTAAGAATTTCCTCATTTTTTTTTTCCTCAAATATTTTATATTTTATTACGTCAGATTGTTAAGCTGGAGAATGATCGAATGACTGAAGTCTGCAGCACAGATCCGTTGCACATTATCGATTTCTGAAGTTGTTAATTTTTTCATTATTTTAATTTTGTGTTAAACGTTCTTATTTCTTAATTTTCCATTAAATTTATGCCTTAATTTTTCAAACATTTTCTAATTTAGATTTTCGGATGAGGAGATTGTTTAAGAGATTACGTCTTCGTTATAGGCGCCGATTGCATATAAACAAATGATCATTTTTTCGAATGTTTCATTCAAATTATTAAGTATGGGGGGTGATCGAATGACTGGCGTTCCAAACTCCGACATTTACGCAGCTATTGTACAGGGTGGTCAGATAAGAATGCAAAATGTTGTATCTCTAAAACTACTCGTCGTAGAGACTTGCGGTAAAAAAATTTATTACTAAAGTGGGCAAAAGAAGACCCAGATTTCCACAATGGTCGCCAGGGGCGTAACCGGCATCTTAAACTTTTAAAGTGATTTTTCACTGAAATCCATCCAGTAAATGATACCAAAAAATTAATGCTTTTTAAAGCTAAGCTTTACTCGAGTAATTTTTGTTTAACACTTTTTGACGTATCTATTAAAATAAAGTGGTGGGGGTAATTCAATGTTTTTTTTTTATAAACAGCTGTAATTCCTAAACGACTGAACTGATTTTAACAAACTTGGTCTCATTGGAGAAAGCATTTATTGTTCCATCAAACCTATCATACCTGTGATATGTCTATTTCTTAGTGATGCCGCTAGAGCTGATAGTGATGCCTAAATAGACTAGTGAAAACCGTATTTCGATATCTTATTCGTAGCCTGAAGTATGGCAGAAAAATATGTAGGGGGGGTCCGGCCACAGCAGGTACAGTGGTCACCCGTTAATAAATTTGTGTTAAAACTAATAACACTCGCGTCATCTATGTCAAAAGATGCATATTAATGCCTGAAGGGAAATACGAAAGTTAAATGTGAGTCGAGCACTATCTAATGTTAGGGTTGCATCACACGTGTTTTTCCTCTTGAAAAGTTACGTTTCTTACCAATTTCGCCAGTGTTTGTTTTCATTCTTGGTAAGTAAATTGCTCTCAATTTACTTTCTTTCGGATTGTTTGTGATATAATAATTTAATACCAGTGATAAAGTTAATGTTTCATGAACATTTCTTTCAAGGTTATGTAAATTATTTTACAACGTCATTTTGGTCCTGTGGTCACATTGTTGTACGTAAGAAACAGTGGCCACTCGTTTTTGAAAGAAAGAGGGGTGGCGACTGTTCCTAAATAATGAATTCTTTTTATTTCAGAAACAAAATGCCACGAACAAAGCCGAAAAAGACGGGAATTGAAAAAATTTCTCCAGAAAGGATGAAAGAAACTTTAATTAGTATCAAAGATCGCGGGCTTTCCACAAAAGCTGCTGCAAAACGTCACAATATACCTAGAACTACTTTAAGGAGGTATAAACAAAAATTTGAAAATATTGAAGACATAACCATGGTCACAATAGGATTATCACCTAACTATACGATCAATAAAATATTTTCTTCTGCAGAAGAAGAAGAATTGTGCAATCACTTGCAGATTTGCGCAAAATTACACTATGGACTTTCTCCAAACAAACCAAAAGCGAATTCCTCAATCTTGGCACGAACATAAAATGGCAGGAAAGTACTGGATGACTAATTTTCTTAAACGGAATCCACTTTCTATTCGAAAAGCCGAAGCTACTTCCTTTGGACGTACTATGGGTTTTAATAAACCAGTCGTTCAAAAGTTTTTTGCAAACTTGAAGAAAGTCTTTGACATTCACGAATTTAGAAGTGATAAAATATATAACGTTGATGAAACTGCACTTACCACGGTTCAAGAGACAGGAAAAGTTATTGCAATGAAAGGTCAACGACAAGTGGGCCAAGTAACTTCGACTGAGAGAGGAACTCTTGTTACAATGTGCGGCGCAATTAATACAAATGGCAACAGTATCTCACCCTTACTGGTATTTCCCAGAAAGTTTTTTAAAGGGTGCTCCTAATGGAACTATTGGCGTGGCATCACCTTCAGGTTGGATGACATCGGAGATATTTGAACAGTGGCTTCAGCATTTTATATTGTACGCCCATCCAACGAAAGACTTACCTGTACTGCTGATATTTGACAATCATTAGCCACATTTCATACCATTCTATAAAAAAGGCACGAGAGAATGACATTACCTTACTAACTTTGCCTCCCCATACCAACCATAGGCTTCAGCCTCTAGATAGAGCTGTCTATGGCCCTTTAAAGGCTCATTATAATAATGCCTGCAAGTCGTGGTTAATGAATCATCCCGGTCAACGTATAACTATCTATGACATTGCTTAGATTTATAATATTGCATTCTCAACAAACAACTGCGTATCGGTTTTTAAAGTTACAGGAATTTATCCCTTCAATAATAATATCTTTATTGATGATGATTTTTTGCCGGCGCAAGTTACAGATATGCTCAACAACGAAGCAGAAGAGGCAGGACCAAGTCAGAGCAATTCTCAGACAGCAGAATCAAGGAGTTTATCTTACCAAATAGAAGAGGCACCAGCAAGTCATAGCAATAATGAACCCAAGGAAAAGACAACTCCACCACATCAAATTATAAGTCCAGATGTTCTGCGCCCGTACCTTAAAGGAAATCTGAAAAATACAGACAAAAAAGGCAAAAAAAACCACGGAAATATTAACCAGCACCCCAGTATTTAAAGATATAGAGGAGCAAGAGCTTGCAAAAGAACGCAGAACACAAAGCATAAGAAAGGTAAAGACTTCTACCCGAAAAAAATATGTCATTTAGTTTCTGAACAAGAGAATATAAACCCTAAAATGCCTGACAGTAGCAGTAGCGATAGCGAAAGTAGCTTGTCGATTCGGACGAAGTTGATATTGTTGGCGAACCACTGGATATAAATGAGTCAACAGAAATTACAGTTGGAACTTTTATTTTACAAATTTCCTACCAAAAAACAGAAAAATTTTGTGCGGGCCGGATGACTCAAGCCGATTTTGTGAACAAAGAATATTTTACTACATTCTTACGTAAAAGAGGAGCGAATAAATTTTCATTTCCCGATGTTCCCGATGAGTCCGTTGTTACTGATGAAGACGTCGTTATGATATTACCATCTCCAGTATCAGCGGGTGGAACAGCAAGAGTTCAGCGACAATTTTCAGTGGATTTATCACGTTTTAATCTGTACTAAAGAATGTTCCCTATTTTGTAACCTTAGTTTTGTAACTTTATTTGCTGAGTTATGCTATTTTTTTAAATAAGAATAATATTTCGCACCCTTGCTTCAAAAGTGACACAACTAAAAAACACAGTTTTTCAGAAAACGGAAAAAACTACCTGTCAGCTTCACTAAGAGTTGTTAGGTAATGTCGTTGCATTATAAAATTGGGTACACTCGTAGAACTATGATGATAAAAGTTATTTTTAAAATTGTTGGTTCTTATCCTTTAAAGGACCTTTTTGTTAGTTGTGACAGTATTGATGTGCTTGTAATCCACAAAGGACTGTATTATTTTGAATTGTGACGCTTTTGATGTATTTTTTCGTCTAAACGTTTACTGTTGTAACACTTTTGAAGCTTTATGAGTGGTACCAAGAAACATCATTTTGACTTGTGACACAGCAGCATCCCGAAAGTTTTCGGAATTGCAAAGAATTTGATACGAATGGAGATAATTTTCTTTAATGAAAAGTATAAAAGTACAAACGGTTTTATCTTACATAGAGAATCAAAAATTAGGTAGATAATATGAAACGTAATAGTATTTTAATGTTGTTACAAACTAAAAGTTTTTCCTTAACAGTAGTTGTAATATTTAATTTAAATCCAAAATATTTTTAAAATACGAATTATAGTAATATTTTGTAATTAAGTTCTTATCAGCAAGTTCTTGTAAACCTTTCTTTTTTTTATCAGCTAATGGAAATTTCTTTGTATAAGCCTGAATTAATCCCACAGAACTACTGTCATGTTGAGATCTAGTTTGCTTTACGCTGCAGGATGTATTTACTTTCTTGAAAGCTACGTCTTCATAGGATGTTTTTAGAAGAAGGCACGAGGATGTTCCTTTTCGACTTTAAGTACTTTAATATGATGCCACTTGACTTTTGATTTATCAGTATCGGTGGTAAAATTACGTCCCCATTCTTCTTGCAATGCTTTCAAATCATAGAAGTCCTCAAAAGTTAACTGATGGACGTGATATGGGGGACCGTTCTTTTTTGCTGCTCGAAGCAGGGTAACATACTGGTCTGGCACATAGATTGGACTGGATTTCAGATGCCTTTTAACTTGTTTTTCTATAACGCTGTGTACATTGTCACCCTCATTTTGAGAGTGTCCGTGGATAAGGAATTTGTGAGTAATACTTTGAATTTTTAATGTACGTACTGCATACGAATATGCAGCAAGCGCACGAATTTATTTTTTTGTTGTCCACAGCTATTATCAGAATAGAAAATAACTTCCACATCTTCTGTATTACTGGCGTTTTCTACTAACATCTTAAGGTAACGCAATACACAGCTTCCAATTTCCACTGCACCACGTTTTGCTTCTGTTTCGTCCCAAAAGTAACATTCGACATGTTTGGCATTTAAATCGCTGATAGTAAAATTGTAAGAGTTAAGTTTACTTGTATAATAAAATGTTGAAATTAGACCTTTTGGTATTGGCATTACTGCTCTTAAGTCGTACACAGCAACATACGGTGCAAGTTATAACGATCAAGTAATTTTTGTTTTCCTTCATCTGCATTTTGAAACGATTCGCAGAGGTCGCACTGGTCTTTCTTCGGTATATAAAATGAAATATTAAATTCTCCAGTTTGCAAATGGTAGCTGCTGTCTCTCACGATCTTCTTTATAATCACGATAGAGATCTGCTAAACTTTTACTACTATCAATATATTCGCGTGTAGTTTGAGCTCTTAAATAGTGTGATTCTATTCTTGGTATAGCATTAATAAACTTTCATACACTCTCTTTGATTTCAGGATCGACAGTAGGTTGTTTTCCGTGTTTTCCTCGCATATCGCAAGCAAGGAATCCGGTTTCAGTTTTTTTCATCAGTGCAGTCCGAATAGGCCTGTCATTAATGTCGAGTGTAGCCTTAAAAAATGTTTTACAGACTCTAATACGATCGGTATTTACCTCAAAGTAAAATGCCGAATTCATTTTTCTGTAATTTTGCGTTATTGAATATCGATATTTTGGTTTTATAGCTTCAGTATGGGCAGCAAGGTATTCCCTTTGCCTCTGTATACTAGCAAGTTTCCAATAATTTGCAAAAATTTCCTCTCTGACTGTGTTACCTATTTTCTGACTGCAAGCTAATCTGCATTTCTCTCCACAAGGTGGACGTACTTTTCTTGCAGAAAATGGTTTTTTAGTTTTTGATGACGATAGATAGGCTTTTCCGGAGTTCCTCAATAGTTTTAGTCTTTTTAATCTGCCAACCTTCAGGATTTCTCTTCTTTCTTTTTCCTTTTTTCTCTCCTTTTTCTTCTTCAACTTTAGCATGTTCATCTGCATTATGGTCTGCACTATCTAAAGAACTGTTTACGCCATCAGAAGAACTACTTCTACTACCTGAGGAAGTGTCAGTAAAATTCGGATCGGCATCTGAATCGTCTATGTCACTTTCATTACTATCTATAGGAGATAAGCTGTAATCGTGTTCTTTTCGTTTGGTCAAACGCACAATGTTAGGACACTCAGAATTATATGACACTGTATAAAAAGAATTTTCATTAGTGTGAACATAGGTAGCGGCTGAATCCATTAAAATAGATTGAATTGCTGGTGATGAATATGAAGGGCTAGGTTGTTCGGTTGCCATGTTGTCCGCATTTTCAATATCTGACGACAGATTGCCAGATTCTGTTAGCGGATTAGTTGAATAATCCTCCTGTGTGCACTTTGCCAGTGCCAGTTTTACAATTGTAGCTGCTCGACTTGAAGAATGCATAATTGCCAGGACCTAGAAATCATCAAAAGTGACATATGTCACAATGCGTTAAGAGTTTTTAGTTACCTTGCTCAGCTAAAGTGACTTAACTAAAAATACGACCACTTCTGATTGACACTTCGGACAACAAAACTGAATTAACTCTAAATGTTCTGCTCGAAACCCACTACGTACGATCGACAAAACGACACAACTCAAAAATGTACAGTTTTGAATTTTTCCCCACACACCTTCCTATCACAAGACTCGGAGCACAATTGTTAATATGTCACTTTTGCAGTAGCTATAATGATCATTTGACGAAGGTTAAAAAAGTGACACAAGTGCCATCTAGTGGGCACATTCTGAGAATAAGTTAAGTCATTTTTTATAATTGATGGAGTAGTGTGTTCTCAATTTAACCTTGGTAATAACTCAAAAATCACGTTTTTTGAGTTGTGTCACTTTTGAAGCAAGGGTGTTTCAAAAGTTTAACTATACATGATAATATATAAGTATGATAAAGAACTTGGCCACTGTACTTTATATTTGATGACACATGAGGCCATTTTTTTAATTTGTTTTTTTCCCCAAAATTAATTAAGATATTTTCAAAACAAATAATAATATAAAATCTATGCATGAAAATTTAATATTTATATTATAGAAACTCTGCTAAACATTTTTAATTTTTAAATATTTTACAATAATAAAAAGGGTAGCCACTGTTGGCGGACCTCCCTACTTATCATATAATTTTTGATTGAGATTAAATTTAAAACTTATGTTGGAAATTGGTTATAAAAATTTTGCTCCTAATCCCACACAAAAATTATTACATCCACAAACATGGAGATTAAATCTCATTTAATGATTACGTAATTTTTTTTAGGTCAAATTCCTTATCTTATTTTTTTTTTGTTTCGGATAAATAAAACGGCGGTTTCGTACAGAAAGCAAAGTGTACTCTCTATGCGGAGAATTTCGCAGTCTAGCCGGCACCGAAAAAGTACCAAAATCTGTCGTAAACGGGCGACGTCTGTTTATTATATTCATCACATGGCACCCCGATAATGATAAGAAGGGACCGTTTTAAAACAACTCTTAAAAATGGTTGGTTAGAAAATAATGTTCCAATAATATATTATGTATGTATATGTATAGATGAGAGAGAGAATATACACCACGTGTTTACAGATATGAACCTTTTTTCGGGGGGGCTACTGGAATTCTACACACTTCACTTGAGTTAGTCGCGTCCTTCTATAGTTGTTACATTCATTCTGTTTTATTACATGCTTGTGCTTATTTTTAGTAAAGTAAATTTAGGGTGGCTTTTTTTTTCTAAAACAAACCGTAAGCGCTAGAAGTGGATTCTTTTTTGTGTCCTCTCTTTTTAAAGAAAAAAAAACGATGAAATAATAACGAGTCGTTTTGTTCTAAACAATGCATATTAAAAAAAAAAAAAGAAAAAAAAGAACTGTATCCGCTTAATACGCATCGTAAAACTAGTGAAACATGTAGTATATTACGTTGTAATTTGTTATAGCTAGTTAATTAATGTAAAAAAAGAGACTTTTTAAGTACCGATTTTACATGAAGCGCATCAATAAATATCAAGAAGAGGATCGTGTACAGCTGTGGTACCTTTATTGCGTTAATTTCACCAGTTTGCTCAATAAAATTGTACGGAGAACGATGTGGAATTAGAATTAATTTACATAACGAGCTATTTCACATATTATTATTTCAACATTATATGCAAATAGGACGCTATTAAAAAATAAATTCGTATATTATTAACAGATTTATTAGTTGTAACTGGAGCAATTTAAATAAAAGTTCTCGCAGTTATAATAAACAAATTAAGTCATTAATTTAAGTATATAAGAATGTCTGTGTATACATATGAGTGTTAGGAGAAATTCGATGTTTTACATAGTTTTGAAGCTCTAGATTCAGTCAAGAAATATTAATATTATCAATCAAGGGGATTCGTAAAGAATAAACCACAAATTGTTTGTAATATTTTTCTGATTCGATACTTTCGTTACTACGTCGTGTCTCCAGCCATATAAGCGAGGAGGAAGCACATATAAAGCCAAATGGAAGGAGAGGTTGGATTCTCCTTCCATTTGGTTGGTCTTCTGCTTCTCAATTTTTCTACTTCTAGTTTTTTATTCTATGTTTTAGAATCATTCTTCTTTTTTCGTTGTTTTTCTTTGTCTTCATCTTGAAGTTCCTTCCTCTCTTATTTTATATCCTTAGTCTACGTTAGCTGGATGGACATATAAGAGATCCAAGGAGTGGTAGAAAAGATCACCAGTACAAAGGCAACAGAGGCCTGAGTTTACTGAAGACCTACTGAGTAAAGATAGGAAGACTGCCAAAGTGATAGTAGATCTGTTGGCCAGTCATTGTTCTCTGCAGATTCTGTCAAGAGGAAGAAGAAACCGCAGTTCATGTTTTGTACCACTGCGGTGGCCTAGCGAGGACAACCTATCTAGCAATGGGCATAGAAAACCCCACAGCTAACGGCTACATTAAAGAGCTACTCTCGAAAATTATTAGCCGAATTAGGAAGGCAAAATTAGAGGTCACAATAAACCTGCAAAGGTTCGGATGGCCACCCCATCCTGCAATAATAGTTTTTAACCGTCTATTTTAGGAAATCGATCATAAATATTCTACGGATATCTCAAAAATAAAACGGAAGCAAAACGAATTTTTAAGCTTCTTCTTCATTCATTGTTGTTTAGTTTCTGGATTGTAAAAATTGAACAGTGTTGTGATTAACAAAATAACTATATTTAAAAATATAAAACACTACTACAAAAACAATCATGCCTTTTTTTTAGCAAGCTTATTATTAGACCATCAATACCTGAACAAGATTTTAGTTTTTCAAAATTTTCTCCTTCTATGATTTGAGTATTGAGACATCTTTGGAAAGACACAAATTGTTGTTGTCCAGATCAAAAAAAGAAGACGTAACCAGCATCAACAAAATGTTGTTTTGATATTTATGGAAAAGAACCACAGTTAGAGACAAGAATCGAAGAAGCGAGTACAAGTAATGCTGGTCCAAAGTGTTATTCCAGATTCAGCATCAAACTATTTAATGGTTGGATATTTAATTTCTGCCATCCTATTCTCATTTCTGAGACCATCAGGACTTGTTGCCAAAAACCTAGTCTATCTAGAATCTGGAACAGTTACTATTGGGTGTCCTGCAAACTTAATAGCTGCCAACCTTTTCTTCTGTTAAAGCATCCAAAAGAAAATTATTTTCTTGGTTCAATTTTCATCTAAATAAACCATATTTTTTCCTCGACTCTAATTGCTTTATTGTTATATTATTACTCAAAACTTCGGACCCAAACCTACATAGATATATCGATAGGTATGTAGATTAGTTTTGAAATTCTAGTAAGTGACTGGGGTTTGAGAAAGGAACCCTTAATCCGAGAGACTTCCTATTTAGCTAGGCCGTATGGGAATCCATTTTCTACTGTTAATAGCGACAAAACTCTTCAGTCCATCAGCTTCGGTTAGAAAAATATGCTAACATGATAATAAAAAGGACCTTAGTTTCATTGAGCGAATTCTCTTCTTTCGAATAATTTAATATGTTCTAGACCAGCAGAAGGATTTGTAACTTTTTAAACATTTAAATCAGCAATATTTTGACCGTTTAATAAAACAATCCTCTTATACAGTGTGTCCTCGGATGAACCTAACTATACCTGTAAACTTTTTTATTTCTTATTTTACAGCAAAAACTTATTCTTTGGCTGCTCTTCGGTTCTCGGGTTCTCTGCCGTGTAGAAAGGTTGTGGTACTTGACGCTTCGATCATCTTATCGTGAGAAGAATCTTCAGTCAGAATCTTCTTCACTTCTGAAGAAGATCACGACAAGATGATCGAAACGTTAAGTACCACAACCTTTCTACACGGCAGAGAATCCGAGAATCGAAGAGCAGCCATCAACAGCGGCCGTGAAAGCCTGAAAACTACTTCCACTTATTCTTTATAAAAAGTTTTACTTGTTTTGACATACTCTCGACCACAGTTGGAATGCCGATAAAATCAAGTAGGCATTTACAGTTAAAGAAAAACTATTTTCGTTTCAGGTAAACTAAAAATGTGACCAAAAAAAGTTGTGTACTTGTATAAATTTTTAGAATAATAATAATAATAATTTCGTTCACGTTATGTATAATTTGGTCCATCTAGTGACATAACTGATGAAAATCAGCATCAACAACGAACCTCTTTGGAGAGTGTGAAATAAGGCAAAATGACTTGCATTTTAGGAAGAAATCATTCTTCATAAAAAGTTTTGCTTCATCTAGCAAGTCTTCAACCACTACCAAAATTTCGAAAGAGCATACAGGGTGGTTACAATTTATTAAAGAAACAATTCACAAAAACACGGAAAACTTATTTTGCATGTTGTCCTCCTACTGTTACACATTTTTCAACGGGAGCTCTAAACTTTTCGAACATTAAGTGAATGGAATCTCCATCTATGTCCGTTATAGCTTCTGTAGTTTGATGTCTTCAAAGATTTTCATCATCCTGCAAATCATACGCGTAGATTTTCTGTTTAATATAATGTCCCCATAAAAAGAAGTTTAATGGAGAGTGAAGTCTGGAGAGCGAGGAGGCCATCTAATAGGACCGAACTATCTAATCAATTTATTAGGAAAATTTATATCTAACCACTCCCTAACTCGAATTGCTATATGAGCAGGACAACGATCCTGTTGAAAATGAAGCTTCTGTCTTTTCTCAAAGTTTACATCATGTAAAGCAGAAAAGAAGAAGTTTTCTATTTCTACCAATACCTACAATTTTGGCTGCTAACGATTCCATTTGTTGTAAAAGTTGCTTCGTCTGTTTCTGTAAAAAAATTTGTCCATCATAATCAGTACTCCCATCAACAAAGAAAATTCTAAGCGAAACACTAAACACTTTAACCCACTAAACACCAAACAAGTTTGAACTAAAACACCGACGCGTTTCAACAGAAATGCTGTCATTATCAAGGCGATTGTCACAGTTCATTACACATGACTTATTTTTATATATTACTAAACTTTCGAAAACATTTAGAAACTTACAATTGTTTATTTGTCTAATTAATTTAACATTCGTATGATCGATGTTGTGATCTGTTTCAAAAATGTGTTGGGCAACGCTCGATTTCTCAATTCTATTAAATCTAAGATTAGCTCTTTGAATCTAGTTGAGACTGCTCTCCTGGTTTGCCCAATATATTTTTGATTACAATCTTTACAATTGATTTCGTAAATACCTGACTTTTCTAGAGGTTGTATTTTATCTTTAGGGTTACCGATGAGACTTCGTAAACTAGTCCTAGAACTGTAAACTATTCTGAGATCTAGCTCTTTGAAACCTTTAGTGATAAAGGGAGCGTAAGGGAGGGTGACAACGGGTGAAGCTTTAACATCCTCTCGAAAAGTCGTAGATTCTTTCACAGTTTTCTTATAATTAAACTTCCTAATTAACTTATAGATATGCTGAGGCTGGAAACCATTACACTTGACCGCATCTTTTATAATTTTAAGCTCTTTCTCATACCTCGCCTTGTTCAAGGGAAAAGTGAGAAGTCTGTGGACCAAAAAATTCAGGCCTGCCATTTTGTGTTGAACACAATGATGGGAATCTGAAGGAATGTAGCGAAGTGTACTGGTTTCCTTTCAATACACGTCAAACTCTAATCTATTGTTATTTCTAATTATTAAAGTATCTAGAAAGGGTAGCTGACCGTTTTCTTCTCTTTCACAAGTGAACTTTATGGTTTCGAAGCGATTATTTAATTTATTAAGAAAATGGTCAATATTACATTTTTTAGTGTCAAATATAGCGAAAATGCCATCCACATACCTCAACCAAATCCTAGGAAAGTATTCGCTCTCAGATTCTAAGCCCTTTTCAAAACGGCTCATGAAAAGGTTAGCCAAAAAGGGCGACCCATTGCCGTTCCTTCCAGCTGTTCATAAAAACTCCCGTTGAATTGAAAAATGTTCTGTTTCATAGAGATGTCAGTTAAGCGAATATATTCCTGGACACATTGTTGACTCAAACTATTTTGAAGCAACAAGTCCTCGAGGTATGTCGAGGTGTCTGGAATCGGTACACTAGGAAAGAGAGAACTAACATCAAATGAAATCAATATTTCACCCTCCAGCAACTGAATATTTTGAATTTCTTTAATAAATTCTAACGAATTTTTTACTGCTAAACTAGGTTGCTGTATTGGCAAATTATTAAATTCATTGGTCAGCCATTTGGAAACCTTATAAGTCGGTGCGTCAATTGCCGAAAACAATTGGCCTTACCGACTTGCCAGGTTTGTGAATTTTAGATAAACAATATAATTTAGGGATAACAGGATTGGAAACATGTAGCTTACGTCTAACATCGGCAATAACAAGGTTGTTGCAATCTTTAAACATATTGTTGACGTCTCTAATCATTTTCGGTAAAGGATTTTTTGAAATTGACTTATAAGGACCACTACTCAACAGGTCATTAACCCGATCATAGTAGTCCCATTTATCTAAAATAACAATTTTGTCCCCTTTGTCAGCTTTCAAATAAAAACAATCTTTTTCCCGCAAAGTTTTAATGATTTTAATGTTTTCGGATTTCTGAGGTGATTTATAGGATTTCAAATTTTTTGAAATAGTATGTTTGCAGGCCTCCCTAACGAACTGTTTTGCGGGCTCAGGAAACCGCTGGATACAGGATTCTATCCCGGCAATAACCCACTCAACATTCGATTCACGAGTCTGCAAACCAAATTTCAATCCTTTATTCAAAAGATTAAGTTCCCGTTCACTAAAAGTTTGCGAAGAATGATTTTCTACTATGTTAATGGTATTCATCGGAACATGATGTTTATTTTTTTAAAAAACAACCTAAGAGAATTTCTTATTCTGAACTTTCCTATCGATTGAAATAAACATATTATTATAAGAAAACTGTGAGGAGGATGTTAAAGCTTCACCCGTTGTGACCCTCCCTTACACTCCCTTTATCACTAAAGATTTGAGTTAAATCTTCAAAGAGCTCTAGATCTCAGAATAGTTTACAGTTCTAGGACTAGTTTACGAAGTCTCATCGGTAACCCTAAAGATAAAATACAACCTCTAGAAAAGTCAGGTATTGACGAAATCAATTGTAAAGATTGTAATGAAAAATATATTGGGCAAACCAGGAGAGCAGTCTCAACTAGATTCAAAGAGCATATGGCTAATCTTAGGTTCAATAGAATTGATAAATCGAGCGTTGCCCAACACATTTTTGAAACAGATCACAAATAAACAATTGTAAGTTTCTAAATGTTTTCGAAAGTTTAGAAATATATAAAAATAAGTCATGTGTAATGAACTGTGACAACGGACCTATCCCGCATTCGTCATTGTTTTCGTTAATCGAAAATTAATGATGCGTATCGGATTGAGCGTGCATAACATTTAGGTTACCTGTTATTTGTAGATTTTATTTTAATTTAGTTTTATTATCGCCTTGATAATGACAGCATTGCTGTTGAAACGCGTCGATGTTTTAGTTGAAACTTGTTTGGTGTTTAGTGGGTTGAAGTGTTTAGTGTTCTACTTCTGCACCAAGAGATCCAGTGAAGAAATTCTAAGCGAAGCTCATCATCAGCCTCTTTCAAGTTTAAGTAGTCTCTCCGGTTTGTAAGGATACACAACAAGGAAGACTTGTTAGATGAAGCAAAATATTGGGTAGTATCTTCAGTAGTATCAGATCCAAAGCTGCCAAATCCAGAGAGAGAGAGACTGTGTGTGAAACTGATCCGTTTCAAAATTAATAAGATTTATGTAGCAAGAAAAAAATAAAACACAACAAAACGTTCTTCTTAAACACATTTATAAGGAAAGAGCGAAGCTACTGTTGTATACAGTAGACAAAACGAGAGAACTAAAAATCATAATAATTCTCACATGTTTCACGTTCCACTATCAAAACAGGAAACGGAGCAAGGAACAGTTCAACACCAGGCTTTCCTTAAGATGTCATTATTCTCTTCTGCTATCTCCTTCCAACTAAAACGCGAAGGTACACACCGCGTTAGAGTTCGTTATCTTCATAGGAAGCGCACCATAAAATATTACATCAAGATATTATTGTGCATTCTGTTCTCTCTTTAACAAATTAGGTTACACGAATTACCGCCCGGTATAATATAACAACGGGCACGTATTTCTATGTATACATATTGTATACTACGACTATTACTACCTAGTTTTATATAAGTGTATCTATTTGTGGTGTTATTAAAAGTCTTAGTTCGGTTTCCGGTAAAAATTACGCTTATTTAAATATTTAACGTAATTAATGTAGCATGATTTATATTAGTTAGGGAAGTTACCGGTAAATATCTTAGCGCTAAAGAATTATACAGGTTTCTACGCACTCTTAATTGTACTTCTAACTTGGTTCTTTTTTTTTCTCTAAATATAAACTCGGCGTTTAAATAAATGTGGCGTTAAAGATTTATTTTTAAATGATGTTTCCGCGATTTTCCGCGTAATTTTGCATTAGAAAAACTGTACATATTGTGTGGAATTTAACCGTGAGATTCCTCTGTTAACGTTTTATCGGATAAAAGATGTTGGAACGTGCAAGATATATATGGGCGCAATTACTTTTAAAATATGCAGGAAATACTTATATGCAGATGTATGCAAAAATCTAATCGTTATACTATGCGTACGCTTGTTATAATAAAGTTGGTAGTAAGATTTTGTGATAATATTATAATAATTTAGATTAATTTGTCGTTATTTTTTCTTGAGGTTATTCCTGGTAAAATGCATCTTAATAAGACGTAATAAAAGTTCCGACAATTCATTTCGATAATACTATAATGCTTTTACCGATATTTTTTTCCCAAATTGCATTACTTGCGTCACATTTTGCGAGTTAAGCAAGTGATGAATAGATAATCACAAAAAAAAAACAACGTTGGGAATACTGGCAAACCCCCAATACCGGCTACGTCAAATTCATACCAATGACAGCTGTTTATATTGTTCACAACCTAAGCTAAGCTAGCTACATCTGAGTTTTATTGTTTGTGAGCTGAGCCATCTCAAAATGAATAAAATGTTTGTATTACGCATCATAAATCGTTATAATGATACAGGCTGCATTACCAAACGCTATGATGGTGGACGAAAAAAAACCGCAACATCACAAGAAATGTAATCGAATGTGGTAATCGAATGGCCAAAGAACTGAAAATATCCCAGCGAAGCATCCGACGCATATTTCAAAATGAGCTCAAGGTAAAACCTTACAAGTTCCAAAACGCACACATCTTACACCAAAGCAAAAAAAAGTTAGATTTGAAAGAGCAGAGGACGAATTTCCAAGCATCGTGTTCTCTGATGAAAAAAAAAATTCCTGTTGAGCAGTTCATAAACTCTCAAAATAATCGTGTTTGCTTAACTGAACGCACTCATGAAAATTTGAGCAGCTGTGACGTTTGGGACATTTCGGTCGTAGATCTTGGACGTTCGAACAAGACTTGGCACCGCTCATGTTCCACACTTCATTTCGTCAACACGATGGCTTTCCAATTCGGCAGATGCAAATCCGCTAAACGATTCCATCTGGGCCATTTTGGAGAGCAAGTTAAGCACTAAAAAATATGCCAGTATGGATGCGCTGAAGAAAGTACCGTAAGATCATATTCGTGCAGCATGCAACTCATTTTTTAACCGGTTGAAGATCATAGTCAAGGCAAAAGGTGGCCACATCCAGGTAAAGTGAATGGAGTCTGAAATTTTGATTATTTCCACACATTTTGTAATTTGAATCAATAAAAAATAATTTTAATAATTATTAATTTAATAATTTCAATTGCATAACCCTGTGAGACTTATTTCTTCATATCCGAGTATTCTGGTACAACAAAGGTAGCAATTGTAGCAAATAATTGTCGACGATACCGATGTATTTGAAGAAATCAGAGCTTTAGAACAATTTTCGAACCATACCAGACCAAATGATATCATTTCACGGTTGTGTTATGATGAGACAGCACGTTCAAAACCAAATCTATTGCACTGAAAATTTGTTTTTCTCATTTATTTCACGAAATATACATGATAGAGAACTAAAATCTTGGAACAATATAGAACAAACCTCGAACAACCTGGAACAACTTTCAAAATTTCGAAATTCGAAAAAGGGGCGGGCTAACTTCACACCCCTGAAAATTTGTTTTTCTCATTTATTTCACGAAGTATACATGATAGAATGGTAAAATCTTGGAACAATATAGAACAAACCTAGAACAACCTGCAACAACTTTCAAAATTTCGAAATTCGAAAAAGGGGGCGGGCTAACTTTACACCCCTGAAAATGTGTTTTTCTCATTTATTTCACGAAGTATACATGATAGAATGGTAAAATCTTGGAACAATATAGAACAAACCTAGAACAACCTGGAACAACTTTCAAAATTTCGAAATTCGAAAAAGGGGGCGGACTAACTTCACACCCCTGAACATTTGTTTTTCTCATTTATTTCACGAAGTATACATGATAGAATGGTAAAATCTTGGAACAATATAGAACAAACCTAGAACAACCTGGAACAACTTTCAAAATTTTGAATTTCGAATAAGAAGCGTTACTGAAATTTTGTTTTTCTCAATTATTTCACGAAGTGTACATGATAGAAAAGTAAAATCTTGGAACAATATAGAACGAACCTAGAACAACTTTCAAAATTTTGAATTTTGAAAAAGAAGCGTTACTGAAATTTTGTTTTTCTCAATTATTTCATAAACCACACATGACAGAAGGCTCAAATTTTGAAAGAATGTTCAGAACAACCTGGAACAACTTTCAAAATTTTGAATTTCGAATAAGAAGCGTTGCTGAAATTTTGTTTTTCTCAATTATTTCACGAAGTATACATGATAGAAAACTAAAATCTTGGAACAATATAGAACAAACCTAGAACAACTTTCAAAATTTTGAATTTTGAAAAAGAAGCTTTACTGAAATTTTGTTTTTCTCAATTATTTCATAAACTACACATGACAGAAGGCTCAAATTTTGAAACAATGTCCAGAACAAACTGGAACAACTTCCAAAAGTTGGAATTTCGAAAAAAGGGGGTCTGGCGAAATTTTATTTTTACTAATTATTTCATACACTACTAATGTGAGGAGGTTCAAATTTTGGAACAATATTCAGAACAACTAGAACAACCTGGAACAACTGTTAAAATTTCGATTTTTGAAAATGGGGGGGGCTGACATGAAAAACGGTTTTTTCGATTTTTCTGGACAATTTTTTCATATTTTTCTCCAAAATTCTGGAACAATTTAGAACAAACCTAGAACAACCTGGAACAAAATTCGAAAAAGGGGGGCTAACTTCATGCAGGCCTCGCATTCCCGTAGTATATCATCGGCTGTCTCCGGTTCTATCCCACAAAGTCTACACTTTGTGTCCCCCTCAAACACTCCGATTTTGTGTAGATGTTCTTTCACCGCAGCAATGCAGAGCTGTTTCCTACTAAGCTGTAGTAGTTCTCTGGCTCGTTCCCTACATGGTTTCCCTATGAAGGTTTTACCATGGGGTGTGGCTCTCCAGTATTCTTGCTGTTTCGTACGAACCCAGTCGCCTATGTATCTTCGGGCCGTTCGCCTTGTGACCCCAAAGAAAGGTTCTGGGCCGTACATTTTCATCTCAGACCCAATCTTCGCGAGTTCGTCAGCCCTTGCGTTGCCCTCGATTCCCTGATGGCCCGGTATTCAAGTCAACCAGACCTTGTTCCGGTTCGACAGTTCCACCAATTCGTCGAGGCATTCCGTTACCAGCCTGGACGACGCAATTTAAATTTGTTAATATTATTTTATATAAACAATGTTTGTGTAGCATCGCTATTAAAAATATTGACATCATTTTTATTAAATGACGGTCGTCGTTAGATCTAGCAAAATAGAAAAAAAAAACATGCTTGAATCGGTTCTGTTACGTATGTCTATACATATCCGCTATTATCTAAACATTTGTGACGTATCTACATATGTATATAGAGAGAGAGCACAGTTGACAGATTAACGGATTTTAACGGTTAACGCTAATCACTTATTGATTCCGCAAAAAAAAAAACACTTTCGCCGTTATTGTTGCTGCGGGTATCCAAATCGTACAGTGTTGAAATGTACGTTTATTAAAATGTACAGATAGCAATGACAAACAGATAGTGTACCAGGGCGTCATGCAATTAAAAGCTGAATGTAAATATTAGACTTAATAGAAATTGACGGGAAAGATATATGTACATATTTCCACGCGAGCGAATGATCTGAAAGAGCAAGATGGCAAAAACAATTACGGATTATTAATAAAACATTACCAATATCGTCCGCATACCTAAAATACAGATAAACACATGTTATATAAGTATACAATGTAATAACGTTTACACACATACATCGATGAGATAATATATCTGGGCGTTCTGATTTGATTCGTGAATTTGATGAAAAAGAAACAAATTTAATATGCTTATTAGAATTTTATCTTCTGGCTGTTACATTTTTAGTGAAACCGTTTTTCTGCTTTGATGTGGAATTAAAATATTCATAGGATGACTCGACTATAGCTCATAAACGCGAAATCACGCAATAAATATCCGAAAGAGAAAGACGACGATGCGAAGGGTAAATAAAGACGACCGAACTATATAATATAATATATCAGCGAAAGGGAGTGAGTCAGTCTAACTATATACAATATACATTATACATATTTCTCAATTGTAAACTGTAACAATGTACGTTAATGGTAATACTAGTGTAATTCCCAACCCTTCCGCTAGGGTGTGTTACTGTGCCAATTAAAGCTGCTAATTGAGGTTATTAATTCAAGAAGTGTACGAGGAGCGCGTGTGTTAGAAAATTACAAGTATTGAATGTTATATGTATATAGTGGAAGAAGTTCTTGTGTCTCTATTACAGTATACGCAGAGGCAGAGTTATAATTACACCGCTATTACACGTTATTTTTGTTGATTTCCATGGAAAATTAGTACTTCCGAGACGAGCATGTGTATTATCGTATAGTCCTGTGCATGTATATATGGTAAGATCCGACGATTCTAATGAAACGTTAGAAGAACGAGAATAATAAGAAGAAGAAGACTTTCACGGGCTGCCCGTCTTCATTTCACCTGATGGGAACGATATCGATTTCTCATGCTTACGCATAGGCGAGGCAATCTTCTTCATTGAATATATTTCTACTTAAAGCAAAGTCTTCCTTACAAAGCTGATATATAAATTGGTTTTAAATTTTTCTAATGATTGGCTCTACTATCATCCTTAAGTATAGTCTATTTTTAAAATAGAGAGACGAATTTCTGAACATACCACTTAGACAGTGAATTCTCATTGGTTGAAAGCAAGCCCAAATTACACTGTATCGATCTTGCTCAGATTCTGTCACCTGACACTGCTTATGGTTAAGTCTTGTTTCTATTATTTCTTCGTTATTTCATTATATACTCGAGCAGTTCTTTACAGAGCTCTACAGTAATAATTACCAGATATATTCACAAGTAATATACAAGCAATATATCGAAATAAATAGAATTAAAAGTTTTATAGTTGGTCTCCAATATGGATACACAACCAAGTACAAGTGCCACTGGCCGTGAACATATTTGTTCTCCTCCGAAAAAGCGTGAAAAGACGAGTCATCTGCGTAGTATCATCCATTTTTACTGAAATCATTTGAAGAGACTGTGAAAACTGCTATAAGGCAAATACTTTACAATATGTTTCGGGAAAATGAACCTCCCACGTTAGATAAGCTGCTGGTGCAAGTAAAAAATAATATAATAAATAAAAGATTTGCCAAACATGTGTCGATCAATATTGTATTAGCTAATGAAGCAAATGAACTTTAAGTAAGAGTTATTTATTATATAGAAATACATGCATGTATCTATATAATTATGCTATGTCCTCTAGATACTTAAAAAGGAGCAAAAAGAGATAAGATTGTAAGATGGAGGCCACAATATCTCAGAGATATTTCACAATATAGAGCTCAGGATAGATCAATTTTCTATTTGGATGAAACTTGGGTGAATGAGACTCATACAGCACAGAAAACGTGGACTCACACAAGGATATTCACAGTCGTAGACAAGCCTTTAACGAAGGATTTACAACGGGATTAAAAAATCCAGTTGGAAAAGGACGTCGTCTTATTTTGTTACACATTGGAAGTTGTGATGGCTTTGTAAAAGATGACTTATTATTGTTTGAAGGAAAGAAAGCCACTGATTATCATGATGAAATGAATGCTATTGTTTTTGAAGAATGGTTCTCTCGAGTATTAAACTATTTACCTTACAGATAATGCATCATATCATAATCGAAAAATTGAAAAGCCACCATCATCGTCATGAATATTCAAAATTGGCTAACAAGCAAGGAAATACAGTACGATGAGCATATGATCAGAGCTGAATTGTTAAGCTGGATTAAAATTCATAAGAATAATTATAATATAATAAAATAATCACAAAATAACACTGTGTTACGATTACCTCCTTACCACTGCGAATTGAATCCCATCGAGCTTGTTTGGGCCCAAATAAAAAATGAAGTGGCTGCGGAAAAACAAAACATTTAAATTATCTGAGGTATGTTCAGAAATTCGTCTCCCTACTTTAAAAATAGACTATAGTAAACTGTAACTGTCAAATGAGTCGCTGCTGTCATCTCCTATGATTGCAATCGCCACTATGTTTCGCTGGTACCTTCATTTAATCCCGAGTACCACGTGACCACTTTAGTACAGTCCACTAGTTTTTTTTTAGTTTTCTGATATTTGTCAGCATGATCTAACCAAATCGAAATCACTAAAAATTTAAAAACATGTGTCAAATGTGTATCATTTTGTTCATTGTCGTCCCGTTGGTCCCGTGTTAGTTTTCAGTGGTGTTTGCAGTAAAATTTATCAAATCTTAAATCGTTATTGATTAATACCAGTGCTTTTTATTTCCATTTTATCATTATTTAGGTAAGTAATCATATTTACATTTTCAACAGACGTAAATTGCATTACAATAATATTCAATTTCAGCACTCTGTCAAGATGGTTTTTACGCCAGAACAGGACGCTTTCATTTTGATGGCACATTTTCGAAGTGGAAATCGTAACCTGGACGGAACATGGTCATATTCTCTACAGTCGTGTATCGACCAGTTTAGTGAAGTATTCCTAGACGTAGAAATACCATATTCTGTTTTTGTTAATCACAAAAATGTACTAGTGAAACGTTTTACTGATAAACATTGCATATGTAAAGGGAAACCTACTGGCAGGCCAACTGTTCTAACACAAGATGTTAAGGATGATATCCAACACCGCATGGAAGTTAGTCCTAAGAAATCAATTGCAAAATTGTCGGCACAAACAGGTAATGGCAATATTTCATAATTTTTAATAATTATATATCTTCTACATACTTTGTAGGTTTATCAGTTGGAACTTGTCATAAAGCATTGAAGAAAGAACTTCATATGTATCCGTACAAAACAATTGTCGTTCATCAACTCTATCCACCTGACTTTCAATAAAGAATAAACTACTGTAACTGGTTTAACAATAATTTATAAGACGATAATATATTGGACATGGTGTTTTCTCAGATGAAGCTTGGTTTCACCTGACTGGCTACGTGAACAGTCGAAACTTCCGTACATGGGCATCCGAAAATCCTCACAATTACATTGAAACAAGTTTACATCCAATTAAAGTTGGTAAATACCAACTTTAATTGAGTAGCCATTTCAAGACGGAGAATAGTAGGACCAATATTTTTTCATGACACCATTAATGCACCAATATATTGGAACCATTTTTTGCAAATTTGCATGATGATGAATTGCAGCTAGGTTACTTTCAGCAAGATGGTGCTAGTGCCCACACAGCGGGTGAAACTATAAGATATATCCAAGAGTTTTATGATGATAGGATTATTAGTAGAGGGGTGTGGCCTTCTCGATCACCATTAGATTTTTACCTTTTTGGAAAAATAAAAAACAGTATCTACAAAAACCGCTTGCATAATCTTGATGAATTACAACAAGCCATTGAACAAGAAATACACAACATAACTGTCAATGAACTTCGCAGTGTATTTGATAACATGAAGAGACGAATTAATTTATGTTTGCAAGCTGAGGGGAACCATTTTCAACATTTGTTGTAATATTTTATAAAATGTGAAAATTTTCTGTTTTCGTAAATGTTTCAATTACAATAAAAAAATTAATTTGCATTTCTTTGGTTATTTTAAAATTGTCGGAGGTTGTATTCCTCTAGGTTAAATTTAGCATTAAGAAAGTCCTTTTCGGTATTTGCGTATACCACCAAATCATCAACAAATGCGTTTTGCTCTACTTTAACCAGCCCCATATTTCTATATCCTATTTATATCTTCTTGTGTTGTTTTTAATATCTTTCAGTACGTCAGCAAGTACTATATTGAAAAGTATAGGACTGCCGCAGTATAGGACTTGCCGCAATCCTTCCTTTGTTTCAAACTCTTCGGATTGACTATTACACGCTCTCACCACGTTTCTTGTACACTTGTATATGCTTGCTATTCCTTCCCTCCGTTTGCTATTTGCTGCGATTCTTTCGTAAACTTTTAGCATGACGCACAATTATACAATAGTGTAATTCCTCTATAATTCTTACACTGTTTGTTGTCTCCTTTTTTGTATATCGGTAACAAAACTCCCATTTCCCAATCCTCTATTTTCTGCTCGACCCATATTTTATTATTTATTTATTTATTATTTCGCTGGTATAACGAATTATTTAAAAGAGGACGGATATCGCCAGGTGATGAGAAATATGCTGGTAGGTCCCATTCAATTGTACCTACATGATCATCGTCGGATCTTCGTTGGATGCCACACAGTCTCGGCGATTTCCAAACTAAGCAGAGTGAGTAAGAGTCGAGCGGGAAACGTTAGAAATGTTAAATAATGTTAGACATCGCATTCTAACATAAAAAAAGAATAGATGATGAAACTTAGATTCCATTTTACGATATTCTTACCCGCCAGGAGAGTCGTGTGCGGATCCACGAAGATGCACCAACATCAACAATGGCCAAAAAGCACAGGGCTGTCAGGAAAGTTTTTTCTTTTTAATTTTTAAAGCAATAGTCGTTAGGTCCTTTTGCTTAGTTTCCAACCGCCATTTGACCCTCCGATTGAACTGGGTTGAAAGACTTAAAGATTTGTTCTATGATCGCATTTCTATGATCTCATCAATAATTGTCTTCAACTCTTAATTGTGGAAATCAGGCAGGATTTGGTTAGATTGACAATAATGTTCGACTTCAGATATGAAACGACGACCAAACCAGTTTTCAAACCGGGAAGCTTTCACTCAAGCTTGAGGTTTTGACTTCTAAATTGTGGACAAACCAATTTTGGTTGTTTTTAAAGATTTTATGAACGATAAATTAAAGGAGGTGACAAGCACAATGGAAAGATTTCCTCTTCATGTGTTCTTTTAAGCACTTTCTTTATTCTACCTTCAATATACAGTATGATTATCAATTAAGAGTGAAAAATTGTCCTGTTACGCAGAACTCGATATCCTCTCAACTGAAGCTTCTGAAGAAGATCACGACAAGATGATCGAAACGTCAAATACCACAACCTTTATACACGGCAGAAAACCCGAGAACCGAAGAGCAGTCATCAACAACCATATATATCGAATCTTTCTACAGCACACCATATTGCCATAGACCATTCATTCCAGGTCCAAGAAATAGTGGAAAAGATCACCAGAACAAAGACAGGCAAAGGAGTTACTAAGGGAGTTTACTGAAGACCTTCTGATTAAAGAGAGACTGTCAAAGTGATAGAAGTAGGTCTGTCATATGTTTAACATCAGCCTAGGAGATGATGCTCCCTGCAGATTCTGTCAAGAGGAAGAAGAAACCGCGGTTCATGTTTTGTGCCACTGCGATGGCCTAGCGAGGACAAGCTTTCTAGCAACGGGCGCAGCTAACGGCTACATAAAGGAGTCGCTCTCAAAAAAGCTTCTAGCTTCTCATTTTTCATCTCATTAGTTAATTTTAAGGTGTAGTTTTAGATTAGTTAGAATTTAATATTATTGTTCTAAATAAATAAAATCTAATTTAGCCATTTTGTTTTTTAAATAACCAATCATCCTTGTTGTCCTTTTTGTTCCTCTCTCCTCTAACATTATCTTTTATTTGCGATCTCAGATCGGAACCTATTCGAAAGCACACGCTCAAACAACCATCGACAATCAGAACATCAAGTAATCGAAATAAAAAGTAGATATAATAAAGGCAGCACCGCATTATGATTACTGAGTACCTCTACCTAACATATTATAGTGTTTTATTCCGGTGACACAAAACAGGACGAATAGGTAACAGTAGTCCGCCGGCAGGGGTCGTTCCAGTCCACCGTGAAATCAGCAGCACACATTCAGGCGACATTAGGTCCCATTACTCAACGAAGCGGTGATACCTTTTCACGTAGGATTATGTAATGCCGACGAGGCAAGCACTTTTGTCATCCAAAGCTGGGAAGGTGTTGTTAGTTACACCTTTAAACGTGTTCATCCTTACCAGTGTACTCACTCACTCCCAGCTTAATAGTAAATAGGCAGCGTCGATCGTGACGGAAGATAAGCTGCTTGGCAATTTTTACCGGCCATTATAAAGCTACCGTGGTGTGTAAAACTCCTCTTAGTATGCGTATTATATTATGAATGTGTGCTCACATCGCGTATACAGTTCTCTCTCCCGGATTTGAAATAGATCTCCTTGTATGTGTTTTATGTTGTATGTATGTACAATCACATGTTTATGAATATTCTCTAGGATTTCCATCTATCTGTAGTAGCGTGAAGAGGTGCGAAAGAATGAGACAACGCACGCAGGCAGATGTGAATTTGAAAAGGATCTCACTTCAAGTTTTCTGAAGCTTATCGCATCAGGATCTTTCGAAATAACAGGATGGTTTCACGATTTACCCAGCGAGATATATCATATATACAGGGTGACATAGAAAAAAGTACATTGTATAGTGCCACACAATAGAGGACACTAAAATAAGTAAAAAAGTTCCTATGAACATGGGTCCGCAAGACCTTCGGTTAAAAGATACGGGATGTTGATTTTTTTTTAATTTATTTGCAAAAACAATGATTAATTAAAACAAAAAATTAAGTTTTTAGAAGATGTTCAAATTGTTGCCCTCCCTTGTACTTCAATACATTTTTCCATTCTTCTTCTTAATGATTGACGGCATGTTTGAAATATTCCTGGGTTATTACGAAATCTATCTGCCGATTCCATAATTCTTATCCACAATTGTTCTTCATTATGTATTTCTACAGCATAAACTTCATTTTTCATAAATCCCCAAAATGAAAAATCGAGGGGATTAAGGTATCGGGACTACGAGCTGGCCCCCCTCGACCAATCCACATATTTCCAAATCTCCTGTCCAAATATTCCCTTGCCACTCGAGAAAAGTGAGCTGGCGCCCGCCCCATCATGCATGTAATACATTCTTCTAGTAATGGACAATGGGACATCCTCTAATAATGTGTTTAAATCATTCTCCAAGAAATTTCGATACAGTGCACCTGTCAATCGATTGGGCAATCGAAATGGGCCAATTAAATAATTGTGAATTATACCTGCCCACACATTAATTGAAAACCCATATTGGTGACTTCGAATTACAGTTTGATGAGGATTTTCATCACTTCAATGGTGCATGTTATGTAGGCTCAGTATACCATCACGACTAAAACCAGCTTCGTCAGTAAACAAAATTGATGAAATAATGTTTTGTCTTTGGTTTTGCAACCATTGGCAAAATTGTACACGAGGAACAAAGTCATGTTCCAATAGTGAATGAATTTTTTGGAAATGATATGGGCGAAAAAGTTGTTCTTTGAAAATTTGTCTAACTGATTCACGGTTAAGGTTTCGTACTGCTGAACTTGTTTTTCTGGTACTTGTTCTTGGATTATTTTCTACCATTCGTAAAACAGTTTCTTCGTTTCGCACAGTGCGACGAGTTCTGGAAACCCCACTATTCAATTTTGGTTTTCTAAAACAGCCATCTTCTCTCAAACGCCTATGCACATCAATAAATGTTCGAACATTAGGAACTTGTCTTAAAGGATATCTTTCTCGATAAATACGTTGAGCTTCGTAAGAATTTGATCTAGCTTCGCCGTAACACATAATCATGTCCCTGTATTCTTCCAAAGTGTAGTGAACCACTTTTGAAAGCAAATTTGAATAATCAGTGAGAAAAACTTAATCACGAACACAAAATTCCTCAAACAACAATTACATCAGTTTGACAAGTGTCATTATGACACATTATTCAATTGTTATTTTTTGATTAATTAGCGTGCATTGTCGGCTTTCAGATGCATTTGTACGGGAACCATAGATATTCAAAAAAAAACCCCAAAAAAATAAATAAAATTCAACATCCCGTATCTTTTAACCGAAGGTCTTGCGGACCCATGTTCATAGGAATTTTTTTTTCTTATTTTACTGTCCTCTATTGTGTGGCACTATGCAATGTACTTTTTTCTATGTCACCCCGTATAATGTTTCTCTATTCTCATATCAATTATAACAATCGATATCAAAGCGATGAATGAGTTTTGAATTGTTGTCTTCATCTAAACATGTCTTTATTTCTAACTAATAAAGTAATTTTATTAATGATCCCTCCTAAGTCCTTCCTTGTAACAATTTTCTTCCAAAATATAGATTGATTATTGAAACACCTCAAACTTATCATCCAATTTGTTTGTCGTAAGGTTTAAAAATTTTGACCATTTTCGAAGAATCTGAGATAAATATGTCGGGAGGAAAAATCTTGGGGAGAGGGTGGAAAATTTCTATGATTTTTTTTATCGAAACCAGTCGAAAGTTTATGAGTGTAAAAAATGATATGACAAGACTTGATGGTCCTTGTAGAGTTCGAATGAATTTTGCTCATAAACAATTGTTGTTTGAAATTGCTTGTCGTCAGGAAGTGTTGTTAATTGTATGTGAAAATGATCAAATATGACCAAAAACTGGTTTTTGAGTATATTTTGTTTTGATGAATTTAGACAGAAAGGAATTGACTTTAAAGAGATCTAAAGATACTTTCTTCGAGAATATATTTCAATAAATTAGAGTAGAAATCTTCATCTATTCTTCTAAGACCATAGGCTCGACATAGATACAGTTTTTCAGCTTTTTTTGTTTGCCAAAAAAATGTCTGTTTAAAAATTTGTAAAACTAGATAAGCAGCCGTTCATTTTGTCATAATTTTTTAAATTCTTCTCTTTAAATATTTTTCTTTTAGCAATCTTTTTTGGCAGCATTAAAACCATTTTTGATTTGAAAGAAAAAATGTCCAAAATGAGCAAATTTAGTGACACATTTCTCCAAAACAATATTTGTCGTGCCATCTGAAGCCAGAGCTTATGCATCAACATAGTTAAATACATTCTTCGTTAGCAATGATCATCATGTTATTAACAAAAAAGACATAGAGACGATCTTTTCATGCATGGAGCTTTTTTTAAAAATAAATTGGGTCGAATTACAGTTTGATGAGGATTTTCATCACTCCAATGGTGCATGTTATGTAGGTTCAGTATACCATCACGACTAAAACCAGCTTCGTCAGTAAACAAAATTGATGAAATAATGTTTTGTCTTTGGTTTTGCAACCATTGGCAAAATTGTACACGAGGAACAAAGTCATGTTCCAATAGTGAATGAATTTTTTGGAAATGATATGGGCGAAGAAGTTGTTCTTTGAAAATTTGTCTGAACTGATTCACGGTTAAGGTTTCGTACCGCTGAACTTGTTTTTCTGGTGCTTGTTCTTGGATTATTTTCTACCATTCGTAAAACAGTTTCTTCGTTTCGCACAGTGCGACGAGTTCTGGAAACCCCACTATTCAATTTTGGTTTTCTAAAACAGCCATCTTCTCTCAAACGCCTATGCACATCAATAAATGTTCGAACATTAGGAACTTGTCTTAAAGGATATCTTTCTCGATAAATACGTTGAGCTTCGTAAGAATTTGATCTAGCTTCGCCGTAACACATAATCATGTTCCTGTATTCTCCAAAAGTGTAGTGAACCATTTTTGAAAGCAAATTTGAATAATCAGTGAGAAAACTTAATCACGAACACAAAATTCCTCCAACAACAATTACATCAGTTTGACAAGTGTCATTATGACACATTATTCAATTGTTATTTTTTGATTAATTAGCGTGCATTGTCGGCTTTCAGATGCATTTGTACTGGAACCATAGATATTCAAAAAAAAACCCAAAAAAATAAATAAAATTCAACATCCCGTATCTTTTAACCGAAGGTCTTGCGGACCCATGTTCATAGGAATTTTTTTTCTTATTTTACTGTCCTCTATTGTGTGGCACTATGCAATGTACTTTTTTCTATGTCACCCCGTATATATAAGTCGACGATTAAATTGAAACTTTCTAAACAAGCTGTCAATACGGATCATTAAAAAAAAATAGCATGTAATTCGCATTTCCATATTTAACTACATACAACATATTTAATAAATGTAATAAATCACTAGGTATGTATGGTATGTGGGTGTACTCTTCCGTGGATATTTTTCATTAATTTATCAATTTAATTTGACATTTACCTTATCTAATGGTTTCGTAAAATTTAAAATGTAATACATTATACTTAGCTAACTAACAAGTAACAATATAAGAGCCAAAACGCACATCAGGCTAATATGTGATGTAATAGAATATGAGTTTTGACGTAAGTATGTGAAAGATTAATAGAGATGCGCTCAAGCATTTACCAAATTATTTTCACGGAAGAGAAACATGTAATTTATTTGTAATTAAAAATTTTCTTGTAGAAATAATTAATGTAAGTATTTCGACCTAATCTTTTATTCTGTGATATCTTTCCAGTCGATAAAAAGGTGGAACAAACTGACGTTTAATAAGTGTCATTTTAGAGAGAACATAAGAAATGAAGGTAGAAATAGGAGACAAACAAAACGATCAACCAGGAAGAAACTAAAAAAATGATAGCATAGACATCAAGATCAAAAAGAGTTAACAGTTTAAGGTGAACGAGAAGAAATGGAAACCAAGTAAAAGAACGAAATTGAAGAAAGAAACACTGTGGTGGGCCATCTAGGGTTTGGAATTTAAACTACCGATTATTTTGATTTTGACAGATAGAATGACATTCAGGATTTGACATAAAATTAGTTTTATATTTGACGTTTGCAAAATGAGACGCTTTAACACTTCTTGAACCAGAATCTACTTCGCACTAAAATAGCAAAAGATTAAAAACAGCTACGTTTCCATCAAGGTGGAAATTATCTCGAATATGTCCTTACCTTAAAAAAAGCAATCCAACTGAAATATCTAACTACAGACCTACATATTTCAATACGGTCTAATCTAGCCAAAGTTTTTGAATTGATTATGCAAGTTTGAGTGAGATTAGAGGGATTTTGAGATCACAGCACTTTGTGTACAGAGTGATTTTGTGTGCGTAGATTCGGATTTTAAGGTTATGTTTCTGTTATTTATCATAATTTAGCACATGGCAATGTCATTCCACTTACCCCAGATAAATGGAAAACTATCACTTTCGAAAATCGTACGTTTTGGAGGAATTCAAATAGGCCTCAACTAAAATGGTGAGGTCATATGTCAGAAAGACTTGGAGGAGGGCTTCTTGTCACACTGAAGGAATTTTGCATATCAATTAGAAAAGCATCTCAGAGAGTCAAGCAGTCGAGGTTAACGTGGGGCCGATCTCAACATTCTGTCCCAAAGACACACAGTTACACTGATAGGGGTACCAGGACAGTGGGAGTGCGAAGGGAAGGCGCAAAATCTCGATTTATTGGACCAGAACCGTTTTGTGGCCTTATCAAAAGCCACACGAAAGCTCATCTTCAACAGTGGAAGACTAAGCAAAAAATCTCCCACTGGACTAACATTCCAAAACTAACACAATCAATCAGCTACTAAGGCTAAATCTCTGCTGGACCTCACACCCTCTCGGGTATCACCTTGAGAAGATGGGCAACGTAGACAGCGACAAATGCCGATTCTGGCTTTGCCGAAATGAGGTGCTGGAGGTTGGTGGAAGATACCTTACTCAGAAAAAAAACTCTTCCAGAAGAAGATCGGTTTCTAGGATTCAACAAACGTCACAGACTATCGATTAAAAAAACCTGAGTACCCAGAATTTGCCCAGAACAAAGCTAGAAATCCTTTCGTAATCCAAGACTATTTTAACCTCCTTGAAAATAAATTGAAAGACTTGGGTTTAACCCCAACAAATTTATAACATAGATGAAACAAATTTTTGTATCGAAAATCGTGTGGTCGAAAAAAACTTTGTTTAAAAGAGGAAACGCTCATGGAGTCAAGTCGCCACTTAGTGGTGGCGGATAGTAGATGGATGGAACTTATTTTACGAGTTGATGTAGCTGTTATAATCCAATTACTTCTGGTGTCCCGCAAGGATCCAACTTCGGACCATTTTATTAACGATTTGCCTGTTTGTGTTAACAACCAAATTTTGATGTTGGCTGATGATGTGAAGATATTTTGCACAGTTGATTATACAAGAAGAAAATGTCCTTATTATAGGATTGCTCACAGTTCTATCCAGAAATGCGTCCACATAAAAGACCTGAGAGTAACTTTTCATGAAGAACTAAAATGCTCGGTTTTATCTTGCGTAAAACTAAACAATTTATTCATATATCTATAATAATATTGGATTTAAAAACTCTCTACTATTACCTCAGTTATCTAGAATCCAATTTATACATTTAAAAACTGTAGAGACTGTACAAAAACGATTTTTAAAACACTTTTAATACTTCGGTTTCAATATTTATCCCTTTGATTATTGTCTTCGTAGTGTTTCGCTGCCTTTTTGGATGCTCTTCGATCGGATCGGGCGCCAAAAACTATTAAACCAGCTCCATACTTGTAAACCATCGCATCGTCAGATCATGGTCTTGGAGCAGGGAATAAGATGTCAAGAAGAATATGAAGTAGATAAAAGTTATATTATGATTTGGAAAATCAAGATAGAATCTATGTTTAATTAACTTTAATAAAAAAAAATTATATATATAAAAAAAAATCGAACTGAACAAAACACTATCACAGCAACGATAACTGTGTACGATTTAAATTATTGGGAGCGATAGACGGACGTGGAAAAATAACGATTCGCATTCGGACGTGTTTCAGTATGAAATTGGACACTAAATCAATTTGAAGTAATATGTCATGTGTCCATTGCCGGAGGGGTGAAGGGGGAGTGGAGAGATACGACCCCAGTACGCGCCAAATTTCCAGTTCCATTACTGAGAGAGGTTCCCGGATTGTCATTACGTTACATTTATTGCGGCAGACTCAATCAGAAATAATAATTAATTTATGGCGACTAATGAAGTCTTACTGGGTTATTTCAAATGGATGGGTCTCGCCCGGCGACGACGCTAAATGGATTTCGAATCGTACTTTCCCTTTATGAACTAGCTCCCTTTGTCGCGTATATATTGTTGATTGTTCCTTTATGAAGCGGTGAGAATAAGAACAGTACAACTCCAAATAAGGTAATTTTGGTAAAATAAAAAAAAACACTTACTATTATTCGTAGAGGTTATTATTAATCATCATCTCATATTCTTCAGGGAGATAAATGCGATCACCTCTTCTGATCATTCTTTTTGCACTCCCAAAATCCCTATCGCAAGGCAAAAATGAACGCCCACGAATTGGAAAATAGTGGTAAATTTTTCGTCGTGTTATTCTTGTTTTGCCCTGGACATACTTCGTTGGGTCCTTGACCTTCATGGTACATATAGAAATGGCCAGCTTCCTTTTTTAAACTATGGATTTCAAAGGCATAGAGCCAAAGCTGCCTAAAATAGAAAATCTCTTGTACTGGTATTACTGGCAGTGGCAAATTTTGCATGTAATCAAGCGTAATTCCCAATACTTCAGGGTTCTCTTGGGATAACTTTCGTATTTCTTCCAGTTTGCTGGAGAACTTTTTTGCTCTTCTTCTGTGAGTTCAAGGAGTTCTGCTGAACAAACCCTTTTTGCATTATCGTTCAAACTGCCGTCCCTTAATCTAGTGCCCAATCTTTCGCATTCACTGCAAACACCTACTTGTGGTCTTCCAAACCTCAAAGTATTTAGTCTAATTCTGGATACTTTCTGATAAAAAGCATAATGTGAAGTCTTATACGGAAATCTTCTGTTATAGATGTAGCTCGATTATTGTGTTTGCCTCGCATATCTTTAGGGGACTCTCCGTTGATAAGTAACAAATTTAGGCGTTGAACACGAAAGTTCGATATCGAATACATATTAAGAAATGCTTGTTTGCACACCGGAATGCGTTCATGATTGTTTATAATATGATACTTGAAAGAAGCAGCTTTTTTCATCTGCAACACGTCATAGGTCTTCCTTTACGCTAAGGCTGGTAAATCCGTAAGCCTTTTTATCGCTGGATGATGGTGGTTCTTCTAACCACAGGGTTCTTTTACGGTCTTTTACAGGGCGACCAAATCGCGGCCGGGATCTACAGTATCATCGTTAAGATTCTCCTTACAGCCACACGAGGAGGAATTCTATTGGGATCCAGCTCCCCCAAGTGCTGGATAAGTGGGTTCTCCGACCGAGGGGCCCTCTGAAGGGTTCCCCTGGCCAGCGCCATCGCGTACTCGCTCAGAGGCGGAATGTTCAGATCCCTAAGGATCTGAGCGTTGCTCACGAATGTTGCTCAGAATGTTGAGCCGCTTTACTTGCGATTTACTGGCGCTGGACCAAGTTAGATCGCGAGCTTGATCTTTAAACTCAGAGAGCTCTTCCAGCACAAGAGAGAAGCCAGAGCCCCGCGTGCACGCAGAAACTTGGAGGCAATCGTGGAAAAATGGTGTTGAAACGTCAGCCTTGTATCTAAAGTTAACCCCAAGTATTGCACGCGCGTTTGCCAAGGCAGCACTTGGCCCCCAATCGTGATGTTAGCGGGTGGACGATTACGTTTCAAGGAGAACCTTATCGCCATCGATGACAAGCCGCCACTTCGTCGCCCAGTCGCAGATCTCATCGACGGATCTCTGAAGACGGCGACACACCAAGGCATCATTACGAGACGATGTGTAATCATCTGCATAAATTGCAAGATGAGTCGAAAGTGACCTTGGTATGTCGCTCGTAAATAATATATATAACTCTGGACCCAGAAGCGAATATTCGCCTACGATCGGGTGGTACGTCGCTCATCCTAATGGCAAAGGTCCTGCCGGCAAGATAGGAGCCGACTAGAGCAATCATGTTTGGGTTGATTCCAAAACTGCCCATCTTAAAAAGCAGACCGTCATGCCACACCGAATCAAACGCGTGGGCGAAATCCGTCGAGTGCCTCAGCTCCAGCGCATTCCGAATCTCCTCCGTAAGTCGGAGGAGCTGAAAATCGGTCGACAAGCCCTCCCGAAATCCGAACTGTTCGTCGGGTAACAAGTTACCCTCGGTGACGATATCTCGAAGTCTCGTGAGAATAATAGACTCGGCGACCTTGGACAGATTCGAGAGGAAACTTATCGGCCTAAAGCTAGTTGGTAATGCAGCATTTTTACCGCGCTTGCGGAGCATGAGGACACTCGCATGCTTCCAGACGTTCGGAAATACGCGTTGACTCAGCATGGCATTCAGGATCTGCACCAGGATGTCGATGGCATTAGATGGCAGCTTTTTCAGGGCAGTGTTCGCTATCCCATCATCTCCAGGAGCCTTCCCACTCCTGCGACGCGCTATCGCACCTCCAAGACCTCATCCCTGCCAACTTCAGGAAGCGGATCCCCTTCCATTTCATCCAAACCTCTCTAATGAAGAGGTCAACCTCACGGTGTAAAGGGCAGTATTGAGGTTGACCCTCCGCACCACGAAACACCCTCTCCAAATGGTCCGCAAAGACAACCGCCCTTTCCACAGCAGTGCGAGCAAGACCGACACCACCTTGAAGTGGAACACCTTCAACGTCCGTCGCCCTCTTCCTTTTCAAGGCCTTTGATAATCGCCAAAGCGAGCCGTCATCAGGTATGGCCGCAGAAACGCCACGCCACCACTGATTTTCCCGAAAAGATCTTAGTTCAGAGCGAAGACGCGCGCGCAGCTAGTCGATTAGTATTCTCAAAGTTATGAGCAGGAGAATGTCTACGCCTACGCACACTTGGGAATTAAAACAGTACAAGTCCTGGACATGTACTGTTCTTATACTCAATGCTACAGGCTAGCATCGGGTAACTATTAACCCTTTCGGTCATAGTGTCGTCAATTGACGACACCGTATTTTAGCTTCCAGCATAGGAACTGAATAGCTACAAATACCATTTGGTCATGATGTATTCCTGTTGTGAATGTTGCTGCAATTACCGTTATATTTTGTTTTTGAAATTTTTGTTTTGTGCATCGTGTGTACGAAAGTGAACAGTTGTGTGTGTGACAGGTACCGTTAGTACTTATAAGCTTATGTTTGGACAATATTTTTGCCAAATTAGACGTCGTCGAATAAATACAGTGTGACTATACGGATATTATTGTACAGGGTAACATAACCTCAAATATTAAGTCACAGTTCGTATATTCATCCATTACCATCTAGATAATCTCCAAAAACGTCGTTTAGACCATTAAACGACGATCGAGCATCTATCGGAAATTGAAGATCTGAGCGAAGACGATGAAAATCCACCCCTCAATGAAAGCTCTGGACCTGAGTCTTTGCCTGGGTGTGACGAAATTTTGAAGAAGAAAATGAACAAATCCAGAAATCTGAAGAAGTGCCTACTGAACCTCAGCCTAGCCCAAGCACCTCACGTTCAGCTTCAACACGCCAAAAAGACTATAGTAATGAAGTATGAAGTGATGAGTTCATGACGCAAAATGAACCAGCTCCCAAAGAAATGATTGGTTGGAGGAAAGGGGTCCAATTTCTAACTCTAAACATCAAGTGGTTTGAGAGAACAGTTGAAGATGTAGTTGAGCTAGAAAGTCGAATAGTTTTTTCCCAAATAGTTAGCATCAAAGATTTGCTTCTAAGAAGTTAATACGTTTGTTGGCATCCGTTTGCTGCCCATTTGTTAGTTTATTACCCTTCAGTCATGATGTCGTCAATTGACGATATGTGCCAACCCCTGAAGAGGGGGTTGATAACCTTTCTAGTACCACAGTTTCAAATTTTTTCTCTGAACCAAAATAAATAGTGACTTAAAATAAGTTTGTTTTTGTACTGTTCTTTTCCTCAGTCATTGAGGCCTGCTATATCAGCAAAAAATGTCAAATTTTGGACTTGTACTGTTCTTGTTCTCACCGCTTCCTATCCTAGATCCTATCTATAGATCTATCTCGCTCCATTTCGGCGAAATATATCTTCGTCTAAAATGGAATTATCCGGAATATTGCAAACAGCACAATGGATAGATTTTTTTAGGTTATTACTGATTTAATTTGTAATGCTAACTAAATCTAAATAATGTATCATTCAAACATCTACACATGCTTATGTATTTAGGAATATATTCTTAGAAATATGTACATGCATGTAAGAATAAAAAAAAATAACAGCAACAGAACAACAAACAATAAAAGATAACATTTTATAACGGCATCTGTCATGGGAGATGGTAATGAAAATTAACGATATATGAAAATGAGATTACCGTGAATAATTAGCGGTAGTAATTTGCATACGCACACAATTTTTTTTTCCTTTTTTTTATATTCCAAAGTAATACCGGAATATTTATTCCGCGTATTAATTGGAACAAAACGACGTCGGGAGTACAGAGTTTGCCGAAAACAGAAGCGCCCATCCGTGCATTTACATTTTCCCGGGCACAATTCGTTACACGAAATGATGGCATTTTATTGAATTACCTTCCGTTGCACTTTGTTTCCAATTTGCCGTTAGAGAGTCGGAGAACACTCTCACACTCACACATACACGTACACACATATACACACACAAACAGAGCGAAAATACGTTTTATGAATATAGATCGGGAGATATCAATTTTTGAACTGGAAATCAAATAACTGTTGCTGCGTGTTGGGGTGTGCTCTCTCCCCCGTTGGGGATTCCCCTTTTTTTTTCCTCTTTAAATAGGCAGCATAACAAAACGTTTACAGGAATAATAAATTAGAGAGAAGAAAGAAGAGATATTAGATTGACGTTCGAAATAAATATCTACAAGTTTAAATAGACGAATTGATCCTTTCGCTAACCTGGGATACGCAAGTTATGCTCCGGTGGTTCCGATATTTTTTCCTCAAACGGTCAATTTAACATCGTGTTTTTCGCGTCCGTGGTAACTACTCAATTTAATATTTTATCAGATTTTTTCCACACATATAGATACGCCCCATGAACACCCATAGCAATTTTCTTGTGTACTTAATAGTTTACAATTTACACTTTACACACTATGAATTGTTGGTATTAACCAGGCGAAAGATATTGCAATCTATCTGCTACGTTTATTACACACATAACATTATAGATCTGTGTAGATGAGTGAGCGTATTGGTCAATTCTCATTTAGTTATTGTGGATATTTCTTATGATATAGGCATAACAGACTTACTATTGCCGTGAAGATTGAACGACAGCTGTTGTAATTTTTTGAGCTGTCGTTATATGAAATTTGCGGTTAGCTTTAGATAACACAAAACTTAATTGGAACTGCTCAGTTATATTTATTAAACGTTTAGAAATTGTCAATTTATTCCACTGACGAATAAATTGATTTACGAGGGCGACCTGAAATGTTTCCGGAATCGACGAGAAAACCACAATAATGGTGTGGCTTCTTTATTTTTATTTTTCGATGTAATCTCCTCGAAGATCAATTCACTTTTTCAAACGGTGCTCTAGTCTCTTCGAGCTGTCGGAAAAGTAAGGTGTTTCAGGATCTGCAAAAAAATCATCTGTAGCAGCGATGACCTCCTCATTTGAAGCAAATCTCTTTACTGCCAGTGATTTTTTTTTCAAGAAAGCTTTTTTTTGCGCTGCAAAATGGGCATCACACCTTGGAAATCCCAAAAAAATAGAACGGTTTGTTTCGCCCGGAAAAGTCCACTACCTCGACTGTTCCTTGGTCTCCGGTATGTAGTGGTGGATCCAAGTCTCATCCACGGTTACGAAACGCACGAAGAAATCCGAAACGATCACCCGATTTCGTTTTTGCTCTGGTGTGAGCAAACGCAAAATCTTGTATAAAATATGGCCAATGCTTTCCTCTAAGATGACTATGTCTCTGCTATCTCTTTCAGCTTCAATCAGCGATCGGCTAACACAACATCATAAATCTTGTCGACCATTTCATTTTTGGTAGCGGTTTCCACTTCAACGCCATCTCTTGCCGATTCGGGAAACATTTCAGGTCGCCCTCGTATGTTTAAAACATTGATCGAAGACCATGGAACAGCAGAAGTAACAGAAAAAGACGAGTCTATAGGCGTAAACAGCAATCTGAGATAGAACCACGCTACATCGACAATTTCAACACCCTCCACTCTTCTCCTGAATTGAGTAGTGGTCCTTTTATAAACCAAATGATTAGAGACGTCAACAATGTGTTTAAAGCTTATAACAACCTTGTTACTGCCGGTGTTAGACGTAAGCTACATGTTTCCAATCCTGTTATCCCTAAATTATATTGTTTACCTAAAATTCACAAACCTGGCAAGTCGGTAAGACCAATTGTTTCGGCAATTGACGCACCCACTTATAAGGTTTCCAAATGGCTGACCAATGAATTTAATAATTTGCCAATACAGCAACCTAGTTTTGCAGTAAAAAATTCGTTAGAATTTATTAAAGAAATTCAAAATATTCAGTTGCTGGAGGGTGAAATATTGATTTCATTTGATGTTAGTTCTCTCTTTCCTAGTGTACCGATTCTAGACACCTTTACATACCTAGAGGACTTGCTGCATCAAAATAGTTTGAGTCAACAATGTGTCCAGGAATATATTCGCTTAACTGACATCTCTATGAAACAGAACATTTTTCAATTCAACGGGAGATTTTATGAACAGCTGGAAGGAACGGCAATGTTGTCGCCCTTTTTGGCTAACCTTTTCATGAGCCGTTTTGAAAAGGACTTAGAATCTGAGAGCGAATACTTTCCTAGGGTTTGGTTGAGGTATGTAGATGATCTTTTCGCTATATTTGATACTAAAAAAATGTAATATTGAGTAATTAGAAATAACAATAGATTAGAGTTTGACGTCTATAGAAAGAAAACCAGCACACTTCGCTACATTCCTTCAGATTCCCATCATTGTGTTCAATACAAAATGGCAAGCCTGAATTTTTTGGTCCACAGACTTCTCACTTTTCCCTTGAACAAGGCGAGGTATGAGAAAGAGCTCAAAATTATAAAAGATGCGGCTAACTGTAATGGTTCCCATCCTCAGCATATCTATAAGTTAATTAGGAAGTTTAATTATAAGAAAACTGTGAAAGAATCTACGACTTTTCGAGAGGATGTTAAAGCTTCACCCGTTGTGACCCTCCCTTACGCTCCCTTTATCACTAAAGGTTTGAGTAAAATCTTCAAAGAGCTAGATCTCAGAATAGTTTACAGTTCTGAGACTAGTTTACGAAGTCTCATCGGTAACCCTAAAGATAAAATACAACCTTTAGAAAAGTTAGGGATTTACGAAATCAATTGTAAAGATTGTAATCAAAAATATATTGGGCAAACTAGGAGAGCAGTCTCAACTAGATTCAAAGAGCATATGGCTAATCTTAAATTTAATAGAATTGAGAAAACGAGCGTTGCCCAACACATTTTTGAAACAGATCACAACATCGATCATACGAATGTTAAATTAATTAGACAAATAAACAATAATTGTAAGTTTCTAAATGTTTTCGAAAGTTTAGAAATATACAAAAATAAGTCATGTGTAATGAACTGTGACAACGGACCTATCCCGCATTCGTCATTGTTTTCGTTAATCGAAAATTAATGATGCGTATCGGATTGACCGTGCATAACATTTAGGTTACCTGTTTTTGTAGATTTTATTTTAATTTAGTTTTATTATCGCCGTGATAATGGCAGCATTGCAGTTGAAACGCGTCGATGTTTTAGTTAAAACTTGTTTGATGTTTAGTGGGTTAAAGTGTTTAGTGTTTTTGACTATAAAATTTTATGTGATCGAATAGTTATAGGGTAGAGGCATCACTCATGGCCACTTTAAGAACTTCCTATTGCTTTTGCTATTGAAAAAAGTAGGATTAGTTGCACTGAATGTCTCACTTTTAAATCTTTCGCTTTCTTCATAATAATTCACCCATTTTTTCGGATGTAACAACACTTTTGATATGTATTGTTTTGTTGAGGGTAAGGGAGAACATCACGAAACACTGTTGAACAAATTGATTTCGAGCCAAAACAAATGTTACGTTTGACTTGTTCTATCTTATCTGAACAATATGTACTAGTTATGACAGTATTTATATTATTTGATGTTGTTGGAACTTGTTTCTCCAAACAAATTGGAATTGAACCATCTCAACATGCTATCATTTGGGAGATCAATATGCTCAGATTCAGAATCCTCGCTCATTAATTGTGGTAAAGTTTCTGCAGCTTTTGCAATTTGTAACCAGACGCTATATAAAGACTTATCTTAAATATTACCTTCCCGTTCATGGTTTCGCCTTTCTGTTTGCTTGAATTGATCAATGAAAATCGAATCAATTTTTGATCCTAGATATTTGAGGTGATCTGCTGCTGCAGTGTCCATATTTTGGACTTGGTTCATATGAGATTGCCTCAGAATAATTTTACTGTAGTCTATATTATTTACTGAAAACGGATAAAGACCGGTACTTCTAAATCCTAATATACGAGGGAGCGTTTTTATATTCGCGGGGTGATTAGGCGCATTGGGGGCGTGTCCTGTGCAGCGACTCATAATTAGTATAAATACGAAGTTTCATTGTTATTAGACAGTTAGTCTTTGAGCTATCGTCAACCAAGTAACATAATCAGGAGTGAAAAGTGAAATATGGAAAAAATCGAATATCGTGCCGTTATAAAGTTCCTTACCAGGCAAGGAAAATCAGTTGCGACCATAATGAATGAGATGTCATTGGTTTACGGCGACTCTTGTCCAGGAAAAAAACAGCATGGTGTACAAGTGGCATAGTTTATTTAAACAAGGAAGACGACCCGAGGCCGGGAAGGAGCATTGAGGTGACCACGCCAGCACTTATCCAAAAAGTTGAAAAAATTGTACTCGAAGATGCTCGACTAAAGAAGAAACAACTCGCAGAAATGGTTGGAGTATCCGATACAACAATTTTTAAAATCCTACACGATCATCTCGGCATGTCTAAGGTCAGCGCAAGATGTGTGCCGAGAATGCTCACGCCGCCGCAAAAACGACAGCGCGTAGAGTGTTCGCGTGCATCTTTGGACCTCTGTAATGAAGACAAGGATGGTGTATTGAGTCGAATTGTTACTGGAGACGAACCTTGGGTTCATCATTATGAACCTGAGTCCAAACGAGACTCCATGCAGTGGCATAAAAAGGGCACAGCACCTCCCAAGAAATTTAAAATGTCACAATCAGCTGGGAAACTCATGGTAACGGTATTTTGGGACTCGGAAGGAATATTGTTGATTGATTATAAAGATAAAGGTGTTTCTATAACCGGAGAATATTACGCTTCAATATTAGAGCGACTAAAAGAAGCCATTAAAGAGAAAAGACGGGGAAAATTGACGAAAGGTGTGCTGCTTTTGCACGACAACGCGCCCGTCCACAAGAGCCGCGTTGCGTTAGCTGCCCTGCATAAGGTGGGCTTCGAAATTGTGAATCACCCAGGCTACAGCCCAGACATGGCCCCGAGTGATTATTATCTGTTTCCGAAAATGAAAAAAGAGCTGCGATGATGAAGTCAATGAGGCAGTTTCGGCGTATTTTGCAGATAATGAGGGTATAAATAAATTAATTGAAAGATGTGAAAAATGTATCCGTCTTGCAGGTGAATATATTGAAAAAGAAAAATAATTTGGTTTTTTTATTTCCACCCCTTATCCCCCATTCCGCGAATATAAAAACGCTCCCTCGTAATATTCGATGCCATTTTTGAGTCTTCAATCAACTGAGACTGTGCCAAGGGTAAACATGACTTGGTAATTTCTTGACCATTGTTATCTAGGTATTCGATATCTTCGGATGAAATGTATCCACTTACTTTTCTTTTTTTTTTTCTTTATTTGTTGTCATTTTAATTTAAATTCTACTATTACATATGAATAGTTTCAATGATTCATTAATAGAAAAGGAAAGTCAATTCATCAAATCGCACTGACACATTTTTTTTTAGCACATATTGAAAGTTGGCAAAATATCAATCAATTACGTCTCTACTACCACCACTACCAACGACAAGAAAAGGAAAAAAAAAATAAACGTACAAACGTCATAAACATCTGTCAAACGGTGATATATTCTTTCGGCAATAATAAGCAGTTACGAACGAAAAACTTTTTAGTCTCTTTTAGGTGCGGGGATGCTGCATCTATCCGTGTTATACCCTGGAATTATAAAAAAGTGCATGCGTATATATCTGTATACACACACACACACACACACACGGATGGACGTGTTATCGTAGGTCGACGGACCCTTACATTAGCCGAACGTAAGGGTCAGATTCGCCGATTTTATTACACCACAGCTGGCGTTTCCTAAAACTAAAAATGATACATTATAATTGTGACTGGCAGATTTTACCCCAGTTTTTTGCATCCGTAATTATAGCCTAGGCGTTAAGTGCCGTCTGAACTTTTAGCAATATCTCCCTGTGTTATTTCCATTGAGCACACACACGAATATTTATTAATTCTCCCACAATTCGCACACAAACACAGACATACACGATATTCGATGCAATTTTTTCGTTAAAAAAATATCTACTTATATATTGTAGGTACATATATATGTAGTAAGTTGAAGGATCTAAAGAGGAGGACACATTAATAATGCACCGTCGGAAATCTCTCATTTTCACGGAAGCGAATTAACGTAGCAAAACCACACGGGTTAGCTATATAGAGGTTGGAAAGGGAGGTTGGAAAGGGAGGGTGGAGTGGGGGGCAAGTGAAAGCGCGCCCATCTAACAACGTTTAATAGTTAATATTTTGGGGAATTAATTTTGAACTTAAGGCCGAGACACGCAAGAAATCTTGATGGAATCCCATCCATTTTCGTTCTTAATATGCCCCGACCTCTTATACCGTCGGAGTCTCTCTAACTTCGACACATTTCCCTCGGATTACTTATTAACAGTTCAATTTGCGCAGTCTTACTTACTACTATGTAAGAAGCGACCGACGACTTCCGCACAGCCGGGCCTCCCTCACCGAAAAACTTCTTTCGGAAGTGTTTATGAAACATGGAGCGTATAGTTATTTCATATTGCCTGCAATATTATTACTTATACAGGATGTCTTACGTTGACCGTTCATTACAATTTTATACAGTTCTACCAATACTAGAATTTAAATCGTGCGTCACATTTTTTTATTAATTTCAAATCTGTCAAACTGACAGACAGTTTCAATTGACGTGTCAAAGATAGAAAATAGTGCTATTCATAAAAAAAAAATGTTTCAACCAGTAGATCGTCATAATAGGGAGATGCTAGCGAGGAAGAGATTCGAAAGTTAATGAAGAAGAAAATCCCAAAAAATTCAAGAATATAAAGAGTGCGTTGTCAAATAGTAGTAGAGTCTGGAGAATTGTTTTCTGTAAGGCTAAATTTCAAATTCACAGCAGATTAGAGAGCGTTTATAGTCTGAAGATCGTAAATCGAAAACAACTCAGCGTTTGGTGCAAAAAATTTTAAAGATGCACGAATGGACGCGATGAATGATCTAGAGAAGAATAGAGGCAGACCAAGGGCCTCACAGACGGATGAAAATTGTTCAATAGTTAAAGGTTTGATTGGCGAAGATCGTCCCATTAAAGTTCGTGAAATTGCAGAAATAATTGGCATTTCTAAGAGTTGTGCCAATTAAATCATATGCAACCTAAACTTTCGAAAAGTTTCGTCTCGCTGGGCGCCAACAATGCTCTCCGAGGACCAAAAAACCAATCGAATGAGTCCATGACTTCAACATCCCACCCGATACCAATAGGAAGGAGATTCCTTTGATTGAAAGCATCATTATCGGAGATCTCAGAGTTACCACCCCATCTCTCTCCTGTCGAATTTCTCTAAAATTGCTGCTGGTATCATGATATCAAAAATGAGCAATTTGACTTTCGCGAAGGTCTGTCTACTGACTATCACCTCTTTAGAGTGGCCGATCTGAACCAATAAGAAGTCGTTAAGATCCTGTGGTCGTATCTTCAGAGCAGGCAATTTGCTGTTAAGATCGAGGACGCCATATCGGCACCAAAGAGTTGATTCCGCAGGGCTCGCTTCTTTGACCGACGCTCTTTCTCATTTTCATTCACGATCTTCCCAAGATCCAAGGAGTTCATTTGGCAATTTATGCTGATAACACAGCCACTTTTACGTCGTCCAGTAGCGAGGATTTGGTGTGTCGTCGTCTCCAGGGGAGCCTGGACGCAATGTTACGCTGGTCCAGTAGATTTCGAGGCTAAGTGCCAGGCTATCCGCTTTACCAGACGCCTTCGCCCTGTCTATGACCACCTCTTCATTGGCGACTATCGCCTCCCTTGCTGTACATCTGTTACCTATCTTGGAATGACCTTTGACAACAGGCTGACTCTCCGTCAACACGTCAGCAAGGTTATTGATCGCTTCGGTGCCGCCAGGTCAATTGTCTATCCATTTCTCTGCGCTAAAAGCCTGCTTCCCTTGTGCTAATTTGGTCGTGTGTGACCAAAACACATTTAAAAAAACAAACACAACAAAATAAGGTGTTGAGGATGATTGTGAGTGCCTCCTGGTTCGTAAGAAACACACACCTTTACCGACCGATGGTCGCTGAAGTCGCCGGCCTGGATCCAGACAGACCCCCTCTTCGTACAACTGTCAGAAGAGCCCAAGATGTTCTCATCCAACCCAACTCGCTACCATAAAGAAGACACTCTATACCTGCATCTGAACAACTCACAGCCAGCATGGGCTGTCTCAATTGTAGATAAAAGGGCGTAGGAGCTTTGCTCAGCCCTAGGGAGAGTATGTAGGACCGATGGATGGGGATGAAACCTTGCTTTCTGAGTGCATCCCAGATTCGAAATAACAGCACAAGAAAACATCCAGATGCCCGAATTGCCCGCAAAACCATGACGATCGTGTTCTGGGATAAAGAAGCGACAGATCTTGTGAGACTCTCCAGAAATTGCATGCAAGACGAGGAGACAAACTTTTGCACGATGATACAAATCCAACCAAGGAGTGGAAGGTCCTCCAACATCTTCCCGGTTTAGCCCTCTCTGATTTTTATTTATTTGAATCCTTGAAGAAATTTTTGCCGGATTAGTTGGATTTTAAACATATTTCATGTTTTGTTACAATAGTAGGTTATGTTGAATGTTGATAAATGTCACACATGAGCGGAAGACTATCTTGGCGGAATATTTAAAATAGGTACCTCTTTCAACATGGATGCCATCAAAAAGCTGGGTACATAAGGATCAAAGGGACCAACTGGTTAATTGTGAGTTGTCAGTTTGTTGAAGTCGCAAAGGTCTTTTGTATTAATAATAGAAAACTTCACGTGAATCCAATTATTCGGTTGTAATTGTGAAATGTCTCTATTCAAAATTTTTTATAAACTCTGTCTCTTCATTCATCTTCTTCACGTCCTTGTAGGCTATAGAACCATTTGAACAGTTTATTGAATCGATGGACATCCCTACTACTATTTCTTTTGTTTTGCGTACTACAATTCACTTTTTTTCGTTGATGTTTGCTCAATGTGCTCCAAAAACAGTTTCGTAATATATATCCGTGGAAATTGATGGTAAATTAATGGTAGATAGTTGTTTGTTTGGTGTTATTATTTCTTATTCGGTATTAACAATTGTTTTGGAATAAGTATGATTGTTGTTTGATTAACTTGAAATGTATCATTGGAAGTATGACCTTGTCTTTCACACCATCGTTGATAGGTCTCTTCCTCAAAACTATCTTTAAGAATTAGATCCCTGCAAAATGGAAAAATCCCTTCTGAATAATACTTGATTGCTGGTCTGCCCATATGTTGCCGTTGCTAGTCTACTACTAGTCTAAGTCCATGGTTTAGAGACCATGACCAGTATGGGGAAGGGAGGGGGGTGACAATTTTAAAATAAAAACATTCTCTTGTCTAGCTGTTTCTACAGGAGATGTGCGAAACAGTATGACCGTCATAATGGTCTCCATTTAGCCGGTCTTTGTAGCTGAATATGTCAACCCAGATAATGTATCTCTTTCTGGTGCAATCAATGAATACCAAACAATTTTTTCTGGAAGTCAAAAGCTCATCGTTGTATTACTTTCAAATGTTTTGTAATTTTTGCTTCATCATAACAATGTACAGACCAACGGCGATTGGTCTGTACATTGTTCAAGTTTTTGCCTCTCGCTGGCGTTGTGTGTCAAATTCCATCAGCTTCTTGGCTTCTTACAAGTGGTGTTTTTTCCACACCATCTGGATTGGATTTAGAAATAGGCCAAGATGTTAACTATCTATCTACTTTCCCAAAGAGCAAAAAATATACTCTTTAATCTTTAATTCTGAACAGAAGAACCGTTTTCCAAAATGTCATTTAGCTGTCAAAATTTTAGAAAATAATTTTTATGTTAAGAACAAGAAATGACAGCTTTATGACGACTGTAATACAGTTTAAATTAAAATTTATGAACAGATTCGAAACGCAAACTTCCCCCCAAATTAGAACCGTTGTAAAGAAGACATTTAAAAACAATAAATTGTCCGTAGTTTTTTCTCGTCAAACGTAACCAACCCGGAATAAAACTTTTAGGCCAGTAATGAATCACAGTCTCCGCGCAAATCCATTTAAACAAGAGCGGGTATCCGAAGAAGTATATATATATATATATACAGATCCCCCTATCCCCATCGTTCTAAATACACAAAACAAAGTGGAAGGTTCGGCGTGAAAAACACAAACCTCGAGTGTATTTTCAGGGCAACCCTTTTTTTTCCTCACTCCCGACCGATGAATACGTAATGCTATTAATTAAAGAAGTGCAACGCCACCTGCGACCGACACCAGGTATTACGGACGCGACGTTGCCGCTCGTTGGCAACGGCGTCAAGGTAATTACACAAATTTTATAATTTCTTCCCTTAAGACTGGCGAGGGGACGCCAACTAACCCGCGAAACGGGGTAAGATCGTATGTAATTAAAAGTAAAAATGAATTTTTGCTGTGTGCGGCTTGTCGAGTATTGTTGTATTAAATATTAAAAAGGAGGAGTCGATACGATGTAGCCTTCGTTGATATTTTTCTTCTTTCGTTTTTTATTCGTTTCAAACGCGGGGGTGGGTACAGTAGTAAAAAAAAAAAGAAGTGGAGTGTGTAAGGTAATTGCGCTGTAAAAATGAATTTTAAGGGTTTTATTCCGCAATTAAAAAGCCAAAATGAGAAATTGCAGCGGATTAATTTTTGTGAAAGGATGGAGATTCAAGTTTGAGAACACTATACAATCGAGTTTCAGCGTTACTCACGATAATAAAATAATAAAAAATCATGTTTAATTTAATTAGCACATACAGTTAAATCATATTGAAGGCTTTCATGGTTCGAGTCTCTGTTAGGAAAGCTTCCGGATAAAACAAAAGCAACAATTATAAAATTTAAAAAATATATATATATCGACGTTTTACCACTACTGTAAGTGGCTTCTTCAGGAGCACGCTGCATAAGGGGTGCTAGGAAGTCATGGTAACGGATGCCTCTGGATGCAAAATGGTGTTGAGACTTTCTTACAAGAGATAGCTGATCAAAACAAAGCGTTTGATTAGCCATTTGATGTTATCTGCATGGCATCACCCCATCGTCAGACTCTGTATTTTTGCGAACATTAGGTTAGGTGGAGTGTGGCAATTATTGCCGTGAAACGATCTGATATTTTGATAAAGATCGTAATATAGACTTTCCAGTTAATTCTGATGAAGTCCTAAATATCGTAGGTCAGTTACGTCTTTGTTGATTATTAAGTCAATTTTGACTCATCCAGTTTTCGAGTCTTCGCAATAGTCGGAAAAATTTTCCAAAAATTCAAGTCTTAGCCTTAGATCTTTGCCATCACGTCCTTTCTGTGGTTTCCATCTATTAATTTTAGTCGAAATATTATATTTCGTTTTCTTCGATTTGTTATTTTATTTACAAGGCGATCATTTTGAAGAACACTAAACACTTTAACCCACTAAACACCAAACAAGTTTTAACTAAAACACCGACGCGTTTCAACAGCAATGCTGTCATTATCAAGGCGATAATAAAACTAAATTAAAATAAAATCTGCAAAAAACAGGTAACCTAAATGTTATGCACGCTCAATCCGATACGCATCATTAATTTCAGATTAACGAATCTTTTATAAGCTATTTCTCACAGGTTAATGACCTGTTGAGTAGTGGTCCTTATAAGTCAATTTCAAAAAATCCAGAATTTTTTTCAAGAATGCATTTTTTGCGCTGCAAAATAAGGATCACACCTTGGAAATCCCAAACAAAATGGTAGCCATGACCTTTCCGGTCAATGGAACGGTCTTTGCTTTCTTCGGAGCTAATTCGCCCGGAAAAGTCCAGTGCTTCGACTGTTCCTTAGTCTCCGGTATGTAGTGGTGGATCCAAGTCTCATCCACGGTTACGAAACGCACGAAGAAATCCGAAACGATCACCCGATTTCGTTTTTGCTCTGGTGTGAGCAAACGCAAAATTTTGTATAAGATATGGCCAATGCTTTCCTCTGAGATGACTATGTCTCTGCTATCTCTTTCAGCTTCAATCAGCGATCGGCTAACACAACATCATAAATCTTGTCGACCATTTCATTTTTGGTAGCGGTTTCCACTTCAACGCCATCTCTTGCCGATTCGGGAAACATTTCAGGACGCCCTCGTATGTTTAAAACATTGATCGAAGACCATGGAACAGCATGAGTTAAAGAAAAAGACAAGTCTATAGGCGTAAACAGCAATCTGAGATCGAACCACGCTACATCAACAATTTCAACACCTTCCACTCTTCTCCTGAATTTAGTAGTGGTCATTTTATAAATCAAATGATTAGAGACGTCAACAATGTGTTTAAAGCTTATAACAACCTTGTTACTGCCGATGTTAGACGTAAGCTACATGTTTCCAATCCTGTTATCCCTAAATTATATTGTTTACCGAAAATTCACAAACCTGGCAAGTCGGTAAGGCCAATTGTTTCGGCAATTGACGCACCGACTTATAAGATTTCCAAATGGCTGACCAATGAATTTAATAATTTGCCAATATAGCAACCTAGTTTTGTAGTAAAAAATTCGTTAGAATTTATTAAAGAAATTCAAAATATTCAGTTGCTGGAGGGTGAAATATTGATTTCATTTGATGTTAGTTCTCTCTTTCCTAGTGTACCGATTCCAGACACCTTCACATACCTCGAGGACTTGTTGCTTCAAAATAGTTTGAGTCAACAATGTGTCCAGGAATATATTCGCTTAACTGACATCTGTATGAAACAGAATATTTTTCAATTCAACGGGAGTTTTTATGAACAGCTGGAAGGAACGGCAATGTTGTCGCCCTTTTTGGCTAACCTTTTCATGAGCCGTTTTGAAAAGGACTTAGAATCTGAGAGCGATTACTTTCCTAGGGTTTGGTTGAGGTATGTGGATGATATTTTCGCTATATTTGACACTAAAAAATGTAATATTGACGATTTTCTCAATAGATTAAAGAATCGGTTCGAAACCATAAAGTTCACTTGTGAAAGAGAAGAAAACGGTCAGCTACCCTTTGTAGATACTTTAATAATAATAATGTCTTTATTGCTACCCACCATGCCAACAACATACAAAATAAATTAAGCTTGTTTAATGGAAAATAACTAAAGCTAGACAAAGTAAGGAGCAATTACAGGGCGAGACTCAGAAGCAAGTTCTGCTTGCACTAACCCCGAATGTAATACATAAGATTAACTTAACTAATAAATGCCTAAACTACGTAATAAAAAAAAAAAATTCAAGAAATGAATATGCGCAAAAACAGACATCACCGTAGCTCCACATGAACATAATTAACAACTAAATAGATGACAAAATATATACATAAGTAGTTGGAAGAAGGCTGGCACATACTTCATTGAAAATCAATTAATCTATTTCTTAGTTGAGATTTAAAGGTACTAACAGACATGATCTTAAAGGACTCATCAATGTCATTATATTTTTTATATATATTGTAAGAAAAGGATCGCCTAAATAGTGACAGTCTGAAAGAGGGCGGTGATATCAGACCTCTAAACCTCGTAGTAATATTATGAATGTCAGTTCTGAATCGGATCGTAATGGAATCAATAGCAGGGTGATAAATATTAGAACAATAAGTAAACTGCGACAGCACCAAAGATTCACACAACTTTGTCTTAACAGTGCATGGTAAAGAAGATCTATGAGGATAAAGCTCTCTTAAATTTATGTACGAGTTTTTAATATATTTATTTATTTGATCACGATATCGGAAAGTATTATCCATCTGTAACCCCAAGTTCTTCACCGATTTTACAATCGGGACAACAACGTCACCAATACTGACCTGAAAAATCCCACTCAAATCCTCACAAATTCTAGAGTTACCAAATAATATCACTTGTGTTTCGAGTGGATTCAAGATCAAGTCATACCGAGACGATACCTCGTACAGAGACCGCAAATCTGAATTAATGCAATCAAGGCGGAAGGGCTTTTAACTTTGGGTAAGGGTTTGACCAAGGCATATTTCCAAACATCCGGAACAACGGCCTGCTCAATGCAACAGTTAATGATATGTGTTACAAAGGGTACCAAAAACGGGCAACATAGTTTAATCATTGTTATGTTAATTCCATCTGACCCAGTTGATGTTGAACGAATATTATAAATAATATCAGAGATAAAACCAGGATCCACAGTAGAAAATGAGAACTTAGCTGTATTTGCCTCATCACAATGAAATAACAAATTGGAATTCATATGCTTGGGGACACTATTAACAAAGTAATCATTCATCATATCAACAACTGCAAGATTACCAGGAAAATCCTCAGCAGGCAGACGCCTAGTAACATCCAAATACAATATTTGCCTCCACAACGCTTTAGGAGATCTAGTATTAGCAATAAACTCAAAGTAGGCCCTCTTTTCACGTTTGAATGAAGACGTAGTCAAATTGCGAAGAGTTTTATAATAATTCCAATGAGCAGGACATCTCGACTTACGATACTTGGCTTTAGCATAATCCCTCAACCTAATCAAAGTTTTAAATTATCTGTAAGCCATGGAATGTACTTTTTTTGTGAAACGTTTAGTTATTAGGGAGCATGCACATCAAACAGATCCAGCAAACAATCATTCAAAAACTGAACCTTGTCATTAACGTTATCAATGCGAAATATGAAATGCAGCGGAAGAGAAGATAAGTCAGTATTAAATCTATTAATATCAATCTTTTTAAACTCTCTGTAGGTACGTATACGCGAATCAATCTTAGGAGAACCCGTATGAATATCACAATACACCATATCGTGGTCGGAAAAGTCACAACAGACAATGCCACTGTTCTCGATGTCAACCGCATCAGATCGGAGAATAATATCAAGAAGAGATGCTGAAGTATTAGTCAATCGAGTTGGCTGATCAATAATTTGTTCTAAACTATAGGGTTCAATAATTTCTGTGAAACTCAACACCGAGGCATCATTCAAATTCAATAGATTAATATTAAAATCGCCACAACACAACACCCTATCACCCCTTTAGTAATTAGAACTAACAATAGATTAGAGTTTGACGTCTCTAGAAAGAAAACCAGTACACTTCGCTACATTCCTTCAGATTCCCATCATTGTGTTCAACACAAAATGGCAAGCCTGAATTTTTTGGTCCACAGACTTCTCACTTTTCCCTTGAACGAGACGAGGTATGAGAAAGAGCTTAAAATTATAAAAGATGCGGGCAAGTGTAATGGTTTCCAGCCTCAGCATATCTATAAGTTAATTAGGAAGTTTAATTATAAGAAAACTGTGAAAGAATCTACGACTTTTCGAGAGGATGTTAAAGCTTCGCCCGTTGTGACCCTCCCTTACGCTCCCTTTATCACTAAAGGTTTCAAAGAGCTAGATCTCAGAATTGTTTATAGTTCTGGGACTAGTTCGCGAAGTCTCATCGGTAACCCTAAAGATAAAATACAACCTCTAGAAAAGTCAGGTATTTACGAAATCAATTGTAAAGATTGTAATGAAAAATATATTGGGCAAACTAGGAGAGCAATCTCAACTACATTCAAAGAGCATATGGCTAATCTTAGATTTAGAATAGAATTGAGAAATCGAGCGTTGCCCAACACATTTTTGAAACAGATCACAACATCGATCATACGAATGTTAAATTAATTAGACAAATAAACAATAAATTGTAAGTTTCTAAATGTTTTCGAAAGTTTAGAAATATATAAAAATAAGTCATGTGTAATGAACTGTGACAACGGACCTATCCACATTCGTCATTGTTTTCGTTAATCGGAAATTAATGATGCGTATCGGATTGAGCGTGCATAACATTTAGGTTACCTGTTTTTGTAGATTTTATTTTAATTTAGTTTTATTATCGCCTTGATAATGACAGCATTGTTGTTGAAACGCGTCGGTGTTTTAGTTCAAACTTGTTTGGTGTTTAGTGGGTTAAAGTGTTTAGTGTTCTACTTCTGCACCAAGAGCTCCAGTGAAGAACTTCGATCATTTTGAACTGTCTGATTTTAATATGGTTAACACTGTGTAATTGGCGAATTTTTGACAGAATTGTACCTTATTTTTTATCCTACTCTGTCGTAAAAGGCATTGGGGTATATTGTCTTGAAAAAGACAGAAAAACGGTAATAAAACACGAAAATAAAAACGCTACAATAAGACAATACACACAAATGACAGCTAATAGATAAGTATTGACCTATGGACAATTTACAAAAGTAAATATTTCCCAATTTTTATGAATCCAGGGACGTTTTTGCTGCCAACTCAGGACACTGCAAAATGATCGCAGATGTCGAGATTTCATCATATCCTTCATATGCCGATTTAACACTATTTCTCTTCGGATATTATTCGTTTGCATCATGAGCTTATCTAGCGTGTCCGATGTAATGCTTCGTTTTCTCCTTAAAATATCAAGTATCTATTTTGATCCATATGATGCTGTCTTAAGTCGTATATGATTACCTCGTCATGTTTTCCCCATATATGGCTGTATTATAGATTATGACTGGTACCTACTTCTAGTTGTCAACTTGCGTTGCCAACCTTTATTTTCATTTCCTCCATTCTATTACTGTTACAAATGTCGCAAATGACTTTCTTCGAAGTAATTCCCATTTTTGAGCGCCTCTCTGGATTTTATTCTAATTTCCTGTCACGTGATCGATTAATTCGATCTTAAATCTTCATAGCATATAGAGTGGTTGAATATTGATCTTGGCATCACGTGCTAATAGCGAGCATCATAATCTTATCCTTCTTTTTCGATCACACTTATCAATTCTCGTTTCCTTCTCATTGTTTAAATTAAATGTTTCTAATTTTAAAAATGAGATTCTTACAATTTATTGCTCTTGAATTGAAATAATTAATTAAACATTGTAAACGGCCTCTATTGCTCAGAAATTGGTAGAACAACACGGTCCGTATTCAAGATGTTCCTTGCTTGTTGCTTACTATTTGTGACGAAACGTCATTAGTAAATTGAATCTAGACAAAAGTTGAGAAATGTTTAGTATAAAAATCAGGAATAGTAGTGGCCTCAGATTAGAGCCTTGCGGCACGTCGGATACTGATGCAAATTCCGCTGATTTACAACTATTTTAGTAGATATAGTTTATTCTATTATATAAGATTAGTTGTATCGCTATTTTTCGCTCATACTATATAAATTTGTCAGCGTGCAGGTTTCGAACGTTTCAATATTTATATATTTATACGTCATCATCATACACACACACAACATAATCGAAACGAAAATAAGAAATAAACCGTAGAAGGAATGATAAAAATGTACATTTCCGCGGGCTATGGCGCTTTGTGTGCGTACCTACGGATAGGGAGAGAGAGAGAGAGAGCCGAGGAGCGTACGCTTTTGTTATTAATACGACTTTGTGGGATTGGGGCGGACCGAGGTCAGTAGTAACAAATGAATAACGGACTGCGAAGTTATTAACTCGGAGAGGTATAATTGCCAAAAAAGAAATAATTCAAAAAGATGACGATGACTCCGGATCGAGTTTTTGGAGGGGTGGAGGGGGAGGAGACGACGGCGAAGGAACCTACGACGACGAGCACAAACGATATTTCACAAAGTTATTTTTCATTTGGTATAATTTTTCATCTAGAACGAGATGTCTTTCTCCTCGTCCATCTCCTTTGCACTCCTTCATCGGTGTGGTTGATGAAGAAGAAGATCCGTTTTGTGTGTATGTGTATGTATATGTATATGCCTAGTCAGTCGGGACCATCCGTATTTTATAATTTACACTTTTTAATTGTTTCCCTTTTGTTTTCAGACTGGGTTCGTATGTATTTTTGGTGTTTCACAGGTAGGTGAAATGAGATACGGACAGTTTAAGCGGTATTTTAATGGTTTCGCATTGTATGCTGAATTAGGCTGATACACATCGTCTTAAAACACCCTAGAAATATTAAAAATATACGTAATATTAATAGGTTTTATTTTGTTTACATTACATATAAATAAAACGGTGTAATTATAAAATTAACGTTGCTAACTCTCGCCTTCGGAAAATGTTTCATCTAATCTAAACAAAAATTTAATTCTCGATTACGAAATCCAACATGGTGGAGGTAGGTATACCTCTCTATGTCTTAGATACCGAAATTTGTTTATTATTTATATTAATTTTTACAACGTTGCTTAAATAATACACGACGACTTATAAACTAGGTAGGTACACACGGGCATCATGCAAACATTAGACGCGAGCATGTTTATTGATTTAACTTTACAAACACGCACCCAAGTTCGAGAGTCCACCTACGAAACTATATAGTGTACGGGGGCGATGGGCGAAGGGAGGGAAAAATAAGGAAATTCCTACATTCTCTCGATCAAAGTGAGGAAAATGACCGACTCCGATGTGGATCAAAGGGATCGCGAAAGGAACTATCGCATCGACCGACCGACGTTGTGTAATGTCATAAGGTAATGGAGACAGTAAACCGCCATTGTTACACAAACAACGTGCTTCTATATTTTCGTAGAAAATTTTCTTCTAAACGAACACAAATTTTAATTTATCACCATGCTAACTTTGCTCTTTAAATTTTTTGTCGTGGTCGAAAGGACTTTTCAACGAGGATACAAACGAGGCCGTTTCTCCTTCAATACTGCATAAAATCGGTATTGCCCCTTGATCATCCTTCCTTTCTGCAGATACTCCATGAGGAGCACACCTTGGGAATCCCAAAAAATAATCGCCATGAGCTTTCCGGCCGATAGAACAGTCTTTGCTTTTTTCGGAGCTGTTTCGACTTTGCTCTTTAAATTTTTTGTCGTCGTCGAAAGGACTTTTCAACGAGGATACAAACGAGGCCGTTTCTCCTTCAATACTGCATAAAATCGGTATTGCCCTTTGATCATCCTTCCTTTCTGCAGATACTCCATGAGGAGCACACCTTGAGAATCCCAAAAAATAATCGCCATGAGCTTTCCGGCCGATAGAACAGTCTTTGCTTTTTTCGGAGCTGTTTCGACTTTGCTCTTTAAATTTTTTGTCGTGGTCGAAAGGACTTTTCAACGAGGATACAAACGAGGCCGATTCTCCTTCAATACTGCATAAAATCGGTATTGCCCCTTGATCATCCTTCCTTTCTGCAGATACTCCATGAGGAGCACACCTTGGGAATCCCAAAAAACAATCACCATGAGCTTTCCGGCCGATAGAACAGTCTTTGCTTTCTTCGGAGCTGCTTCGACTGTTATTTGGTTTCCGGTATATAATGGTGGATCCAGGTTTCATCCACGATGACGAAAAGCATGAAAAAATCCATTGGATTGCGTTAAATCCTCACCAGAAACGATCACCTGATTTCGTTTTTGCTCCGGTATGAGCAAACGCGCCGAAAGCTGTTTCGTATGCACTGTCAAAATTTCAGACGTCCACTGTCAATAGTTGCCGTTTAAGAGTGTGTTTTGTGCAGATTCATGATCGTCGTGTTAACCGATCGCCGATTGAAGCTCAAAGAGATAGCAGAGGCATCTCAGCATCTCAGAGGAACAACAAAGCTGTTTTTTCTCCTCCTCCTTTATTATTATTTTTTTCAACACAACCTCATTCCTGTACTGATAACTTCATACCTAGATCTATAGAAATTGAATCCTTTGAAACGATTTCTCTTCAAGCAAGATGGTGCACCCTCTCATTATATAGCTCCTGTCTGCATTTATTTAGATTAGGTGGTTCATATTTCTTAATGAAAGGAAGATCAAACGAAAGTAAAGGAATACAAATGTCTAGTAAATCATCTAAGATATATTGGGAAATAATGGTGGAGATAACACCACCCGAAGGTGCCCCAAGAATTTGTTAATAATATTTACCTTTAAATACAAATACTGTTGATTCAAAAACAAACGAAACAAGTTCTAAAAATATAAGGAATAAAGGAATTGTATTATTGAGGGATATAGTAGGCCAATGATTGGTAACAGATTGTTTTCTTTTTCGGCTCAAAGATACTCGTATCTTCTGACGTCAAATACCTGGGGGTGACTTTGGACGCCAAATTGACGTACAAACCACACCTGGAGCAGGTACAAAGCCACGAGGACCTTTTGGGCCTGCAGAGGAGTGTTTGGCAAAACGTGAAGGCTGAAACCTATGGCCAACGCACTCAGTAAAGTCCAGAGGATTGCCTGTTTAGGCATCAGTGGAGCCATGTCTTCGACGCCGATTGCGGCGATGGAGGTGTCTATAAGTCTTAGGGACCTGCAGAGCAAAATGTAGTGGATGCAATGGTTTCTCCGGTAGAACGAGAGATCATACCAGCATCTTCATCTACATAGAACAGACATTACCACTGTCCATGAGGGCACGAAAAGGGGAGGATAAAAGTCGGTTCGCCGAGGAGTAGTCCGACCGCTGGTTGTCTGGTTGGGGAAACCTTTGGTTTCATCCTAAAACAACTCGGTGACTCTGGGACCCTACGGTTTCACTGTAGCTGCCGCGGATACTTGATCGCCGGAGGGGCGAAAGGGTTGGCGCGGTTGGCATTTTGGGGTAGGGCTTTTGCCCGGCCGTCCCCGTAGTTCAGGCTTAATTCACGGGCGGGCTGGTTGTACCTCACGGCCAGATTCCGTTTCCCACGCTTGGCCGATAGTAGCCATCCGCAAGGAGGCCTAGGCCCCGTGGGGTTAGATGTGAGGTAGGAGTTCGCTAAAGCGTCTCCAACGGTGACCCGTCCAACGTTGACAAGAAAACTTGTCTAACATGGGTAGCACGGGAGAGAGGAGCCCACCGGTTCGCCGGGCCTCTCTGAGAGGTGTCGGTCTCGTGCGGGCAACTGGTTTCGTGCCTCTTTGTCCTGAGGAGTGTGTGCAATTCCCTGTTACGCCGCATACCTAACGGTCGGTCGGCAGCTGGTGCCCCTTTGGGGTCCAGCAACCACTTTCGTGTCCATGAGGGCGGACAAGATTTCGCCCACTTTCAGCTTCAGTGGGGGATACAGTGTAAACATCTCCAATAGAAAGATTGCCGAAATTCTCGTCCACAAACCGAGACGGGAGATACCTCGCTGGTTTGTGGACGCCTCTAAAACGCCTAACGGCACGGGAATTGGAATTTGGAGAGATGGTGAAGCTTTCAGCCTAGGCAACTCCGCGCCCATCTTCCCAGCCGAAGTAATCGCAATCCAGACCTGCGCGGAAGGCATTTTAAATTGCCCGCAGGTTAATGGAGCAGTGGGAATTCTCTCTGACAATCAGGCTGGCAGGTTCGATTCCGAGGTAGTGCTACACTGCCATAAGACTCTCGTAAAACTGGCGGAACTTCTCAACACAACACTGAGATGGGTGCCAGGTCACTCTGGAATCAGAGGTAACGAAATGGCTGACAAATTAGCTAGAGGCGCCAGTGAGACACCACTCGTGGATCGTGAACCTACATGTGGGAACTCCTATGGCAGTATCAAAGCGGTTGTCAGATCTGAACTCGCTGTTAGGCATTGCTCCCACTGGAATGCACTTGCCGGCATGAGATACTGCAAAACTCTCGGGATTCACCCGTACGAGAGCAAGGCAGTTTCTATGAGCAGGGTCAGGCTGAGGTTACTCACAGGAATCTTAACCGGTCACTGCGCACTGAACAAGCACTTGCATCGCATGGGTATAGTAAACTTTCCCCTATGCAGAAACTGTGGGAGGAAACTCCAATCCATCTTCTTGCCGACTGCTCGACAGTGGACATGGAGAGGCGGAGTTACTTCCGAGTCGGACGTCTGGACGATCCTGGACTAAGGCACAATAGGTCTTCGTTTTGGCCGAGCTTGCCTTTACGGCTCGTTCGCCCGTGCAGTCCAAAAAAAAAGAAAAACAGATTGTTTTGCAAGTTCTAAAAGAATGTTAGTAGAAAGTGAAACAACATCTAGACTTATCAATGTATAATCGGCTGGCAAAGTGGTATTATTCATAAATTGAGCAAACTCAAAACTATCTTTGACATAATATTGATTTTCTTTGTTATAAGAGAGTGAAAGTATATTAGCTAAAAACTTTGACATATTACTGTCTTCACTTGCATTGAAGGCTGTTGTCGCTTCTTCTAATAAACCCAATGCTGCTGAAATGGTTGACTTACTTTCCTGTACCCATGCTGGTTTGTCATTGTTCTTCTCCAGGAACTTCATGAGCCTTTCTTTCAACGCAACCTCAAAGATCTTTGAGACAATGTTGGCATTATTGCAATGGGTCTATAGTTGTTTGGATCGGTCAATTTACCTTTTTTATATATTGGTAGAATTTTTGAGAGTTTGAGCTCTTCCCAGGACAAGTCCAATGTAATAATTGTTCTACTCCCAAAAAATTATCAAGTTAGGCTATATCTTAGGTTATCTAGTTAGCCTGCCATTCGGAATTGTCAGGTATTATTATTTCAAAGATACGATTTTGTATATCAATCAAATCAATTTGACTCACGTATATGGTATAGCCATTAATCATAAATAATTTATCCAAACAACATAATTCACCGGTTTTAACTTTAATTAAATTGCAATCAAACGGGGAACGAAATCGGTGTAAGTAAGAAGTACGACGTCCACAACTGCGGCTTATACTTCGCGTTGGTATCACTGCAACGTGAACTCCCTGCTATTAAAAAATTTCGAATTCGACTCGCCATTTTGCATATACGCGAACGCGGCGCACAAATGGAACAAATAAGAGGCCCCTGGATTGGTTCGATTCAGGTCCTGTGTAATTTTTGTAATTTGTATAATTTGCCCCGTCGTCTCTCATTTTTTTTACCTTAAGGGCATTTGTTCGTGAAGAGTGAACCAGCGAAGAATGTTGTATATAGGTACGTCTTTTTTTTTATTCTCGTATTCTTTCTTATTTCTGCCTTTTTAACGTCTCCCGATGTTTAGGCGAAACATGAATAATTTGCGTGTAATCGCCCCGTTGAGAGTTCTTCGTTTACGTTTATTTTGGGAGTTACCGGTTAAATTATCGAGAATGAAACCGATCGATACCGATTTTAAATTTTAAATTTTAAATTCAGCCACTAATTTCGTATTATATTCTTTTATTTATTATAACATTAGATTGTCCGCTGCCTTGCAAAAACTGTTTGGTATCCTTTCAAATGAAAATCCGCTCGAATATTAGGACAACGGAGTTTCGGTCCACATCCACGCTTGAATGATTACACACAGGGTGTACACAAAGTAATTGAAGCGAAGACTTGATTACCAACAGAATTCGTTACGTCCACTTTGCGCCAGCTTTTGATGTTTTTCCTTCGTTTTCTTTTACTTTTTTTTTGATGCCTCTTTTTTTTTCGGGGTTTCCGTGCATGGAAACGTAACGAACACCTTCTAATTCCGCAATATATATAGTATAGAAGGACGGATGAATTTAAGAATAGATGATAGACCGCACACAGTGAAGGAGAAAGTCTCCGGTTTAGTAGAATATGTAAATGATTTCAAACGATTTCGATGCATTTTATCGAAGTAGTTTCTAATACGAACACTAAAATGCGGTGGTGCACCATCTTGCTGAAACCGAACGTTGTTGCTTAATCCCTAATTGTTGTCTGAATTGCCTGGATCAATATTAGTAGGCCTGCCAGTAGATTTTCCTCGTTCAGGCTTTCGGAGATGAACCAATAGATTTAGAAATCAACAAGGAATCCATATCTGTCCAGAAATAATACGGAACAACACAGAAATCATTTGGGGGTCCACCCGCAGGGTACGATTTTGGGTCCACTATTGTTGATTTCGTATATTAACGACCTAAAAAGACTAAAGGCTATGGTAATTGGGACTAGAGTTAGTGATACCTAATTTTTATATCGAATTTTAGATTTCTGTACAAAATTACTTAGAACTTCAAATGTATAAACTTTAGGTATAGGGAATGTTGTACGGAATCGAAAGAGAGGAAAAATCTGCAATATTTAGCATAAAACTATACAGGATGTTCCACTTGAAATAAACGAGTTTTAATCGTTTGAAGGTATTTAATTTCGAGATCGATTATTAAACACCCAGTATAATATAATATGAATGTTTAGTATGGAAAATAAAGCTCGAAGTATCATTATAATAATACCCACGATTTGTTTCAAAATGATTATTAGGAAAGGCTAGATTCATTTTTTAAGTACTCTGTATAAAATGCATTTTTTTGCTTTCGAAACGGAATATCTCAAAAACAGTTGGGTTTTAGGGCAGAGTATGTTAATTAAAATTACCTTATATTAATCAAGGAATTCAAAAATGCAATAATATATAGGGTGTTCGATTTAAATAAACAAAGTAACCTGTCGTACAGACAAAACTGAACACCCTGTATATATTAAAATATTTTCTTTCGCTAGAGAACTTCATTCTAGACATCTTTTACTAAGAACATTTTTCGATAAAATAAGTAGCAAAGCCACAATCAGCCGGTCCCAGGAAGATGTCACACCCTGTATATAAAATTGGAAATGTAAATAACTTTAGGTTACCGTTAAATAGAAAGTCTATGAATAAAGTCTAGATGAATAAAGTTAAAGTTAATTGTTATCAATGAAGAGACAAGGTTATGTATCCAGAAAACAAAAAAAATTCCTGCAATGACATTGACACATATTTAACAGAGAATTAACTTTTCTCAAGAGTTTCGAGAGGGTGGTTTCTAAAAAAATTTTATTTCTAATTAAAATTGTTTTAAAATTTTGTCGAGAAAATGCTCCAATATTCAAATTTTTAAATTTCACAACAAACTAAGCAAGGCAATCTATCTTCTCGAAACATCTAACTTTTTATATCCGGATGAATAGCAATTTCGGCAAGACAACGCAAGATGTCGTACTTCACGGTATGCAAGAACAACAAATAGAAGTAATTCCTAGCTTCGCGGCATCTTAATTCAATTGAAAACGTATGAAGACTAACGAAAATTAGCGTTTATTGATTTTGAAAATCCTTCTACATAATTGACGTTTCCCTGTCATTATGTAGTACCGACAAGCTTGGGATTTGAACTCTGCAGATCTTATTGCACGTCAAGCAAAATATCTAAAGATTAAAAAAAAATTGGTAACCGTTTTCGCACAACTCAAAAACAAAACAAGAAAAAAAATGAAATATTAGATGTCATAACAGTTAAAACATATTTTTCATAGATGCAACAATAAGCTGCGTTTAAAATACTAAAGTGTTTAACATATTAACAAATGACAAATGTTTCGATATTTTGACAGCTAATGACGCCACTCACACAAACTAGGATCCGCTCCCAGGAGCATTTGCCCAACCCTGTATAAACTACCACTGATTTTCAATCACCCAATCGATGTGGACACGCTGTATAAGCCGGACACAATATACGACCACGCGATGAGTCATCACTCGCCAGCCTACCTGATTTTGATCTATTTTGAGCTACTTTTGGACACAGCTCAAAACCAGGCAGACTATTTCCAAAAACAATGGATGGACAAACACATAGCTGGATTACCAAGGAGGGATTTCTTAAATGATGGTAAACTCTATGTTGCTAACCGTCGATGGTCATTCCAGCCACAAGGAATTAGATGTAATTTCCTTCGCCAAAGCCAATCATTTGCACATGCTGAGTCTACCTCCACACACGTCGCATAAAATGCAACCTCTTGATCGGTCCATCGGCCTTTAAAGAACGCATACAATGATGCGTGCGGAGTTTGGATGAAAAAATACTCAAAAACTCAAAAATAGCACTAAAGGATATTGCTGGTATTGTAAATGTTGCATTTTCTAAAATATATAGGATGGAGCTAGCGCAATCAGGGTTCAAATGCACTGGCATACCACCATTGGATCCAAATATTTTCAATGACTTGGATCTGGCTGCTTCTCAGAGTAATGAAACATAGAGGCAAGTTGATATTCGTCCAATAAGCAGTCGAAACTCAACAGATCACAACGAAGAAATTGTCCTTCAAACGCCACAGACTTCAGTCTAAGCTGATCCAGAGTATCATTCGGAGACCAATGGAATTGACCTACTCTATCAACCTTCGACTTCTGGTCTTCAAAATAGTAACCCTAATATTCAAATGGTTCTTGATCAAATTTCACATTTTCCAAGCACTTCAAGTGTTAAGTATAAGACAAGGGAGGATCTTAGAAATCCTCCTACAAAAACCAGCTTGTAAGGAAAAAACTTCTAGATATTAAAAAGAAAGCTAAATCAGAAGAAAATAAAGCGATAAAAGAATCCAAAAAAGCCCTAGTTCACCAACACACAGAGAAAAAAATAATGGTGTAGTGGGTGGTCTCATGAAGAGTGTGCTCAGCTTGAAGATGATCTTTTTTACGTTTATAATTCTTTTACTTAAGATATTAAACTTTTATTTTGGCTGCTCTTCGGTTCTCGGGTTCTCTTCTTCACTTCTGAAGAAGATCACGACAAGATGATCGAAACGTCAAGTACCACAACTTTTCTACACGGAAGAGAACCCGAGAACCGAAGATCAGCCATCAACAGCGGCCGTGAAAGCCTGAAGACTACATTAAACTTTTATTTTATTCAATGAATTAAAGTTTCAGGCAATCACCCTGTAAGGCATTATTACTTTGTTACCAATTATCAGGATTACTGGACAGCCAGAACAAGAATTGAGCAAATTGAAGCGATTTGTCCATTTCATGGTCATGGTTCGAGAAAATTGTTTAAAAATCGAACTAGATGAAACGATGATTTTGTACAAGGAAACGAAAGTAGAGAATCTTAGATCAAAGTAAGCCCCATAAATGGGGCTAGAAATTTTTTGTTCGTGCAGGAGTATCAGGCATAGTATACGATTTTCTGCCTTATCAAGGATCAAAAACTTTCGAACTACTAAACAATAGAAATATCCAGCTAACGAACGAGGAAGCAGTATTCTTCTTCTTTGCGATGACTTGAATATTGTAAGTCTTGGAACCCTGTGCAGCAATAGAATTGGAGGTTGTTCTTTCATGATCGATAAATCCTACTGTTATTCAAAGATACTCTAAAACAGAAAAGAAGAGGGTTGGAAGACAATGCCCAAATGTTATACCTAAAACAATACAACAAGCACATGGGTGGTGTCGACAAAGCAAATGCGCTTGTTGGGTATTTTGCAGACATGATTGTCAAAAACCCTAAGCAAAAATCAATGCCTCTAAAACAATTTAGAGCCGAAATCGCCAAACTCTTTGACTAAAAGGTGAGAGGATTTCAAAGGTCAAAAAAGTTCCTGTCAAGTATCCTGTGGTTCCAAGACCAAGTGATATAGTGAAAAGAGAGATATCGGTAGCTGTCAATTTTTATGACAAAAATCGAAAAGTTTTAAATTTGTCTGATCAATATGAATCAATCGTGATACACCCTGTATAGATTAATAATTTTAAAATGACACGGTTACTTTAAGTAAAAGTACGGGGGATTCTCGTTTAAATTCTTTTTTTTTATTAATTAATTAAACAGGTTTAAAAACAAACGAATCTAGATGAGAATTCCTCCTCCTCCGACTTCATCTTTCGCAGCGAGTGCGTCCGCTCTCTTTATTCATAATTAATAATATTTTCACCCTATAGTAGAAGGGTTGAACGGTACACACACCAACCAACCCACCCACCCTTTCCATCTAGCATTTTTAATACAGGATCCTTTTTGTGTGCTGGGTGTACGGTGGTCCGTTGCGAAGCGAGAAGATTCCGGTTAGACGTATCGGGAGAAGGAACGAAGTGGTCGACCGTAAGCGGTGATTATAATGTGATACAGACCTCTCATTAATAATCCCTCCGAACCGGGGTTTACTAGGAGTACAATTAAAACAAAGTATAAATCCTTAATACTTGTTTCTCTTGTGGGATTATTGTTATGTTCGTTTACATGTTCGATTTATTTTTTCCTACACTAGCGAATAAGAACTAATTTAAATTATACAGTGTGATGTTGAAAAAAACTGCAGTAAGTAATCGTCCTGTTTTTATTGTCGCCGACTGTACTTAATTCAATTAAATCGCCGTTCATTTCACATCACCCTATATTAAAGGGACAACTGGTGTAAATGCATTTATTTACACACATTTTACGTGGAAACAAACGCTGGGGGAGGGTGGGAAGGGGGGCAGCGTTTGTTTTTTTTTTTATTACGATATGATCGAGTGAGTTCAGCCGAACCGATACACTCACGTGAGCGATTTCGTTTTTCATTGATGGACCTCTGCCGTGTCGCCCATTGAGTCAGTGTAGTGAGTTTATATTTGAACATTGGCGGAAATGCTTTTGTTCTAATGGCGTGTGATTCGTTCAATTCGAAAATGCCTGGTGAATCGTGAATACACGTATTTAGTTACACACATATATGTAGGATGTAATACACGACGAACACGTACAAAAACGGGGTGGGGGCGGTTTCGTTACGTGTACAGTATTAGGCCCCGACCATCCATATCCATCCGTAGATGGTGGAAACATTTTTATCCGTCACTTCGAAGTCGAGAACGCGTATAACGCGATTATAAGACATGGGACAGATGCTTCCAACGTAGATAACAATCACTTTGCCACCGCATTATGATCAAACAGGCCACTGGACAATTTGTGTTATCGAATACACCAGAGGCGTACAATATACAGCCAGTTTTATTGTGATTACGTGTTTGCTTAATGCCGAAATATAATTTTACTTTTTTTTTTTTTTTGGAGTTAAATCGGAAATAATTATCCTGTTATCGCTTATCGATCCTGAAATATCAAATAATACACGATACGCAATTTACAAAACGATTAGTCAATTCCAGTAATATATTTTTTTTTAATCATGGAGATAGATTGGATCGATAGAAATTATATTGCAAATCGCCCAGTATTATCAATTCGTGTCAGCACCTGAACAATACAGAATAATGTTTCTCCCATTTAATTAGAAAAATTATTAATAAATGGGGGGGAGGGTGGGAGGGGGCATATCGAGGTTGTAAATACGTTTATTATTTAGTTGGGACTGATATCGTATCAATCTATTTTGTTTTAGGCGTGCGAATATATCCACCTGTCCTATTTCATATTTATATACATTTATATCTACTTTTTATGCGATTAATGTCATAAATCGTATAGGTATGATTGTTTGAATTCGTAAAAGACGTAATTCGTTTTAAATAAAGATGAAATAAACGTTTTTCATCACGTCCACGGTTTGAAGAGAATTTAATTACCTTTAAAATGAGGTATCACTCGACCCCAGCACCCTATGATGATAAATTAAAGGGGCAGCTCTCCCCGCCCCCCACCTGTTTCGCTTTCGATGAGTCGTCATATATACAGGGTGTGGCATCTTCCTGAGATCGGCTGATTACAACTTGGCTATTTATTTTATCGAAAAATGTTCTAAAGTTAAAAAGGGGACTAGAATGAAGTTCTCTACAGCTAGAAAATATTTTCTTATATACAGGGTGTTCAGTTTTGTCTGTAGAATAAGATTAATTTGTTTTTTTTTAATGGAACACCCTATATATTATTGTATTTTTGGATTCCTTGATGTAATATAAGGTAATTTTAATTAACATATTCTGTCCTAAAACTCAACAGTTTTCGAGTGATTCTTTTTCGAAAGGAAGAAAATTAGTTTACTCAGAGTAGTTAAAAAATGAATCCAGCCTTTCCTAATAATTGTTTTGAAACAAATCGTGGGTAACTTTAGGAAAAATCTGCAATAGTTAACATGAAAATATACAGGGTGTTCTATTTTAAATAAACGAGTTTTAGTCGTTTAAGGGTAGTTAATTTCGAGTTCAATTATTAAACACCCAGTATAATATAATATGAATGTTTAGCTTGAAGTATCATTATAATAATACCCACGATTTATTTCAAAATAATTATTAGGAAAGGCTAGATTCATTTTTTAAGTATTCCGAGTAAATGCATTTTTTCCTTTCGAAACGGAATATCTCGTAACCTGTCGTACAGACAAAACTGAACACCCTGTATATAATAAAATATGTTCTTTCTATATTCTAGACATCTTTTATTAAGAACATTTTTCGATAAAATAAATATCAAAGCCACAATCAGCCTATCCCAGAAAGATGCCACATCCTGTTATATTTATATACAGTGTGTCTCAAAACCATACTGGAAAATTTAAAGGGGTGATAGCGGATATCAAAACAAACATTTTTTGTTCAGTAAACATATGCCCGCAAACGAACCGTTTGGGCTGTAGAGCAATAAAATGTCTTAAATCATATCCAAATTAATTATTTTTTATTGCAACTACAACATTTCAAAGATGACGTCATGACGTTTCTAGGCTATTGTTGTGGCGGAACGACTTACGAACGGAGATATCCGCAAAGTCGTCAACCTCGTCATACAAATCTTTATGTCTATCCATCGATGCCTTAGAGAAAATGGGAACCTAAGAAGTCGTGGTGGTGGTGGTCGTCCGAGAACACCTCGTACGGTTCAATTTGAAGAAGAAAGCCTATCTACAAGTGGGATGGGATCATCGAGGTCGATGTTACACCATGACACAACTTTTCCACCCTTACCATTTACAACGCCTATAAGCTTTAAATCCTGAAAATTATCTAGATTTTTGACAATGGATTCCTTTTCTGGTGAGGCATGTTTCATCCGCGATAATTTTTTTAACAGTAGAAACAGTCGCGTTTGGCATGATGGAAATCCTCACACTCTGGTTTTTTAGAAGACACCAGCAATAATTTAGCAATTTAGCCTTAACATTTAGGCTTCTATTGTTTGAACGCAGAGATTTATCTCAAATTTCCGCAAAATATTTTGTCTCTATTATTGGAAAATCTTCCTTTAAACATTAGAATTAACATGATGGGACACCACCACACTTTAATTTAAACCTACGTCCAGTTGGATGAGGAGATCTAAACACCTTAGATATTTTTTTCTTTGGATTTATCTGAAATCTTTAGTTTACGATTACACCGATTCGTAATGAGGTAGATCTCTTAGCAAGCTTAATAACGATTTAATTTTTTTAAATTTAAAGCACCGATGGTGCCATCTTGGTATTGAAACAAATGATTTTCAACAGTTTTTGTAAACTGTCATTTATTTGTCAACAAAACAAAAAAAATTGCATTCGGAGCTGCGCTGACGATACCTGGGAGATCGAAACCATGTGGTCCGCTTCTAATACTCGATTTATTATCTATAAATAGTGACAAACATTTTTTGTAAAATAATTCAAAAATAAATTTTCCTTTTTTATGCTAAAACGGCTCATTTGCGGAGATATGTTTATTGAACAAAAAATGTTTGTCTTGATGTCCTCTATCACCCCTTAAAGTTTATCAGTATGTTTTTGAGACACCCTGTATATTTAAAAAAATAAATTTTTTAGTAATATTAGTAGATGGCATCAAATGAATGCGACGAATATGTTAATATATAATATTTTACAACAAAATCCTTGCATGTTCTCCTCCCGTTGATGTTTTGACATTTTCTCACTGCAATAAATTTAAAGAAAATAAATACTCACCGAGGGGGCTCGCGCTGAAGGAGATCAGAAAAAAAAAAATACTACCAGCATCAGCAGAGAGAAGCGCATTATTTGCACGAATGTTTTGACAACAGACGTCCGGTAATATAATAGGTCCTGTTGTACCGAAAACGAGCAAAATCCTAATTAAATACCGAACACAGCACCATCATCTCGGTCGTGCAGCCGAGTCCGTTTCTTATTCGCCTCTCTTGGGCTCCCGCGTTAAATTTATGGCACGGCGCGAGAGTATGCTCCGATATCATTGCATGTCTTGATATCTTATTTCAAACCGCCATTAGTGACTGCTTGGGTAAAAGCGCGCCTACAGATGAATTATTGGATACATTTCCACTAATGAACTAACTTTTGATCATCGCCACAAAGTAGAAAACTGCTCGCAGCCAGCACCACCAACATCACCACGTCGTGCAATAAAATCGTATACACTGGTATACAGGTAGAAATATCTCAACATCTTTTCCCCTTATTATCTCAATTCTGGATGCCAGAGCATAAGAGAGTAATGATTTTAACGATGATAATAAATGATGTTGTTGATAAGAAAATTATTATGTTCAGATCGAGGATTACATGGGATAATCCGAGAATCAAATTTATGGTTTATAGTATGAAGTCCTAGCTAATTGATTTTTAATGAAAATTACCTTGCACATAACAGTAATGCATTTTTATATGGTAAATATTAGGGACTCAATAGAGAGCCTTGCGGAATTCCATGTAATATTGGAGACGCGGAAACTATTTAATTCGCTGCCAATTGAAATTAAAAGAATTTTTAAGAAAAATATTAAAGCCTTAGGTACTGTTAGAAATAAATTGTTATTCAATCAATTTCTGTCCTTTTTTCTTTGTAACCGTTTGTTAGTTACTGCAGCATTTTTAGTAGAAGTTCGCCATTTTGTTTTCTGCGTTATAGTTTTGGTACAGTGTGAGGATCAATTCAAAATTGTCAAAAAAATCTGTTTAAAGACAGCAAAGTTGACGGCTTGGTGAATGACGAGAGATTATCGGTAAACGAGGCCAAATCCCGATGTATAGCCTTGCAAGTCTGCCGACGAATGTTCCTCTTGACATGGTCCAAAAGCTTAAGACACCTCTAAAATCAATCAACATTGCTATTGGCATCATAGGCTGACCTGTCAAGTTCTATTTTGTCAAATGAGGATTATTTCTAACGAAGCATAGTTTCGAAATTTTTGAGGTTGGATTTGGTTTGTTTTTCTTGAACATTATTAAGAATTCCATTTTAGGTTATTTAGGATTTTTGTCTCTTAAGTTTCGTTGAATAGTTTAGCACTTTTCATTTATTGGTTTTATATGTGATATGATCAGGAGTTTCAGAGACTCAATCAGTTTTTGTTCCCGAAGAAGCAACTTACATTAGTGACGAAACGTCAAGCTTTAGTCAGTTTTTGTATTTTTTATTTTAGAAGTTTGTCTCCTTGTTTATTCTTTAAAAAAAGTTATATCAATAATGAGGCCGCTTTAAAAACTCTAGCCTCTCATAGCTTTCATTGATCTTGGGAATGTCGGTTGAATGTGACGCAACTAGCCACCACAAATACGATATGTGAGTTCGATGAAACGCCAATACCAAAGGAAATGATATGGCGGATGAATTTACGAAGCAAGGTGCTGAGATGCATTTCAACAACAACAACAACTTCGAGTTCATACAGGAAAATGACCCCAAACAAATATCATCTTTGTGCAAGAACTATTTAGCCGAACAAGTGGCAACAAAGACACTAAAAGTTATGGTCTGGCACCCTCAGAGTCCTGATATCGACCCGACGAACTGGATAGGAAAAATTAACGTTGTAACCAAGTGATCTTAACACATAAGCTCTTCGGTATCGACTGCAATAGAAGCGCGGAAAATTTATTTGGTTAATCTTACAATTGAGGAGAAGCACAATCTTATATAAAATGTCAAAAGAAAAAAAGGAACTAACCGACATTCAATTGGAGGCAATTGCAGTTATTATCAGTGAGCAATTAACTCTTTTTGTATAAATTATTGTATGAAGAACATGAGTGCTTCAAAGACTTCAATAACGAAACTGAAGCTATTATTCCTGATGAAAATAATTTTTTATCCATAGGTAATTCTAAAGAAATGTTTGAAATTTATGTTATAAAGAGAAATAATACAAATGAAACACAAGAACTAAATTTAATATGGGCGCCAAATACTAAGCCATCTATTCAAGATAATGAAGCAACAGAGATGCTAATAGCTTTAATAAGTTCGGAAAATTAAAAACAAAACAGGTTTGATGATAAGAGAACCATGAAGCTTTCACTTTGGAAGGAGATTGCCAATGTAATAGAGAATAATGGGTACAAACTAGGGCCAAATGGTGGAATCAGATGTCGCCCAAAATTTTCAAATCTCAAGCATAGGTGCACCCAATATTTGCAACACATGGAAGGATCAGGCAATGCTAATTTACAGAAACCTACTTTCTTTAATGAGATGCATGAATTAATCGGCTCTATAAAGCAAAAGGAATTCCTAAATTCACAATAGATTCAGAGCAAACTACTAGCAGCAATGAAGTCGAATCATTATCAGGAACATCTTATGAAACTGCTCAAGGAAATGCTAACACACTTAAAAGAAAGCTCTAAAAGCATAAAAAATCAAACTCTATATTTTTGGATCCAATCATCTTCATTAAGCCTAATGCTTTTCCTAATTTTAAAGTCTAAATAATTTATTTTCTTAAAAAAAACCGTGGGATTCATGAACGTGTTATATACCCATGGATAACAATATCTGGGCTAAAATTAAGGTCAACTCAGTGCTGTCGACAAGACATTAAACTGGCACCCAAATGATTAAAAAAGAAACTCAATTTTTATGAAGAAGGAAATATATATGCTGTGACGTAAGAGTCGGATAAATACTCATTAAATATGTGCAAACATACCTAAAACGCAAAATTAGCCTAAAATGAAGAATAGTTTCGGATATAGTATTTTCGACATTTTTGGGGCTGGATTTGGTTTGTTTTTCTTGAACATTATCAAGGATTCCATTTTAGGTTTTTTATGATTTTGATCTCTTAAGTTTCATTGAGTACTTTAGCACTTTTTATTTATTTTAGTTAGTTTTATATTGTAATATGATGAGGAGTTTCGGCACTAACGTAAATGGCTCCTTCAGGAGCAAAAAGTCACGGTAACTCGACGTGTACACCACGCCAGAGACGAGAATCGAAAATATCGGGACCTTGCCCTCGCCTAGTTTTTGTTCCCGAAGCAGCCACTGACATTAGTGGAGAAACGTCAAGTTTTAGTAAGTTTTTTGTATTTTTATTTTACAAGTTTGTTTCCTTAGAAATGTTGTTATATTCTTCAAAAAGTTATTTCAATAATGAGGCGGCTCTAAACTCTAGCCTCTCATAGCTTTGATTGATCTTGGAAATGTCGATTGAAAGTGGGTTCCAGGAAACGCCAATACCAAAGAAAATGATACGGCATCAATGATACAGATCAAAAATGGGAGTCCCCTCCCAGCGAAGAAATTTATTAATTCCTCGCCAAGCAGTATTAAAAAATTACTTAATCTCAGCTGACTGGACCATACCTCTACCATCTTAAATAGATGGGCAAAATTGACCAAGACAGGTGTCGATTCCGCGAAGCGGGAACTGAAACAGAGTGCGAAGCATTATCAAGAACTTCATTCAAGATTAAGATAGATTATTGTATCTAATAATACCGAAGAAAGTTGGAAAAAGATATCCCAGCAGATACTTTCAAAAGATAAAATGATCAAAAAACCACGATACTCTCCTAAAGAGTTATGGTGGTAATAAACACTGTTGTAGCTATTGACGATGATGTTGCAGAGCAGTTTTTCGATGAATCGATGGAAGAATTTACTGTTTGAACAGGACCAAGAAAGGAATTCAGAATCATTAACTTCAGAAGAGGGAGTGGATACTAACAACTGGAGAATTCACTATGAGGGCACACCAGAATAGAAACAACAATAAGAAACCCAATCTTTACTATGGGCAACGACAAGCATTTTTAAACCCCTCAAAGTTTTGTTGAATTGGGTTGAGTGGAAAAATGGTGAAAGTGAGGAGGAAAGTCTGCATCACAACGACGAGGAGAAGTGATCAAACTAGGATGGGAATGTCTGCAAAACCTAACTGTTCTAGCCTTGAACAACAAAGTCACCTTGGTGTGGGCGCCAACATAGTGAGTAATGAAACTGCAGACCAGCTAGCGAGGGAGGGTTCTCAAATGAAGTTGACCATAAACTAGCACCAATTAAATTGGAACCCCATAGCTGGACAAGGCTTCTATTGTTACTAGTATAAAGAAAGACCTCCAAAATTCCACATTTTATATTTTATTTAATTACCTATGTACCATTTACCATCTCTATTTAATAATAATAATTGCTAACTCACCATATCTATATATTTTCATTCCACTTTATATCTTGTTATTTCAGACGTTTTGCAGTTTCATACCATATAGGATCTAAACAAAATATCGTTTTGATAAATTGTTTTCCGATTTCATACTAAAAGGAAATAGGAAACTCCAAAGTTTTTTTGTTCCTGAAAATATGAGTTTGTTTCCTATATTTCTATTTCATTATTAATTTTCCAAAGTTTTTTAGTGAGCTGTAAATTTTGTTTGGTTTATTTTATTTTACAAGTTTGTTTTCTTGTTAGCTGAATGTTTCAAAGAAGGTATATTCGAGATGGTTGGCTCGGCCAAAAAGTTATTTCAATAATGAGGCGGCTTTATAAACTCCAGCCTCTCATAGCTTTGATTTTAGATCTTGTCAATGTCGATTGAAAGTGTAAGGAACCCTGTAGGAAACTATTCAAAAAAAACTACTAAAGTTCCAACAGTTTTGCTCTATGCAAAGAAAATGATACGACCATCAATGAGGCGATCTCTCTTCCCGAGTCTCTAAGACCAGGAGGATCCCAGGAGTTGTCAGAAATTTCCCGATTTCTTCGTTGCCTCTGATTCCAGTGTCCTGGTACCCAGTATAATGCAAAAATTACTTAATTCCAGCTGCTGACCTTCCCAAGACTAATGATAGTGTTAGAGCTCATCAATCTTAATAGATGGGCAAAATTAGATCCAAGACAGTCCATCTTCCCGAAGCGAACTCCCATTGGCTCGAATAACAGAGTATGCCTGTATTTCAGAACAAGTAGCTTTCAAGCAATTATCCCTTGCTCCTATTTTAAAAACAAAGTATATTAATTCAAGATTCATTTTCTAGCTTTAAAGCTAGATTATTGTATCTAATAATTTATTTTTATACCAAGACGTTGGAAAGATATCCGAAGATATTGATTTCCACATCCAACTGAAACAGAGTGCGAACCTTTTCTCGGTGTGTTATCAAAAAACTTCATTCAAGATTTAGCTTAAAAGAGTTATTGCGTATCTAATAATACCGAAGAAAGTTGTTAATTGAAAGGTACTAACGTTAGTTTTATGATGTTGCAGAGAAGGAGCCAATACTTACGATTTGTAAAGCGAAGGCATATTTACTATGCCATATACTCGTTGGTTTTTGCAATTAACTGCAACATGTTCCACCAAACATAATGAATTATATATATATAGCAATACAATCATGCAACTGTCAGAAGAGTGGTTATACGTTCATAATTACTGATACTAACAATGAATCGGAGAATTTACTGTTTGGGTTAAAATATCGAATAGAATGTGTACCTTGTTTGTATCTGGATATCCCACGAAGAAACCCAATCTTTAATTTGGAGCAACGACAAGGATTTCCTTGACATTCTAACTGCCCTCAAAGTTTTGTTGATTCATATTCGATTTTAATACCAGAATAGAAACAACAATAAGAAACCCAAAACATTGGGTCAAATCGACAAGGATTTCTACGATGGAAAATAATATTAAAATATGCCTATCAACTATATATATATATATATATTTTATATGAATTGAGGTGAAGTGATCAAAAACTCTTCTCCATTCCTGTTCTTTGGAGGAAATCTTTTCCTTGGTCTACCACTTTTCCTCCTTCGACTTCCAAAACCTTCTGTGATCCTTGCAAACTGTTCTCTCCTTCAATTTGTCTCGAACAACAAAGTTCCTTGGTGTTCTATCTTCTTCTGATTATCAACTAAAATATCTAAAAATAAAGAAGTCGTTGGACAACATGGAACAAAGAGCGACCAGCTGGCACCAAAGTCGTCCATCAATTTGATTGAGGATTTGGGCAAAAACAAAAGATCAACTGTTCTTCAGACTCTCTAACAGATGACCAAAAAGATTGAATAGTTTTCAAATGAAAATTTCCCAACCCCTTTTAAACCAGCGACTCAATTAAATTGGAACCCTATAGCTCGACAAAGGCTTCTATTGTTACTAGTATAAAGAAAGATCTTGCCCCTCAAAATTAGTTAATAATAATAATTGCTGTTTACTTAACACCATATCTATATATTTTCATCAAAATATTTATATCTTGTTATTTCAATTGTTTTGCAGTTTCATACCATATAGGATCTAAACAAAATTATCGTTTTGATAAAGGTCGGATCCGATCGAAACGTCAAGGAAATTACCAAACTCCAAAGTTTTTATTGTCAATTAATAAGGCCTAAATATGAGTTTGTTTATTTATCTATATTTCTATTTCATTATTAATTTTTCACGATTTTTTTTCTTGCATGAGCTGTAAGCTGCTGGGGTATGCCCGCTCCTAAAGCTCCCCATCCAGTCCGAGAGCTTTAATAAACTGCATTAGCTGTGATGGTTTCAAAGAGAAGGTATATCTTCGAGATGGTTGGCTCGGCGGTGCAGTAAGATGTCAGGTGTTCCGGATTTTCATCCTCAGCCTCGCAGAGCCCGCAATCGCTATTCTGTTTTAGACCTATCCTTGTCATGTGTTCACCAAGGTGACAGCGCCCTATAAGGAACCCTGTAAGGATGCGCAATCTATTCCTGCTAAGTTCCAGCAAAGTTTTTGCTCTATGCTTATTGTAGTTTCCAAGGAAGATCTTGGAGTGTCTCAGACCAGGAGGATTCTCCCAGAGGGATGTCCCGAGCCTCTCTTCCCGATCTTTAAGACACAGAACGGTTCATGTCCCACAAACGGAGTTGTGGCGGCCTTCCTTGCCAGTGAATTAGCTTCTTCGTTGCCTCTGATTCCAGTGTGTCCTGGTACCCAGTATAATGCAACTCTATTTTTCGTGGTCAGGTTGTTTAATTTATTAAGACATTCCCAGACTAATTTCGAGCTGATAGTGTTAGAGCTCAACGCCATTAGGGCTGCTTGACTATCGGAGAAAATTGCAAAATCCTCTGCTTCCGATAGTTCCTGTCAAGGTTCAGTTGAGCACATCTTCCAATTGCATTGATCTCCGCTTGGAAGACGCTGGGGTATATTCCCATTGGCTCGCAATATTTGGTTCATGGCCCAAATATGCCTGTATTTTGGGAGCAAGTAGCTTTCGAATGCTCTGAAATTAAACCCTTGCTCCTATTTTAAAAAAAGCAAGATGGCGTCGCCGTGCTCAGTCTAACACAAATTCATTTTAACTTAACAAATCAATAATTTATTTTTATACTTGTACGTGTGTGTATATTGCATTTCTAAGATATTGATTTCCACATCCAAACTGCTCAATAACAGCTGTAAAAGTTTCGTGCAACCATTACACCTTTTCTCGGTGTGTTATCTGGCAAAAAAATCACCTCCTCTGATTTATAGATTTATTAAAAACCCAATTGCGCTCTAAATATGTGCGTGCGTATACGTGGAGAGGGAAGGAGGGGGAAAATGGAGGAACTTATAATTAAATTATTTCAGTATAAACAGCCTGTTAATTGAAAGGTACTAACGTAGGGTTTATGCCGATAGGGCAACTGCAAAATGCACCACCACCAGTCAATACTTACGATTTGTAAAGCGAAGGCATATTTACTATGCCATATACTCGTTGCATTTTGCAATTAACTGCAACATGTTCCACATAAACATATATGTATATATATATATATATAGCAATACAAGGTAATACTGCAAGTGGTTTTGTGTAATGTATGTATCTGTGTAACTGTGCGTGCATACTGTAGCAGTTACTGCTGCATACGGCTTGTACACACAGGGTAAATATCGTCTAATAGAATGTGTACCTTGTTTGTATCTGGATATCCCCTCGCCCTGGACACAGATTGTTTCGGGGGCGGCCGCCGCCGATTTTGGACCGTTTACCAGGACGCAAGTTCCCCCCTTTTAATGTTAATTTACTAACGGAGAGCTTTAGCGGTTTGGCGATGTAGTGCAACCGCAAAACCACGTCCACAGTTGACATTCTAACTGCCCTGAACTACCGCATATGCTTATTATTCATATTCGATTTAATATCAATGTATGGATATCCGGTTTCAATACCTTCGGTGTTTATATTGGGTCAAATCGAAGGAATTATTTTGTTTCCGTTTGAAACGATTCTACGATGGAAAATAATATTAAAATATGCCTATCAACTATATATATATATATATATATCTATACAGCTTGTGGACAGGCCTTTAAGGCCTAGAGCTGTGTGACTCTTCTCCATTCCTTTCTGTTCTTTGCTACGTCTCTCCATCTTTTCCTTGGTCTACCACTTTTCCTCCTTCCTTCCGGTTTCTTCCAAGCTATGTCTTTCACACTTCTGTTAGCCTTCATCCTTGCGAGGTGACCCAACCATTGCAGCCTTCTCTCCTTCACAATTTGTCCAATCGCTTTTTCTCCGAACAGTTCATACAATTCTGCATTCTATCTTCTTCTGCATTATCAACTAAAATATCTAAAAATAAAGAAGTCGTTGAACAACATGGAACAAAGAGCGAACGAGGAAACTGGCATACCAAAAAGCACATCGTCCATCGAATTTTGATCGAGGATTTGGGCAAAAACAAAAGATCAATGCGAGCTTCGTGCTTCACACTCTCTAACAGATAACCAAAAAGATTGAATACTTTTTGCGAAAACATGTTTAAAAATTTCCCAACCCCTTCGCCTCCAGAGATTTACATTCGTAACATCCTTGTTTACACTGTACAAAAGGTCGAAATTCAATAAATTATAATTCACGACCCACTACGGTTTTTTTTTTTTGTAAATATCTTGCCCCTCAAAGAGTTAATTAGGTGTGGCAATTCTGTAGGTTAGGGTTTATTTCCAACTTCACAAGAGTGAGTGCCAAGGAGCGTAGACCGACTAATTTGAAAAATGTAAGCATTTTTTAGTAATGTGATATATTACTAAAAAATGCTTACATTTCGTATTTTTACTTTTCAGAAACAATATTTGATCTTAAAAAACTGGAGGACAATCCAGATGCTTTTTTTGCCTTACTAGAAGAAGTTGAATCAGATTTAGAAATTGAAGATATGGGGTGTGACCAGGAAAACAACGAAGACCATGAATCAGAAAGTGATTGGGAGATTGAAGACAATATTCCTCAGTCTACGTCTCAACTACTTAGATGGGAAAAAGATTTTTTCGTTTCTCAAGAAAATTGAACTATCCCCGATCACGATCCCGAAATCGAGATTTTAACGATGATGATTTTTTTTCAATTTGGCGCCCAATACACTTCCAGATATTACCTCCAAAATTTAGAAAAAGAATCTGGTGAAATTAAGGTGTTATTAAGTTTCCAAGTATCCATATGTATTGGAGAGCTAAATTCCAATTTTCGGTGGTCTCCAATGTGATGAATGTTGTGGATAACCTTACAGCAACAGATGATGAGAAAAAAGCCAACAAACTATACCCAAACTAGCCCTATCATGGGCTGAACTTTTCGGGTTCGAAATAGATGTCGTCAGCTACCCAGAAAAGGCAGATCATTTTCAATTGACGAGCAAATGATATCATTTCTAGGAAGATGTCCAATTACGTCAATATGTTAAAAACAAACCTAGATCAGTCTGTTTAAAAAAACTTTGGTCCAAACTACAAGCACTGGAACAATTCTAGACTTCGAAATCTACCAAATAAAGATTTTGGAATGGGCCCTGCTATAGTATTACATTTGGTTAAGAGTATTCTCTATTTTGATAGGTCAAATTTCTATTACAATCTGTGATCATGTGTTCAACTCCTTTTGATTCAAAACTAGAAACATCGATACAAAGATGGGATAATAGCAAAAATGAAAGTGTTAGTGTCCCATGCCCAAAACTAGTCAAAAGCTACAACGAAAATATGGGTGGTTGTTAATATTTGTGACCAGATGATAGAGTAATATAGATAGATCTTTTTTCAAAACAATAAAATGGTCCCTGAATTAGGTTTGTTGGACTTTTAATTATTTCTGGGAGAATATTTGGTATCAGGAACGAAAAAACGTCCACTTTCAGATGACAAACTGCCCCACCAATACCATGCCAGGATAGATATGATGGATTTGAGCACTGGCCTCTAAGTGAACCAAACTAAACATTTATAATTAACACTGGTGAAGTGTGGGAACAATCCTCATGAAAATTTGAATCTGATTAGTTTTTTTTTTGGAAGTAGAAGACTTCAACCCCCATACTAAAGACCATTCTAGCTTGATAAATATAAAAAATGTTTCGACAAATTTCATGAACGTTTCCTACGTTGTATTGACTCAGGAGGAAGCTATTTTGAATAAACAAGAATGGGTAAAATCGAGAGATAAATTTATGTGAATTTAATGGCACCCCTTGTTACTTCAATTATTATTATTAGAAAAAAAATAAAAGGAAAGAGATAACCTGATACACATACATACACAAAAATAGTCGAAATAAGGAGGGGTTGCGATTATGAAACATTCCACCATCTACCACAATGAGATAGATACAGAGTAGCATCTCATTGTTCGGGGCCGCATATATCCGATTATGAGGCCCTCTTTCGGGCACAATGGCTCTCAAAAATTTCTTTTCTACCCGACCACGGAACCGTACAATATGATTTGGTTCATTACACTCGCAAAATGCCATAGTATTTCTTTTTTCTTTTTTTATATATAATATATATGCACAATACATACACATAATATAAAACGAAGTTCGCCAATATGAGGTCGTATTAATGCAACCGCACATTTTTTTTATTATTATTATTCTAACTTTATTATTGCTTCGAATGGCAGATGTTCTCCTTTTTCGTCTAGTTGTATCGTTTTTTTTTTATTTTTAAACGTATGTGTAGGCATTTAGATACATTAGACTTTTTTCAATTGATCAAAATTGAAAGTGTAACATTACAAAACTAAAATTTTCGAAATAAATACATGCATACGAATTTATTCTTTATGCTTGACAGAATTTTTGTGCAATACAATTTACGCATTACAAATTGCTAAATCGATTTTTACGTAAGGTAAGGTTTTAATCCTGTGATTATTAAAATAAAAAAAAAGGTAAACATGTAACATACATAATATAATACATGCGTAATAAACATTCACTTCTTTTATAGAAGTAATTTACTTTTTGTCTAGATCAACGAAACGAAATAATTAATACAACTGCTGATATAAACAAAAAGAGACGGAGAAAAATGTATTTCCTAACTAAAAAAAAATGTCTCAATGCTATTTATGAGCTTTCTAAGACATTCAATCTTATTAAAATTTTAATCTCTCAATCAAACCAGATTTATCTGTGTGTAATCATAAATTTAATTTAGAACAAAATTAATTTACATAATTCGTTTCATGTTCCACGAGACAAAAATTTAATAATCAAGTGTTTAAAACTTGAAGTATAGATCCGATGAAACTGATCAAAAAAATATCATACAAAGCGTTTATTATTTTGACTATGGTTGTATAATATATACAGTAGAACCCCGATTATCCGTGCGCGGGTTATCCGGGCTGCGGATTATCCATTTAATAATGCCATGATTTCCCTTTGTTGAAACTATTTTTGAAGTTTTATTATCGAAATAGTAGCCGTGTTCTTTCGCTTAAAACTTTTAATCATGATTTTCCGATCATGATTCTATGATCCGGATTTCAATATGTTGCAAGAAAACAACTTTGGTTGTTTTTGATTCGGTAACTGAAATATCTAACCTCAAAATCAAACGTCAAATAGAAACAAATCACGATCGCGTTATCGAATCACAAAAACGTGTTGATCAAGAGGGGTGAGGGAATTACCAATCATGATTAATTGGAACAAAATTTATATCACAAAAGAACACGTAGTGATCCAATCAAACGCGTTAGGATCCGTTTTAACAGTGCGAAAGAACACAGCTAGTGTTACCGTAAAAATACGCCGCTCACTTGACGGAACACGCCGTGAGAGCGACGCATGACAATTGCAATAACACCAGTGCCCTGGGAATCCCTGGGAATCACATATGTATGTACTTTTCATCTGCCGTTGCGGGTTACGGTGATGGACGAATGTGTGAGACTTATTTGCGCGCTAGGGACGAGTTTGTATACTGCCACATCCTTAATGCGTGATTTTGTTTTTAAAATGGAAACAACCAGTGTTAAACGCAAAAGAAATGTTTTAACGATTGAACAAAAACTAGAGATTTTAAACGAACGTGAAAAGGGTGAAAGCATCATTGTCACGCATCTATGAAGTAGGCAAACAAACAATACGCGATATCATTAAAAACAAAGTGAAATTACAAAATTTTATATCTCAGTCTGACTCTCTTAAAAACATATCTGCACGGAAATCATTGAAAGGATCAACTTTTCAACAACTCGATGAAGCACTTTCCAAACGGTTTCTGCAGAAAAGATCGGAGGGCGTACCAATTTCTGGACCAATGTGTGCTAAACAAGCGGAGATTTTTCACAAACGCTTAAAAATCAAGGAACCTTTCAATGCATCCAGTGGTTGGTTGCATCGATTCAAAAAACGTCGAGGTATTCGTGAGCTTACAATTCAAGGCGAAAAGCTTAGTGCCGACGGAGAAGCGATGGTGGAATTTTGCTACGAGCTGGAGACCATAATTACAGAAAATAGTCTACAACCATCTCAAATTTATAACGCTAACGAAACAGGGTTATACTGGCGAGCAATACCTACAAAAACTTTAGCTGCAAAGTAACGAGAGAAGTGCACCGGGGTATAAAAAAAGTAAAGACCGCATAACAGTGTTGTGTTGTGCTAATGCGTCTGGCGGTCACAAACTGAAACTGGGAGTGATTGGAAAGTCAAAACATCCTCGCGCTTTTAAAAACATGAACCCGCGCAATTTCCCAGTTCACTATTATAATCAGCAAGCTGCTTGGATAACGTGTGATATTTTTCAAGACTGGTTCGATAAAAAGTTCATCCCTGAAGTACGGTCATATTTGAAGAAGGAAAAGTTGCCACAATAGGCACTTCGTCTTCTGGATAACGCTCGTTCTCATCCAAATAACACAGTCCTAAGATCTGATGATAGAAACTTCTTTGTTCTTTTTTTTCCCATCCAATGTTACGTCAATTGCTTAACCTATGGATCAAGGTGTTATTGAGACAATGAAACGCCTCTACCGAAAAGAACTTATGATGAACTTGTTGGATGAAGTAGATCTAATGAAGTTTTGGAAATCGTTCACGATCAAAGACGCAATTTTTACGGTGGCAAAGGCATGGAGTGGAGTGAAAGTAATGACCATCAAAAAAGCTTTTTACAAAATAATGACTCTAGAGGAAGATGAAAGCATCGTGGAACATGATGATGAAGAAACGACCATAACTGAACTAACTGAATTAGTTCGCAGCGCCGATTCATTCAAAGAAATTGATTATACTGAAGTTGAAAGGTGGACTCAGTGTGACAAAAATGAGCCGGGTTATCAACTCTTCAATGAGGACGATATTGTCATGCAAGTTTTGAATCAGCCCGGTACGTCACAACCTGACTCGTCCGAAAATGAGAGTCAAAATGAAGAAAGTGATGGGACAGTATCAGTCAAAAGAGTGACTAACCAACAGGTTGAAGAAGCTGTCAACGTTCTACTAGACTATATTGAGTAACGAGAATCTTCGGACCTTATCGACATTTTGAACTTGCGCAAAATACGTCAGACGATTAAAAAAGATCAAAGAATTTTATCACAGACCAAAGTGACTGACTTTTTTTCAAAAGCATAACTAACATCCCTATTATATATATATATATATATATATATATATCCGCTTTATATAAATGCAAGTTAACATATTCACTTACGTAGAGTTTTTATTTTTCTTACTTAGTGCAAAAGTTTATTTAAGTAGAATTCTATTTTTTGTTATGTTATATTTTTTATGCAAATTAAAAGTTAGTTTGAACTTATGAGACCTATTTTTTTCTGTTATCTTTTTATGTGTTATCTGATTATGTAAAAAAACTTGCGGATTATCCGTGCTTTTCAGTTATCCGTGCCTCGGCCGGTCCCGTGGAGCACGGATAATCGAGGTTCTACTGTACTTCCAAAACAACCCTTCAGGATTGATAAATATTAAAAACGAGTGGAGTGATTAGTCATTTCTATAAAAGTGGATTGTCCATTACTAAAGCCCTCTTGATAATAACTGATTGATGATCATGATTGATTCCATCTGATTGATGGAATTTGGGTGTACAGGGTGGGCAAATAAGCGAGGTAAACGGCTGTATCTCAGAAACTAATGATCGTAGAGAGTTACGGTAAAAAATTTTATAGGTAAAGTGGGCAAGGGAAAATGCTGGAAATTATTTTCAAGTTTCCAAGATGGCCGCCAGTGGGCGTTTCCACCATCTTGAATTACATAAAGTTACGTTTCTCGCGATTTTCTCCAATCAATATAACAAAAAAGTATTTGCGTTTTAATGTTAACTTAAAGTCAAACATTTTTTGTAAAAACAATTTTTCTCTATCTTTGGAAATAAAGTGGTGGGAGGTATTTGAATGTTGTTTTAAATAAATGCCTGTAACTTCGAAACGGCTTAATGGATTTGGATAAATTTGGTATCATTGAAAAGAGCATTTCTTAGGCTTTTAGGTTTCTTGTAATCGTGACAGTTATGACCTACACGGCCGCCGATAGAGGGCGTTATTCGATATTATAACCAAAATATTGAATTTTCTCAAAAAATTTAAATACGATGATATGATTTTTTTTAAGCTAGAAAATAGACAAATGACCAACCAATAAGCCTGCGCAAGCCGCATCTTAATATCTTTCTCCTAACTCAAATTATTTTAAAAAAATACTAAACCAGGAAAATTCATATATCCCCATTTAAAAATGCATCGCTTGCTTTCGATAAGAAGGCAAGTAGTAGGCCATGGACACGACAATCGCCTAACAAAAATATTGCCAATTAACGTCAAACTTTTGCTCGTGAGTTTTTTGAGTTTCCACCACGATCACCTTGTTTGATAATTATGGATTTTTTCATGTTCCCTTACCCAAAATAATAGAATATTGGAATTGAAAATAACAACAATTTCAATATTTACTTTAATTATGCCCTTGTTGACATATTTATTGATGTCACGATAACATTGTCAAGACAATTTTTAAAAGTTAAGGTTATCTTAGGAGTATGCTAATATGGATTAAGTTCAGACATATATTTTCTATTTCAATGCCATCTTGGACCTAGAAACTTTATGATAGAGCAGTATAAAATTTGTTTAGTACCTCATCTACATCATATGAGCCGTTAAAAACCAGAGTGATCTAAGTCAAAAAATTGCATTCTGAGATATGGAAGTCTAAAGTTGAAGTCTTATTTAAAATTATTGGAGGAAAAGTCCGAGCTATGTTTGCAAAAATATTTATTTATTTATTTATTTACAGTTTTATATTTTAGCCTTTTGTAAATAAAAAGTGAATCCATAGACATCTTTATTCAGAATAGCTTGTCAAGCTTGTTCTTGCCTTTTCAACTTTGCATAGATGCAAAATATGTTCTGTATTCAAGTCTTGTTTCTTTTGTTCATTGATTTCACAATCTATTTTTATTTTCAATAAGTCGCACTTAACACAGGTGTCTTTTGATGGAACATGGAAGCGGAGGTTAAAATCAGGATGGAATATATTCCTATAAACGCCTTCCGTTACAAAAGACGTGTTTTCATCGACACATTGAAAAATTTGCAAGAAATACTGCTTACACACGTTTTGTGAAATTTTGCCAATATTTACGTAATGTATTTGTTACGTTCTTTGGCAATCTAGTATGCCTTCTTGGGCTATGCAATTTTTACTTCACTTTGTTTAATCAAACCGCACACGTCGCATTTTGCGAAGAAAAATTTCCCATCTTCCAGAAATTCTCGAAAACTAATCTCCTATCCGTTTCAGTAATTTTTCTAAACCAATTCTTCTTGCAATTGCAATTTATATTACTGAAAACTTTAGCAGGAACAATTTTGTTTGATGTACTAATATATTTTAGTCCTGTATTTCTATTTCTTTTGCGAATTGATTTAATGTGTTTTGGAGGTTCTCTTCTTCCCATACGTTTCGGTTTTGATTGAGCTAGTTGATCACCTAGAATAATCGTAGGTCACCTGATAAGGACGATTCTGAATCCTCACGCTCAGTTGGTTCATACTAGCTTGAAGATTTCAACCAGTATTTCCTTTACATTTAAACAGTTTAGCTGCGCCCAAAAACTCCTCTCCTTCACGATGCTACCCTATGCACTGCATCGATATCTGAACTGAAAGAGGACAGCCAGTGTTCAGCTATTGTAGCGATAACAGACATAACATCTTCGTCTTTATGTTTCATCACGAGTTGCAATGGCTGACATGCTTGACGGATTCCTTTGTGGACATATCTTCGCAAAACTGCTGGAGTATCCAATCTTTTTGGTCGTCTGTCAGAGTGTTTGTAGCATGAAGCACGCACAGACCTTTTGTTTGCCCAAATCCTCCGAGTCAAAATTGGATTGACTGGGTGCTTTTCGGTATCCCAATCGTGTCCTCTTGGATGAGCAGTCGCTTCGAAAGATTTCTTCGACTTTCTCGGATGTTTTCTTCATTACGAGTCCTTATAAGGTCCTCACGACCTCACTTTTACCTAATTTAAAACAGAATTTAACATTCGCTCGATGTTCTATGTTGATTTTTCGACTGAGAAGTTGTTTATAACGCTCATCATTAAATTTATAACAAATTTAATACACTTCTATTTATAATCTCATCATGAAAGTATATACATAAATACATAGTTGCGTGTGAACGTTTTATTAAACAAAACGAAACCGAAACAACGTAACAAAAGCAGAAACAATACTGTTTAACACCTCGTCATTCGCATCGCATTCGTATCCGCGTTTTGTTTTAATTTGGTTCCCAAATTCGACTTAATTTAGATGCTCGTTGATACTTTATTTTGTTCGTGGGCCACACGAAAACGAGCTCATTTTTAACGAGCAACCGACGAATAGCTGTCGACTGGAATTCGGCTCAACGTTTAATAATAACACTATTAGTTATTAATTAACATCCGACGAGAATAATCAAGAAGCGAAACGGAAACAACACTATACCTATAGTTGTGTAATACATCGTCATCCAGAAATTTCAACTTAGAAGACCATCAAAATTTCATCCAGTTAAAGATTGCATCTAGATTAGTCATCGTATAAATCTAGGAATAAGAAACCTGTCGGAAACGGGGAATCACCGTCGTATTTCCGGGGAACCTAACGACTGAAATAAACGGCATGAATCGTCTGCAGGAGTCGCTAGATTTATTTCGAATCCACAGGTTGCGTTTCCGCGTCGAATTGTTGAGTCAATTCCAGCCAAACCGTCTGGCAATGATCATCGTTTCCCTGGGGACCACCGCAACGTTTTCTCTCCGTTTAACCGAATTCTATTCGGTTTCTCTGTCTGTTGTGAATGGATGATGACTGTCTCGCTTGCAAACGGCATGCGTACAACTCGATTCATATATAACTATACGGACTCTAGATTGTGTCCGTCTGTATTTCTGTTTCTGTTTCGTCTCCGCTGACTGTTTGTGTGCTCCTGTGTATATGTGTGGGTGCCCTAACAGCTGGGTACTATTTCGATACGTTTCCATTTCGTTTTCGAACGCTGCCACTGCGAGTCGGGTTGAGGTTGTTTTATGTATTCATGTACGGCGTTTGTTGGTTTGTGTTGTCGGCCGACGAGCCTGCCTTAACCGCTAAACGATCCGTTGAAAGGCCCTTGAAATTTCATTTATTTATTCGAGTGTTTAGCGCTATTAATGTTCGGTTTTTTTTATGGCGAATTCTGGATATTACGTTCTGAATGGGGTATTTAAGTATCATCACGATAATGAAGTATGATCAGCTTTTTTTTTAATGTTTAACATAATTTTTTGGCGCGCAAAATCGGAAATCTCTCGAAAAATAAAATAATTACAAAACAAAACTTGCTACCATGTAGTGAGGGTGTTGACTTGACTTTGCTGTTAGATTTGAGATTGTCTTGATTTTGATTTTCTAGGATTCTCTTCGGGATATCTTGGAGTCCAATTGAGATGTTTACAGCTGGGAATCTTAGGATTTTGATCCATTATATGTTTGGCTATTCGAGATCAGGATTTTATAGATCTTAACACTCGATTTGTGATGACATTTTTTTAACTCTCGTGATGAGTCAATCATATCTGAGTCTCATCTCTTGTTCTACTCGCATATGCTTCCCAAAAATTAAAACTTTGTTCAAGGTGGCACTTTCTTTGTAAACTGCGCTCTGAATTGATTATTTTTTAAATCGCTCTCGTGACAACAGCAAGATCTTAATTTGCAAATGGTACTAAAGTCAAAATTGCTGCAACTCACGTTTGCGTTTTGATACAAACATTTGGAATAATTGATAATGATGTGCTTGCTGGATTTTTGTCTGTGCTCTCTTATCACTAGGAAATGTCAAAACTATTGAAGAAATGAAGCTGAAATCGCTTCCTTTCTGAGTTTGGTTTTCTGTGATTTTCCAAATTCCACAGCAAATGTAGAATCTTAAGTCAAACAAAACAACCAGAAGTTTATCTGAACTGGATATAAATGATAATTTAAGCGTTGTAAGCAAGTTGAGGGGGTTGGTCCTCCTCAAACGATTTGGAAATCTTCTGCGAAGATCAAATTCCTCTACATCATGGTACAAAAACTATTTCTTGCATTGATCATGTTCAAGTCAAATAAATTATTTTGAGTATGATTATCGATTGAAGCTTCTCAATAGCTCGATATAATTACGTCGTATCACAAAAGCAGCTTTATAGGTGTTGAATTTGCTCGAAGAATTGAATTCGGATCATCAAATGAACACGCCATAAATCTCGCTCTCTCTATATCTACTATAGAGGGTGTCCCATTAATATTTTATCAATTCCTGTGCATAGCTGCAGAGGTCTTCAGTTATCCTTCGCTTCGGATCGATGATACCTTGGACACCTTGGTTGGTTGCAGAATGTTTTCAACGCTGGATCTCAAAAGGGAAGTGGACTTAGAGCCCAAAGACAAAGAAAAGACTACATTTACAATTGGAACCGGACTTTGGCAGTTTAATATTTGAGAGGCTCATGGAAAACGTGTTAAGAGGACTATCGAGGAAAATATGCCTTGTATACCTTGATGATATAATCGTGCTTGCAAAGTCATTTGATGCTCATCTGAGAAATTTAGAAACAGGATTCCAACGTCTCCGTGAAACCAAGTTAAAGCTGAACCCGAAGAAATGCAATCTATTCCGGAAACAAGTTACCTATCTTGGCCATGTTGTTTCGGAAAAAGGAGTATCGGTCGATTCAGAAAAGATAGAAGTCCGAAGCTTCCTCGACCTTTGCACTTATTACTGTCGGTTCGTCTCAGAGTTTGCCAAGATCGCCAAGACTTATTGAAGAAGGCATAGATTTTGTATGGGACGAGGACTGTCAGCGTGCGTTTGATCAACTCAAGCAAACGTTGATTTGTGTTCCGATTTTGAGCTACCCACATCCTGACGTAAACTTTATTCTGGGTATCGGAGGAGTCCTATCTCAGGACGGGAATGAAAAAGTTATTGCCTACTTTAGCAAAGTACTGTTAAAGCCATCGTTTACCCATTCCTCTGCTCCATGAGCCTACATTTGCCACATTTGAGTTACATTTACCGTCAGCAATAAATGTGTTTGAAGACAAAATATAATATGCAGTACGAACTTTTCCATCTTTTCAATTAATATAATAACTATTTAAAAGGAGGACTGCAACAAAAATTGAATAGAAGTGGTAAGATTTCTTATTATAATAATAAAAAGAAAAAGGACGAAATTGAAACAAGAAAGCCGCACAAAACACACAATAAGCATACGCGTATTTATTGTTCGGAGTTGTACAGTTTCATTCCACGAACATGACACAGCGTCCAGTCAAAGTAACACATCTCCTCCCCTAAAATGAAACTCCATTATCTAATGCCATAGCGTTTAACGTTTAGTAGCGTATCAGGCAATGGATAAAAGTGGCGCGCTCTGTAATTATTACTTCACCCAGTCAGCGGACTATCAGATCCACAACACAGTCGTATTACATCTACACACATTAGATATGTATGCATGTATGCGTTGTAGGATGTTGTATATTCCTCTTTATATATATGTATATATATACAGTGTGTAAAAGCCAAATGGAATAAATTCATTATTTCGGTTACTGTAAATATTTATAAAAAATCCCGAAACACGTCAAATTTAAATTATAAATTGCTATCCTTCAACGTGAAAATGCGATCCCTACCTTCAACCCCCTTCGAATGACAGGTACAACCCCCAATTTTTTAAATGGGAAGTATAGGCTTGTGATATATCGTTTGAAAGGTCTCTTCATTCTCTATTCAAAAATGTTATCGTTTTCAAGTTTATTGCAACAATTAAGATAGAATAAAATAAAATCATGTGATCACAGAAATTCATTACAATACAATCAAAAACTAAAATGTAATGCAAATCGTAATAAAATGTAAAACACTAAAAATAACTATGAATGTCAATGAAGTAGATGTTCAAAATGTTCACCCCGAACCTCTTGGCAACACCCTAATCTTAAATAAAAGTGTCTTCTAATATTATTTAACATATCAGGTGTTATCGACCTAATCGCAAGCGTTATTCGTTCTTTTAAGTCATTTAAATCAAAAGGTTTAGTTTTGTACACAATGCTCTTCACATATCCCCATAAAAAGAAATCTAATAATGTAAGATCAGGTGATCGCGCTGGCCATTCTATCGATCCACGCCTCCCTATCCACCGATTGGGAAATATTGCATCGAGGTACTGCCGGACATTGAGTTGGTAATGTGGTGGTGCTCCATCCTGCTGAAACCATATCGTATTCACTGGAACGTGAGGGTTTCCTGCATCAGGATATAAATTTGCCAAAGTTGGAATGACATCATTTTGAAGTAGTGCCAAGTAATTATTGCCATTCAAATTGCCATCAATGAAAAAGGGACCAATGATATGGTTTCCAACAATCCCTGCCCAAACATTAACCTTTTGAGGATATTGCGTGTGTTCTTCTCTCATCCAACGAGGATTTTCCGTTGACCAGTAGCGGCAATTTTGCCTATTAGCATGACCGTTCAGTGAAAAAGTGCACTCATCAGAAAACATAACGTTTTCTAATTGGATAATATTGTTATCCAACATGCCCATCATTTGTTCACAAAAATAAATTCTCCTATCAAAATCGTCTTCCATGAGCTCCTGAGTAGGTATCATTTTATAGGGATGCATTTTATTTTCTTTTAATATGTTTACTATCGATGTATGGCTAACATTAAATGTAGTGGATGCCTGTCTACTCGATGTATGTGGGTTTTCCTCAAACTCAAGCATCACATCTAATTTGATTTCATCACTCAGTGCATTGGCAGCTGGTTTTTTTATCTGCCTTACATGACCATACTCGCGAAACTGATTCTCTATTTTACTAACTGTTCCTTGGGATATAGGCGGTAAATCAGGAAATTTCTCATGAAATAGGCGCGTTACTTCCTGTTGTGTTCGGCTTTTATCTCCGTAACCAATCATTTGTAACACTGTTATTTTATGCATATCCGTTAATCTAACCATTTTTCAGAATTTCAAACTTAAATTATAATACTGACAACTTAAATGACAACTTATGTATAATTACAAAACAATTTACTAAGGCGTTTTAAATAAACTGACGTTGCCACGGAAACCCTCTAAAGTATTTTTAATGGATACCATCTAAAAACACATTGCTGTGGTTTTTGCTTACTTTCTTATTATCAAGACCTAAACGGGAAATAATTTTTGATTGTATTGTAACGAATTTCTGTGATCACATGATTTTATTTTATTCTATCTTAATTGTTGCAATAAACTTGAAAACGATAACATTTTTGAATAGAGAATGAAGAGACCTTTCAAACGATATATCACAAGCCTATACTTCCCATTTAAAAAATTGGGGTTGTACCTGTCATTCGAAGGGGGTTGAAGGTAGGGATCGCATTTTCACGTTGAAGGATAGCAATTTATAATTTAAATTTGACGTGTTTCAGGATTTTTTATAAATATGTACAGTAACCGAAATAATGAATTTATTCCATTTGGCTTTTACACACTGTATATGTTGTACATCGTTTGTGGATGATGTGATTCGATCATTCCGACGACTTCAATGAATACTCATCGCCTTCACATGACCCTCTCTCATTGTGTTCTTTATCGATTATTATTGCTCTTTGTGGCTCTCTTTTTGTTTCGTTTCTTGTGTCGGGTGTTTAACAGCTGTCTCTTCATCATCCATCGACCACTTTTGAAAGGTATTTATAAAATGTAAGATTATATTCTAGAGACGCGCATCGCCCGTTCTGACTTGCAAATTCGTTTTAATTTCTTCGCTAACCGTCAAAATATTTCCCCGATTCAAACGGATTTCGAACCGTTTTTCTTCGCGAGTCGCAAGTACCTGTGTGTTGTGTGTATAAAGTATGCAAAATATCGAAAACGTTTCAGGGTGCACATTTACCGAATGTCAATCAAACCGGGCATTCGAAATAAGCTGATACGGATCGCATGTTTCGATTTTGATTCTTCGCTTCGGGTTTCGTAAGGAGCAGAATCGATTGCTTCGATTGCCGACACGCGAACGCAACGCACGCAACATCACCGTCTTGTGCACAAGTTTATATCAAAATGTAGGTACTGGATATATACATATGAAGTGAAGTCGGTCAATTTTACCATTCCCTAATGCATACTGGTGGACGATTCCACTCTTGACTACCACGAATGCCTCTTCTAGAGATATACAGTGTGGAACAGCCAAATGGAATAAATTCGATAACAAATAAATGAGGGTGTACATAATTGTACATAATTTATGTACAATGTCCCACACCTATCTTCAACTGTTTCGGAAATATTTAAATGTTTTCAGATTTATTACGAAAATTAACATTAAAAAAAGAAAATTATTTTATTTCACAAATTCGCTACATTACACTAAAAACCTAATAAGTAATATTGATTATTTCTTAATAATGTAAAAAAAAAACAAAAAACATTAATGTCAATGTAGTAAATGTTCAAAATGCTCGCCGCGAACGTCTTGGCAACATGCTAATCTGGTATAGAAATGTCTTCTAACATTACTCAACATCTCAGGCGTGACTGATCTAATCGCAAGCGTGATTCGTCTTTTTAAGTCATCTGAGTTGAGGGGTTTAGTTTTGTATACAAGACTTTTGACATATCCCCACAAGAAGTAGTCTAATGGCGTCAGATCAGGAGATCGTGCTGGCCATTCTATCGATCCGCGCCTCCCTATCCACCGATTTGGAAGAATTTGGTTCAGGTACTGCCGGACATTGATTTGGAAATGGGGCGGTGCTCCATCTTGCTGAAACCATACTGTATTGGCAGGAACTTGTGGGTTTGCTGGATTAGGATATAAGTTTGCGAAAGTTGGCACGACATTATTTTGGAGCAGTTCTAAATATTTATCTCCATTCTAGTTACCATCAATGAACGATGTGATTTCCAACAATTCCTGCCCAAACATTAACTTTTTCAGGATATTGCGTAAGTTCCTCTCTCATCCAGTGAGGATTCTCATTAGACCAATAGCGGCAATTTTGACGATTAACATGGTCGTGAAGTGAAAATGTGCTCTCATCAGAAAATAAAATATCTTCTAATTGGATCACATTGTTATCTAACATTGCCATCATCTGTTCACAAAAATACGTTCTCCTATCGAAATCGTCTTCCATGAGCTCCTGAGTTGGCATCATTTTATAGGGATGCATTTTACTTTCCTTTAATACTCGAAAAATTGATGTGTGGCTAATGTTGAACAGTGGGGCTGCTTTTCGACCAGAATTATGTGGGTTTTCTTGAAACTCAAGCATAATATCCAATTTCGTATCATCACTTGCTGCATTGGCAGCTACTTTTTTAATATGTCTTAATACATGACCAAGCTCGCAAAACTGTTTTTCTATTTTGCTAATTGTTCCTTGGGATACAGGCGGCAAATTTGGAAATTTTTCGTGAAATAAGCGAGAAACTTCAAATTCAACTTCAAACAACAAAAAATTCAAACGACAATAGCACTGACACTGATCACTACTGTCATGCAGACAGACAACATGTTGCTAAGGCTATGAGTTTTTACGAAAATAAACAAAAACGTCTTTGTATTTTTTTAATTTCATATCAGTAAAAAGGAACGCGGCAATGGTTTTTGCTTACTTTATCAATATCAAGAGCTAAATGGGAAATAGATTTTTAGTGTAATGTAGCGAATTGGTGAAATAAAATAATTTTCTTTTTTTAATGTTAATTTTCGTAATAAATCTGAAAACACTTAATATTTCCGAAACAGTTGAAGATAGATATGGGACATTGTACATGAATTATGTCTGGAATTTTCCGAAGAACCCAAAAAATAAATAATATGCAGGGGTTTCCATTTAAAATAAGAAAGTTGGTATTGGCCACTGTCACATGACACACCCTGTATATTTTTTTTTTTTTGAAAAAATTGTTATCGAATTTATTCCATTTGGCTGTTCCACACTGTATTTCGAATTATGTATATTTCTTTTTATGTCTAGAAAAGTGATTAATCACGTTATCATGTCTTGGTCTTTGATGATAGGTGATAAAATGGAATAATCGTCTATTAAACAATTTTCTAACACGAAAGGTTTTTATTGTGCTATAATGCAGAAACAAAATTTTATTTATTATCTCATTTTTTACTTTATTCCATTTCAAAATTGTACTTTGTCTTTTTATAATTGCTTGACCATCTATGAATAGTACTTTGAAACCGACAAGATTTATTTTATTGACAGACAATAGATTGTGTGTCAGTTTATCTACAATCAGCGCACTATATTTTCTAAAAACTTACAAACTAAATTATCAATTGCACCAGATTCTAATACAAAGTTTATATTACCATCACTGACTTATTAAATTTTGAATCGCTGAATTCGCAATAAACGACACTTTGGTTTCTTCTTCACTAACATGGGCACTTTTACTACTCACATGTCTATTTCATATGTTTCTCTAACTCCTTCCTCTTCCTCTACTTCAATAGCTTTGCTGATATTTTGGACAATTTGCTCGAAAATATTCCAAGCTTCCACAACCATAACATTTTCTTGATTTATTACTGTTTACCTTTCAATTCGTGAAATATTTTCACTTACAGGTGAATAAAACAATTAATTAAATACCAATTTATTCCATGAACATATAATATTATGTTAGCGTTAAAAAGACTTCTTCAGTGGAAGAAATTGACATTTAATATGTGTTCAAAAAAAAACACGAATTTTAATTATATTCCCAAATAATAATGAAGGATATATTGGTTCAATGCAACTATAAAAATTAAAATGATTTGAATTATTCGTACTTATCTCAATCTATTGTTCGTCAAGCTCTAACAATTCTGTTCAAGGACTAGGGAAAAACAATATTCCATTTGCACTGAAGAAGTCTTTCTAACGAAAACATATTATTATTGTTCTGGGATAAATTGGTATTTAATTAATGGTGGCCTGTGCAGCTACTCATAATTAGCATAAAAACGAAGTTTCATTGTTATTAGACAGTTAGTCTTTGAGCTATCGTCAACCAAGTAACATAAGCCAAGTAACCAACCAATTAACAACAGCGCGTAGAGTGTTCGCGTGCATTTTTGAACCTCTGTAATGAAGACAAGGATGGTGTATTGAATCGAATTGTTACTGGAGACGAAACTTGGGTTCATCATTATGAACCTGAGTCCAAACAAGACTCCATGCAGTGGCATAAAAAGGGCACAGCACCTCCCAAGAAATTTAAAGTGTCACAATCAGCTGGGAAACTCATGGCAACGGTATTTTGGGACTCGGAAGGAATATCGTTGATTGATTATAAAGATAAAGGTGTTTCTATAACCGGAGAATATTACGCTTCAATATTAGAGCGACTAAAAGAAAAGCCATTAAAGAGAAAAGACGGGGAAAATTGACGAAAGGTGTGCTGCTTTTGCACGACAACGCGCCCGTCCACAAGAGCCGCGTTGCGTTAGCTGCCCTGCATAAGGTGGGCTTCGAAATTGTGAATCACCCATCCTACAGCCCAGACCTGGCCCGGAGTGATTATTACCTGTTTCCAAAAAGGAAAAATTTACTGCCGATGATGAAGTCAAGGAGGCAGTTTCGGCGTATTTTGCAGATAAAGAGAAATCATTTTTTTATGAGGGTATAAATAAATTAATTGAAAGATGTGAAAAATGTATCCGTCTTGCAAAAAGAAAAATAATTTGGTAAATGGTTTAATAAAATGCATGAATAACATAATTAAAACTAAACTTTAATCAATTCGATCTCCGCCTAAAATGTCAAAGGTTCATTATAAATAAAATATAATTCAATTAAATTAAATCTTTAATAAGAGATAAGATAAAATTATTAACTTTCATTACACATATCCAAAAACAGTTTTAAATCATGGACAGCTTACTTTCCTTTCTTAATCCGCTTGCGTAATATTCAAATTTTTTTTTAAATACTCCGATCACATTCACAACCTTTTTTTTTCCCCCTCTGTTATTTTAATATAATAATATTTCATATCTCTAACTAACGCACTTTCTCCTACACACAATTTTTTTACGGCCACGCTCCGTTCGAGAGCGTTAACATTTAAAGAACGCCAGTAGCTTCGTGAACAAGGTAGAATAAATATTGACATGACTAAAAGATTTTTTTTTTCTTTTACAAGAATACTATCTATCGCCGATTCGTTGATTGTGTAAGGGCCTCCGTTTCACAGCGGGGACTTGGAGAACAGTGAACGAGAGGATCAGGCGTGTACGGATGCTGTTTCTTGAGTGACAAGCAAAAGAATAATACAGAAATGTAATCTATTATTAAATGGGGCTTATGATTGTAGAGCCACAGGTGATATTGTTTCTTTCTTTCTTTCTCTCTGTTGAATAAGAAGCTGAGTCGAATGAAAGAATAAAGCGAATCGGTGTGAATAAGCGGTTATAAACGATTACAATCGAGATTATAAGTATTTTACCACACTGTTTTCATTGTTATAGTGTCCAGTAATAATCTGCAGAATGTATTTGAATCCCATTTTCAGATTTCTTTATTAGAGAGCAATCAAACAAGCAAATTTTCTTCAAAGTAATTGCCTAGATATTGGCCTATCTCTTAATAGATCTCTTTTCCCTGGTTATAAAATCATTTTTATTTCCGTTTTGTGTTTTTGGGACATTGTTCTTACTGCCTTTATTGTGAAGCGTTCAAATGAATGCAAAAAATACTGGAATACAAAGTTCTGGCTTCTGTTTTGTTTTCAGAAACTTTCGAACATGTTTTAAATTTCTCTTAATTATTAACTGGATATTTTTTGTACCCCCTGTGTCCATCGAAGGTTAAAGGTTAAATACGACGATGAATGCATTTTCCGTGCATACGTTTCCTGTTTGGCAATGAAGAAAACATCGAGAAAGTCACTCAAACAGAAGGTCTGTGTGCGCTTCGTGACAGACGACCAAAAAGATTGGATACTTTTGCAGTTTTGCAAAGACATGTTAAAAATGTCCCCAAAAGAATCTGGCAAACATGTCAGCCATTGTAAGTGGTGATGAAACGTCAGAGTGCAGCATGGAAATCACCAGAAGAAGCAAAATCAAGACAATGCTGACCGTTTTCTTCGAAATTTTTTACAGTAAAATTCATCCCAGAATATTATCTGGGAGTTCTACAACGATTGTGGGCCAGAATTCGACGATTTCGACCGGAATATTGAGAGCCAAACAGTTGGCTGTCATGATAGCACAAAGCCATCATGGTACGTAAATTTTTGACCAAAACAGTTCATCATTGTTATCGATCATCCTACCACATTCACCTGATTTGGCGACTAAACTGACATTGGTGATGAAAGGACATTGGTCATTGAAAAGACCTCGAGCCCCATCCTAAAGGACATTTCAGTAAGACAAGTTCTCGGAGTTGCCAAACTAAACATTTATACTTAACACTGGTGAAGTGTGAGATTAATCCTTATAAAAATTGCTGATGTTTCCGAAATTTATATTGAACCTCCAAAATCGTCTCAGCTCACTGATAAAGATTCGGGAGATGAAGATGATGGAATTGTCAAACTAAGAATTGCTCAGACAGAGTCGAGGGCTAATTCTTGAGTTAGGGAAGATCTCGAAGATAATGTATAGTAGATATAACAAACACTGGAAATTGTGTAAATTTAAATGATCATAATGTAGCCAAGATTGATTACAATATCACCTGGATAGACGCAGATTTAGAATACGTTCCAAAACCGTTTCTATTACCTGATTATGAAACATTTAAATGTTGAACGCCCACCGAAATGTTCGAATTATTTTTTTGTGCCCAAAAATATAACATTCAAATCCTGAGATCTCTGTGGCTATAGCTAAGTATAACTCCTCGATGGGAGGAACAAATATTGGATGGATGAGAACGTCTCACGATACAGAATTTTTTGCCGCTGTTAAAAAAAAAATGGTGGTGAAATTTGTTCACTTGTTGTCAACTTAATATAAAAATAATCTTCGACTTGTTGGCTTAAATATTATAATAATAAAATTAAAGATAGAAATCTAAATGATACAGCTAAAAGAACAGCAGTTGCTGAGTTAGTAGTACATAAACGTCGAAGTAAGAAATTTTTTTCAAAACTAAAAAGTTTCGATTTCATGCAAAATATGCAGCTAAATAAAACTCCCATGGGAGACGTCTTTTACTACAATCAATTGATGATTTCATGTGTTTGCATTAATAATGTCAAACAAAATACAGCAAAACTGTGCATTTATCATGAAGGATAAACCAAGAAAACAGGTGACGAAATTTGTTCATTTCGATTTGATTATTTAAAAGAAACTCCAGAGAGTGTAAAGGAACGACTGTTTTCCAACAATTGCTGGGGACAAAATAAAAATCATACACTGATCCGAATGCTTCTTTTTTTAACTGATTCGATTCTCCCTTATGATAGAGACTTCGTCATAATAAAAAAAAACTTACGAAAGCATGATAGCAAAAAAAATTACGGTGAAAGAAGTTGATACAACAGATATAATCAATTTAAAAAAAAGTAATGGTCAAAACTGTACAAAAAAGACTGTACCGGGTGGGCAAAATTGCTTGGTTTTATAGGGTTTCACATATTTAGAGCATAGTTAGAGAGGTGGCAATGGTACATTCCAGACCTACTTTTTCAAGGTAAATTCAATGGAGAAATCCATTTTTAAATTTCTGTTACAGTGGCGGCCGTAAGGGGCAAAATTGAAAATATATCATTTTCTGTGGAGCTCTATATTTCCACTATTCAAAAAGATACTTCAAATGTTTTTAAAGTTTTTTTATACAGTTTTTTATGCTAATTCCAATCGTCTGACGTATTTTTTTATTCCAGCTATATTATGAGAATTATGGAGTAAACTTGTATTTTTTTAAATGGAACATCCTGTATATTTTGTCATATTCGGAAAAAGTTTGTGTTTCTGGTAAAAAATATATATAATTTGTTAGGTATCCGTCCACTACTTTCCGACATATTTGGATATTTACTAAAAATAGTTAAACAATTTTTACTATTTTACTCGTTCATTTTTATAACTAATATACTATACCTGTATATATACATATACATATACAGGGTCCGCCATCCGTCTGGGATTGTTATATTACGGCTTCAACATTGAAAAATTCGAAAAGTTATGTAATGTAGGTGGTAGCGGATTAGTAGGAGCACAAAATAAAATTATTGGTAATGATAGAGGGTGTTCAGAAAAGGAGTGTGATGTCAAAGTTGCATTTTTTTAATGGAACAGCCTGTATATTATGTGATTTTTGAATTGCGCAATTAAAAACATTAGGATTTGATATAGGATTGTATTGACCTAAAGCTTACGATTTGGGAGTTATGGACGCATCAACTGGAAAAAATGCTATAATCTAGCAGGATGTGCATTGGTTAGTATAATGTTTAGAAAGATCGTGCTTATCATGAAGTTTTCCACGTTAGTATACTTTTATTCCGAGGTATTAATTTTAAGCTTCATCGATCTGTTATACAGGGTGTTCACCATTCGCAAATACTATTTTTCTTAGAGGAGAAGTAACGGCTGTCACAACGTTAACTTAACGTTAACGTTAGTTACTATTTTTCTTAATTTTTTCAAATGGAACACCCTGTATATTATTACCAATTGTTAATAAGGGCACTTGTATCTTTCATTTGATAGGGTATGGCTGTCTAACTCCAATAGCTGTCAAGAAATATCGAATTAAGGTTTGAAATTTAACATTTTTAATAACATTTTGTAGAAATTATTTTACCCGTTAGCGGAGAGGAAACGCCGTGCTTCGCGCTGATTGGCTCATGTGATAACGTGCACTATCGGGTGGTGGATGCCGAGCAGATATAAGTGAGTGCTATAGTGCGGAGATAAGTGAGGATGGACATAAGTGAGCGCGGTTATAGATGATGTTCCAGTGTATAAGTATAAGTACTACATTGACATTTAATGCAGTAGGCTACGAAAAAATTTTTAAATATTTGGCATCTCTAAGTTGACGTTTAGTTTTGAGATATTTGTAAGTTTAAAGAAAATACTAGAAAACATTTTAATTTTAATCCGGACCGTTGACTCCTATCCACTTGTCAGGATACATTTCATTTAAATAATTCCTTACTACAACAGATGTATGTGCAGGACAGCCATCGTTTTGAAACCAAACAGATGGATTATCAAAAATATAAATATTATTTCTTAGTAATTCTAAATAAAGTAGTCCAGTCAAATGGCCGTCCCTGTCGTCTTTGTCGAAGAGCAAGATGATATAGTTTTTATCAGAAACACAAATTCTTTCCGAATATGACAAAATATACAGGGTGTTCCATTTCCAAAAAATACTAAATAAAAATACTAAATAAAAGTTTACTCCATAATTCTCACAATATAGCTGGAATAAAAAAATACGTCAGACCATTGGAATTAGCATAAAAAACTGTATAAAAAGACTTTAAAACATTTGAAGTATCTTTTTGAATAGTTGAAATATAGAGCTCCACAGAAAATGATATATTTTCAATTTTGTCCCCTACGGCCGCCACTGTAACAGATATTTAAAAATGGATTTCTCCATTGAATTTACGTTGAAAAAGTAGATGTGGAATGTACCATTGCCATCTCTCTAACTATGCTCTAAATATGTGAAACCCTCTAAAACCAAGCAATTTTGCCCACCCTGTACATACATCACAAGAAACTTCAAAATATTTGATATAAGGACTTTCTCAAGTTTCTTGTATGATTCTCAAACATACTTTTCAGTTAAAGAAACCTGGAAAGGTTGTAATTGCAAATTTACCCACAACTCTAGCATACCCTCTACAAAGAGTTCAAATAAAGCACCATAAGACGGATCACATCAAAAAGTCTACTGCATTTGTATCAAACGAATACAAACCATTTTACGATTTAATACTATTATACCAAGTACATGTTGTAACAATAATAAAAATGTTGAAATATAATAAAATTTTGTTCATTGTTTTTAGGTTACTACAGTTTAGCCCACTATTTTAAAGTTATTTTGTATGTTTTGCTTACGAAAATAATAAAAATTCGTTCAGTTGTCATGTCACTTTTTCATAAGCCCAAAAAAAATTTTTTTTGGAAGACGTTTGTTAAGAGATTTATTGCAAATTGTGTTATTTTGTCTTGCGCCCCTTCTGCATAATTTTTAGACATAAGAAAAACTTTGCCTTTTATGGGTTAAACTCTCCTAGCCAGACAAATTCTCGGAGTTGTCAAACTAAACATTTATACTTAACACTAGTGAAGTGTGGGATCAATCCTCATAAAAATTTGGCTACTGTAGTGAACAGATATTCTGTATCTGTTTAAAACATTTTCAATATTGCGGTGTTGCCGATTGTACTTTAAAACTGACAGAGCAATTTCGAAAAGATAGAACATTCTGACAATTTACTCATTAGTCGTTTGGTGGGGTTTAATTCAGACAAACCCCCTCCTAAAATTATTATCAAGAGGGCTTTAGCAATGGACGACACACCTTTATAGAAGTGACTAATCACTTCAAAACTTTCGATTTCCCACCTATTACTAGCGACACTACACTATTTTTAATAGTTATCAATCCTGAAGGGTTGCTTTGAAAATAGTCTTATATTTGCTATATAAAAATGTTATAGCTGTCCTTCGCTTATACCATACGAATAGAACATATTGCCTATACAATGTTGCCGAACAATGCTTTCGAAAGGATCAATACCGCAGAACATCGCGCGGCATGCGAAGACGACTAACGTTGGAGGCCGTGGTAGCTAAATCATCTAAAATAAATATTGTTGACAGTTACACCTCACCATTAAAAAGGAGGAACGCTCTTTCACACACAAACCCAAACACACACACACACAAACACATACATACATAAGGAGACACGGGGAAAGATAGGAGGCAACGACAACGAATCATATAGTTATTTATATGCGACCCGTGCAAGGGTCAAAATTGACAGCTACATAATATTTATTTTTTTTTTTTCTTAACGATAATAACAATACATTGTCATGGCGCGCGAAAAAACCGGCAGTTTTTACGACTGCACGGGACAAGCAGAAATGTTCAGTCGAGAAGAGATGTGGCCGTAAATCATGCGAAAAACAAAGTTATTAAACTGCAACTTGTGTTGTAAACGCATTGCAGTCGTAATGTCGAGGAATATTTGCAGTTGTGCAGTTTAGGGCAATCTTATATGATAATAGGTGGGTTATTTATGCGTCGATTTGGCAGTAAAAATTCGAGTTTAAGGCGGGTAATCGATGAATGGAAGGAGAAAACAAACAGAGTGGTTGAAATATATTTTTTTTTAGCACTAACGCTGTAAAACGCATAGTTAAAAAGGATCTCATTTCCATGAAGCTATAAACCGACCGAAATAGAATTCTGAAATATTAAGATTAAATTATTAATTCTGTGAAATTTGTGTGTGGATGGTTCGTTTGTCATTAATAAAATCCAAAAACTTTAATTTAAAATTATCCCAAACAATTATCAATGCAGCAACAATGTTTCAATTAAGATTATTTTGTAGAAGATACGATACCAAGCGAACTTGATGTTTTCTCTACTTTGAAAAATGTTTGGACATTTCTTTTCATGTCCTTATTTATCTAGTTAAAGCCTATATTTTGTTTTCTTTGTAGTAAGTGCGAATTATGTGTCTAAATGTGTTTTTATGGCTTTGTTACTAGACTGAAAGTCTTTTGGACAAGTTTAAGCAAAATCCGAGTAAGTTTCTGCTGTGATATGTAACCGTTGATGAGAACACTACACATCGGAAACCCAAAAGTCAGTTAGCACAATGAGTTTCTCTTATTCCTTTAAGATCGAAAATTGCTTTAAGGCTTGACTTTTGCAACTTAAAAATACGATCTACATTTACACAGTTGCCCCAAAAAATGACGCCACATCTTGCATGCTGTTGTTAAAAGACTATAAGATGCGCTTTTGAAATATTTAAATCAAGGACATAACTGTCAATCCATTTGTTGAGATTCTTTATAGTATTTTTCACTTCAACAATATTTTCACTAGGCGACTTTGCTTTTGTTACACAAGAAGACCCAAAATAGAGCCTTGAGGTACGCCATAAGGATTTTCACCCCTTTCCGATCTATATTATCTGTCTCGAGAGTCATCAAGCTGTATACATTGTTTTCTATTTATTAAATATGACTTCGAACTGTATCATCTTAATTGATTATTTGGAGAAAGGAAGAACCATAACGAGTCAGTATTATGCCAATTTATTGGACCGATTCGACGCTGAAGTAAAGATTAAAAGGGCACATCTAGCAAAGAAAAAAATCATCTTCCATTATGATAACGCCTCGGCCCACTCACCGGCAATTGCGGCAGCAAAACTCGATGAGTTACAGTATGAAGTGTTGCCAGATTTATCCCTCTGTGACTTTTTTCTTTTTCTAAACATGAAGAAATGGCTTGGTGGAAAGCGATTAGCGTCAAATGAAGAAGTCATTGCGGAAAGAGATTATTTGGATGGGTTAAAAAAGTTGAAACATCGTTGGATCAAGTGCATAGAGCTACAACGCAATTATTATGTTGAAAAATAAATATACTAATGAAATAAATATACAGAATGAAGACGTCAACTACAGCGACTTCCTAAGTTATATTCTTCGTCATAATTACGCATTCTTACAGCTATTTTGTGTGTAAGCGTGTTTTCATGGGTTTGTTACAACATTACTCCACCATCAATAATGCAGCGTTGTTAATTATGCCCTAATAGCAAATGGTAATTCGATTGAACGCTGTTCTAACTAAACTAGCTTGATTTAGAACACTAAACACTTTAACCCACTAAACACCAAACAAGTTTTAATTAAAACACCGACGCGTTTCAACAGCAATGCTGTCATTATCAAGGCGATAATAAAACTAAATTAAAATAAAACCTACAAATAACAGGTAACCTAAATGTTATGCACGCTCAATGCGATACGCATCATCTGAATCTGAAGGAATGTAGCGAAGTGTACTGGTTTCCTAACTCTAATCTACTGTTATTTCTAATTACTAAAGTATCTAGAAAGGGTAGCTGACCGTTTTCTTCTCTTTCACAAGTGAACTTTATGGTTTCGAACCGATTATTTAATTTATTGAGAAAATCGTCAATATTACATTTTTTAGTGTCAAATATAGCGAAAATATCATCCACATACCTCAACCAAACCCTAGGAAAGTATTCGCTCTCAGATTCTAAGTCCTTTTCAAAACGGCTCATGAAAAGTTTAGCCAAAAAGGGCGACAAGGAACAAATAAACAATTGTAAGTTTCTAAATGTTTTCGAAAGTTTAGAAATATATAAAAATAAGTCATGTGTAATGAACTGTGACAACGGACCTATCCCGCATTCGTCATTGTTTTCGTTAATCGGAAATTAATGATGCGTATCGGATTGAGCGTGCATAACATTTAGGTTACCTGTTATTTGCAGAATTTATTTTAATTTAGTTTTATTATCGCCTTGATAATGACAGCATTGCTGTTGAAACGCGTCGGTGTTTTAGTTAAATCTTGTTTGGTGTTTAGTGGGTTAAAGTGTTTAGTGTTCTACTTCTGCACCAAGAGATCCAGTGAAGAACTTTGCTTGATTTATATCACATTCACAAAATGTCTTCTTCTTTTGGGCTGTTAAATAATATGAAGCTGCTGTTGTTGTAGCGATAGCAATGAAAACATTTAAAGGATGAAGTTGGGTATCATCAACATAGATGTTGGAATTGACATCGCTATCAGATCTGACAGACAATTGAATTAACATTTTATGTCCTTACAATTTCAATCTTCACCAGTAGGTTCAAGTTGTGCTTTGAGCTAAGAATTTTCGTTGGTAAGCAGTGTTGCCAATACAAATCATAACGATTCCTTGCAAGGTTTAACATTGCAAAATCAAAATATGATAATACCATCGTGAATTGTAGGCAATAGCTTATCTATTAATTCGTAAATTTTATTTCTATGTTATGTCGTTTCACAAAACTGTTCGATTAAAATTTTTCACAATTTCAAACAGAAAAATAATCGCGCCGGTTTACGTCACTATTCTAAACAAGGGAAACTATCTGTTACGTTAGCTATACTGCTAGCAATCGAGTGACTATAAATGTTTGAAGTAAATATTTAGTTTGGCAACCCTGAAACATTTTTAGGTTAGAATTAATTAAGTGAATCAATATCAATGACTTTTACCTGTCAAATTTTTGACGCATTTGAATTTAAAAATCAGGCATGTCAACATAAAGTTTGAAAGTATTTTCATTAGCAAGATTGACAACACTGCTATAGTTTTAAAAGCTAAATTAGGGAAGCTTAGATTTGATTATTTATTGATCATATGTTACTTCAGAACTGGTCGAAAATTAGATAAATAGTTTCTGCTTTCCATTTGCTTGTAATCACACCTGAAATACTCCTATTCTACTCTGCTTCTTATTTGGACACATTGGACACAAATGGAGCGGTGTATAAATATAGTATGCGCCTGCGCAACTCAGATATACGAATGCCGTAATATGTCAAATGTCAAATTGTCAAATACCATTGGAATTTTGAATTTAATTATTAAAATGGGGAAAAATATGTTATAACAGTTTTTAACATTTTAATACTGAAGAGTAGTGCTTCATTTCTGGACGGTTATTTAATATCAGAGTGATACAGAAAACATAACTTGCGCATCCAATAGCATAAAATCCGTTTTTTCTCTTAAATATCGAAATTTATAACCCAAAAATGTAATTCAATAAAATTAACCTTTAATTTGAATTTGACAGTTTTATTTGTAAAAGACAATATAAGAGTACTAAACACCTAAAATTTTTCTAGTGTTTGAGGGGTGAAGGGACGGTAAAAGAAAATTAATGACTGCAAATGCACTGACAAATCGTCATAGAGTACACAAAGAGTACATCTGAACTACTTGCAATGACAAATGTCTTGATTATCATCATTGATTGTCACGTCAGATATATTTTCAACTGTCACTGTAACTGTCAGGCGCGAAAAAATGATGTCCAATAGCAGCCGTTAAAGCCTGACTTACTTAATAGTTTAAGCTCATCACGTTTTATCGATAGATGGCAGTAGATACAAATTTCAGCGCCTCTTACCGTCCTGAGTTTGAACTAATTTGACGTTTTGCGTTTTTTTTTTCTTCTTAACCCTTCTTCTATTTTATCCAAATATTTAATTTCTCACCTATAATCGGTTTTATTTCATCTCACACTATTCCCTCAAAGTGGGTAATTTAAAATTTTCAACCAAAATGGTGTCTTTTTCGTATGAAGAATACATCCTCAGCTTTTCGAAATGAAAGATTAGAGTTTCTTCTTAGGAATTAACTGAATCAATCAGAATTGACTATTTCCGTGAATTTTTTTTAACTTATCATTGACACGAAGACCTTCAACAAAATTGTAAGCGAGCTTTCGCAACCATGAAGTCATTATTATTCCTCTCAAGGATTTTCCTATAGGAATGCCATAGATTTTCGACGAACCGTGAACTGATGAAGCACGTCTTAGGTTTTCTTCAGTGTAACTTCCATGATTATCGCTCCTTTTCTCTTATACGTTGCTTTGGCATTTTTCTGCAAATATCTGATAAAAATAGTTGAGCATCTATCGCTATCACGCGATGGCCCAAACTCTCCGAAAATGCTAGGGAGAGATGGCCAAGGATGTTCCACCTACTTTGGAAATTAAATTTTTTCATCCAATGTGGATTTTCAACCGATCGGTAACACAAATTGTGAGGATTGACATTTCCGTTGTTTGAAAAATTACTCTCATCAGACCAGACAGAATAGGATCTAACGATTCTAAGTTTCCAAACTTTCCCTATAGTATCCCTGCTCAATAGAGACACCAAAATGTTTCAATTGTTTCAATCTCGTGTAATTCGAGGCCAAATCAGGACAAAAAATTATTTCAACGCCAAGATGGTGATTTTATTAATGAGATCAAGCAAATTTTAGACGACATCTTTGATTCTATATATGTACTAGCATCAACTGCTTCTCCTCTTACTCGCTCAATATAGTTACAGTTTTGAGGTAGGTCTTTCTGAAATCGCAGCCCACACAAGAATTTTGTGTTTTTTTTCCCGATTTTGACACAATTTCGTCTGGATACTCTTCAATATTATCAGTATAAAAACCATCGTTTCCTGTCATTTTCGAGTTTAAAATAATGAAAAACTTGTCGTCATCCAAGCTTTGGAATTTCCAATTTTTGACTTCTCATAATTCATAAACGCTTCATTACTGTCTCAGAAAATTACTAAAACTTTTGAGACATGATAATGGTCAGAAGGCTTACGCCTCTAGCGTGGTTAACACGTCAAAAATCACTGGTTCGCTGGATTTTTACATTCTACAGTTAGCTACACTGAACAAATATGTGCTTTCTGTCATTTGGTTGTTTTCGTTTGCTGTCATTTTATAGATTATTGACGTAGTATACATAACCTTTATAGAATCTGTCAAAACAATTTAAATGCAAGTTAGTTCGCGCTATGATTGCTGCCAATTACTCAGTGTTTCCAACTGAAAATTTTAGATGATTCACCCTTCACTTGACTTTGTTCACCCTGTATATAATAAACATACTTAGATGAATTTAAAAAAAAATTGATTTTTTTTCCTATTTTTCTATATCTTTATTATTTATTGAGATATAAATGTTTAAAGTGTCGTTTTTTTTTTTCAGCGCCTTTATGAAAATGCGGCCAACTATTGAACTACAAAGATTACTGACGTTACGCAGCACCATGTCGTATTTTTTTTGTGTTGGCTTAATTGTAATTTCGACGTTTGTATATTTCTGTTTCGGTTATTGGCTACCATGAAAATATATCTATAGCAGGGGTTGGGGACTCTTAAATTGACGGCATTTACTATTGTTGCACCACCTCTTATCTTGACCGGTAAGTAAAAGCGAACAGTCGGTAAGTAGGAGCAACTACTACATCAACAGTGATTTATTGACAATTTCTAATTTCCGAAGAGAGAAGCGTACTCACAGCGTACTTCCACATGCTCTCACGTTTCTTTGGTGCACATTTTAATCAACATAAGTTCAGGTTATATTTTTAAGGTTTATAAAATGAAATAAAAACTATCCGAAAATACATAAAACTACGCACAACAAGAAATTAGTAAAATGTTGATCACAAATGTACCTAGTCCATAGAAACGTGAGAGCATGTGGAAGTACTATTCTCTCTTCAGAAATTGAGATTCCCCAACCCCTGATCTATAGTGGAACTTAGATCTCTATAATTCTACTTCTTTCCTCTCACCACACTCCACCCCGATTGCTTCACTTGGTTTCTACAGCTTTGAATGTGTGGGCAACGGTAATCTCGACTAAAAATTTGTAAAATGAGAATTCAAAGTGAACATTAGCGAGTTATAATAGAATTTGCCGAACAACGTACTACTATTATAACGAATAAATATAATAATAATCATGGAGGTAGTACCTTAAAAGAGCTATGGGCAATTTTATCAGATAATTTAGATAGTTTGGGATATGAGAGAACATGCAGCAGGCACAATTCTATAGCATAAGCGAAGTTGATAAGAGTACGATTCTATTGCAGACGATAGAATCGATTTTACCGAATAGAATTTTGTTTTATAAAGTTGCACCACTGACGTGACAATCTACGATTACAAGCATTTCGCTGAATAAATAACCAAATCTAAACTACTCTAATTTAGCTTTGTCATTGACAGCTGTCAAAATTTGAAGTACAATTTAAAACTACAGCAGTGTCGTCGACCTTGCTAAAGAAAATAGTTTAAAACTTTATGTTGACATCCCTGATTTTTTAATTCAAATGTGTCAAAAATTTGACAGGATAAAAGTCATTAATATTGATCCACTTAAGTCATTCTAACCTAAAAATGTTTCAGGTTTGCTAAACTAAATAATTACTTCAAACATTTATAGCAATTTGTTCCCTATTCTGCAACGTCATTTTGACAGGTCTGATTTTCAAATTAATATAATAATATTGAGTTATTTATCGAGTGACTGTTTGAAGTAAATATTTAATTTGGCAACCCTGAATATTTAATTCTTAATTCTAAATTAAAAAGATAAATCTAAAACGAATAACCAGAGTTATAAAAAAATATAGATATAAACCTATTATATGTAAAAATATAGAGGTAAGAAGACCTATTTTAAAAAGATTTAATACTTAGTTCTTCCTAGAATAAAGTTGGGTAATGGGGAGCATATTATGCAAGTCTCTTCCATGCAACACGAGTGTATACTAGAGAATATGAAATGGCTTTTAAAAAAGACGTGCACGGCTTAAAATAGAAGTAAAAAAAAAAAAAAATCTCATACGATACATTCATCCTATCCTTGATATTGAAGATATACGCAGGTAATTTTTTTTTCCGAGGGAAATTTCCTTTCAATCTGAGGGACTAACATTAGATTGATATTGAATAGAGACAATAACGCGTGTTTACTTAAATGGCCGGTAGTGTACGGTTAAGAAAATACAGAATATCACGGTAATACCTTATGCATTATACTGTAGCATACTCTAAATAAAAGTCTCCACACATGTCGGGAAGAGAACACTGCAGTATACAAAAGTAATTTTGCTGTATACAATGCGACGACCACGATAGCCAACTAAAAAACAAAAAAAAAATTCAACCTCATTCATTCGCAAACTCCGCACCCAACAAAAAATGTACCTAATATAAACTTGCTTGAACTGTGATTGCCTTTGCGGAAATAAATGAATTATTAAAAATATACTCGTATAGAGGACGTATGATGGAGCTGAAGTCGCTCGTTTATACTTACTTGTTAGTCGGGTTAATACGGAGATGTCTCTCATAGGAGGAGTACAACGTAGCGTTAGCTATTATGTAGTAGAGATGTCTGCAGAAAATATCCGGCGATGTTTTTTTTTTAATTAGTCGAAAACGAGAATTTTCTCCCTAGACGTGCATTTCCACCGAACTCATTTCGGTAGTGTTTTAAAGGTCTTAGTTTATTATGAGATATATGAGTTAACCTTTTGAGTTGAGCCTTTTTTTTGTAATAATTTGCGGATTTCTAAGGAACAAAATTACAAAATTTTCAATAAAACTGAGGAATGATTCAGTGTGTGGAAAATCAAGACGAATCCGAAATTACCAGGCTTCAAAGAATTACGACGGCCATGCAATGTTAAAATTGCGTGCAATGTGCTCCAAGCCCTTTATGAGCAAAATAAATCGATTTTGCTAACTCACCTTTACAAAAGAGCGTATTTGGAAGAGTTTTGAGTTCTGGAAAGAAGTCTTCTTTACTGACGAATCAAAATTTTCGCGACTGTGGTGGTAACGTAATGATTTCGGTTTGTATGTTCAAAATCGAGGTCGAAAATTTGAAGTTTATTGAGGGGATCATGATCAAAAATAAGTTCTTTGAAATATTGAAGAGAAATTTGATTCAAAATGAAAATCTTTGAGGATTGTTGGATCCGAATATACCTATAAACGTAAGATGTCCAATAAAAAAGGAGCTAAAAAACGAACCACAAGACGTCCCTTCATTAAATTACAAATATTATATTGCAAAATCACTTTACAATTAGAGCCAGCCACAAATTTAATATTGAAAAATATATTAACAGAAGAATAAATTCAATGTGACTTGAAAGACTGTGGGCTTGTAAATTACAGATAAAACATCGTTAACACCAAACACTACAACGTTTGAGTATTCGGTACACGTGTTTCGAGAACGCATAGGCTTTCATTATCAACCGAATACCGAATTTTCTCCTTCTATTGTCACCATCTCAATCGAAACAAGTAAGATTCAAATACAGATTTCACAAAAAAATTAATAAGAGCAAGACTTACTACGTTTAGGGTGCCAAGTTGGTAAAAATCTATCGGACGGTTTAGAGTGATTGGCCCTCATGAAAATAATACAAGAATAGACAAAAAACGCATAACTATAGAATAAAAGGGCAGAAAACTAATTCGCAAGTATTTGAAGGACTATGGACAAATCTTTTTCTGCCCTCGCTACTCCATTATCAGAAGATATATCTGGAAGGCTGTTAATAGTCTAAACAGAACTACCATTTTCTCTAAATAATAACAACAAAGTCATCTTGCCTTAAGTCCGCTTTCGTAAAAGTTTCTTTTCTTACAGGAATACAAAACAGCGTCAATTTTTTGCAACGTCGCACTTTGTCTTAACAAAATAGAAAACAATGAAATATTGTCATCTCAGGAGTAATATCGGACATTCCTAAAAAACACTTCAACAAGTTGGGTACTCCCCACAGACGAAATTATCAGCCTGACAATATAGAACGACAACGACAAATACGAGAGCTACATTCTGACAAACTGGGACGTCCACCACTACTGTTAGAAATTGAAGAAAAGTGGTCGGTGGATGCACTGATAAGTGCTGGTAAATTTGGATATCCTAATAATAATAATCCATGCCTTAGCACCCCCCAACAGCTTGCGCCAATTACAGGGGGCATCGGCTGACCATGAGTTATTATTACGCCTGCGGCTGTAGACCGACTTAAGATGTTACCTTTCCGCATTTGCCGTGGAATTTGGAAAACTACAGAAAACCAAACTCAGAAAGGAAGCACCGGGGTTCGAACCCGGTACTGCCGGACTGCGAGGCAAGTGTGCAAGCCACTAAGCCACCAGCCCGACCTTTTGATAGATCAGCTATAAAAGACTTTGTACAGCATTATCTGGATAGAAAAGGGACAAACATACCATTTTTCATCCAATAATCTACCGGGTGACGATTGGACTCAGTATTTCATGAGACGACACCATGAGTTATCCATCAGAAATTGTGAGAACATTAAAAGGGTGAAAACGGAGGTGACTGAGGAGTATTTTGAACATGTGAGAGAAACTATTGAAGGTGTCCCGCCTGAAAATATAATGAACTTTAATGAGACCAATCTTACCAACGACCCAGACAAAAAAAAAGTCTGTGCTCGACGTGGTCACAAAATTGTCAACATCAGTTATGTTTGCTGTAGCAGGAGATGGGACATTGCTACCACCGTATATAGTTTACAGGGCAAAGAATATTTACCCAGAGTGGATGTCAGGTGGCACTGAAAATTCACACTCTAATAGAACGAAAACTGGTTTGACACAAGGAGTTTTGAAGATTGGTTTTTCAAACAGCCCTTCCATATCTTCGGAGAAAACAAACCAAGAAAGTCCTTATTGGGGATAACCTCTATGCTAGCCGTTGGATGTAGCAGTCTTTGGACCTTTAAAACGAATTTGGAGGAACTTATTAACTGATTGGAAATTGCGAAGATCGTATTAAAACAAATATACAATCTGAGATCCGCGCAGCTGGACTAATTCCATTTAACTCTGAGGAAGTTTTAAGAAAAGTCGTGAAACATCGCAGAGATGGAGGCAATAGGGATATCATGATTAACTCGTTGTGTGATGAGTGGTGTTGTGACTCATTCCAATGCAACGACGCCAATTCCTAACAGGAAAACCAAAATTAATGTGCCTGCTGGTAAATCAGTTTGTCTAAACGATTTGAATGAGGCAAATGAACCAGCTCAATCTCCCTCGACAAGAAATTCCGAACATGAAAGAACAAGTGATGAAAATAAATACTTCAGAGGACAATCATGAGACTGATGAAGAAGGGCCTATAGTAATATTAATGACATATTTATATAGTTTATTTTTTCGAAAAATGTTTTTGTTTATTGTTATTTTTCTAATAAAATCATGCTCCTCCTGTTATTTATTTGTTTATTAATGAATAGAATGGTTTTACCTTCACAATTTGTGACGTTTAATATTTAAGTTTAATATTACCTTAATTTATTTAAAAAAATTTTTTTTGAATTGCACAAATTTCCTCAGAAAATCCTCAAACTACTTCCAACAAGATGGTACTCTCATGTCAGTTGGCCCAACGTCTGATATCCACGTTTTTTCGAGGACACTACATGCTTTTATCGATACCCAAATGAATTAAGATGATATTTTTAATAATGTTCAATAAAAATATGAACTTTTTTAATCATTTTAGCAAGATTACGAATCGTTCAAACTTTGCCGTTTTTCTCGCCCATCAAGTTGCTCTTATTTTGATGCTATCATCTTAAATCAGTAGGTGGCTTTGAAGAAATGACGCGAAAACTACTGTCAGTTAATGTCAAACGCATTTTATACATTTAGTGGACATTTTTAATATTTATTCAATTTAAAATGGACAAATAGATATAAAACAATAAAGGCTAAAAATGTTGGAAAAAGTAAGATAACTGAAATAAAATTTCCTGCATGAGTCAAAGACACAGCCAAATATTTAGAGAGAGCTATAAGATTCTAAAATGTTGTTGAATTGATAAATACAAAAAAATGTGCACCCATCACTTATATATTTGCACTTTAGATTGAATTTTTTTAAAATCTAACTAACATGAGAAAGGCCTCGTAATGAAAACATTGATGATCATTTCTTCTTGATGAAATTGATTTGAAAACTATTGAAGAATCATTTTTAAACATTGTATTAAAAATCATTTTTGATTATCAACAATCTTAATCAGAACAAAAAGAAATGTCATAAAATAAAAATCAAATTAAAATCAAAATTCCTTGTTTATATTTTCATTATTATCAGCACTGCATCGATACTTATTAAATTAATACAAAAAGTAACGGATTAAAATTGAAAAATTGTATTTATAAGGCGATAATATGAGCGTGGTGGAATTCACATGAAAACAAATAATCATAAAGATGATTGTGTGCCTCGAAAATAGTTCAAAATAACTAGATAGTTGCAGTTAACTAATAAGCAAGAATAATACGTTTGAATCTGAAGAAATAATCCAAGTTTTATTATGGCAACAATCTTTCTAGAAATAACAACAAAAAAATTCTTTATAATTCCACCAGAGTCATCTAGAGTAGAGTTGTACAGTCAGATAATAATTAAATGTGAATTTTAGCCGGCCAATTAAATTTCCTTTTAGAGCGAAGCCACCTTTTCTAAATACATTTATTTACAATCCGTTCATTCATTCTATTTAAAACCCACAGGCTAACCGCAAAACACAACAAATTAATTTAACTTTTTTAATCATATTTAAAACAGTGAGTAATTATTTTTTCAGCATTTTTTTTTTACGATAGATACACGTTTCAACAACAAAACTATCGATTTCAAAACGATAATATTGAGTATTTTGTGAGTAAAAGAATGTTTAAATTTAAGGGGTATAAAATAAAGGTATTAAAAACAGTTGATCGTGGCTTTTTCACAGAAGAACCTCCACATTTTTCTACCTTCTAGATCACCCAATTTTCCATTCAATCTTTGAAAACGATTAAGTTTCTAGTCTTCTTAGTTAACTTATTAGAAAGAATAAGCAAGTTTTATTCTGGCAATACTCTTTCTAGAAATAACAACAAAGAAATTCTTATAATTTAGTTGTACAGTCAGTTAATAATTAAATGCGAATTTTAGCCGACCAATTAAATTTCCGTTTAGAGCGAAGCCAACTTTTTTAAATACAAAAAATAAATATACAAAATTCACATTTAATCATGAACTGACTGTGGATCTAAACTGTAAGCTCTCTGTTCCACAATCCGTTTATTCATTCTATTTCAATTTTTTTACGATAAATACACGTTTATAATATGCTTGATGCTTAAATTAATAGTAAAAACAAAATTTCAACAACAAAATTATCGATTTCAAAACTATAATATTGAGTATTTGATGTTTTGTTCGTATAAAATTGTTTAAATTTAAGGGATATAAAAAAACAGTTGATAACTGGGAAAACCCTACATTTTTTCTACCCTCTAGATCAGTGATTCTCAATCTGTGGTCCGCAGGCAATTTTCATGTGGTCCGCGAAGCAAAACATCTAATTAATTTTAATCTTGAATCTGGACCAAAATTAATGCATCTACCGAAATTGGTTTTCTCAACATGCAACTGTAATTTTTTTAGCGGTGAGTTTCACTCCTCCTGAAGTGTGTGTTTGCAGTATCGTGTTGACGGCAGTAGCGCTGGTATCAAGTTATATGAGGAGTTCCTGACTTCAACTGCGTTGCAAAGTCACACAATAGGCAAAGACATTTTTTAAAGCCATTGACGAATATTTCAAACTCAGAAACCTTTCCTGGAAAGACTGTGTTGGACTTTGCACCGATGGTGCTACGGCAATGACAGGACACAAAACAGGTTTGCCAAGTTTAGTCAGGAAAGAAGCAAACAGTGATATTGTTTTAACACACTGCATTATTTGTAGAGAGACGCTTGCTGCCAAAGGTTTGAGTCCTGAACTAAATGAGGTTTTGACTACTGTGGTAAAGGCTGTGAACTTTATAAAAAGTAACGCTCTCAACTCGAGACTGTTTGCTATGTTATGCGGAGGACATGGGATCTATTCATTCGAATCTCCTTCTGCATACTGAAGTTCGGTGGCTGTCCAGAGGCCGGGTCTTAGCCAGATTTTATAAACTTAGAGAAGAAGTATCTAGGTATGTTCTTTGATGAAAAAAAAAACCTGATTTAGCCAAAACACTACGTGACGGTGAATTCATCGCTAGTTTAGCTTTTTTGGCCGATATTTTCGAACAACTCAATATTATGAATCTTGGCCTCCAGGGACCATTAAAACTGCATTTGACCTATGGAACAAAATTGAATCATTCAAGAAAAAATTATGAAACTGGAAAAGGATTGTTTGAAATGTTCAACTTGTTTTCAGATTTTATTTCTGAAAATTAAGGTTTAAATAAAGAAAATTTAGATACAGTGGTTAAGCCCTACGTTGAATCACTTGAAAGGTATTTCGAGAAGCACTTCCCGGTTGATACGAATGTAAGGAAGAACAATCTGTGGGTACTTGATCCCTTTTTAGCTTGCAGTAATAATAATCTATCTATTCGTGAACAGAAGCAACTTATTGAAATATCGTCTGATGCCCATTTCAAAGTGATGAAATCTCACTCTGAAAACGTTGCAGACTTTTGGGTTGGATTGATTGATGAAAGTCCACTACTCAGTGAAAAGGCACTGAAACTCCTTTTTCCTTTTCATTCCACTTATCTCTGTGAAACAGCATTTTCGACTTTAAATGTTATCAAGAATAAACATAGAAATCGTTGATTAAATTTGAATGCTCCAATGAGACTGGCATTGACCCCTTTCAAGCCGAATATTGAGAAACTTTCAGGTGAAATGCAAAATCAAGGAAGTCATTAGAATGCAAATTTGGCAAGTTTGTAATTAATAAAATACATTGATAAAACTTTAGGATTCACCATACAAGAATAAAATTTTGGACATCACCAGGTAGATTTTCTCCCTGAAAACCTTAAAGGAGCCTAATCTGCAGACAAACATAGTGAACAATGGGTAAAAGTGCACAAAGTATTACAGATTGTGGTGCAGATGATGAAAATTTCATTTGCCACAAACAAATTAGATTTTCTTTATTTGTTCTTTATAGTGAATAATAAACGTCTTCAAATTCGTAAAAAAGTCCTCCTTTACCTTACATATCCGAATTACCAAACTTCACGAAGACCTCGTTTATTACACGATTACACGCGAACTCGACTCCTTAATTAAAAACTTGCAACCGTTAACACCGAAAGAAATACATCAAAATAATCAGCATGCGAAATTTGCAGGTTTAGACGAATGAGCGTTGTGCGAGCTGAATTTTCCTCCGGATAGGAAGTCTCGTCGAGCGAGGGTTAACTCCGCAGTAGTACCACTTGAATTTCCCCCTTGTTTTATTACGTTTATAATTATTTGGATTGCAAGTTGCCGTAGGGTAGAATTGTCCCAGTTAGTATTTATGTAATGCATCCATCATATGCAACTGTAAAGGGTCCTTATTTTATTGCATGCCGCAGCACGCACTGCATTAACACAAGACAATACGATATATATATATTTTTTTTTTTTCGTGAGAGGGGGAGGCAACATTAAAACAAAATTATATACTTAGTGTGGATTCAAATCAAAAAACGTACCTGGCCGTCGTGCAATCTTTGTAGAGCGTATCAAAGTCCTTGCAGGAGAGGAGTTTGCAACGATTGACTCCAGGTTGTATGGCGCCCAACCCACGTAGGATTCTAACCTGTTCAACGTTGCACACCAAAGGAACTATGTCCAAGCGTTTCAATTTCGTGTAAACCGTATGTAGGCCGCCCACCAGATGTTTGAGGAAGAGTTCGAAAGCCTGAGGCAGACACAACATAGTATCACCGGCGATTATAAAAGCCGCAACCTTCTGTCCGCGATAATCAACTAGTTTGCATTCGTTCGCCGTTGGATCGGACGTCGAAATCGGCGGTGGACTATTATACGACCTCGGCGGTGCGTGATGTGCCATCAGATCTAAAGGGCTGTGCAAAACACCTAGACTGTTAAGGAGTCCGAGTCCAGGCGGGTGTAAATGTCCAAGACCCATGCTCCTAACTAGACCAGCGTTTGATACAGGCGGTGGACTCAACGGGTGACCCATAGACATCGGTGGACATAGAGGGCTCGCCTGTCTCGGACTGTGCACCTGGTTGTGATTATTCGACGTCGGATTGTTATTATTGTTGACAGGCGATGAAGGCGGCTTCACGGCCACGGCTGGAGATCCTGAAGACGCGTGACTACTATGATCACTGTCCATTGCCGTTGTGTCCATGTCCCGCAACGCGAAATACACTCGATGTTCCCACACTTTTAAGCTATTTTCATACCATTCAAACACTAAATACAAAGCACATTTAACGTCTGTTAACAAAACAGTCAGAATTCCGAATCTAACTACCTACACACAACCAGACGCGGTATTCTGATCGTTGTAAGTGTATGTATATCTGTGTGTTTGAGACGATTGTATGTTGTTTGTATGAAAACGCGGGCGGGGCAGTGCGCACTCACTCGACCAACCTACGAACACGACCGATATACTCGCTGGTTACAAATGTAATAAATAAAAACATTTGGAAAAACTCTTTAGAAGTGCCGGTAGGCGGGACTTGTTTCGTCACGCACCAGGCGCACTCGATTCGTTACTCGTAGAACGACGATTGCCGCGATTGGCGCCCCACCTGAGTCCGGAGCAACGGCGACCGCCCCGAAGCTACCGAAAGAAGTTTGTTTCTTTGTGGAAATGAGGGCGGATGCGGAGAACTTGAAATATGAGCTGTGACGTATTGATAAAGAATGTCACCGTCCTGTCGTACTGGAATCAATACGCGAGAGAGGTGTACCGGCCCAACTTTTATTTCGTATACTTGATGCTTTTTACTTATATATTACTATATATGTATATATATATTTTTATATATATAAACCATTCTCTGTGTTATATCGTTTGACATTATTCGGTTTTTCAGATTTGCCTTTTGTTTTGAATATCTACGCTAAGAGATCGTACTGAAGAATGCTCTTCTAGCTAGCTTTACAAATCTGCATCTTCACAAAAATCGTTCTTTTTTCCGTGTTTAATTTAATCGAACTATGTAGCCCCAAATATAGGGCGCCAAAATTTAATTCAATTTCTTGCCTTTTCTATTTTTTTCTCCATTATTTTTCCAACTATAATTTTCTTGTAGGCCGTAAAAGTTAGTGCCTGAAGGATGTCGACACTTTTTTTATCTGCCACAGGACAGATCTTCGATCCAGTTAAGATCCGGACATTATTTGAGATCCGGACATTTTCGGTTTTTCAGATTTGCCTGATTTGTTTTGAATATCTACGCTACGAGATTGTACTGAAGAATGCTCTTCTAGCTAGCTTGAAAAATCTGTATCTTCACAAAAATCGTTCTTTTTTTCCGTGTTTAATTTAATCGAACTATGTAGCCCCAAATATAGGGCGCCAAAATTTAATTCAATTTCTTGCCTTTTCTATTTTTTCTCCATTACTTTTCCAACTACAATTTTCTTGTAGGCCGTAAAAGTTAGAGCCTGAAGAATGTTGACCCTTTTTTTTTTATGCCACAGGACAGATCTTCGATCGAGTTAAGATCTGGACTGTTAGGTTAGATTTGCCTGATTTGTTTTGAATATCTACGCTACGAGATTGTACTGAAGAATGCTCTTCTAGCTAGCTTGATAAATCTGTATCTTCACAAAAATTGTTCTTTTTTCCGTGTTTAATTTAATCGAACTATGTAGCCCCAAATATAGGGCGCCAAATGTAGGCACATATTTAATTCAATTACTTGACTTGATTATTCCTCCTGTATTATTCCTTTTTTTCTCCATTGTTTTTCCAGATATAACTTTCTTGTAAGCCGAAGAAGTTAGTACATCAAGGATGTCAAAACCGTTTTTTAATAGCGAAGCAAAATTCCGAAAATCGGAAAACTTCCTGTAGTTCGAAAACGGTAAGAGATATGGGAATTTCGGCTTGCACCTATAATGATACCTCCAACCCGGGATAACTTCAACATCAAAAAAACAACAAAAACAAAAGAGGGAAAGGGGGTGTGGTGGAAAAAAAAATTTTTTTTTTCACCTTACATCGAACCGGCATTGATTCAACAAGCTCATGACACTTTTTATCTGCTACACAACAGATCTTCGATCGGGTTAAGATCCGGCCTATTAGATGGCCACTTCAAAACACTCACATTTTCTTCTAAAAACTTCTCCAGAGATTGCTCACTATGCTATGGAAACGTTGTCCTGACTAGTTGCCTTCTTCCTCTTCAGATATCTATCCTTCTGACGGTGCTCGAGGGCGTGGAGGAATTGAAGACAGAATTAGGCATTAATGATGTTCTATTACTGCGTCACGTTAACCGGAGTGACTCCGTCGTCATGCGGTGTTCGGTGGGCCTCATTAATTTTTGCGCGATTTCGCCACTCGCCGTCGGGTTGCTGCTTGTGAGTCCCTTCTTGAAGAATCCATAATTGAGCTTCGTCAAGAACTCAAGTCCAAGTCCTGGACATCTGCCGCAGTTAACTCTCGGTGGACAACCTATCCAAACTTTTATATTACCCCCACCATGCTGCACAATTGATTTCGTACATTTCGAGTTCAATTCTTGACAGGGAGCCAGTCGAATCTATTCACGTTCACACGCAACCCCAAAAGTTGGGGGCCAAATGCATCTTTTTGTTACAATAATTGCAATAAGTGCAACTAGTACAAAATATAAACTCATTTTTTCCTTGTTAAAAGTCCAAACTTTCATATTGCCCCCACTATGCTTCACAATTGATTTCGTACAATTTCTGGTTCAATTATTGACAGGGAGCCAGTCGAATCTATTCACGTTCACACGCAACCCCAAAAGTTGGGGGCCAAATGCATCTTTTTGATACAATAATTGAAGTGCAACTAGTACAAAATATGAGCTCATTTTTTCCTTGTTAAAGGTTCAAACTTTCATATTGCCCCCACTATGCTTCACAATTGATTTCGTACATTTCGGGTTCAATTATTGACAGGGAGCCAGTCGAATCTATTCACGTTCACACGCAACCCCAAAATTTGGGGGCCAAATGCATCTTTTTGTTACAATAATTGCAATAAGTGCAACTAGTACAAAATATAAACTCATTTTTTTCCTTGTTAAAAGTCCAAACTCTCATATTGCCCTCACCATGCTTCAGAATTGATTTCGTACAATTTCGAGTTCAATTCTTGACAGGGAGCCAGTCGAATCTATTCACCTTCACACGCAACCCCAAAAGTTGGGGGCCAAATGCATCTTTTTGATACAATAATTGAAGTGCAACCAGTACAAAATATGAGCTCATTTTTTTCCTTGTTAAAGGTTCAAACTTTCATATTTTCCCCAATATGCTTCAGAATTGATTTCGTACATTGAACAATTATTGACAGGGAGCCACTCGAATCTATTCACGTTCACACGCAACCCCAAAAGTTGGGGGCCAAATGCATCTTTTTGATACAATAATTGCAATAAGTGCAATTAGTACAAAATATGAGCTCATTTTTTTTCTTGTTAAAGGTCCAAACTGTCATATTGCCCTCACCAAGCTTCAGAATTGGTTTTCGTACATTTCGAGTTCAATTCTTGACAGGGAGCCATTCGAATCTATTCACCTTCACACGCAACCCCGAAAATTGGAATTGAACTTAAGGAATTTCAGTTCGGGAGGGGGTGGGGTGAATTAACGATACAATACGTTCATTAAAGTATCATAATGAAATTTTTTTCTAACTAGCCACGGCCACACCTTGTATATCGATTGAGAAATATTATCTTCCCCGTTGAAACACAAAATAAATTGATGGTCACTAGGTCAGTAGTATAAAACAACCCTCCAACGATATCTTCGGATATAAACGCATCGTGACTCCCTCGCAGGATTTTTGCTGGTCTACCGAACTAGAACTAAGGGATGTTCACCCCGAAACACACGCACCTCATCTCTGTCTAACCTCTACGGACGATATTTCTAAATAAAAGTCCCTCCTGAGATGAGGAATATTCTTCCCTATCTTCTATACCGTGCACAGATCTTATATAATAATAAATAATAAGTTTTCCTTTTAAAAAAAAAGCTGATCTGAATTATTAACAATTTTATTAATAGCCTCGTATATACGCTTATTAATTGGTACTTAGTCTAAACAGATCGTTATTTAGAAATAAACCTTTAATAAACATACAATTATTCATGCAACATAAAGTATTTAATGGTCCTTCTATTTCTATCTAATACTAGGCTATAATTTTGCATAAATTTATTTAAGCATACATATATTGCCTTATTATTTATATCCTAACAAGTATAGGGGTTTCGGGAAAATTATATCGCAATAATTAGACGTTATGTAACCATTATATATAAGTTATAAAAATAAATTGTTATGTATACATATGTTGTGTTTCAAAGTTTAAATAATTATAAAATATGACTCGTTTAAAGATTATAATTTAATAGGAGAGAAAAAAGAAGAATTTATATAAATAGATCGGTCCAGAAACCAACATGGAACAAAGGGCGACGGTGGTATAGGTTATCAGCGTTGCATTTCTGCGATATAAATGTCACCGCCCCCTCGGACAATTGAACTCCGAATCTCAACGGTCTCTCACATCACTGAATAGCCGCCTAACCACTGCGGCTATCGACCGAACCACATCAACCCAATCAAACCATTAGCAATCGGACTAAACGCATGGAAACATGGAAAGCAGATCATCCTTCTTCCATATCTGTATGACCTCGAATTCTATGCCAACAATCAGAGAAACCTAAACGACAACAACGCCGTACGGATGAGATTTCAACTGGAAAAATTGGAAGACTGATCTGAAGGCATACAACAGGATGATTTCTATCAATATTTAGGGTATCAATAATCTTAAAAGATAAATAAAAATCTAGAGATTAAAACGAGTTTGCAAAAGCACGACGTCATCATCCAAAAAGTGCAATTGAAAGATTCCAGCTATGATGGAAAAATGATACGAACTAGAGACATGAAGGCATGAAGCGATAGTAGACATGGATAACAAGATAACACTACCGCAACCAACACTTCCAACTCTACTAGAAGATCCAAATTAGGGAGATAATGATCGATAAGCGGAAGAGCAAAGCATTGCCCACCCTCATACCTTCCTCTTCCCACTCTCTAATCCTCCTCACTCTTTTTCACTTTCGAAGAGGGTATCGACAAGAGGGTCGCATTGGACTGGCTTCTTAGCTCCAACTCATTTTCCAAAAGAATTATAGCAACTAGATAGTATAGGAAGCACATTATGATTAGGTTAGACTATTCACTGTCACAGCCAATTAAGTCCACCCATTTCCTGTCTAAAAAAAAATGTTTTTCAAGCAAAATCATCGGCAATATAATCTAGCCCCCATTTTTTGGGGCTATAGTGAAAATTGGGCGTCTTTCGAAAGAATTCTTCCCTTCTATTCTATCCAATTTTCAACTGATCTCTCGATGTAGTCTATGTAACTATTAACTCCTATAGTTCGACTGTTTGTGAATAGATGGCGTGTCAAACTAAACATCAATTTGTGTCAATTTCAATGTTATTCTCATGTGATTTTAACGATTTTAAACAAGATATATTATAGATAGAAATTATATATCTAAGACATGTCTTAGCAATTTTGATCGGTTTCTAGTAGAACAGTAAACTCCAGCATAGATATACGTATTAGTAATAACAGACCATATAAACTGAGAACAACTTAAGGGTTATCTGAAATTCGCACGCGGACCGGAACTGTCATCCGATCGAAATGATTAATGATACAGCACGGTTATATTTCGGGTCCCCTCTAACTTCCTCCCATCTCACACACACACACACACATATATATGTATATATACTGCGACCTCTAGCGTGTATGCGTGTATCACACGTAAACGTACAGGCACTTCACACCCCGATCTCGCATTGTCAACTATTTAACAGGAAAACGGATTAAGTCAAATATATAGATTAGTACTAACTGAAAAGAGATTACCTTCCATTTGTAGCCGATCGTCGTGTACACGTATAATCAATCTTTATTAGACCCTTTCACAGTTTGTACGAATATTAGCATACGTATACGATACGTATGGTTACATCACGTGTAATTAAACATCGTGTTTTATGCGTATGATGTACTGCCCTCCTCCCCGCCCCGGTCGCACCTATGATTGAGCAACATCAAGGAAACTAACACGAACTAAAGATTTTATATTTGAAATGTATGGTTTTAAGAGTGCTGGAGAAAGACAATTCGGCCATATTCAAGAGAATTAATAAAAAGAATTGGATTCTCCATAATATGGCCTTCCTAGAGTGTTGCTTAGGGATACTGCGGTTCAGTTTCGTTCCATAGAATCTCGACAACCGTTGGAGGTCGGTAATATTTCAATATTTTTTGTTCAACTTTATCGCTTTTGATTCTACTCTTAACAAACGAAAAAATACCTGCAATAGACGCTGATGATATAATCTTAGGAATCACCCTACTAGCGAGAGCAAGTTATCGGCTTGTTTTGTCGGCCACTTTGTCGGTGGTACTACTTCTGACGTTGCTCGTTAGACAGATTGAGATTAGAATCAGTTTACTCTCCGAGCGATTGTGCAGTATTGGTTACCGTTAGGTCGATGACAAATCCCTCGGGCGTCTTAGAAGAGCCCTCAAGAAGAGACTACCATCTGAGAATCGCGGTCTGCTTCAGGGCTAACAAGGTGTGATCTACAGTACTGAAGAGAAAATCCAGATCTTTGCCGACCATCTTGAACGTATTTTCGAAGACATCGAGGGCCAACCATTGGTCTTGGGATCCGCTTCAAGCCGTACGCCAGGATGACATATTACATCACATCAGTGGTCGCTATTGCTGGTTGTCTTGTTCAATGCCATACTGAGTCACAGAATTTTCTAATCCATCTATAAGTCGGCCGATATCGTCATGCTCCAGAAGCCTCGCAAGGACCTGCTTTTAGTATCTAGCTACAGACCGATAAGCCTATTCTCCAACCTATGGTAGATAACCGAAACCAGTATCCGAGATAGGCTTCTCGATGCAATCAGCGAAGGTAGTTACCTTCCTGATAAGCACATTATGATTGCTATTGGGAAGTAGAGGGTGAGACTACTCTCTGTTAGTCTTACATTTTTTTGAAGATGTTGCAGTCAATCAAGTCCACCCATTTCCTGTTAAAAAAAAATGTTTTTCAAGCAAAATCCTCGAACTCCAACTGAATAGGAGTCACGAAATCATCTTGCTCCCATTTTTTGGGGCTTTAGTGAAAAATGGGTGTCTTTCGAAAGAATTCTTGTCTGGTATTCCATCAAATTCCAACAAGAGAGAGAGGAGTGATGCTGTGTGTGCCGCTTATATATTAACCTAGAAAATTTCGTTACTAATCCTCAAATTGTTTATAACGACCTTTTCCATTTATATTTTGCTTCATTCATGATCTTAGATCTAGTTAGACCTTGTTAGTTTTGTTTCAAAAAAAATGTTTGTCACGCAAAATCCTCGGCAACTGAATAGGAGTCACAATATAATCTTGCCCCCATTTTTTGGAGCTTTAATGAAAAATGGGTGTCTTTCGAAAGAATTCTCATCTGCTATTCCATCAAATTCCAACAAAAGAGAGTGTGGAGTGTTGCTGTGTGTGCCGATTATATATTAACCTAGAAAAGTTCGTTACTAATTCTCAATTGTTTGTAACGACATTTTCCCTTTATATTTTGCTTCATTCTTGATCTTAGATCTAGTTAGACCTTGTTAGTTTTGTTTCAAAAAAAATGTTTGTCAAGCAAAATCCTCGGCAACTGAATAGGAGTCACAATATAATCTTGCCCCCATTTTTTGGAGCTTTAATGAAAAATGGGTGTCTTTCGAAAGAATTCTTCTCTGCTATTCCATCAGATTCCAACAAGAAACAGAGCAATGTTGTCGTGTGTGCCGATCTTAGATCTAGTTAGACCTTGTTAGTTTTGTTTCAAAAAAAAATGTTTTTCAAGCAAAATCCTCGGCAACTGAATAGGAGTCACAATATAATCTAGTCTTTCGAAAGAATTTTTCTCTGCTATTCCATCAAATTCCAGCAAGAGACAGAGGAGTGTTGTTGTGTGTGCCGGTTATATATTAACGTAGAAAAGTTCGTTAATCAATTGTTTATAACTTTTTCCATTTATATTTTGCTTCATTCTTGATCTTAGATCTAGTTAGCCCTTGTTAGTTTTGTTTCAAAAAAAAATGTTTTTCAAGCAAAATCCTCGGCAACTGAATAGGAGTCACGATATAATCTTGCTCCCATTTTTTGGGGTTTTAGTAAAAAATGGGTGTCTTTCGAAAGAATTCTTCTCTGCTATTCCATCAAATTCCAACAAAAGAGAGTGTGGAGTGTTGCTGTGTGTGCTGATTATATATTAACCTAGATAAGTTTGTTACTAATCCTCAATTTGTTTATAACTACTTTTTCCATTTATATTTTGCTTCATTCTTGATCTTAGATCTAGTTAGACCTTGTTAGTTTTGTTTCAAAAAAAATGTTTGTCAAGCAAAATCCTCGGCAACTGAATAGGAGTCACAATATAATCTTGCCCCCATTTTTTGAGGCTTTAGTAAAAAATGGGTGTCTTTCGAAAGAATTCTTCTCTGCTATTCCATCAAATTCCAACAAGAGAGAGAGAGAGGAGTGTTGCTGTGTGTGCCGATTATATATTAACCTAGAAAAGTTCGTTACTAATTCTCAATTGTTTATAACGACATTTTCCATTTATATTTTGCTTCAGTCTTGATCTTAGATCTAGTTAGACTTTGTTAGTTTTGTTTTAAAAAAATGTTTTTCAGGCAAAATCCTCGGCAACTGAATAGGAGTCACAATATAATCTTGCCCCCATTTTTTGGAGCTTTAATGAAAAATGGGTGTCTTTCGAAAGAATTCTTCTCTGCTATTCCATCAGATTCCAACAAGAAACAGAGCAATGTTGTTGTGTGTGCCGGTTATATATTAACGTAGAAAAGTTTGTTAATAATCCTCAATTGTTTATAACCTTTTTCATTTATATTTTGCTTCATTCTTGATCTTAGATCTAGTTAGACCTTGTTACTTTTGTTTCAAAAAAAAATGTTTTTCAAGCAAAATCCTCGGCAACTGAATAGGAGTCACAATATAATCTAGTCTTTCGAAAGAATTTTTCTCTGCTATTCCATCAAATTCCAGCAAGAGACAGAGGAGTGTTGTTGTGTGTGCCGGTTATATATTAACGTAGAAAAGTTCGTTAATCAATTGTTTATAACTTTTTCCATTTATATTTTGCTTCAGTCTTGATCTTAGATCTAGTTAGACTTTGTTAGTTTTGTTTAAAAAAAATGTTTTTCAAGCAAAATCCTCGGCAACTGAATAGGAGTCACAATATAATCTTGCCCCCATTTTTTGGGGTTTTAGTAAAAAATGGGTGTCTTTCGAAAGAATTCTTCTCTGCTATTCCATCAAATTCCAACAAAAGAGAGTGTGGGGTGTTGCTGTGTGTGCTGCTTATATATTAACCTAGATAAGTTCATTACTAATCCTCAATTTGTTTATAACGATTTTTTCCATTTTTATTTTGCTTCATTCTCGATCTTCCTCGCGTCCTCTTTTATGTTGCATCACCGAAAAGCATAAACGCCGAATACCTGATGAATCCATCGAACGATGACACCAGCCTGTATAACTAGCATCGCGATTAGGGTAAAAATGACATGCTGCCCGCAATCTTTTGTAAACACAAAACGTGTCAGCGAGATATTAATTGCATCCTACAGTTTTACAAATTTTATAATTGCAATTTTCGTGTCATCGCGATGTGTCGATTGGATGTCATTAATTTGATACACCGCGGAGACCGGCCGTGGACCGTATACCAACCGATGATAATAATACCATCCCTCTTTCTCTCTCTCTCTGTTTCTCTCTCGGGGGGACGGTCGGCAAGTTTGTTTGTCCCGGCATACATACATATATGTACATACGTGTGTGTATGTCATAATCGTATCTATCGGTGCACCGAATTAATATTTTTAGGAATATTGTAGGAGATAATTGCATGCCTCTATCTGACCATCATCGAACGGCTATTGTTCTCACGGTCTATACGATGCGCTTTGCGCATATAACAGCGTACATATATGATGACAGTACAACGACTGCACTCTCAAATGCACTTAATAATTTTGATCAAATCTGTGTGCGCCCATAATAGGACGGTATATGTTTGCGTGTGTATATGTGTGTGCATGTTCCAATCAAATCTGTACTACACAATTACTAACGGCGAATAATATACGGTTAGCTAAATAACGTCGGGTAGCTGTTATATTGTATCTAAAGATAGCTTCAGCTAAGCTAATTTATTTATTCTACTACCACTTGGAGTTCCTAAATCCCGTTGATCCCACGGATGCATTCGGTTTTCTTCCCACAAAACTGATGCACTGATCCAATACAACAACTTATACAAAGACGTTTAGATTCTCCCGTTCACCAGGGAACACAGTTCGCGTTTCAAGAGGAGCATAATCGTTTAGCAATCATTCCTATCCATCATACGCACACAGAGAGAGAGAGAGAGAGAGAAAAGAACCGAAACATCAGATGAATAACTTCTGTTCGGTTTTTAAGTCCTCCGTCGTGGTCGGAGTTGCCGTCTTCAACGAGAATTTAATAACCACGGGATTCCTTTAATGAGTCCCTCCATCGTCCGAAATATAAAATATTCATTCCGCTCGCACACAAAGCCAATTTCATCCCTATTCGATTTTAAACTTTGGCAATTATGCGTGCTCACATCCGCACACAGTATACAGTAGTGTTGCCCGTCGTCCCAGACCAAGAGACGATGTGACACAACACAATCTCGCTCGGTTTTCGCGCGCTACGGCCCACTATATAGATTTCCGTAACAATAACAACTGACAGTCGGATGATGGATCGCTAGACAATATGGCGCTCTCTCCTCAATGAAACACGCGGAGGGATCTTTTTCGTCTCGCACAATCCGGTTTCACTCTGTAGATGTGTGTGTTGTAGACCCAGCACACACACATACAGACACACGACGACAACAAATAAACGATTGGTGTAAAAATCTGACATCGGTACAGTCGGTTAAAAAGTTTTTAAACAATTGAAATGTTCAATATTGTTCCAGATTATTCTGAACATTGTTCCAAAGTTTTAATCTCCTATCATGAGTACTTCCAGAAGTCATTGATTTGACTCCGTAAAAGCCTGACTCACACCAATAACTAGTACATCACAAAATCTTAGGCTAGCCACAAACATACCGAAGTGCAAAAACATTAAATGTTGTTCCAGGTCGTTCTAAACATTGTTGCCAATGTTTAGCCTTCCACGTTCATGAAAACATTGTTAGAAACAATAATTCGATGCCACACTCCCTTACCTCACTCCTCAATTTCAAAACCGTTTATTATACGAAATAATTGGGGGGGGTGTTCCTCGACCACCCCATCATAATTTCGCTTCCTTCTTGCCGTCCTCTCTCCCTTTTTTTTGAAAAATCAAATTTTTGAGAATACAATTTCTCATGTTTCACGAACTAATTAGGTAGAAAAAGGGAAGCTGCAGTCATTTTTTTTGAAAATCGAATTTTTCAGAAAAAATTTAAAAGTTTCTTCTAAACATTCTCCTAAAGGTTTAGTCTTCCTTCACGAAACAACCCCTTCATTATCAAAATCGTTTTAGGTCTCATTCTAAATTATTTCAAAAATTCAACTTTGTACTTCGTATATTACACAAAATAATTACCACCCCAACCTTTTTCGAAAATCCGACTGTTTCAAAATTTTGAAAATTTATCCAAGCTTCTTCTCGACGTTGCTCCATACCTAGACTTCATAAAATGATGATAAGAAACAAACTTTCAAAATTCAATAAAAAATCAATTTTGCATCGCCTCCCTTTCCTCCTTCCTCCCCTCTATGATGAAAATCTCACTTTTTTAGAATTCTTTGAGGTTACTGTCAATTATTTAATAAAATATTTAAACTGAAAAGATAAAATTTTAGTACAATATATAATAAATCTAGATTAGCCTGAAACGAGTCTCAAAGTTTTGATTATGATAAAAAAAGAGGAGGAACTGCACATGAATGAAGGTCACAACTTTGAAAGAATATTCTAGCCAACTAAATCAAACTTTAAACTGTCAATTTTCTAAAAAGGGGTGAGAGGGAGGTTGGCAAAACTTTATTTTCTTGTCATCTTTAACATTATTCCCACCGTTTTTTGAAAATAATAAAACTTTTTGTTAAGAATTCGGTGCTAAACCTCCCATCCCCTCTCCCACATAATTTAAGCGTCCATTTCGTACATTACACAAAACAATTGAGGACGGGGGAAATTTCGCTTCTTTCTTTCAAAATTTTTTTAGGTTTTTTTTCTACATTATTTCGAAAATTAAGCTATTTCTCATATTTATATAATGTATTTGCCACCGCCAATTAAATAAGCGATGTTTTTAATTTTTAAAAATATAGAGTCCCTGAGTGGACTCGAACCACCAAGTTTGCTATCACGGCATACCCACGAAACCTTCGTGCCACTGACGACTCAATTCCAACTGTTATCTTCACAAATATATGCGCACGAAATGTTTAAGGCCTATTTCGGGGTGTTAATATTTCTCATATTACACGAAATAATTAGGAGGAGAAAGGGGGGTTAAGGTCAAAATCATTTCAAATTACAAAAAAATTTTGAAAATTTTCTTTGAGTTCTTCTAAACATTTTCCCAATGATTTAGTCGTCTACCTCCGTGAAATGATTAAAAAAACGAAAATTTGCTGCCTTCTTCCTCACGCTCTTCCCCTCCACCGCATCATCAAAACCGTTTTAGGTCTCGTTCTATATGATTTCAAGAATTCAGGTTTGTACATCGTATATTACAGAAAATAATAGGGAGGAAAACACAGAAATTTTTCTACCACCCTAGAGGTGACGGCAGTCTTTCTTATTTTTAATTTATACAAGTTGTTCTTGATGTTGGTCCGTGCGTAGACTTCATAAAATGGTTGAAACACAAACTTTCGAAATTCAATCAAAACTAATTTCGCCCTCTCTTTCCCTCTCCCCCTCCACCCTTTCAAACCTAGATTAGCCTGGGACAAGTCTCAAAATTTGAATTATGCAAAAAAAAGAGGAAATCAAGAGGAGGAAGGTCACAACTTTGGAAGAATATTCTAGCCAAGTGAATCAACCTGACGCAATCTTCAAAATTTCAATTTTCCAAAAAGGGATCAAAGAGAACGGTTGGAAAAATGTTTTCTTGTTATATTTTAAATTATTCAAAGTTCGATTACGAAAAAAGCGTGTAGTGATGCCCTCTGTGTCCTCTTTTTTGAAAATGAATTTTTTTTTAGAATTCTTGCAGATTTGTGCCAATTATTTCGCGAAATATTTAATGTAGAGATATGAAACTTTGGAATAATATATAAAAGAAACCGAGATCAGCCCGGAACTAAAAAGAAGAGGTGGTTGAAGATGACAAGTCTGAAAAAATGTTCTAACCTGACGCAACCTTCAAGATCTCAATTTTTTCTGAAACAGGATGTGAGGGAGGTTGACAAAATTTCTTACCATCTCCTAAATTCTTACAAGAAATTCTTCAAGATTAGGAAGAAAAGTGAAGAAACTGAGTTAGAAAATGAGTTGCTTGCTCATCCTGCCCTTGTGTTTTTCAAAATTAATTATAATTAAAAAAAAGGATCAGAAAGGAGCGGTTTGAAGATCATAGTTTGAAAATGTGTTTTAACCAACTAAATATCAACCTGAAGTAATCTCCAAAATGTGAAATTTCCAATAAATTTGATTACGAAAAAAAGTTTTTTCTTTTTTTAAAACTTGAAATTTGTTTTAGAATTATTTCGAAATGTATCAATTAAAACTTTGGAATAATAATAAAAAAACCTAGATCAGCCCGGAACAAAAAGAAAGGTTTGATTATCTGAAAAAATGTTCTAACCTGACGCAACCTTCAAGATCTCAATTTTTTCTGAAACAGGATGTGAGGGAGGTTGACAAAATTGCATTTTCTTACCATCTCCTAAATTCTTCAAGCTTTGATTAGGAAGAAAAGTGAAGAGACTGAGCTAAAAAATGAGTTGCTTGAACCAACTAAATTAACCCGAAGCAACCTTCTGCTCATCCTGCCCTTCTGTTTTTAAAATTAATTATAATTATGAAAAAAAGGGAGAAAGGAGGGGGTTGAAGATCACAAGTTTGAAAATGTGTTTTAACCAACTAAATATCAACCTGAAGTAATCTCCAAAATGTCAAATTTTCAATAAGTTTGATTACGAAATAAAAGTGCCCTCTTTTTTTAAAATGAAATTTTTTTAGAATTATTTTGAGTTTGTATCAATTAAGAACATTGTTTGGAACAATAAACAACAAACCTATAGATCAGTCCAACAACTCCCAAAGTTTTGATTATGGAAAAGACCACCCCCCTGGTTGAAGATTACAAGTTTGAAAAAATGCTCTAGCCAACTAAATTAACCAGAAGCAACCTTCTGGGCTTTTTTTGCAAAAAAGGAGTGAGAGGGAGGTTGGCAAACTTTATCTTCTTGCCATCTTTTAAATTATTGATCAGGAAAGAAAATGGAATGAGTGACCTAAAAAATGAGTTTCCTGCCCTCCCTGCACTGTATTTTTAATATTAAACTTTTTTTTTAATTCTTTCAGGTTTTCGTCAATAATTTTATGAAATATTTAAACTGGAAAGATGACATTTAGATCAATCTGGAAGAACTCCCAAAGTTTTGATTATGAAAAAAAGGGGAAGCAACCTTCAAAATGTCAGTTTTCTAAACCAAGGTGAAATGGGGGTTGGCAAAATTTTATTTTTTTGCTATATTTTAATTGCTTCAAGGTTTGATTACGAAAAAAAAGTGGATTCTTTGGCGAAATATTAAAACTAGAAAGATGAAACTTTGAAACAGTATACAATAAACCTAGACAAGGCTGGAACAACTGTCAAAGTTTTGATTATGAAAAAAAAAACGGGAGGGGGGTCAAAACTTTAGAAAAATGTTCTAGCCAACTAAATCAACGCGAGCATTAATCCAGGTTAGGTCAGTCTAACGCTTTATGGAATCTGACACGTCCGGAGATCTAAGCCTTTCTTGTAGACTTATTGCAGTTTATAAAAATTGTTCCTAAAGATCTGACAGTGTCTATCTATTCTCAATTGGATGCCACCAAATCATCATATTTCAAAGTCCTCTCCAGAGAAAAGAATTGTAGATATAAAAGAGCCAATTTCCTCGATTTCAGATCTTTTTTTTTTGTTTTCTACATACATAGTTGTGTCTTAAGAATCCAGAAAACGAAATTCTCACTATTTTATCACAAACCGTTGTTAAAAATCGCTGAAGCTCTAAAATTATCGTCGAAACCGTATTGTTATCTTTTGCAGTTGAGCTGATAATCGCAAAGTCGTTAATAGGGAAGCATTGTCTCGTACGTGCAGTGACCACACAATGAATCCTGCATCGCTGCTGCAACAATGATGTTAAAACAATGTGCGATGCCCATGTTAGATAAACCGGATTATATCAAATATGATTTCACCTGCTGCTGCTGCTACTGCAGCGAGTGCATTGAATGCATGTTATATCCAGAAGCCCTGCATGCTTTAACTCTACACATTACTCCAGTGTTCTCCCGTACGTGTATGTGTATTCATATATACGGTCCCCTTCCTCCTTTCACCACGGACTACACAATCCTCGATTCTGTAGAGCGTCTCTGGGACGTCGTTCGGCGTCGTCCATTGTATATCTCCGTTTTCAGTTTAAACCATGACCAGTCACACCATAAACATTGTGACACTCTGAATGCTGACAATCAACTTGATGATAATAATGACGATATAGGGCTTTCACGATTATTCAATTCCCTCATTTGGCATAATTCGATAACGCTTTCATATACGTCTGGATTGCATTTTCTGATTGGGTTAACGTAAACAAAAGGGACACCCGGGGAGGTGGATTTAATCCGTTCGAATTCGTACTAGTTATTTCTAGAATGAAAATGTTATCCAATCTTCACGTTCTCAGACTATCTACACCTTGATCTAAGCTACTTCCAGTCAAGCGCAGATAGTGCTCGTAGTAAATATTCAGGCGTGTATTTCCATAATGTGATTTTTTTTATTTCCACAACACACACAGTGAAGAAAAATATGCTCGCCGATAAATAACCGAAAGAGCTGAAATAGGATCCGCCGACACTTATAGGCAATTTTCCACACCGCAAAACCGATTTTAATACATAATGTGTCATATAAAATTATATCAACGTTATATGTATACAGTGGCTACCCCGATAAAGTGCCCTCTTTATATTATTATACATCTATAGATCATCACATTCTATGAGCAGAAATCCGCCATAAAAATATTATACGGGCGACGAAAAAGGTTGATATAGAATCACTTTTCACTATAAAAAGGGAATTTATTCCTTTAGGTTTATGTGTCGAAAAGACACTCGTCCATATGTGGGGCCATTTTCATAAATTTACCTTTTCTCGTTCCACACAGCGTCGACGAGCTTCAACGTTCAGATTTACTGTTATTATCGCTTTTTGATTCACATCTACTCTACGGCTACATCTAAAGCTCTCTCAGTATAGTAAATTATTTCTATTACGCACGCACAAAAAAGAGTTTTCTTTTATGACTCCCAAAAATGTTTCACTAAAAAAAAATCTCTACTAATAACAATAATTAGGTAATAGGTCCACTGTACTAGATCTCTACCTACAGAGATGAGTCTATTGTTTCCTATACGTCCATAATTTGATCATTAGCCTGTCAGTCACTAACCTTCAATGACAATTGCTTCATTCCTGTCACTTACTTCGCATGAAGTCATTACATTTCCCATCTTAAGCTATTTTACTTACCTGTTTTTGCTCTACATACCTGATTCGTTTATGATAGACTATGAGATTGGATCAGAGCCGTTCTGCGGCTTTACCAAAAACGACATAAAGCCTCATCTCCATTAATAGGAGATATCTTAGCACCATCACCGGCTACGGCCACCACCTTGAACAAACGCACTTAGAACTAGCTCATATTAGAATCACAGCCTCTTCAGAAGTTTGGATCTCCAAAACTTAGACTTCGACAAGAGAAATTTGAGCACCATCACATCCCTCCTTATTCACTGGTTACCGCCACCTCAGGTACATCACCTCACAAAAATCGGCGAGTGGATCACCACCTTGAACAGACTCGCTTAGAAGCAGCTCATATCAGAAACACAGCCTCTTCAGGAGTTTGGAGATCAATTGGGATCAAAATCGCTCGATCTCCAAAACTTAAGACTTCAATAAGAGAAATCTTAGCACCATCACATCCCTCCCTATTCACTGGCTACGGACACCTTAGAGACATCAGCTCACAAAAAACGGGCGAGTGGACCACCACTTTGAACAGACCCGTTTAGAACCAGCTCATATTAAAGTCACAACCTCCAAAAAGATCTTAAACGCCTTCAGAAGTTTGGAGATCAGTTGGGATCAAAATCTCGATCTCCAAAACTTAGACTTCGACAAGAGCACCAGCACGGCCCTATTCACTGGCTACGGCCACCTCAGAGACATCACCTCACGAAGATGGGCGAGTATGTCACCATCTTGAACAGACTCACTTATAAAACCAGCTAATTGCAGAGACACAGCCTCCAAGAAGTTCCTAAACGTCTTTAGAAATTTGGAGATGAATTGGTATCAAAATATCGATCTCCAAGATTTAGAGTTCGATAAGAGAAATCTTAGCACCATCACATCCCTCCCTATTCACTGGCTACGGCCACCTTAGAGACATCAGCTCACAAAAAACGGGCGAGTGGACCACCACTTTGAACAGACCCGCTTAGAACCAGCTCATATCAAAGTCACAGGCTCCAAAAAGATCTTAAACGCCTTCAGAAATTTGGAGATCAGTTGGGATCAAAATCTCGATCTCCAAAACTTAGACTTCGACAAGAGCACCAGCACGGCCCTATTCACTGGCTACGACCACCTCAGAGACATCACCTCACGAAGATGGGCGAGTATGTCACCATCTTGAACAGACTCACTTATAAAACCAGCTAATTGCGGAGACACAGCCTCCAAGAAGTTCCTAAACGTCTTTAGAAATTTGGAGATGAATTGGTATCAAAATATCGATCTCCAAGACTTAGAGTTCGATAAGAGAAATCTTAGCACCATCACATCCCTCCCTATTCACTGGCTACGGCCACCTTAGAGACATCAGCTCACAAAAAAACGGGCGAGTGGACCACCACTTTGAACAGACCCATGAGCTGGTTCCAGCTCATATCAAAGTCACAACCTCCAAAAACTCATCTTAAACGCCTGCAGTTTGGAGATCAGTTGGGATCAAAATCTCGATCTCCAAAACTTAGACTTCGACAAGAGCACCAGCACGGCCCTATTCACTGGCTACGACCACCTCAGAGACATCACCTCACGAAGATGGGCGAGTATGTCACCATCTTGAACAGACTCACTTATAAAACCAGCTAATTGCGGAGACACAGCCTCCAAGAAGTTCCTAAACGTCTTCAGAAGTTTGGAGATCGATTGGGATCAAAATCTTGATCTTGAAAGCTTAGACTTCGACAAGAGAAATCTTAGCACTAGCATGTTCCTCCCTATTCATGGTTACGGCCACCTCAGGGATATGACCTCACAAAAATGGGCAGGTGGTTAGAAGCTCATGTCAGAGACACAGCCACCAAAATGATCTTAAACTGCTTCAGAAGTTTGGAGTTCAATTGGGATCGAAGATTAAGGATGTTCGCAATAAATATTATTGGTCGCAGTGAGGAGAGGAAGTCAGTACCTAATCAACTAGTTGTTGTTATGCATGTCTGTGTGTGTGGGAGGGGGTGGAGAGGGACAAAGAAAGCTAAATCCCAAAAACGTGCTCTCACCCTGGTTGTACGAAAAGCTGACGAACGAAGATCAAGTGAAGTCATGGCCTGCTCACATATTTTGTAATAAGTACTTGCGTAACATTATTTTGGGCAGACATAACACTTGAAATACTTCTATTGGCCTTCACGATTTTAAAGTGGTATAACTGTAAAAACATGTTTGACAGCTGTCAAATTATAAAAACGACATTCTTTCAAATTTGACAATCGTTGAAGTATTTATGACATCTTCAGTTTCTTCCATTGAAATAGTTCTGTTGTCCTGTAGTGTTTTAACAGGTGGAACTATTCGAACATTTCTGACAACTGTAATCTTGTAAAATCGGTTATTTTTTGACAGTTTTTAATATTCAAGTTATAAAAAAATTATTTTCTTACTATTTTGACAGGTACAACATTTGAAATCTCTCTCTAATTTTTTTTCTTGCAATTTTTTGTTTAGCAATATTTGTGACGTCTGATGTCCTTCTGGTGATTTTTAAATTTTTCATAGTGACCACCACGATCTTCAGTTTTCGCTAACGCTACACTAACGGTCAAATGGTGCCCAACACCATTGAACGTTTCGTACTGCCATAGCTCTCCTGACAGCTCCGACATTCTTCTATCAGTTGATCCTCCACTAATTACGCTACCAATGTTTGTGTCCTAAGATTTGCTTCTGGTGGTCTTTGAATTGGAGCATGCAACTGTACTAAAAATCAGGATGTATACGAGCATTAGTCACGAATCAATACCATCATAGGCAGCACTGAAGAATGTTGAGGATTATTACTTGCGTTTTGCTGGGACTAGACCAGATCAAAGCTCCACAAGTACCAAATCATCCATGTATTTTAGTGTAAACTTCACTGATACATGTAGATGAAGGATGTTTCCTCCAATTGTAACTTGTACTGCTTTTAAAACAAACGATATTCGCTGCTTCGACAAGAACTAAAATTCCCGACGATTCTTTTTTTAATTTAGAGCAAAGTTCAAACAAAAAGATAGAACCTCTTAACAACAGGAAATTCAAACGTTTACGGGGGCACATTCTTAAAATATATAATATCGGCGGGTGGATTAAACCGTGACGATGTACGGTAATAAGGCACCCACCGCCGTTCGCGTATATGTATCTTACGTTTCGCATATTGACTCGAATGAAAATAAAACCGGCTGCTGGACTGTGATAAGGCGCCGGAGTTTCCCAACCGTAATCGATATAATGCGTTCTGAACGGTGACTCTGCATATGAGATTTGTCAATTCCTCGTACTCTCTCCCTTTTTCCTTTTTTTCCTCTCCTATCGTATCGCTTTCCACCGTTCATATATTACCGATATATTAGACACCCCTTATACTTGTTGACGGATCCATATGCTATACATGCGATTAAACTTTATAGAATATCAAGATTGTTGTAGGAGAAAAATGAGTAATATGTTATAAAAATGTTTTATTTAAATATTATCATTATACTTAACATATTATATTATGTTAAAAAACGAAATAATTAAAGAAATTTACAATTAAAAACTTACCTTCTCACCTCACTATTTAAATTCAAACTGTCACTTTGTTTGTTATTTAGTAACCGGTGGTGCCATCTAAAAAGAGTTATCATTAACTAGACGTCAATATTTCCACATCAGAAATCTATAATATCTATTGTTATATTAGGTTTATTAAATGTTTATTTATAAATTCCAATTAATATATCATTAAATACAATTAATCTTAACTAATTTATAACATAATAGCAATATTATTTTAATAATTTCTTGTGTGATTAGGTTATTCCTTCATAGGTGGCTGTAGTAGTAATCACCAACGAAATAATTAATTCTCCTTTTAGATAAAAATAGTAAGAATCACTAAATTAAAGCTGAATGTTAATATAACTAAATATTGATTGATTTCTAAGTAAATATTTAGATACACCCAGAATAAATTTAAACAAATATTAGCGATATCTGTTGGTAAAATCTCGAATTTCCGTAACAGATGACTTTTGACCTATCAAATTATTTCTTATTTGACATTGGAATTGGATGCGTCATGTATGTCACAAGTTAGAAAAGTGCGTGTTCTTGTTTGTTTATATTGTAAGATGGTAATTTAGAAAAGCAATAATCTTTATTTACTGTTCTCCATCGTTACTCCTAACGATAATGTGATTAAGTGGTGCATTTATTAAGCATAATACGAAACAGTAATGGCATAAATATTCTAACAAAAACAACAACAAAAAAACAGGCACCATAATACAAAGCAATAGCAATAATATTAGACGTAAGTATATGTAAATATGGATCAAAATGAGGAGAAAGTCGAGGAGATTTTCGTACAAGAAGGGGTCCTATTACTTAAAGGACCAACGTCTCACATGGAATACATGAAATTAACCGGAACTTTATACATCACCCGGTACGAGAAGCATGAAAACGAGTACTCGAAGATATTCATCGAATGGAAGCCTAACGAGAACCTCACCATTGATTCGGATATACAAGATCAAGAATGGGCTGTCGTTAACACAGTGGAGAAACGAACTCGGACATTGAGCGGTAGCTTAATACCAGAAGAAGCAAACCGATCTAAATATCTTCGAGTAAATTTCGATACAATTAAAAGCTTCAAGGTTGCCGATAATGGTCGCAGAATATTATTTAATGACGGATCGGGTGATACGATTTGCACGTTTTCATTTCAAAACGGAAATTCGACCTGTTTTATCGCTAGTCTCAGACAACACATTAAAACTGCACCATCGAGACGGGATAAAAATTTGTATATAGTTATGGGCGAGCTGGGAAATAACGAAAAACAAATCGAAACATCATTTAAAACTTTATCGTTATTTCCCGACGATCACGGTTATATGTGGAACCTCGTTAGAAATTTCCCACACAGACCGTACGAAACGACAATGGAAGCTTTCTCGAAAGTTGCGAATATTGGTAATTATTTTTGGAATTTTTATTTTCTGGAATATTTAATAGGTAAATCTAGGGCGGCTAAGATGCCCTTTACATATCAATTTTTTTATCGTTTTTAGTATATAACGAACGTCCCCTCGATGACGAAACGAAAGAGGTGCTTAATAAAAGCATTATAGCGATCGAGAGTGCGACAACGACACACACCCAAGATGACTACGAAGTTATCGCGAATGTACCTAAATTACCCGATAGGAAAGACTGTCCTAGATCGAAACCGTTAACGAAAGAGCAATGGTTGGATTTACAGAATTGCGAGGGGAAAATCGAAGATGTCGATGGAATGAAACTTTTAATTTTTAGAGGGGTAAGTGTATCATCCGATAAGAATGATTTTTCTAATCGAATTGCAGGGTGTGACTCCGTCCCTTAGAAAAAGCGTTTGGAAATACCTCTTGAATTACTACGATTGGGAAAGTACGCAGAAGGAGAGGGATCAAGTGACGAAAGATAAAAAGAAGAATATTATAGGATGAAGACGCAATGGATGACGATGACTAAAACGCAAGAAGACAATTTTTCGGATTACCGAGAGAGAAAAAGTTTAATCGAGAAAGATGTGAATCGAACAGATCGAGCTTATGATTTCTATGCCGGCGACAACAATCCTCACTTGCAGCTCTTGAACGATATTCTCATGACTTACGTGATGTATAATTTCGATCTTGGATATGTACAGGGTATGAGCGACCTTCTATCACCGATATTATACCTCCTACAGGATGAAGTGGATGCTTTCTGGTGCTTTGTTGGTTTCATGGAGAAAGTTGTAAGTACATAGTAACATGATTTATTTCTAATTTAAATGTGATGTCAATTTTTTTATTGCAGCTGTCCAATTTCGACATCGATCAAGCTGGGATGAAAGAACAACTCCAACATCTACACACTTTACTTGCGTTTACCGAGCCAGAATTATCCACGTATTTAGACAACCACGACTCCGGCAACATGTTCTTCTGTTTCCGTTGGCTTCTCGTTTGGTTTAAACGGGAATTGAGCCAGGAGGACGTTATGAAACTGTGGGAAGTCTTATGGACGGGGTTGCCGTGTCAAAATTTCCATCTCTTAATCTGCTTGGCAATATTGGAAACCGAAAAACGAGCTCTGATGGATAACAACTATGGTTTTACCGAAATTCTTAAAGTAAGTTAACAATCCTTTATTATTTCTACACGTTTTTCTATTACAAAGATGCGCTGTCACCATGCCCACGTATATATGGCGCAAATTTTGACAAGTTTGACATTTAAACGTCAAATTTTGACAAGTTTGACATTTAAAAGTCAATTTTGGACAAGTTTGACATTTAAAGGTCAAATTTTGACAAGTTTCACGTTTAAACGTTAAATTTTGATATATCTGACGTTTAAACATCAATTTTAGACATGTTTGACATTTAAACGTCAATTTCGGATTTAAACGTTAAATGTTTGATATTTAAACATCAAATTTTCAAATTTTGACAAGTTTGACATTTAAACCGCAAATAATCAAATTTTGACGTTTAAACGATAAATTGTGACAAATTTGACATTTAAACCTAATCGTCAAATTTAGACAAGTTTGACATTTAAACGTTAAATTATAACAAATTAAACGTCAAATTTAGACAAGTTTGACATTTAAACCTCAAATAATCAAATTTTTAGACAAGTTTGTCATTTAAACGTTAAATTTTGAGTCAAGTTTGACATTTAAATGTCAAACCTTTGATATTTAATCAAATTAAACGTGACAAGTTTGACGATTAAACATTAAATTTTGACAAGTTTATATTTAAATTATAATTTTGACAGTTTGACTTTAAACCTATAAATCAAATTTACTAGTTTGACGTTCAAAAACGTCAATTTTAGTCAAGTTTGACGCCAAACAAATTTTGACAAATTTAAAATTTAAACGTCAATTTTAGAACAAGTTTGACATTTAAACGTCAATTTTAGAACAAGTTTGACATTTAAATGTCAATTTTTTAATTTTGACTAGTTTGACGTTTAAACATCAAATTTTGACAAGTTTGACATTAAACGTCAAGTTTTGACAAATTTGACATTTAAACGTCAAATTTTAGTTAAGTTTGACATTTAAACGTCAAATTTTGACAAATTTGACATTTAAACCTCAATCAAATTTTCACAAGTTTGACGTTTAAACATTAAATTTTTGACATTTAAACGTTAAATTTTAACAATTTTGGCAAACTAAATCTATAATTTTTACTAGTTTGACGTTCAAACGTCAATTTTAGTCAAGTTTTACATTTAAACGTCAATTTTAGAACAATTTGACATTTAAACGTCAATTTTAGTCAAGTTTTACATTTAAATGTCAATTTTGGACCAGTTTGATATTTAACATCACATTTTGACAAGTTTGACATTAAACGTCAAGTTTTGACAAATTTGACATTTAAACGTCAATTTTGACGAGTTTGACATTTAAACTTCAAATTTAATCAAATTTCGACTAGTTTGACGTTTTGACGACAAGTTAAACGTCTAATTTAGACAATTTTAGCCAAGTTTGACGCCAAACGTCAAATTTTGACAAATTTAAAATTTAAACCTCAAATTTTAGAACAAGTTTGACATTTAAACGTCAATTTTAGAACAAGTTTGACATTTAAACGGCAAATTTTTTAATTTTGACTAGTTTCACGTTTAAACATTAAATTTTGACAAATTTGACTAAATAAAACGTATAATTTAGACAAGTTTTTCATTTCAACCTCTAACTTTTACAAGTTTGACGTTTAAACGTCAATTTTAGTCAAGTTTGACATTTAAACGTCAAATTTTGACAAATTTAACATTTAAACCTCAAATTTTAGATCAAGTTTGACATTAAACCTCAAATTTTGACAAGTTTAACATTTAAACCTCAAATTTTAGATCAAGTTTGACATTTAAACGTCAAATTTTGACAAATTTAACATTTAAACCTCAAATTTTAGATCAAGTTTGACATTAAACATCAAATTTTGACAAGTTTAACATTTAAACGTCAAATTTTCGCAAATTTGACATTTAAACGTCAAATTTCGACGAATTTGACAATTAAATATGAAATATTTTATTTTCAGCACATAAACGAACTATCCTTAAAACTGAACGTAAGTTTCTTATTAAACAAAGCCGAAGGAATCTACAGACAAATCGAGGAAGCGACGCACGCCAACGACAGCGTCAGGGACATCGTCGGCTTACCGAAACTAGAAAACGGCAATATGGACAGTCCGAATACGGCTTCCTTCACGTATCTGGAATCGTCCGCCGATCACGCATCTGTAAATATCGACACCAACGAAGTCTGTTACGAACGAGGGATATCGAATTCGTACTTGTAAGTGATAAATCAACGTGTTGTGTTTTAGAATTTTCCTTTTTTATATATATATATATATGAATATATAACTGTCCCTTTTTCGAAAACGAAGTGCAAACGAAAAGTTTTAAAATACTCAGCACACAAGCTTGTTTAGATACTGTGATCGGATCAATTTTTTGGTTGCCCAAAATTATTTCATTTCACTGAAAGTTTGTTAGAAATTGTGTTTTAAGTGCAACTTGCAACGGTATCTTCCAGTTTTGCCTTTAATAGATGTTTTTATTAAGTTTAATATCGTATCTTGCCTTAGTACATCCTGTATTGTTTTTGTTTCGTAAAGAATTAATCATGCTACGTAAAACTTCTCCCGTATAAATAGTTACAGCCGCATTAGAAAAGGAATATTTTTATTGATAATATATTTTTCTGTCTTTATACTTTTCTCTCAATCGATGTCCATAATTTTATTCTGTACAATAAGTAAACGAGTCTGTTTATTGATTTATATATTGATAGATAAGATACACTAAATATTTGTAAGTTTATATATTTCAAATGTTATCAATAAATGTTTATTGAAACTTTTATGTCGTTTATTATATCCTGTCGTTATTATTTTTCAGGGTAATTTAAAATATTAAAACCTCAAGTTATAAATGTAATACTTTTATTTAAAATACATAATTCAAAGAGAACAATTAGATAGGTGAAGGCGTTTGCTTTTTTAATTCTAAATTGAAGTGTCTACGTTGAGATTTTAAACGTTGCAGCATCGAATAAGTCTTAATCTACTTGCGATTGAAAAAACAACAAACGGTTGTGGATTATAATGACTATATTATTAAGTTTTATAGTCTGAAAGATAGGAATAGTATTTTACGACGAGAAACTGAAATAAAGTGCACAATTTAACAAATTAGTTTTAATATACGATCGCATGAAAGTTTAAACAGATGAAAGCTGAAAATATCAAGAAGTTTTGTACTATAAATCGAATTAATATCTAACTATAATAATCCCCTAAAAAAATCACACAAAATAACTTCTAAATCGTAAAAATAAACTGACTAGATTAATTTATAAAGTGCACTTATTACCCATTTAAATATTAATTCAAACCAACCAATTTTCACAATTCAATCTTCCGTAACTGAGGCCCTTTCTTAATTTCCTTCTTCTTTTTCTTTTTAACAGGTACAATATCTTCATTCAACGTCTGCATCCAATTCTCTTTCCGATACGGATTCACATAATTAGGATCGCGTTCGACGTGATTCAATTCTTGACTGACTAGATATAATAATTTAATCGTACTCTTATCTAATAAATATTTAACTTGATTCGAAAAGGCGATACTCCATTGCAACAATACGTCCCAATTATTATTCGTCTTAAGTACTATTTGAGCAACGTCTGGAAATCTCAATACGATCTCACCAAATAACGCTGTGTTCTCTAATATGTTCGAGAGGGAGTCCCGCACCTTTCGCTTTTAGTAGGGAATTCTGATATACCAGGTATGAACGAGGAGGATTCGATTGATGCTCGCGCTTCCTGTATGGTCCCGAATATCTTCTCCGTCATTAACACTATCATGGAGTATTGTTTCTCGTAATTTAAGGAAGATCTTAAAGATTTTATTGCTTCGATTTGGTCGGCTCGTTTGTGCTTAAATAATTGCTTATCTGTTTGGAAATTAAGAAATTTTAAACTAAAATTAATCATAAATACGACAATATTAAGTCGTATAAAAGGATACATAATTGTTCCGCTAATTCTGAGTTTTCTGTCGCTTCTTCATTGCTAATGTAATTTATTAATGTAAAGTATAAAAACCATTTAAATTTCATTTTAAGTGACACGTACATAACCTCACATTTCAATAAGTTTGCGGTTATGTTATAGCAATTAAACAGAGTTACCAATATAGTGATAGTGAAACAAGAATTTTCACTATTAACTTGAAATTGAACTGTCAAATTTACATCAAAAATGGCGGCTGTTCCAACAATTCCGACAGATCCCATAGAATTACTTACAAATGATCTATCAAGAGAAGAACCGTACCTTAACAAACATTGGACGGCCGGTTTGTGTGGTACACTAGCTTTCGGGGCTGTATGTTTTGGGAATTGGACAACGAAAAGACCATTACTCAGCGGTAAACTAACCTCTATCTTGCCAGATATGTAGATAAAATTATGTAATAATAATATCCTTTAGGTTTACATCAACATGCTTTATTAACTAGCGCTGCGGTATATCTAGGGCATATTATAGAAGGTTATAGAAAGGATTATCTTGCGGAAAGGGATGCAGTCCTAAGACATTATATACAATTGCATCCGGATGAATTTCCTGTACCAGGTAAGAGATCCTAATGAAATACAAACATGTTTGTGTATGATTAGCTTGAATAATTGCCCTTTTTTTTTTTTTTTTTTCTAGAGCGTAAGAAGTTTGGTGAAATTCTAGAACCGTGGATACCTATCCGATAAAATCAATTATAGTAATTTACAGTTTCATGTAGATTATATTGTATAAAATAAATATAATAAATTATTAATACTCTGATTAATATTTAAGTTATTGGAATTTATTTTGCAGTTGGTAGACCTAGTTAAAAAAAAAGTTTGACACAAACGTCAATTTTGGACAAGTTTGACATTTAAACGTTTTTTTGAAGATCGACATTTAAACGTCAAATTTTCGCAAGTTTCACATCGGAACATCAAATTTTGAGGAGTTTGACATTTAAATATCATTTAATAAATAAATTGCCTGTAGTTTCAGCACAAAACCGAAACGAACCGTGAATACCTATATAAAATCAATTATAGTCATTTATAATTTAATGTAGATTATATTATGATTAAATTGTATAAAATAAATATTAATAAAACTGATTAATAAATTGACAATTAGTGGATTTATATCTGCAGTTGGTATTATCTAGTTAAAGAAATTTGACATTTAACCTAACCTCAATCTGTGATATATAACCTCTATATTTTTAAATTTATTTAAATAATGTCATATCAATGCGGAAAAGTAATTTCTCTTGTATTACAAGAAAGATTCGGAGATTTAGTCGAAAGCATCGCAAATTATTTATATAAATATGGCCCCTGTTCGCTATTACAACTTAAAAAACAAATGGAATTACCCTTACCAAAAGTGTGTCTAATTCAATCGTTTTATATTATAAATACTTAAAATTTGTATATTTTAGGTGAAAGAAGTCTTAGCAGTTTTATTAAAATATAGTTTAATATCGATTAAACACCCTAACAACACTGATTTATACGCTTTAGAATGCAATCGTGTTCTGTGGATGTTACGGTACCCCACCTATATAAAATTGATAAAAAGGAAATTTGGCGGTGATGCTGAAGTATTATTAGAGGAGATTTTACAAAAAGGATATGTAAACGAGACTGATTTATTAGAGATAACTTTAGAACGATTAACGAAGATTAGCGTAGCAGCTACCTTACCCTCGCTTCAAGAGAAATTAAATTCATTAGTGATCGCAAAATATTTAATAAATTTTTCATCGCAACCTGAAATTAAAGAAGACACTGTTAAAACCGATGAAAAGGATAAACCGATGGAAATTAGCACCCCGATCAAAGCTTGGACTATCAATCCTGATCGATTTCATCAAGATTTAAGAGACGATTTTATAGTGAGCGCCTTTGCGAATAGATTCGATAATAATGCTGCGGAATTAATTCGAGTTTTAATCCAACAAATGTACGTTAGAACCGAACCGTGGGCTGTAGTTTCAAATCCCGTACCTATCGTCGAGGTGAAAGATCTTATTAAGAAGATGAATAATTTTCCGCAGTTAATTGCTCATTTCGATCAATATGTCGCTGTATTAGAACAGGATAATAGTAAATTTATGTATAAAGTGGGCGAAGCTAGCGGGGGTTCCTTCCAGTTGGGGATGAAACATATATTTACAGTTTTCGCTTGGGAAATCTGCGAACATATAGTTTTGGAAAAATTTGATTCGAAAAGCGGCTCGTATATTTCGAGTCGTTAAAAATAAATCTTACATCGAACCGGATCAAATTCAAAAACTCGCTATGATACCAGCGAAAGAAGCTAAACGGCTTTCGTATCAATTAGTCGAAGAAAACTTCTTTCAAATACAAGAATTGAAGAAAGTTTCCGCTAATAATACAGGACCGAATAAATCCTTCGTTTTGTTCCATATACAATTAGACGCTTTAGTTCGAACGGTGTTGCAAATCTGTTATAAATCTTTGTTTAATATTATGACTAGACGGACTCATTTTAAATTCCAGAATAAACGGATAATCGATAAGAAGCAGCGTATCGATACTATACTTTTAAGTATGCGAGTCAAGGAGCATCTGCCGAGCAATTATTAGATGTATACGACTTAAAATAAGATTATCGTTTTATTGTATTAATTGATTCATTTACAGATCGAAGAGATGTTGACACCTCCAGAACGAGAATTGCTTGTGAAGATCGAGAATTCATTGAAGAAGATTAATTTACTTGAAATAGAAATCGATCAAACTATATTTTTTTTAGAATTGTACCTAGCATATCAATAAAATTTGTTATTACAAAACATACATTTTCTTTATGAGTTATTTGTGATAATATAATAAGCCTATTAGACATAAAAGATATACAAAGTGATCATTTTGAGTGTTTTAAGTAGGCCATACATGATTTTAAAATTTTTTAATATGCCTAATATTTATTTAAAACGACTTTTAATCTTTATTTAATAATAATAAAAGATTCTATTCTAATAATTTAAAAAATATTATATTCAAAATATTAGGAAAACAGCGGGAGTTAAAATACACTAATTTGATTGGCTAAAATCCAGCTAATCACCTAATTGGTTAATTATTTTGCTGTTAATGTTCGCGGGAAAATAAACAAATTTAAAAATCTATACGATTATCTCTTAAGTACACCTACATATTTTAATATGTAAAAATCGATAATATTCAAATGATCAAAACAATGATGATGAGAAAGCAGTCTCTTTGTTTGTTAATAAACAAATTTTCGTACCTGTCTCTCTGTGGCTCTTACGGGAGTGAGTCATATTTTGAGTCACTTTTTTACCTGAGTTGTTATTTGTATACAATTAAAATGTTGCGCATTATAAAGTAAACATAAAGGTGAACCTTGCTTTGTGCGCTTTTTAAGTATCGCTTTCACTATATATGGAATGTTGAAGTACGAAACCAACAATTAAATGTATAAAAAGATTATTGGAAATTGTGGTCTTTGTTGGTAAACAAAAAAAAATCAGCTGATGCAGTTGACGTTTGGCAAATTTTGTTTATTATAAGAAAAATTTCTGTTAATCATTACAAATTGTGTAAGTAGACGATTCCGATCCTCATTAAAATCGACGCAATTAATAAAAGTATACGAGTTAGAAATTGTTAATTAATTTCTCCCCAGTTTCTTTTAATATTTGCGTCATAACCTTCGCTGTATTCGCTTCCTTGTTTTCAGCAGATTACTCAACCTGTATCTTTTAATAGTAGTTGACCTCTTTCTACGTTATTTTAAACGTTGTTAGGACGTGATTTGATTTCATTTCAGTCGTGGAGATACATAAAAGCGAATTGCTTCTATAATGAGCTCTGATGCTAATAGGAATAAGAAAAGTGACCCGACGGATGTGAAAGGTGCTGTTCCTCGGATTAGAGTTGAGAGTGAAAGCTCAGCTAATGATGACGGGAGTAATTCTGAATTGGGAAAACGGTATGTAAGGATGTATTATCATAAAATTATTATAACACCCTAAATTGTAGCCAACGTACTACATCGCAGACGTTTATGGTTACCGGAAGCATGACTGCTGCTTCGCCACCCAAATTCGTATCTCTCGAAGAGATTATACAAGCAGCGAATGGAATGAAAGACATGGCGTTAGTTCATCAGATCGTCGTCGATAAGGATTTTAAATTGGAGAGGGTCGAACCCGAACCGAATACTTGGCATCGTTTCGTTAAGGATAACATGCATAAAGCGTTCTGGGAGATATTAAAGGAAGAATTGGCTGAAGATCCACCCAATTATAATCAAGTAAATTTAATTTAATTAATAATATCCGTACAATTTAACTTTATTCCGTTATCGTAGGCGTTCGTTTTATTAGAGGATATAAAAACGAGGCTATTCTCCGTATTACTCCCACAACATACTAAGATAAAACAGCAAATATCGGAAATATTGGATTCGGAATTGATTAAGCAGCAAGCCCAACAAGGAGTTATAGATTTTCCCGTAAGTAAAATTTGTGCGTCCGCAGTTTATAAAATTGTTCCGTTTTACAGCATTACGCTCAGTATGTTTTGTCTGTTATGTCGAAGTTGTGCGCTCCAATTCGAGATGAACGGATTAAAGAGTTGTCGGAGAAAACGGATGTCATCGAGGTATTTCGAGGAATTTTAGAGGTACCGTTAAATTTTATGATAATAACACCGTCGATACTAGATTTCTATTATTCGTTACAGACTTTGGATTTGATGGTGTTGGATATGGCTAATTTTACTATAGAGTTGGCTAAGCCGGAGATTATTGCTCACAGCGTAGAACTGGAGAGAAAGAAATTTGCTGATTTCCTATCCGTACAAGCTGGTAAGTGTTTTTTTTTAATCTTTAATATTAAAAATTTTCGATGAAAGCGATACATTTAAATAATAAAAATGTTTGTGCACAGACGGTTTGCAACATACTAGAAGATGGCTCCTCCGACATGTTGACACATCAATACCAGTCCCAACTGGTGTTGATTCAGTTTCTTACATAAAAAATGTAACAAAACGAGCATTCACAGAAGCTTGTATCGATTTATTAGAATGGGATGAGAATCTCCCATTTCCCGAGGTAATATCCTTTTATCATTTAATTCTTCGTAAAATTATCGAATTAATTTTCAGACTTTTATGCTCGATCAACTTCGACTACAAGATCTGCAACAACGCGCTGATAAATTGATCTTAACAGGATCCGTTCTACTGATAACAGTCAGTAACGTCGGATTAAATTTGCAATCGGTAGCTGCTTTTAAACAATCGATAAAAGAACACACTTCGGTCTTGCTACAATCCGTGAAGACCAACAAGTTAGTGTTTTGAGATAATTTATATTTATAATCAATTTCGTTGATAATTATTTTAGGGAAATGGAAGCATCGCTGCCAAATATCGCTGAGCAAGTTTTAAACGATGTGAAAGAAGCTCGTAAGTCCTACGATCTTCAACAAATGACAGACGACTCGTTACAATCACTCAAAGAACAGATATTACAAATAGCGAAACCTGATAATAGAGTTAGGCAGCTGGTAAGGCAGAGGGTGAAAGAATTCTTTTTACAAATAATCGAATCTTCTACGGCGGATCCACAGAAAGTGCCTTCGGGTTTGACATCGTTACAGCAAGAATTGACAGCCGTAGCTGGTCAATTCTTACGGATAGTTGCACATAACAGTACTGTATTTTGCATTTATTATTTCGATATTGTAGAAGCAACGCTGTCGAAACCAGCTTAAATTTAAAATATATCCCAATAAGTTTATTCGAAGAACACAACTACTTAATTAATTGATTAATTTGTATTCCCTTGACAAATGTATTTTCCTTTTTAATCTTTAGTGGAGAAACAGATGTAATTCTAATTTTTTATAGATTTTAATTTGCTTATCCGCTAAAATAATAACACCTATCCGCTAGGAAATGTGATCTTTTTACTTTAATTTAATTCTACTAAGATAAAATATAATTTATTAACAAAGAAATATATGTGATACTACTAATTTCTGATTCACAAATAAAAAAAGAAGATTCTAGAGGACTTGATCGATGACCAAAATGTATATCGATTGTATTTTTAAGGATGTGGTCATCATGGTTCCATATTTTAGCATAATGCATAATAAATGTTTTTCCTATAACGTTTGTATATTTACTTTCGTAATAATATATAAATGAGACTTTTAATAAATGCATTAACGTGTAGTTTTGATTATTTCTTTAATCAGTGTTTTATGCTGCAATAAATCTTTCTATGGGACAACCTGACAAGACTTGATACGATCCTACCCTACTACTTACTAGCTGATCACTTCGTCGTCACTCCTTGTGGGAATTCCGCAGGGATCACTACTGAGGCCTGAGTTTTTTTTTATATTGGAAGTTGGCGGTTTTCACGACTGAACTAGACATTGAACGCTGTAACTTAATTATAGCTAATGTCTGATGGAAATATCTTACTCTATTGGGCGCTTTCTTGGAACACTAGCTTTGCTTGTAGATGTTTTTAAAGGAGACTTGATTCTATTTATTTAAACGAGGGGTTGGCGTCTCAATGAGCGGAAGCATTTTCTTCTGCTCTCTTAGTGGTCTATCTGATTGATTAGATTAACTCTTCGCCAGCATATTGATCTCTTATCAATTATTTTTATAAAATTCTGTATCCAAATCTCAAAAAAAGAGTTGCCATTATCGTATATGAATAGAATTTCCCGCCATCCCCCACCGACCACGCTTAAAAGTGAGATTAACGCTTTATTTTTTAAATGGCTAAATCAGATTTGCAAAATAAGATTGTAATTAGAAATTATTTCGCATATTTTAGAACAGGATAACAAATTTTGATGCACAATTTGTGAACATCATCGCCATTTTGTTTTTTTGAAATAAAATTTTCTGTGATAAGAGTTTAGCAACTATCAATAAACGTCAGATTTTGACATTCTGTTAGTAGTATAGTACTGTACAGTAATCGGTATTTTTTTTCAATATTTGCCCGTTATTTTGTTATGCAATCGCATTTAATGCATTATTTGAAAGAGAAAATAATTATACCTTTAAAATGACATATCACATGACCTATACCTATTTCTATTTAAAAAAAAAACAACAAAAAGGCGGTGGTGGTAAAAAATTATGAGTCAAAAATTTTGTTTCTACAAACACTGTTAAAAGTTGACATTTTGACACGGCTAACTTAACACTAGTGTTAAAAATGGAATGACAGGGGCTCTGTCAAAATAATAAGCGCATTTGCCACGCTCATTGTGGCAAAGAAACTAATTCATTTCCATGATCTGAAATGACATTTTGGTTTTTATTCGTTTTTATTAAAACGTTGAAATTGTGTTTGTATAAAAAATATTGCACGATACACGTGAAGGTTAAAATGCTACACTTTTAAAGGTACATTTACAACCAATTCAAAATTCGATAATTGACAGTTAAAATAATACGTTTTAAATTGACGCACACTTTGCCAAGCATCGAATTGGAAATCATATAATTGGTTGATACTCTTAGACAGATATTCAAATTAACATTTGAACAGTAATCCACATCTATTCTGTCCATATTTGTCATTTATAATACACTTGTAATAAACATTTTGGCACAATAGGTTATTACTAATAGAAAATATACTTAATACAATTAATAGTTTCACTGACAAGCTTAATTCGTAATTTTGAATTGGTTGTAAATGTACCTGAACACTTATATCTTAAATTATCTAATTTGCAAATCTATATCCATTAACATTTCAAAAATAAAGCTTTGATTCCATCTTTAAGCGCGACCCCTGTATATCTCGCTATGGACAATAAAGGAAGATCACGTGGAAACGCACCTTAATTTCTTTCGGTTAGGTTTGTTCAATTTGCATATTTGCGAAACAATAGCCTTCGAAACTCGCCTGTATACAATTTTTTTAGCGTATAATCGTGCGTTTAGTTCATAATACTTATTCTAGGAGTCAAATTGAAGATTATCTTAAAGTAAATTGATGTCATTTTAAAACTTATTTTTCAAAACTAATTTTGATTAAGTATGTTACGCCACTGCGAGGAATTTTTTAAAAGTTCATTGACATTTGACGCATGTTTGACAAGTTGATGTATTCGTAACCTTGGATTGATTATATTCTTTGCATGTCTGGGGGAAGAAACAATTATTTTCGCAATTATCGTAAATTATAATCTGAACACAACAAATAATTAGAATTATTTCGAAATTAATGACAAATGCGAGATTAAAAATAGTATTTATACATGGCATTAAAAAAAAAATCAATACATTTCAATAGAATTAATATGTCAGTGATAAATACTCCTTATCTAAAGTTATAATTTAAAAATCCATTGCAGTCGTCTCATGAGGTCAATGCACCTAGAAAACTATAACTTGAACAGGTTTTATACACCCATCTTCCATTGTTTAAGTGCACATCAATAAATTGCAATAGTTTGAAGAAAATTTAGATTTAAAAGAGGAAAAATGAGATTAGTAATATTAGAAACAAGTGCTTATGTTGCAGAATGGTCTGCAAAATATGTAATGAAACGGATAAATGATTTTAAACCAGGTCCAAACAAGCTTTTCGCATTAGGATTACCTACAGGTAAATTATATTAAAATTTTACTATATTATTGTATTACATATACTATTTAGGTAGCACACCATACGGGATGTATCAAAAATTAATCGAATTCTATAAAGCCGGAAAAGTCTCTTTTAAATACGTTAAAACGTTTAACATGGACGAATATGTAAATTTACCGAGAGATCACCCGGAAAGTTATCATTATTACATGTGGAATAATTTCTTTAAACATATTGATATCGACCCGAAAAATGTTCATATATTAGACGGAAATGCAACGGATTTAGTTCAGGAATGTAACGATTTCGAGCAGAAAATTTCCGAAGTTGGCGGAATCGAATTGTTTATTGGAGGTAAAATTATCTTCGATCGATTCGAATCATGTTAAAATTAATATAATGTATATTTATGCAGGTATCGGACCTGACGGTCATATCGCCTTCAACGAACCAGGTTCGTCGTTAGTATCGCGGACGAGAGTGAAAACGTTAGCTCAAGATACGCTCGAAGCGAATGCTAGATTTTTTGGGAACGATATCTCGAAAGTCCCGAAACAGGCTTTAACTGTCGGGGTTGGAACTGTAATGGACGCTAAAGAGGCGAGTTAATTTTATAAATTTGGTTTAAATGTTGTAAATTTTGGTATTTATAGGTGATGATTTTAATTACTGGTACGCATAAAGCGTTTGCTTTATATAAAGCTATCGAAGAAGGTGTTAATCACATGTGGACTGTGTCGGCTTTCCAGCAACATCCGCATACGCTTATGATTTGCGATGAGGATGCAACGCTTGAACTCAGAGTAAAAACCGTTAAATACTTTAAGGTATCCAATTTATTTCTTTCTAATAATTTTAGAACTACATTTTTTAAATAAATTTATTTATGGTGATGTACACACTTTTCTAAACAAACATTTCTTTAAATTGTGTATAGCTATTGGCATATAAGTTGGTGAAAGGTAGCTAAAATTTGATGGTCATAGTAGTCAAGAATCACTCGATTCATTGAGGGTCCAAGTTTTTAAAGAGTTTTAAAGAATTTTTAATATCTCGAACATGACTAAATTCCCGAAATTTTGCCTCAACTCTGCTTATCATACTTTGGTTAATAGGTGGCTGTTCAGAGTAAACATCTTATCTCTGACATCGTATCTGTTTTTTGAGACGCCCTATATACATATATATATATATATAATATTATTATTTAAAATGTATAAATACAATAGGTGCCAGCTTACATATGTGCTAGTAATTATTTTCTATATTTAAAGATGATTCCAGTAGCACTTTAGTATGTTTTTATACACATTTCATGCTGTACAAGGTCGACTGCATCCATTATTTATAAATTACGATTTTTATTACATACAAAACAAACATAATAGCTTCTGTACGACGTTAATGACCAATAAAATATGTAAATTACATAACATGCAATAATAATTGTTTGCCACTCATATTTCTGCGGTGATGGATTACAAAAGGTGTCGGTTTTTTTATTCTAGATATTTTTCTACAAAATTTTAATTTAATAAGAACAACAATACTTCATATAATTATCTGTTTTAGGCGCTAGGATTAAAACCAATTATAGTAGGACAATTCTAACTCTAAATGAATACGCTTTGAAATAAAACCTCTTCTTATATAGTTATTAATATTTTGCGAGCATGTGTATTGGTTCTTTGGGATTTTAACCGTGTTTGTATTACATGTTAATTTGTACCTGATTTGTGATGTAATGTTTTAATTTCAAACGCAGGCCCTTAGCGCTGTACACCATAAATTGATCGAAGAAGATATTCCCCTCGAACAGTATCGGACGATTCATTAACGGTACAATTTTCATATCTATCTATTGCTTTTACAATTTAATGTTATCAGCCCTTTTTATAATATAGTTGAAATGTTTTTAAATAATGTTGGTTTTGTTACAGGATCTAACGAAACTCCATAATCAACTGATTGAGTCTTAAAAATGGCATTTTATAATAAAATTTGATTAATTCCATTTATATACATATTTTTTTAATTTTATGCTTAGCAAGTTGTATAATCTTATATTTGGACTATATTTTTATATTTTCTACGAATAAAATGCTATTAAGAAATGTTTTTTTTTTTGAATATTAAATCAACCCCCTGATCGCAATTACTGAACGCATTTTAATTTAAATTTTTGAACGTACCTCTAATTTGACAGTTTTATATTTATAGTTATCTACTTTATCATCTGATTTAGACAAGACGTTTTGTTGATAGTTATTTAACATAACCTCAATTATTCGATTTAATTTCATCTAAGACGCATTTTTAAATAATTAAATTTAATCCAAAAATGACACATTTACCACAAAGCCGTGTTAGAACGATAATGAAAACAGCAGATGGTGCCGATAATATAGGTAAAGAGGCTGTCCTTTTAAGTACACGAGCGACGGTGAGTTTCACATCTTTCATTTAAATTAAATTAAATTAGATTTTTATTTTACTTCAGGAAATGTTTATTAAATTACTAGTAAAAGAAGGCTATCGCAACACGAATTGTGCTAAAAAGCTCAACTACAATAATCTGGTTAACGTTATCCATAATACATCGAGGTTCGAATTCCTCGAGATTGTTATCCCGAAGAAAATAACTGTCCGGCAGTATAAAGAATTGCTAGCGAAGAGGGAGAATCCCCAACGCGATAAAGGATCGTCAAGCGATGAGAATTCCGTTAGCGAAAGCGATGGGAATAATTCAGACGTAATCTCAGATTAATTAATACAGATATTGTAAGTGATTTCTTTAATTTTATTTATTTTTAATGCGTAAATGTATTAAATTAAGTCTACAAATAGGTTCAAAATAAAAGACGTTTAATATAATTTTATTATTTGAATAACCACTCATATTTACTAGATAAGTTACTATAAAGATACGTTCGAATACAGATTTCAGGTCGTTCTTTAATCTTGCGGACCAATTCAAGATAATCGTCCATCGATTCTGCGGGAATATCGAAATAACTTGACAGCAACCGTATCGCCACTAAACAAACCGGGATCGATGGAAGATCTTCGAGGAATTTTTTAATGAAGCGGAATCTATCTTCGAACTTGTTTCTGCTTAAAAATCTATATAACGAGTTTTCGAAAGTATCCAGCAAATAAGTGCTATAAGTCGATAGATATTCTTCTAATAAGGCGTGGATTCGTGGGACTACGATTTCTAAATTATAATTCGATTCAGCGTAAGCTACTAGGATTGAGAGATAAACCCGATGGGAGACATCGAAATCCGGGGTGAAACTATTGAACCAGACGTTCGATAATTTACGCACGAAACTAGGATCGATTTGGAATTCTAAGATATTATCGCAAAGTGGTGATAAAAATCTCGATTGTTTATAATCGATGGTGATGTTTGGATTTAATTTGTGGTAATCTTCGAATGATTGTAACACATAATCTAAAAGAGCTTTGCGTTTATCACCGCTGGTATAGAATACAAGATCCGTCCAGATATTGTTGTAATTATAATCATTAAACATTATTTCCGATAAGAATGACTGTATTTGCTCCTGGGTTAATTCATCTATTGTTTCTTTCGGTATAAGACGAAGGAGTTGAAATTTCTTTCGATTTATTTCAGAATCTTTATTGGATCCTAATTGAGCGTAAGCTTCTGGGATGTAGAGAGCTCTATACTGTTTAGGTACTTTATTAATTTCAAGAAGTAACTCGTGGGCCTCTTGGTCATCGCTATCAATTCCATGCATCGTAATCTTGATTAACTCCCAACATTTCCCAACCGGTATAGCTTGAGCGTATTCCAATGATTTCTTGAATAAAATAGTTTTAAGTGAGCGATTTTTTTCCGCGATAACTTGTTCTTGAATAAAATTACAAAATTCATCTAAACTAAATACAGTTTTACTCATATGGATGGTGTGTTTCCTCACGGAAACCGCTGAATTGTGTAATTGTATCAGGAAGGTTTTGGCGAGTTTTTCTGGTGTCTTCAAGATTGTGCTATAAACCGAGCCGAGGGCGTATTTCAAATAATCACCTTTACAAAATTTTGAAGCAATGTTTAAGCCATCTAAAGGACGTAGAAGTTTTTTAAGATTGCTCAAAATTGCCGGTAATAATTCGATGTTTTCGGGGGGGTGTGAAGGATTAATTTTACCATCTTCGGATGGTTTAAATTCGGCTGCAATCTTTAGAAATTCATCTTGGTTAATTACGGCTAAAATATCGATGGCGTTTATTTTAGATTGTACATCTTTGGCTCGTTCTATTTGATTAATACAGAAATTTGTTGTTATTTCTATTATGTGTTTGTGTGCGTATTCATCGAGTTTGTACACGAACAATTTGTGGGTTTTAATCGAAAGAATCGGTAGTATTAAGTGGAATTTATCAAGTATTTCATCTTTGTGATGGTGGAGGTACCAGGAAAATAAAGATTTATCCGAGAAAAATTTCGTTGGGTGTTGCCATGTGATTGGGTTCAAATCCTCGTAGCAAAATTTTACGTAGAACGTGATTAGTGGTAGCAAATCTGGTAGATATTGATCGGTTAATGATTTTATTATAGGTATAAAATGCGGGAATGGTATCTTATCTTCTGGATTTTTTGTATTATACTGGTGTATGAATTTTAAATACTTTAATATAAAGTTAGTACCAACGTTGATATCTTCAATTTCATCGATATATTTTTTAAGTTCTAAAAGGCAATGTTTGCTATGTTGGGGTATTTCTGGAAATATCTGATATAAATAATAATTCTGCAAACTTATTTCTAAATATCTCCGCATATGTTCAGAGATATCTAAATTATTATTTAATAAATGCCCGATTCGTTTACCTAAATAATAACTCTCATTAGCAGTTTCCTTCTGTGCAATTAATAATTTCTCGATAGCATCTATATAAGTCCAATGTTCTGGAGTGAGTGTTTCGAGATCTCCCCAATTTTGCAAACTGTTGAAGCATGTTTTTAAAATCTGTGTATCGTTTCTGTGTCGGTTTTCGCAATATTGTAGTGTTTTCAAGAGGTAATCCTCGTTTTTATGATAGGCACAGCTCCTTAAAAGCTTGTCTACCAATCTAATTCTCCTATTCATATCAGAAGTATGTTTAATTTTCTCTAATACACTGGGGAATGATACTTCTGGACGGTAAATATTGAAGAAATCTTCATTCTCTTCTATCTGAACTTCTAAAATATTATTGCGTAATTCTTCAGGCATTAGACGTAATATATTTTCCGTAAGCAGTTCCAATTTATCGTGTATATTACAACCGAATCTCTCCTTAAAGGCGTAATTTAAAAAATTATAATGTCTATCTCTGGATATGTAACGATAATATTCGGAAAATATTGAAGATAAATACGGCCTTCTATTACCGAGGAAATACCAGCTTTCATCTTCAGGTGAATTGTTTTTAATGAATGTTTCGAATAATTTGGAATTTTTTTTCCAAACTTGATACATAATCCTTCGTTTGAGCTTCACAGGATACTCTTTTCGTTTATCAACCAGAAAATGTTGGTGCTCTTTGATGATCTTCCTAGTCGATCGTTTACCGCAATTCGAAACAATTTTATATTTCTCACTTAGCTTCCAAAACAATTCTTCATCTCTTTTAAACATAATTTTTAATAGTTTGATTTTATCACACAATTTTACTTTCGAATTGGATTGAGTGCGATCGAGATAATAATCTAAGAAATTTGGATCCTTCCTCAGTATCGCTTCGACTTGTTTGAAACTTAAAATCAAATTATATTTCTCCATCTTCTCTTTAACGAGAGGAATCGAACACGATCCCAACAAAACGCTAGCGGATACGATCTCGTATTTATCCTCGATGGCCTCGAAGTATTCATCGGCGAGTTTCTCGTCGAATAAATTCTTGGATATCCTGTTTAACACTTTCATCCGCGTCGAATACGATAGATTAGGAAGGATGTTGACCAGCTCGTTCGGCGTTATATCCTTGAAGGTCTCCTTAAAGAACGTCCAGTTTTTTAAGATGTTCGAAACGTAAAGGGAATTCGCGTTGGTTTTTAAGATCTCCATGATTTTATCGTACATCTGGTATCGCATTAATAAATCGATTTTGAATGATATTTCTAACTTGTTTCTGGGATGCAAATTCGCGATTAACTCACGCCTGACATCCTCTTGAGTTATCTTATTGTCGATTTCGTTGATTAATGCGTTGAAGTTTTTCTTGCTTTGTGCAACGGGGGAGTTCCATAAATTATAGAATTTTTCGGTGAATTCTGCCTGGATATCCATGTTGGGTTATCTGTTGGAATATTAAAAGATTATATGTTGAAATATATTTTAAATTGTAAAAAAAAAATTGAAATTTGCTTGCGCACATAAACAATTATGTAAAATTATGTACAGGATGTTTGAAGTCATATTAAAGCAGGGATATGATAATATAATATAATATAACAAATACCAAGTCCCAACGACCTGAGAACCGATATTTTTGCACGATGACCGACAATCTCTTCAAAAAATGCAATCATTCTATCACCCAATCGAAAGATACGAACAAAACTCAATACAAAAATCGATCCTTTTTTCCGGTGCCGGTAACATCTGATGAAATAAAAGGCATAATCCAGTGGTTTGCGTGCAATAAACTTCTTCTTAATGAAGAACAGACCACCCAATTAGTTTTTACATCTAAGCGAAATAAAACGTTTAAGGGCGCTGGGTCAGCTAAGCTTCTAAAAACGATTCTAGACACCGGATTAACTTGGAGAAATGAAGTCGATACGAAAGCTATCCTCTGTACTCTATGCCATACGAAGAATTCGCTCAATTACGAACAAAGAGACAGCAATAATAGCCTACCAGGCACTTTTTCACTCTAGAATGACTTATAGCATTCAATTATGGGGAGAATCTGCGAATGCAAACGACATCTTTGTCTTGCAGAAAAAAGCTTCACGAGATACCACACTGAAGACCGTTATTTATAAAAAAATTGAATAATGTCACTACCATCAACGTATACAGGGTTTTCAAACTTAAGTCGGCACTATTGCTAACTTTGTTATTATTGGAGCTACAAAGTTGGTTAAATAGGCAAACTAGTGTAGTTTTTCAAGCAAATTACAATGGCATTAAAAAAAATAATTGACGTACTGGGTCGCGTGATATTGTGAAAAACGTAATTTTTTTAAATGGGACACCCAGTATACAGTTCTCACGGTCGACAAAAAAAATTTAATTCTAAACAAAAACTTTCCTATGAACTTTTATCCTAAAGTTCATAGGATCAATAACAGAGTTCAAAATTCGATTGTTTTGCAAATGTCATCAACATTGAAATATTGCATTAAACCTCTGTCAGTAAGCAATTAACATTTTGTGTTTATTGATGAAAAAATGCCTTTCACGCATTTAGAAAAATGTGATATGATGGAATGTTATATCGTTTGTAATAAAAATTCCCTGCAAGCTCGTGAACGTTACGGTGTTTTATTTCCTACGCGCAACTTGCCAGATCGAAGGTACTTTTTACTTTTGTACCGTAAGTTTCGATCAAATGAAAATGTGTTCAAGAAAACCAGAACCAAAAAACAATTTATAATAAGTGAAGCAACTGAAATTAACGTCTTAGCTTTCTTTGAAGCTAATCCTAATAATGCAATTAATGATTTAACGGAAGAAAGTGGACTATCTTTGGGAACTATTCACAATATTCTAAAAAAACATAAGTTTGTGCCGTTCAGATACAGACCTATTCAGACGCTGGTACCGGGAGATCAAGAAAGACGGACTCAGTTCTGTCAGTGGTACATTAATCAAGTTAGACTTAACGATAATTCTTGGCGTTTGGTTCTTTGGAGTGACGAATCAAATTTCTCCAACAGGGAGAACAGCCACTATTGGAGTCGAGAAAACCCGATGCTTTTCCGTCCTTGTAATCCGCAGAGACGCTTTAGTGTTAATGTTTGGTGCGGCTTGATTGATTCAAGAATTGTAGGCCCCGTATTTTATCAAGGTGCATTAACTGGCGAGAGGTATGTCGAAATGTTAATCGCTACCCTTGGAGAATTCCTGGATGACCTGAATTTAATGGATAGACAACAGATATTCTTTCATCAAGATGGCGCTCCTGCCCATAATGTTCGCCAAATTCATAACTTATTACATGACCTTTTTGATGGCCGATATCTATCAATTAACGGGCCTATTCGTATGCCTCCCCGATCACCGGACATAACACCTTTGGATTTCTTCTTTTGGGGATTTGTGAAAAGTGCAGTGTATGAAAGACGGTATGATACTCTTGAAGATCTCCAGCAAAGCATCAGCCATGCTATTAATAATATTGATGGTAGAATCATTGCTAAGGCTACTAGAAGCGTTAACAGGCGGGTTCAAAAGTGCTTGGAGCAAGAGGGTGATGTTTTTGAGCATCTACTCTGAATTTAAAATTTCTTGTTTTTTTTATTTTCGAAACTAATAAAATAACTTAAAATAAACAATACTGTTTTTAGTTTCTGTAAAAACAATCATCAATAACTCGGTTATTATTGACTTTAGGATAAAAGTTCATAGGAAAGTTTTTGTTCAGAATTAAATTTTCTGTCGACCGTGAGAACTGTATACTGGGTGTCCCATTTAAAAAAATTACGTTTTTCACAATATCACGTGACCCAGTACGTCAATTATTTTTTTTTAATGCCATTGTAATTTGCTTGAAAAACTACACTAGTTTGCTTATTTAACCAACTTTGTAGCTCCAATAATAACAAAGTTAGCAATAGTGCCGACTTAAGTTTGAAAACTCCCATTCACGGAACTGGTTCGTTAGAACTTTGTGATGTTCTTGAAACTCAACATTTCTGAAAACTTGTAATTATAAATGATATCATCTGGACTCATCAGCGAAATTATTTGCGCCATTATACCACTTCCGGTCTACCGGAAGTTGGCGTCAACTTCCTTAATTTAAATAGCATAGTATATTTTTTATTCGTTTTTTTTTGTATCGGGCATACGATTCTGCACCAAAACTTACTAAGACACCCTATGTCAAAAATTAGCCGTTTTTGAGTTATTCAATTTTTTTCAAAATATAGGGCTAATTGCAACGTCATGTTCAAAATTCTGTACTTCTGAAGGCATTGCAGCTAAAGACATCATGTTATTAGCCGAAATACCATACATCAAATTTACGTCCTAAAATTTATCATAATTTATACAGGGTCGTCAAAAATTAACATTTATTTCAACCAACTTTACGTTCGATAAAAGTCACGTTTTTTAATGGAACATCCTATATATTATTGCATTTTTGAATACACTTATTAATTATCTATCATTGATTATCAGACATATTAGCTTCTATCTGTTACGGTTTTCGAGTTATTAGAGATTTCCTAATGAAAGTCCGAAAAATACGCCTTTTTAATGCATTTAAAGTCTCAGTAATCCGTGAATGTTAAAATAATTGATATTGTATTTGTACTATAAATGCACATAGTTGATATCTGTCAAGCAAAATTGCAAATGAAATACATTACAGAAAAGAAATGATATTTTAGATTTATGTTTCGGAGTTTTCTTAGCCGTGCAATGCAGTGTACATTGGGCAAACTAAACAATATTTACAAGACAGAATTAGGCAACATAAAAATTAAAAAAAAAAATAATTTGGATATCTATCGTCAAATAGTGTACAGGGTGTCCAATTTTCGATGGTTTTGGGGGGTATCTCCCTTATTCGTAAAGATAGAGAGTTGCGGTTTTCGCATTACTTGCTACTTTTTTGTGAAACGAAAGATGAACAAAATTTTTATAGCTCACTTCGTTTTCGAGATACAGGGTGATTTTGAAAATATTCAGTATCTCAGTTATCGTTTAACTTATCGAAAAGGTAAAAAATGTTTTTTATGCAGTTTTTTACGTAAACTCGAGTGGCGTAGATAGATTTCCGCTGAAGACTGTAATTTCTTAGATATTAGTCAAAGTTATGTTTTTTTTTCGTTTTATGGGACACCCTATATATTTTTTGTCGGTTTGGTTAAGCTTTTTACAAGCTTTTCAAAAATATATAACACTTTAGATATATTTGCATTTTAAATTTAAAATATAATTTTTTTGTTAGTAGGCCATGGCGAATAAAAAAACAACTGCTTCTTATGTCAATTTACGAGTTTTAGGTGGTTTATGTCAGAATATTCATTGTTTATTTTTATATTTATTATTTACCGTTTTGTGTTAGAATTTTAAGAAACTTTTCTTTATCATGGGCGACAACGCGGTCTTCGAAAATAATGAAAAGTTCGACATGCTTGTTACTTATATCCAATGTAACGAAAACGCAGACGAGGCATTGGAATTATATTTCAACAGGTAATAAAATAAATATATATATATTTTTTTCCATTTTACTTAAATCACATGATGATATCCCTGTAGATATCCAGAAAGAAGGCAACCACATAAAAGGATTTTTTTAAGACTAAAGTCGAATTTAATCGAACACGGATCGTTCGTTAAACCCCGGCCTAAAAGCTACAACAAGGAAAATCGTGTGATTGATGAAATAAATATATTGGCTTCTGTTGAATCAATTCCAACCAGTTCTTGTAGACAAATAGAAGATTCCGTCGGAGTTATTAAATCACGAGTTCAAACAATTTCAAAAAAAAAAACAAATCTAAACCGTATTTACATCCTGGTGACGCACAATGACGGATAGAGTTTTGTAATTGGTATTTGCAAATGGTTAACATAGAAAATAATTTTGAAAGAATCGTCATATGGTCAGATGAGGCGCACTTTACCAGTGCTGGTATACTAAACCGGCAGAATAGTAGATTTTGGTCACAGGAAAATAACTATGTTATACTCGTATTTCCACGTGAACGGCAAGGCAGATTTGGCTTTAATGTTTCATGTTTTATTCTCGGAAGTAAAACCGTATATAGTATATTCGAAGGCAGCCTTACTGCGAATAAGTACCTCGACTTTCTGGAGAACGTTGTGCCGGAAATAATTGAAGATGCTTCTTTGGCGCGCTTTAATAACTTGTTTTTGCAGCAAGACGGAGCGCCTGCTCGTAATGCGCAAATTGTAAGAACATATCTTGACAATAACTTTCCAGGTCACTAGATTGGAGCAAATGGACCCATAAGATGGGCGCCAAGGTCACCGGATCTATCCGTTCTGGATTTTTTCTTGTGGCGATATCTACAAAACAAGATTTATAAGGTGCAAATCAAACACTGCAAGAATTAAGGAATGCTACTGAAGAGGCCTTTAGAAACTTACAGGCGCGGCCATTTATTATTTTGAATGTCTTAAGGCGCATACGCACTATGTGTGAAACTTGTGTAAGATATAATGGGGAACAATTTGAACAATATTTATAAAAACATAATTATTTTTATTATTATTCTAAATTCTTAAATTCCTTGTAAAATTAACTTCTGTGTTTTACTTTTGTAAGTTATTATGTAGTTATTAATTAGAATTTTCATTCAAATGCAAATATATCTAAAGTGATATATATTTTTGAAAAGCTTGTAAAAAGCTCAACCAAACCACCAAAAAATATATAGGATGTCTCATTAAAAAAAAAAATAACTTTGACTAATATCTAAAAAATTACAGTCTTCAGTGGAAATCCATCTATGCCACCGGAGTCTACGTAAAAAACTGCGTAAAAAACATTTTTTACCTTTTCGATAAGTTAAACGATAACTGAGATACGAGGGAGGTTCCAAAATGCAATATTTTCAAAATCATCATGTATCTCGAAAACGAAGTGAGCTATGAAAATTTTGTTCGCGGCATCTTTCGTTTCACAAAAAAGTAGCAAAGTAATACGAAAACCGCAACTCTCTATCTTTACGAATAAGTGACCCATACCTCCCTTACAGGGGGAGGGAGGAGGAAAGGTTCAATGAGTATTTTGTGTCCATAAATATCTTTTTGTATGATTTTATTTATTCAAGTAAAAGAGGGAGAGGGGAGGCGATTGGTGACCGAGGACATCATCAGCCGAGAATATTTATGGGTTAAAGGGGTGAATACCAATTTTGCTGAATCCTGATAAGATATTCTGCCTCGATAGGGCAGCATCAAGATCTAGATTAGTATTGAAACAATATGCACACCATGTTCTTTAGCAACTGGAATGGCATCGATGTTCACATGGCTCTCATGATTGAGCAAAAATGGGGAGGTATGGGTCGACTCAAATCTCTCACACTTTCCTGACTCGTACCTCCTCGCATAGAGACGTTCAACGTAAATGCGCCTCTTTTCGTAACACATGCCTTTTAGGTTAGTTATTTTTTACCTTTTCGATAAGTTAAACGATAACTGAGATACGAGGGGGGTTCCAAAAAACAGTAATGCGAAAACCGCAACTCTCTATCTTTACGAATAAGTGAGATATCCCCTAAAACCATCGAAAATTGGACACCCGGTACATGTACTATTCATAATCCTATTACATTCTCCATTAATGGAGAATAAATCTAAAATGTCGTTTCTTTTTTGTAATGTATTTCATTTGTTATTTTACTTGACAGATATAATCTATAGTCGAATTTTTGGAACTTGTCCGTTACGTCATGAGTAATGTCAGTATGAATCGACTCATATATCATATTGACATTTCTCTCTAATGTACGTTAAATGTCGGTTATGAATATTTTATGTTATATCTTTGTTTAATTACGCTGTTAATGACGTAACTGATAGGATCCAAAAATTCGACTGTGTATATTTATAGTACAAATGCAATATCAATTATTTTGACATGAACTTAATTTTGGACGATCCTGTATAAATTATGATAAATTTTAGAACGTAAAACGTTGATGTATGCTATTTTGGGCTAATAACATACCGAATATGAGGTCTTTAGCGACAATGCCTTCAGAAATACACAATTTTGAACATAAAGTTGCAGTTGGGCCTATATTATTTGAAAACAATTGAATAACTCAAAAACGGCTGATTTTTGACATAGGGTGTCTTAGTAAGTTTTGATGCAGAATTGTATGACCGATACAAAACACTCGTAAAAGATATATCATGCTATTTAAATTAAGAAAGTAACAAAAATTTTAAACACCCTGTATAATGTTACAGAGAAGAACTTCACACAATATCAGCTGTGCGTATGCAAAATTTCATTCGTCTCTTTCACTCCTACGTGACGTAATATCACTATAAAGTAAGATCGGTATCTGTCACTTTTTCTCTTTAATTGCGAATAACTCAGGAGGAATGGTATTTAGGTATAGGGTATGATACATGAAATATGTGTAAAATTTATCGTAGAAGCTGAATTTATCAATTATTTTATAGCATGCTATTTAAAAAATCGAATTTGATGCCCACTTCCGGTTAACCGGAAGTGATATTTATTCAAAAATATTTTCACGTGATAGTTCATATTCGACCGTATCCAACTGCAAAATTTTGTTTTAAAATTCCGTTCCGTTTTTGTATAATAGTTTTAATAGGCCATTCTCACCAATCACCCTGTATATTGATTAAATTTATTTTTGAAATGATCATTTTTTTTTACTTACCTGTTACTTTTTCCTTATATTTTAAATGCACTTCGTATATGATAATCACACATTGGAAATAGATGCACAATTTTGTATTATTATCATTTATAAAACTATCTTCTTTTTTGTATAATACGTTGATTTAAGATATAATTGTGGAAACTAAAAAATTTCTCATATTAAGATAATGAATATTATGTTATCACTCATATTCTAGTGTGGTAGGGCTACAAATATAGATTATTTTAGATTAGATTACGTTTTATTTCGTTAAACTAAATCTCTAATTATTTTGTAGGTAAAATAACATTAGGTAATTATTCAGAGCTGTATTGTATATTGAAATCTATGACATATATTATAAATATGGGTTTTAATACACAATTCAGGCCTATCTTTAATCTTACGAACTACCGTGAAATACTCATCCAATGCTTCCTTTGGAATATCAAATTGACGTGATAATAACCGTATTGACACTAAACAAACTGGTACCGAAGAAAAATCCCCCAAAAATGCTTTGATGAAAACGAACCTATCTTCGAACTTTTTCGTTTCCAAAAAAGTATACAACGTATTTTCGAAACTAAGTAATAAATAACCATCGTAAGTTATTAAATATTCTTGAAGCAATTTGTTGATTTTACCCCCTAAAATTTGTAAATTATAACCAGACTCAGCGTAAGCAACTATAAAAGATAGATAAATACGATTGGATACATCAATTTCCGGGTTAAAACTCCTCAACCAGAGATTTGAAAATTTCCGCACTAAAGAAGCATCGAGTCGAAAAGCTAGGGCACCTCCGCAGAGTGGTGATAAAAATTTGGAAACTTTATGATAGATAGATTCATCCGGATTAGATCTGTGATATTCTTCGAATCTTTTTAAGGCGTAATCTAAAAGGGCGTGTTGTTTCTCACCGCTAGAATGGAATATAAGACTCGTCCAGATGTCGTTGCGTGTGAGGTGAGGATTAAAAATTACTTCCGACATGATCGTCAGTAATAAATCTTGATTTAATTCGTCTATAATTTCGACGGGTGATAGTCGGATGAGCTCATATTTCTTCTGGTTAATTGAAGGATCTTTGTTCGAACTCAATTGAGCGTAAGCTTCTGGGATGTATAGGGATCTATATTTTGGGGGAATTTTGCTAATTTCAAGGAGTAAATCGTGAACGCGAATGTCATTTTTATTGATCCCGTGTATTGTGATCTTGATTAATTCCCAACATTTATCGACAGGCATGATTTGAGCGTACTCTAACGATTTCTTGAATAAAATAGTTTTAAGCGAGCGATTTTTTTCAGCGATAACTTGTTCTTTAATAAAATTGGAAAATTCATCTAATCCGCATATAATTTTATTAATATGGATGGTGTGTTTTCTTGGGGAAACCGCTGAATTGTGTAATTGTATCAGGAAGGTTTTGGCGACTTTTTCGGGCGTCCTCAATATTGTGCTGTAAACCGAGGTGAGGGCGTATTTCAAATAATCACCTTTACAAAATTTTGAAGCTATATTTAAGCCATCTAAAGGACGTATAAGTTTTTTAAGATTACTCAAAATTGCCGGTAATAATTCGATATTTTCGGGGGGTGTGAAGGATTAATTTTACCATCTTCGGATGGTTTAAATTCGGCTGCAATCTTTAGAAATTCATCCTGGTTAATTACGGCTAAAATATCGATGGCGTTTATTTTAGATTGTACATCTTTGGCTCGTTCTATTTGATTAATACAGAAATTTGTTGTTATCTCTATTATGTGTTTGTGTGCGTATTCATCGAGTTTGTACACGAACAATTTGTGGGTTTTAATCGAAAGAATCGGTAGTATTAAGTGGAATTTATCAAGTATTTCATCTTTGTGATGGTGGAGGTACCAGGAAAATAAAGATTTATCCGAGAAAAATTTCGTTGGGTGTTGCCATGCGATTGGGTTCAAATCCTCGTAGCAAAATTTTACGTAGAACGTGATTAGTGGTAGCAAATCTGGTAGATGTTGGTCGAATAATGATTTTAATATTGGTAAAATATGCGAGAATGGTATCTTATCTTCAGGATTTTTTATATTATACTGATGTATGAATTTTAAATACCTTAACATGATCCTGTTAGAGACGTTTGCATCTTTAATTTCATCGATGTACTTTTTAAATTCTAAAAGGCAATACTTTCGATGCTGAGGTATTTCGGTAAATATATCAAATAAATAAGGTGTCTCTATAACTATTTCTAAACACCTACACATCTGTTCGTGAATATCTAAATTATGATTTAATAAATGCCCGATTCGTTTACTTAAAAAGAAGCTCTCATTAATATTTTTCTGTTGTATAATTAATATTTTCTGGATAGCATCTATATGAGTCCAATGTTCTATGCTGAGTGTTTCGAGGTTTTCCCAAGTTTTCAAGTCGCGGAAAAAACGTTTTAAAGCCTGGTTATCATTTCGGTGACGTTTCTCGACGTATTGTAGCGTTTTTAAAAGGTAATCTGCGTTTTTATTATAGACACAAGTCTTTAAAAGCATCTCCACGTATTCAATTCTCGTATACATATCAGAAGCATGTTTGATTTTCTCTAATATAATGGGGAATGATATTTCTGGACGGCAAATGTTGAGGTAATCTTTGTCCCCTTCTATTTTAATTTTTAAAATATTATCGCGTAATTCCTCAGGCATTAAAGGTAATAAATTTTCACTAACCAATCCCAGATGATCGTGTATATTACAACCGAATCTCTCCTTAAAAGTGTCGTTTAAACAATTATATAGTTTATCTTCCGAAATGTAATTTTCATATACGGTCATTATTGTAGATAAATACCAACACATATCGTTAGGTGAATTATTTATAAGGAACTTCTTAAATAATTCTGGATTCTTTTTCCATTCCTGATACATAATTCTGTCCTTAAATTTCACAGGATATTCTTCACGTTTAATAGTTAGAAAATGTTGGTGCTCTTTGATGATCTTCCTAGTCAATCGTCGTCCACAATTCGAAATAATTTTATATTTTTCGTTTAATTTCCAAAACAATTCTTCATCTCTTTTAAAGATAATTTTCAATAGTTTGATTTTATCACACAATTTTACTTTCGAATTAGATTGAGTGCGATCGAGATAATAATCTAAGAAATTTGGATCCTTCCTCAGTATCGCTTCAACTTGTCTGAAACTTAAAATCAAATTATATTTCTCCATCTTCTCTTTAACGAGAGGAATCGAACACGATCCTAACAAAACGCTAGCGGATACGATCTCGTATTTATCCTCGACGGCCTCGAAGTATTCATCGGCGAGTTTCTCGTCGAATAAATTCTTGGATATCCTGTTTAACACTTTCATCCGCGTCGAATACGATAGATTAGGAAGGATGTTGACCAGCTCGTTCGGCGTTATATCCTTGAAGGTCTCCTTAAAGAACGTCCAGTTTTTTAAGATGTTCGAAACGTAAAGGGAATTCGCGTTAGTTTTTAAGATCTCCATGATGTTATCGTACATCTGGTATCGCATTAATAAATCGATTTTGAATGATATTTCTAGCTTGTTTCTGGGATGCAAATTCGCGATTAATTCACGCCTGACATCCTCTTGAGTTATTTTATTGTCGATTTCGTTGATTAATGCGTTGAAGTTTTTCTTGCTTTGTGCAACGGGGGCGTTCCATAGATTATAAAATTTTTCGGTGAATTCCTCTCGGATATCCATGTTGGATTACCTATAGGATTATTATTTTCCAATATTTCTAAAACTGTATATTAGTCGATTACGAGTTGATAATGATTTTTTACTTACTTGCAAATGTTTCCTTATTGGCGATAATCACACAAACGAAGTAGATGCACAATTTTGCATTATCATTTATAAAACTATCTGCTTTATTTTTTTAACACGTTAATTTAAGAATTAACTGTCGAAACTAAAAAAATATGAAATCTATGTCCTATGTTATCACTTACATTTATAAATAAAGATTATTTCAGATTAGATTACGATTTATTTCAGCAATAGATATAACTACAATACTATATACAGCTTGATTATTCATAATTTATTTCTGGGTTCAAAATTGCCAAATCTCAGCGACATGAGCCGATTTTTCTGCACTATGACGGACAATCTCCTCAAAAAATGCAATCATTCTACCACCCAATCGAAAGATACGAACAAAACTCAATACTAAAAACGATCCTTTTTTCTGGTACCAGTAACATCTGATCAAATGAGAGCCATGACCTCTCTAATATAGAGGTGAAAACGACCCAGATTTTCTTGATTATATCAAAACTGGTGATCGGACGTGATGCTTTAAATGCGACCGTGGAAAGACCAGCCAAAAACCACAAAAATTACACCTTCAGAAGTTATAAATTAAAAAATAAAAAAAATGATATTGCCCACAAGAAATTTGTTGCATAAGATGAAATAGTTAATGGAGGAATTTTACATCGTTTGGGGTCCGAGAATTGTGCGAGTTAGATCAGAATATCCAGCAAAAAAATAGCTGTTATTATTGCACGATAATGCATCACCTCACAAGTCCTTAAAAGTGGGAGTATTTTGTGTTCCCAAAAGTAAAAACTGTAATAAAAGAACACTTCTATGATAATGTTCCGGTTATTCGAGCAGTCGGTGTCACAGGTGCTATTAACTAACTCAAAATAATTAATATATGTATTTTTTGACCTTTATGTACTTATCTCTTAATTCCTGATTTATTTCCACTTAGAGGTCAATAAAACAATAAATAATTAAATACCAATTTATAAATTGGTATTTAATTATTTATTGTTTTATTGACCTCTAAGTGGAAATAAATCAGGAATTAAGAGAAAACTCAAAATAATAAACACAAACGCCTATTAATTGGTATGGCAACCCTCCACCTACACTGAACCAGACCAACTCAAGTAGATTTGATTCGATGTTCATTATTGTTCAATGAACTAAGTCGATTTGTCTTTCGCCTAAAATTAAAAAGAAAACTAATCCTACTAATCCGTTCTGTATTTATTCTTGTCTACCTAGAAATTTGAGACAAACGTTTTCATAAAAAAAAAAAGCGTAAGAACTGTCAAGAATAAGTGGGATCCGATCCTAGCAACACTCGACGACCTTCAAGACAATTTGGATGCATAGAAAGGTAAAAAAGTTTTTTTTTAATAAATATTTCTATAAATCAATAGCAATCATATTTTTAATCATGCAAAAATAAATCTCGTTTCTTGATATGATCCTAACAAAATTCTAATTCATTGTTTGAAACTTTTAAGCAGTAAAAATCATTTTTTACGGTGTCAATAGATATAAACGTCAAAATATTACTGACAGCTGTCATGTTGCAAAATATAGTTTTTGTTTTCAAATCTGATCGCTACAGCTGTCGTAATCCATTTGACAGTTGTAAAATTGTAAAAATGGTCATTGTTTAAATATATGGAGCAATATAATTTTTGACAGCTGTCAAATTGTTAGAATAATTAATTTTTACTATTTAGATACTTGTTAATTATTATCTTAATACTTTTGACGGCTGTCAAGTTGTAAAACCAATGATTTTTCAATTGTTTCGATAGTTGACAGCTGTCAAATTGTAAAAAATGTGATCTTCCGCACTTTCAGTATCTGTAATCAGTTTCAAAAGTGTTCATTTTTATATAATTCAAACAGACATAGCTCCAAAAAATATTTGACATCTATAAAATTGTAGTAACAATTAATTTTTCCTATTTTGATAGCTGTCAAACTGTAATCTTACAACTGTTTCGGCATTTGCACGAATTATGATTTTTTGAATCTTTTAAACAGTAAACATTCATTTTTTACGGTGTTAATCGATAAAAACGTCAAAATATTACTGACAGCTGTCATGTTGTAAAATATAGTTTTTTTTTCAAATCTGATCGCTACAGCTGTCGTAATCCATTTGACAGTTGTAAAATTGTAAAAATGGTCATTGTTTAAATATATGGAGCAATATAATTTTTGACAGCTGTCAAATTGTTAGAATAATTAATTTTTACTATTTAGATACTTGTTAATTATTATCTTAATACTTTTGACGACTGTCAAGTTGTAAAACCAATGATTTTTCAATTGTTTCGATAGTTGACAGCTGTCAAATTGTACAAAATGTGATCTTCCGTACTTTCAGTATCTGTAATCAGTTTCAAAAGTGTTCATTTTTATATAATTCAAACAGACATAGCTCCAAAAAAATATTTGACAGTTATAAAATTGTAGTAACAATTAATTTTTCCTATTTTGATAGCTGTCAAACTGTAATCTTACAACTGTTTCGGCATTTGCACGAATTATGATTTTTTGAATCTTTTATACAGTAAACGTTCATTTTTTACGGTGTCAATCGATAAAAACGTCAAAATATTACTGACAGCTGTCATGTTGCAAAATATAGTTTTTTTTTCAAATCTGATCGCTACAGCTGTCGTAATCCATTTGACAGTTGTAAAATTGTAAAAATGATCATTGTTTAAATATATGGAGCAATATAATTTTTGACAGCTGTCAAATTGTTAGAATAATTAATTTTTACTATTTAGATACTTGTTAATTATTATCTTAATACTTTTGACGACTGTCAAGTTGTAAAACCAATGATTTTTCAATTGTTTCGATAGTTGACAGCTGTCAAATTGTACAAAATGTGATCTTCCGCACTTTCAGTATCTGTAATCAGTTTCAAAAGTGTTCATTTTTATATAATTCAAACAGACATAGCTCCAAAAAATATTTGACATCTATAAAATTGTAGTAACAATTAATTTTTCCTATTTTGATAGCTGTCAAACTGTAATCTTACAACTGTTTCGGCATTTGCACGAATTATGATTTTTTGAATCTTTTAAACAGTAAACATTCATTTTTTACGGTGTTAATCGATAAAAACGTCAAAATATTACTGACAGCTGTCATGTTGTAAAATATAGTTTTTTTTTCAAATCTGATCGCTACAGCTGTCGTAATCCATTTGACAGTTGTAAAATTGTAAAAATGGTCATTGTTTAAATATATGGAGCAATATAATTTTTGACAGCTGTCAAATTGTTAGAATAATTAATTTTTACTATTTAGATACTTGTTAATTATTATCTTAATACTTTTGACGACTGTCAAGTTGTAAAACCAATGATTTTTCAATTGTTTCGATAGTTGACAGCTGTCAAATTGTACAAAATGTGATCTTCCGTACTTTCAGTATCTGTAATCAGTTTCAAAAGTGTTCATTTTTATATAATTCAAACAGACATAGCTCCAAAAAAATATTTGACAGTTATAAAATTGTAGTAACAATTAATTTTTCCTATTTTGATAGCTGTCAAACTGTAATCTTACAACTGTTTCGGCATTTGCACGAATTATGATTTTTTGAATCTTTTATACAGTAAACGTTCATTTTTTACGGTGTCAATCGATAAAAACGTCAAAATATTACTGACAGCTGTCATGTTGCAAAATATAGTTTTTTTTTCAAATCTGATCGCTACAGCTGTCGTAATCCATTTGACAGTTGTAAAATTGTAAAAATGATCATTGTTTAAATATATGGAGCAATATAATTTTTGACAGCTGTCAAATTGTTAGAATAATTAATTTTTACTATTTAGATACTTGTTAATTATTATCTTAATACTTTTGACGACTGTCAAGTTGTAAAACCAATGATTTTTCAATTGTTTCGATAGTTGACAGCTGTCAAATTGTACAAAATGTGATCTTCCGCACTTTCAGTATCTGTAATCAGTTTCAAAAGTGTTCATTTTTATATAATTCAAACAGACATAGCTCCAAAAAATATTTGACATCTATAAAATTGTAGTAACAATTAATTTTTCCTATTTTGATAGCTGTCAAACTGTAATCTTACAACTGTTTCGGCATTTGCACGGATTATGATTTTTTGAATCTTTTATACAGTAAACATTCATTTTTTACGGTGTCAATCGATAAAAACGTCAAAATATTACTGACAGCTGTCATGTTGCAAAATATAGTTTTTTTTTTCAAATCTGATCGCTACAGCTGTCGTAATCCATTTGACAGTTGTAAAATTGTAAAAACGGTCATTGTTGAAATATATGGAGCAATATAATTTTTGACAGCTGTCAAATTGTTAGAATAATTAATTTTTACTATTTAGATACTTGTTAATTATTATCTTAATACTTTTGACGACTGTCAAGTTGTAAAACCAATGATTTTTCAATTGTTTCGATAGTTGACAGCTGTCAAATTGTACAAAATGTGATCTTCCGTACTTTCAGTATCTGTAATCAGTTTCAAAAGTGTTCATTTTTATATAATTCAAACAGACATAGCTCCAAAAAATATTTGACAGTTATAAAATTGTAGTAACAATTAATTTTTCCTATTTTGATAGCTGTCAAACTGTAATCTTACAACTGTTTCGGCATTTGCACGAATTATGATTTTTTGAATCTTTTATACAGTAAACGTTCATTTTTTACGGTGTCAATCGATAAAAACGTCAAAATATTACTGACAGCTGTCATGTTGCAAAATATAGTTTTTTTTTCAAATCTGATCGCTACAGCTGTCGTAATCCATTTGACAGTTGTAAAATTGTAAAAATGATCATTGTTTAAATATATGGAGCAATATAATTTTTGACAGCTGTCAAATTGTTAGAATAATTAATTTTTACTATTTAGATACTTGTTAATTATTATCTTAATACTTTTGACGACTGTCAAGTTGTAAAACCAATGATTTTTCAATTGTTTCGATAGTTGACAGCTGTCAAATTGTACAAAATGTGATCTTCCGTACTTTCAGTATCTGTAATCAGTTTCAAAAGTGTTCATTTTTATATAATTCAAACAGACATAGCTCCAAAAAAATATTTGACAGTTATAAAATTGTAGTAACAATTAATTTTTCCTATTTTGATAGCTGTCAAACTGTAATCTTACAACTGTTTCGGCATTTGCACGAATTATGATTTTTTGAATCTTTTATACAGTAAACGTTCATTTTTTACGGTGTCAATCGATAAAAACGTCAAAATATTACTGACAGCTGTCATGTTGCAAAATATAGTTTTTTTTTCAAATCTGATCGCTACAGCTGTCGTAATCCATTTGACAGTTGTAAAATTGTAAAAATGATCATTGTTTAAATATATGGAGCAATATAATTTTTGACAGCTGTCAAATTGTTAGAATAATTAATTTTTACTATTTAGATACTTGTTAATTATTATCTTAATACTTTTGACGACTGTCAAGTTGTAAAACCAATGATTTTTCAATTGTTTCGATAGTTGACAGCTGTCAAATTGTACAAAATGTGATCTTCCGCACTTTCAGTATCTGTAATCAGTTTCAAAAGTGTTCATTTTTATATAATTCAAACAGACATAGCTCCAAAAAATATTTGACATCTATAAAATTGTAGTAACAATTAATTTTTCCTATTTTGATAGCTGTCAAACTGTAATCTTACAACTGTTTCGGCATTTGCACGAATTATGATTTTTTGAATCTTTTAAACAGTAAACATTCATTTTTTACGGTGTTAATCGATAAAAACGTCAAAATATTACTGACAGCTGTCATGTTGTAAAATATAGTTTTTTTTTCAAATCTGATCGCTACAGCTGTCGTAATCCATTTGACAGTTGTAAAATTGTAAAAATGGTCATTGTTTAAATATATGGAGCAATATAATTTTTGACAGCTGTCAAATTGTTAGAATAATTAATTTTTACTATTTAGATACTTGTTAATTATTATCTTAATACTTTTGACGACTGTCAAGTTGTAAAACCAATGATTTTTCAATTGTTTCGATAGTTGACAGCTGTCAAATTGTACAAAATGTGATCTTCCGTACTTTCAGTATCTGTAATCAGTTTCAAAAGTGTTCATTTTTATATAATTCAAACAGACATAGCTCCAAAAAAATATTTGACAGTTATAAAATTGTAGTAACAATTAATTTTTCCTATTTTGATAGCTGTCAAACTGTAATCTTACAACTGTTTCGGCATTTGCACGAATTATGATTTTTTGAATCTTTTATACAGTAAACGTTCATTTTTTACGGTGTCAATCGATAAAAACGTCAAAATATTACTGACAGCTGTCATGTTGCAAAATATAGTTTTTTTCAAATCTGATCGCTACAGCTGTCGTAATCCATTTGACAGTTGTAAAATTGTAAAAATGATCATTGTTTAAATATATGGAGCAATATAATTTTTGACAGCTGTCAAATTGTTAGAATAATTAATTTTTACTATTTAGATACTTGTTAATTATTATCTTAATACTTTTGACGACTGTCAAGTTGTAAAACCAATGATTTTTCAATTGTTTCGATAGTTGACAGCTGTCAAATTGTACAAAATGTGATCTTCCGCACTTTCAGTATCTGTAATCAGTTTCAAAAGTGTTCATTTTTATATAATTCAAACAGACATAGCTCCAAAAAATATTTGACATCTATAAAATTGTAGTAACAATTAATTTTTCCTATTTTGATAGCTGTCAAACTGTAATCTTACAACTGTTTCGGCATTTGCACGGATTATGATTTTTTGAATCTTTTATACAGTAAACATTCATTTTTTACGGTGTCAATCGATAAAAACGTCAAAATATTACTGACAGCTGTCATGTTGCAAAATATAGTTTTTTTTTCAAATCTGATCGCTACAGCTGTCGTAATCCATTTGACAGTTGTAAAATTGTAAAAACGGTCATTGTTGAAATATATGGAGCAATATAATTTTTGACAGCTGTCAAATTGTTAGAATAATTAATTTTTACTATTTAGATACTTGTTAATTATTATCTTAATACTTTTGACGACTGTCAAGTTGTAAAACCAATGATTTTTCAATTGTTTCGATAGTTGACAGCTGTCAAATTGTACAAAATGTGATCTTCCGTACTTTCAGTATCTGTAATCAGTTTCAAAAGTGTTCATTTTTATATAATTCAAACAGACATAGCTCCAAAAAAATATTTGACAGTTATAAAATTGTAGTAACAATTAATTTTTCCTATTTTGATAGCTGTCAAACTGTAATCTTACAACTGTTTCGGCATTTGCACGAATTATGATTTTTTGAATCTTTTATACAGTAAACGTTCATTTTTTACGGTGTCAATCGATAAAAACGTCAAAATATTACTGACAGCTGTCATGTTGCAAAATATAGTTTTTTTTTCAAATCTGATCGCTACAGCTGTCGTAATCCATTTGACAGTTGTAAAATTGTAAAAATGATCATTGTTTAAATATATGGAGCAATATAATTTTTGACAGCTGTCAAATTGTTAGAATAATTAATTTTTACTATTTAGATACTTGTTAATTATTATCTTAATACTTTTGACGACTGTCAAGTTGTAAAACCAATGATTTTTCAATTGTTTCGATAGTTGACAGCTGTCAAATTGTACAAAATGTGATCTTCCGTACTTTCAGTATCTGTAATCAGTTTCAAAAGTGTTCATTTTTATATAATTCAAACAGACATAGCTCCAAAAAAATATTTGACAGTTATAAAATTGTAGTAACAATTAATTTTTCCTATTTTGATAGCTGTCAAACTGTAATCTTACAACTGTTTCGGCATTTGCACGAATTATGATTTTTTGAATCTTTTATACAGTAAACGTTCATTTTTTACGGTGTCAATCGATAAAAACGTCAAAATATTACTGACAGCTGTCATGTTGCAAAATATAGTTTTTTTTTCAAATCTGATCGCTACAGCTGTCGTAATCCATTTGACAGTTGTAAAATTGTAAAAATGATCATTGTTTAAATATATGGAGCAATATAATTTTTGACAGCTGTCAAATTGTTAGAATAATTAATTTTTACTATTTAGATACTTGTTAATTATTATCTTAATACTTTTGACGACTGTCAAGTTGTAAAACCAATGATTTTTCAATTGTTTCGATAGTTGACAGCTGTCAAATTGTACAAAATGTGATCTTCCGCACTTTCAGTATCTGTAATCAGTTTCAAAAGTGTTCATTTTTATATAATTCAAACAGACATAGCTCCAAAAAATATTTGACATCTATAAAATTGTAGTAACAATTAATTTTTCCTATTTTGATAGCTGTCAAACTGTAATCTTACAACTGTTTCGGCATTTGCACGAATTATGATTTTTTGAATCTTTTAAACAGTAAACATTCATTTTTTACGGTGTTAATCGATAAAAACGTCAAAATATTACTGACAGCTGTCATGTTGTAAAATATAGTTTTTTTTTCAAATCTGATCGCTACAGCTGTCGTAATCCATTTGACAGTTGTAAAATTGTAAAAATGGTCATTGTTTAAATATATGGAGCAATATAATTTTTGACAGCTGTCAAATTGTTAGAATAATTAATTTTTACTATTTAGATACTTGTTAATTATTATCTTAATACTTTTGACGACTGTCAAGTTGTAAAACCAATGATTTTTCAATTGTTTCGATAGTTGACAGCTGTCAAATTGTACAAAATGTGATCTTCCGTACTTTCAGTATCTGTAATCAGTTTCAAAAGTGTTCATTTTTATATAATTCAAACAGACATAGCTCCAAAAAAATATTTGACAGTTATAAAATTGTAGTAACAATTAATTTTTCCTATTTTGATAGCTGTCAAACTGTAATCTTACAACTGTTTCGGCATTTGCACGAATTATGATTTTTTGAATCTTTTATACAGTAAACGTTCATTTTTTACGGTGTCAATCGATAAAAACGTCAAAATATTACTGACAGCTGTCATGTTGCAAAATATAGTTTTTTTTTCAAATCTGATCGCTACAGCTGTCGTAATCCATTTGACAGTTGTAAAATTGTAAAAATGATCATTGTTTAAATATATGGAGCAATATAATTTTTGACAGCTGTCAAATTGTTAGAATAATTAATTTTTACTATTTAGATACTTGTTAATTATTATCTTAATACTTTTGACGACTGTCAAGTTGTAAAACCAATGATTTTTCAATTGTTTCGATAGTTGACAGCTGTCAAATTGTACAAAATGTGATCTTCCGCACTTTCAGTATCTGTAATCAGTTTCAAAAGTGTTCATTTTTATATAATTCAAACAGACATAGCTCCAAAAAATATTTGACATCTATAAAATTGTAGTAACAATTAATTTTTCCTATTTTGATAGCTGTCAAACTGTAATCTTACAACTGTTTCGGCATTTGCACGGATTATGATTTTTTGAATCTTTTATACAGTAAACATTCATTTTTTACGGTGTCAATCGATAAAAACGTCAAAATATTACTGACAGCTGTCATGTTGCAAAATATAGTTTTTTTTCAAATCTGATCGCTACAGCTGTCGTAATCCATTTGACAGTTGTAAAATTGTAAAAACGGTCATTGTTGAAATATATGGAGCAATATAATTTTTGACAGCTGTCAAATTGTTAGAATAATTAATTTTTACTATTTAGATACTTGTTAATTATTATCTTAATACTTTTGACGACTGTCAAGTTGTAAAACCAATGATTTTTCAATTGTTTCGATAGTTGACAGCTGTCAAATTGTACAAAATGTGATCTTCCGTACTTTCAGTATCTGTAATCAGTTTCAAAAGTGTTCATTTTTATATAATTCAAACAGACATAGCTCCAAAAAAATATTTGACAGTTATAAAATTGTAGTAACAATTAATTTTTCCTATTTTGATAGCTGTCAAACTGTAATCTTACAACTGTTTCGGCATTTGCACGAATTATGATTTTTTGAATCTTTTATACAGTAAACGTTCATTTTTTACGGTGTCAATCGATAAAAACGTCAAAATATTACTGACAGCTGTCATGTTGCAAAATATAGTTTTTTTTTTCAAATCTGATCGCTACAGCTGTCGTAATCCATTTGACAGTTGTAAAATTGTAAAAATGATCATTGTTTAAATATATGGAGCAATATAATTTTTGACAGCTGTCAAATTGTTAGAATAATTAATTTTTACTATTTAGATACTTGTTAATTATTATCTTAATACTTTTGACGACTGTCAAGTTGTAAAACCAATGATTTTTCAATTGTTTCGATAGTTGACAGCTGTCAAATTGTACAAAATGTGATCTTCCGTACTTTCAGTATCTGTAATCAGTTTCAAAAGTGTTCATTTTTATATAATTCAAACAGACATAGCTCCAAAAAAATATTTGACAGTTATAAAATTGTAGTAACAATTAATTTTTCCTATTTTGATAGCTGTCAAACTGTAATCTTACAACTGTTTCGGCATTTGCACGAATTATGATTTTTTGAATCTTTTATACAGTAAACGTTCATTTTTTACGGTGTCAATCGATAAAAACGTCAAAATATTACTGACAGCTGTCATGTTGCAAAATATAGTTTTTTTTTCAAATCTGATCGCTACAGCTGTCGTAATCCATTTGACAGTTGTAAAATTGTAAAAATGATCATTGTTTAAATATATGGAGCAATATAATTTTTGACAGCTGTCAAATTGTTAGAATAATTAATTTTTACTATTTAGATACTTGTTAATTATTATCTTAATACTTTTGACGACTGTCAAGTTGTAAAACCAATGATTTTTCAATTGTTTCGATAGTTGACAGCTGTCAAATTGTACAAAATGTGATCTTCCGCACTTTCAGTATCTGTAATCAGTTTCAAAAGTGTTCATTTTTATATAATTCAAACAGACATAGCTCCAAAAAATATTTGACATCTATAAAATTGTAGTAACAATTAATTTTTCCTATTTTGATAGCTGTCAAACTGTAATCTTACAACTGTTTCGGCATTTGCACGAATTATGATTTTTTGAATCTTTTAAACAGTAAACATTCATTTTTTACGGTGTTAATCGATAAAAACGTCAAAATATTACTGACAGCTGTCATGTTGTAAAATATAGTTTTTTTTCAAATCTGATCGCTACAGCTGTCGTAATCCATTTGACAGTTGTAAAATTGTAAAAATGGTCATTGTTTAAATATATGGAGCAATATAATTTTTGACAGCTGTCAAATTGTTAGAATAATTAATTTTTACTATTTAGATACTTGTTAATTATTATCTTAATACTTTTGACGACTGTCAAGTTGTAAAACCAATGATTTTTCAATTGTTTCGATAGTTGACAGCTGTCAAATTGTACAAAATGTGATCTTCCGTACTTTCAGTATCTGTAATCAGTTTCAAAAGTGTTCATTTTTATATAATTCAAACAGACATAGCTCCAAAAAAATATTTGACAGTTATAAAATTGTAGTAACAATTAATTTTTCCTATTTTGATAGCTGTCAAACTGTAATCTTACAACTGTTTCGGCATTTGCACGAATTATGATTTTTTGAATCTTTTATACAGTAAACGTTCATTTTTTACGGTGTTAATCGATAAAAACGTCAAAATATTACTGACAGCTGTCATGTTGCAAAATATAGTTTTTGTTTTCAAATCTGATCGCTACAGCTGTCGTAATCCATTTGACAGTTGTAAAATGGTAAAACTGGTAACTTTTTTTGAATATATGGAGCGACATAATTTTTGGCGGCTCTCAAATTGTTAGAATAATTTATGTCAAATTGTTAGAATAATTTATGTCAAATTGTTAGAATAATTTATTTTTACTATATAGGTACTTGTTAATTATCTTAATACTTCTGACAGCTGTCACGGTGTAAAGATAATGACCTTTCAATTGTTTCGATGCTTCTAGAATTGACAGCTGTCAAATTGTAAAAATAATTTATTTTTTCTATTATGATAGCTGTCAAATTGTAGAAAATGCGATTTTCCACGCTCTCAATATTTGTAATCATTATAATTTGTTTGAAAGAAAGAGGAAGAAAGCTAAAATATTTCTGGCAGCTATGTAATAAGAGATGAAAATTTATTCTTCGCGGCTTCAACAAATGCAAGTGTCAAAATATCATAGTTCTGAACTTAAGTGTAAATACGAACTGTTTCTCTTATCCAGCTAATTTGGCAGATAATATTTGTAGCTTTACCCAAGTGCATGTAAGAAACTGTTATGAATTGAGCTTTCGTAATAAATCTTTCCATAAGTTTTGCCCATTGAGTTGGTGGTAGTGAAATGGTTGTAATCAAATGAGAATTTGTCTTCGTTTTTATGGAGTCGCACGTTGGGCGCCAAAATTTTCGAAAACATCAGAATAGGTAAGACAACGTTTACTTAACATTTTTTTTATATTAAACGAATAAGAAATTAAATCAGCTTTATTGATACAATCTCATTTAATTCTTAACATAATCATAAATGTCGATATAAAAATACAATATAATTGGGGGTAAATCATCACTTAAGTATTATTTCAGTAGATAATTGTATTTACTAGGCAAACTGTGATAAAGACACACCCTAACGGATCTTTCTGGGTGTTCCTTAATTTTACGAATTAATCCTTTATAATCATCCATCGCTTCCTTTGGAATATCATAATAACTTGTTAACAATCGTATTGATACTAAATAATTAGGAACTGAAGGGAAGCCTTCCAAAAAAGTTTTAACAAACTCAATCCCTTTATCGTGGTCTACAATCATTATAAAAGTTGTCAGCGGTTTTTCGAAAATATCCAAGAGATATCCATTGTATGCTTTTAAAAATGCTCGCAACAACTCATCGATTTTACTCGGTAATACTTGAAAGTTATAATTGCATTCTGAATAACCAACTATGCATGAGAGATAAATATTACCTTCTACATCGATTTCGGGGTTGAACGCCTCGAACCACGTTTTCGAAATTTTTTGCACTAAACGAGCATCTAATCGATATCTTAGGATACCCTCGCAAAGTGGGGATAAGAATATCGTCTTTTTATCGTTAATAGATTGATCTGGATTCGATCTGTGATGATCTTCGAATCTCTTTAAGGCATAATCTAAGAGGGCTGCTTGTTTTTGAGCGCTCGAACAGAATATGAGGTTCGTCCAAGCATCACCATTAAATATCACTTCCGATAAAAATATCTGCAATAAATCTCGATTTAATTCGTCTATAACTTCTGCTGGTATTAATCGAATAAGCTCGTATTTCTTTTGATTTATTGTAAGATTTTTATTGGAATTTAATTGGGTGTAAACTTCTGGAATATAGAGGGCTCTGTATTGTTTAGGTATCTTGCCGATTTCGAGGAGGAAATCGTGGGATTCTACGTCATCTTGATCGATACCACGCATCGTGAGTTTGATTAACTCCCAAGATTTCTCACCGGGCATTACGTGGGCGTATTCTAACGATTTCTTGAATAAAATAGTTTTAAGCGAAGGATTCTTTTCGGCGATAGCTTGTTCTTTAACGAAATTATAAAATTCGTCGAATTTGCAGATAATCCTGCTGATATTAATGGTGTGTTTCCTGGTGGAAACCGCTGATTTGTGCAATTGTTCCAAGAAGGCTTTGGCGGACTTCTCTGGCGTTCGGAATGTTGTGCTGTAAATCGCCGGTAGGGAGTATTTTAGATAATCGCCTTTGCAAAATTTTGAAACGATGTTTAATCCTTCTAAAGGATGTAGGAGTTTTTTAAGATTGTTTAAAACTGCCGCTAATAATTCGATATTTTCAGGTGGGTGTTGAGGATCAATTTTATCATCTTCGGTTGGTTTAAAATCGGCTGCAATCTTTAGGAATTCCTCTTCGTTGATTACGGCTAAAATATCGATAGCGTTTATTTTAATTGATTCCTCCTCCTCCTTTAATTGATTAATACAGAAATTTGATACGATTTGAGGTAAATTTCTGTATTGGTACTCGTCCAATTTGTGCACGAACATTTTACTGGTTCTAATCGAAATGATTGGTAGGATTAGGTCGATTTTATCGAAGATTTCATCTTTGTGATGCCGGAGATACCAGTTGAATACAGATTCGTACCAGAACAGTTTCTTTGGGTGTTGCCAGACGAGTGGGTTCAAATCGGAGTAGCAAAATTCAATGTAGAAAACGATTAGTGATTGTACTGCGCTTAGGTGTTCTGTAGAGAATGATTTTATTAAAGGTACAACATGGGAGGATGGTAGTTTATCTTCACGATGAGATATATTGTAATTATGCATGTGATTTAAGTATCTCAACATGACGTGTTCGTAATGGGATTTATCTTTAATTTCATCGATATATTTCTTCAGTTCTAAAATGCAATATTTCGTATATTGAGGTATTTCATCAAAAATTTTATATAAATAATGGTCGCTTCGAATCAAACCTAAATATTGACGCATGTGTTCATCGATATCTAAATTGTTATTTAATAAATGCCCGATTCGTTTACCTAAGATGTACATCTCGTTAACACTTTCCTTTTGTATAATTAATAATTTCTCGATAGCATCTATATGAGTCCAATGTTCTATACTGAGTGTTTCGAGGTTTTCCCAAGATTGCAAGCCGCTGAAAAAGTTTCTTAAAACCTGCTTATCATTTCGGTGGCGTTTCTCGACATATTCTAGCGTTTTCAAAAGGTAATCCGCGTTTTTATTATGGATGCAACTCTTTAAAAGCATCTCCACGTATCCAATTCTCTTGTGCATATCAGAGGAATGTTTGATTTTCTCTAATATCATAGGGAATGATATTTCCGGACGACAAATGTTGAGGAAATCTTCATTCACTTCTATTTTAATTTTTAAAATATTATCGCGTAATTCTTCAGGCATTAGACGTAATATATTTTCTGTAATCAATTCAATTTTATCATGCATATTACAACCGAATCTCTCCTTAAAGGCGTAATTTAAAAAATTGTACTGCCTATCTTTCGAAATATAACGATTAAATTCGGCGAAAATTGAAGCATAATACGATCTCCTATTATCGAGAAAATACCACCTTTCATCTTCAGGTGAGTTGTTTTTAATGAATTTTTCGAATAATTCGGAATTTTTTTTCCAAACTTGATACATAATCCTTCGTTTGAGCTTCACAGGATACTCTTCTCGTTTATCAACCAGAAAATGTTGGTGATCTTTGATGATCTTCCTAGTCAATCGTTTACCGCAATGCAAAACGATTTTATATTTCTCACTCAGCTTCCAAAACAATTCTTCATCTCTTTTAAACATAATTTTTAATAATTTGCGTTTATCACTCATCTTTACTTTCGAATTGGATTGGGTGCGATCGAGATAATAATCTAAGAAAGTTAGATCCTTCCTCAGTATCGCTTCAACTTGTTTGAAACTTAAAATCAAATTATATTTCTCCATCTTCTCTTTAACGAGAGGAATCGAACACGATCCCAACAAAACGCTAGCGGATACGATCTCGTATTTATCCTCGACGGCCTCGAAGTATTCATCGGCGAGTTTCTCGTCGAATACATTCGTGGATATCCTGTTTAACACTTTCATCCGCGTCGAATACGATAGATTAGGAAGGATGTTGACCAGCTCGTTCGGCGTTATATCCTTGAAGGTCTCCTTAAAGAACGTCCAGTTTTTTAAGATGTTCGAAACGTAAAGGGAATTCGCGTTGGTTTTTAAGATCTCCATGATTTTATCGTACATCTGGTATCGCATTAATAAATCGATTTTGAATGATATTTCTAGCTTGTTTCTGGGATGCAAGTTCGCGATTAACTCACGCCTGACATCCTCTTGAGTTATTTTATTGTCGATTTCGTTGATTAATGCGTTGAAGTTTTTCTTGCTTTGTGCAACCGGGGCGTTCCATAGATTATAAAATTTTTCGGTGAATTCCGATTGGATATCCATGGTGAATTACCTGTTGAAAATATTGTATTACACCATCAAGAATTGAGATCCCGATAGGTATATAAGTTGCACAATCGCAAGAAATGTAATTTTAGAATAAAAAAGTACCTAGTTTTATAGGTATAGTATAAAATTATTTGATCAAATATAAGAAATACTTACCAACTCTCTTGTATTCAAAACTTTCACAAATTCCCTAAATTTTATTAATTAATATGTACCGGTGCACGATCACACGCAAATATCACGGTAAAGTTGGAGTACTTCCGATTACAATACACGATAAACAAGTGAATCATGATTAGTTTGATTCTAACGCCATCTATCATTTACTATCTAATATCTAGAGATTTGTACTCAAGTTACGTTCGCCGTTGTATTGGCTATAATTGGAATCTGCGATTGCGAAAGCATGCTTAATTCGGTACCTCTAGTATAGATGGCGCGTGAAGAAACTATATTTGACCTTGAAGTGACAGAATTCCTTCGTAATTTATCACTGTCGACATTAGTAATGTAATACCCAGAGTCTTGGATGCTATAGCTTAGATCAAATAAGTTGGGTTTTTCTTAACACTTAGTTGTTGCTAGTAAGTAATTAATACGGTCGGGAGGAGGTGCTAGGTTGCATAGATCGTCGGAGGAACGGAAAGGCTCCCGGGGATGATGGGATAGCCAATACTGCCCTCAAAAAACTCCCAACAAATGCCATTGACATCTTGGTACTGATACTGAATGCCATGCTGAGTCTTGGAAGCATGCGAGTATCCTCATGCTCCATAAGCGCGGTAAAAATCCATCGTCACCAGCAAGTTTTAGGCCGATAAGTCTCCTCTCGAACCTGTCCAAGATCGCCGAATCCATAATTCTTTCGAGACTGCGCGACTTCATCACTGAGGGTAACTTTTTACCTGACGAGCAGTTTGGATTCCGAGAGGGCTTATCGACCGACTTTCAGCTCCTCCGTTTGACGGAGGAGATTCGCAATGCGCTGGAGATGAGGCACTCAACGGGTGCGGTTTTTCTGGATTTTGCACACGCATTCGGTTCGGTATAGCACGAAGGTCTACTTTTTAAAATGGGCAGGTTTGGCATAAATCCCAACGTGATCGCACTGATCGGCTCCTATCTAGCCGATAGAACATTCTCGATAAAGTTGAGCGATGCACCCCTCGACCGCAGGCGAATTTTCGCCGGAGTACCGCAGGGTTCACTTTTGGGGCCAGAACTATTTATTCTATTTACGAGCGATATACCAAGGTCATTTTCCACTTGTTTGGCCACTTGTTTACCTCTTCAAGAAACGACGCGCTCATATGTCGAAGGCTCCAAAGATCGGTCAATGAGATTTTTTGTGACTGGGCGACCAAATGGCGTCTTAGCATCAACGCCGACAGATGCGTTGCGATAAGGTTCGCCAGAAAACGGAATCTCTCCTCCCCCTTCCCCCCTCCCTCCCCCAACGAACATCACAATTGGGGGAAAAAGGTTACCTTGGGAAACGCGCGTACAATACCTTGGTTTGACACTAGATTCCAGGCTGACTTTTAAACCCCATTTTACGACAATTACAGCCAAATTCCTTCGTGCACGCGCGGCTCTGGCTCCTCTCTTGTGTAGGAAGAGCTCCTTGAGTTTAAGGATTAAGCTCATGATTTATACGGTGTTTCTCCGACCGATTCTAACATATGGTGTCCTGACCTGGTCCAGCGCCAGTATAGCGCAAGTTAAAAGGCTGAACATCTTCCAGAACCGTTCGTGAGCAATGCCCAAATCCATAGAGATTTGAACTAACATCTTCCAGAACCGTTCTGCCCAAATCCATAGAGATTTGAACATCCCGCCGCTGAGCGCATACGCGATGGCGCTGGCCAACTGTTTTGAGGGCCTCTCGGTCGGAGAACCCGTTGATCCAGCACTTGGGAGAGCTAGATCCCGACAGACCTCCTCCTCGTGTGGAGACTAGGAGGATCTTATCGATGGTAGACTAGTATCCGGCCGCGATTTGGTCGTCCAGTTGCAGATCCAAAAATTCCCTTGATTGTTACAGACCCTGCGGTTAGAGGCGCCGCGATCGTAAGAGGAATAAAAGGCTAACGGACCCTTCGTCCAGCCTTAGATAAAACCGAAACCCTATGAAGTAATTAATAGAGAACCTATGTATGTACATTGTAATTATTCTTTAAATTTAAAGTTAATCATGAGAAAAAGCCATTTCTTTTATTCCCAGACGAAAAAAATGTACTTTTTCACCTAGAAATAGGTGAAGAAAGAAGCACGATTACAGCGCTCTTCCAAAACGCGGCGTTTACGTGAACTACAAACTACAACGTGTGACGTATGAAGCCTTGTTTATGTTATCGAAATCAATAGCTTGACTACTTGTGCTTTGTATTCGGACGATTTCTTCTTACTTTAAAAAAATGGTTCACTGCCATGAGGAAAGATGTACCTTTGGCAGAGAAGACTACAGGATATTGTTGTTCTGATCTTTTTGATGTAAGTAGTATGGTATTAAAACTTCTAATTCTATGTATTAATGGTTAAAAAAGGATCTTACATTTGTGTTATCATATTAGTAATGTCATAACCCTATAATTTGACTTACAGGTTTTCTACGTCAGCTTGCGTTTGGGTCACGTGACTTCCTCGGGCATCTTTCAACTCAAAAAATCTCGAAAACCACAAGTCTTAAAAAAAAAAAGAACAATTTCTGTTTCATTTACCGGCGATCTCAAACCTTTATAAAATGTTTAATTCCTGTTAACTTTCGAGAAATCTAGGTTGCCTATTGATGAAATAAGCGTTAGTTCGAGGGCTCAAGGACCTTCGAAACACGAGTCCGAAATGTATTTATTAAGCGCTGTGGTGTTTGGTCTTACCGATTTTCTATCTCTATCTTACGAGCCCACATTTCTTGAAATCACATAGAGTAAGCATGAACTATAGATGTGGGCTTAAGCAAAGGCTTGGATTTACAAGATTTACGATTTTGTCATTAAAAATATGTCAAAATTGCGTGCTTAAGATTCGGCATTAGGCGTTAGAAACGGCCTACTAAAGTGTTGTTGTCCAGTACGACTGGCAGCAACACATTTACACAAAATGTGTCCTGCCGTCTCTAGATCTTTTTCGAGTAGACTGCAGAGTAGATCTTCAGCTTTTCTAAGTTTCTGTAGGTGGTACTTCAGGGCCACATGACTTGTCAGAAACCCTACTAGCAGTCTAAGGTCCGTTTTCTGAAAGATAGCAACGACTGTCCTGTCTTAGGCGATCCTGATAACAGTGCCTTCGCCGACCTTTGTCCTTACTGTTGACCTCCCATTTGTTAACTGCTTGTTTTAAGTGGCTCTTTTGCAGCCCACAACAGGGATAAAGTTCCATGAAAGGCTGCTTCTTTGGCAATAAGCTTATCTGCCTTTTTGATGGCTTGGGACCCACTGAAGAGTTATTGCGTCCCAATTGCCTTAAATTGCATATATGTACATTCGTGCAGCAGACTGGACTCGTATGTGTAGACACTCACAGCCTTCAACGCCGCTTGGCAGACAAAATAAGGGAGACAAAACAAAAACGAAGATGCTCAGCAATCCTGGGGGCGTGGTTTACTATCCTGAAGTGTGGGGTTCTGGATGTGTCCTCTGCAATAGGGGTGTCTCCCTTGATGGAGTGCCGATCCAGAGACATCTAGGCGAGAAGAACGAAATACGATGACGTGCTCGCCACGATGGATGTCTCAAATTCAAGTTACTAACTGCAACGAGCGGATGATCTGTCGCTGAAAGACACGGCAGAAATGTGAACAGAGATAATGGTCGAAGAACCAACAGCCTTAAGATAACGAACAGCAGCAACCTCAAAAAGCAGGAACTGTGGGAGAGCAGATCTGAGTTGAACGAGATATATTTTAGTACGGCCCCCTTTTTTTTTTTCTTTTTGAGAGAGAATTCTCGTTGGAGTAGGCGGCCTCGATCTCTTTCGCAACGGTTGCACGATAGTATTATTTCTTGTGGGAACAGTACCTCCGAAAGTCACAGGTTCCGAGGCCCAAATCATTTTTGTGCAATGTTCCACCTAAACCTTTTTAAAATTCTTATGCACATAATTTTTAGTATTAAAAAATTGCATTATTCAATTTTGACACCGAAATCTAACATTGCATTTAAGCAGCAAAAGGGTTAAACTCGTGTCGGGCCCAGTTTCGAATTGTCTACCTTAACAATGAAATTGCCCCCGTGTGGGGCGTTAGCCCCACGTTGGGAAACATTACCCTAGTTGGTGTTTGCGCTTTAGGATTTTTGAACAGTCCGGACAGGCGCAGAGGCCGCCTGAGAATGTGATCTTGTCAGCTCAGGTCTGTGATTGATATGATTCAACTGTCACGTCTAATTTACGGATCTCTTTGATGTGGTGTGACCACCGTTTCGGGATGGAAACTTATCTCGTTAAGGGCAACAATTCTAATTTCCAGTGGTATGTCGATTCCTCAGATGGCAGTTGGAATGTGTAGAATGGTTGTAAGTCCGATGTCAACGTCGGAGAAGCGAAATGAAAATGACGTTTAATAGACCTTGCAGGAAGAATTCTAATTTCTGATGGAATAATTGGATAGAGTTTTGTATTGATGTATTATAATTTTTTTAAACAAATTTTACACTGCAATATTTTTTAATTACTAAAGATGATTTGCTGAAATCAAACGATAATTTTTAATTACATATTCGAAGTGGCTTCATATTTTCTTTCAATGTTTAATTGGGAATATTCGTCCAGTCAGCAAAATTAAACATAAATCACATATATCATGCATTACCGATTACCATCCACTTATACAGCTTATACACGTAATATATTATATGATCTAATTACGGGGAATTTACATTAAGTGACAGAGGTTACAATTTTTTCATTTACATTTCAATCTAACAGCACAGGATAGTATAATGGACCATTACAAAAATATTAAGCGTAAACATATTACATCCTGTTGCATCACAACGCCAATAGAAACGTAATTTTTATAGTTAACGGTTCATTTTTTAATTTTCTTTTTTTTTTCCTGTACATATATTTTACCGAAACTGCAAAGTAATGACAGGGATAATTTATGGTATGTCTGTACGCGAGTTGTATATAAAATGATGAAAAAATGAATAAAACGCGTTAAATTGTCTCCAAACATGATTACAATAAGTTTATTAAAACTCCTGCTAGTGATAGCTTGTATCAAGAACTCCTGGGCCTGCGTGAGTTAATTCTATTTCTATCTTAAAAAATATATTCTTCACGAATGCTTTTACAGAATGGTTATACAATGAAAGTGAACAGTATTAAAAATTGCGGAACCAACAATGTTATACAAATAGATAATTTCGATATTCAATTAGATAAGGATTGTAATGTTATACCGAAAGGCTGTGTTACAATAACTAAACCTTTTAAAACGGCTAACGTAAGTAGAAGCTATTCATAATTAATTAAATTTAAATCATCCTTTAAAAGGTACATTACACGTTAACGAAACCGCCAATGCCAGCACTGTCAGGCGTTACAGACGTTTGTAGTCTTGTTGAAGGAAACAAATCAGCAACAGATATATTATCGAGTTTCGCTCTTCCCAGTAAATGTCCAGTAAATGCCGTACGTTCTGTTTAATTTAATTTTAATTTAGATCGTGCGTGATTTTATTTTATATATTTATATATTTTAGCAAAAAATCTGCGGAAATGGCGATAAAAAGATCAATATTGGAAGATACAAGAGTCAATTAGGATATTTCGCTGGGAATATAAAATTGAGGGCTGAAGCTAAACACGATACTGGTACCAGTTGTTTAGATGTTGATATAGTGCTCTCTAGAAATCGAAGCGGTTAAGGCAAAATTATATTCTTTAATAAAGCCTATCAATAAAAGTTTAAATTGTCATTAAATTCGTTTTTTTTTCCCCTTAAAAATTAAATTTGTGCTGGTAGGCACTGGTCTTCAGTTACAAAAGTGCATTGATGCAGGAGGTGATTATTTTAAATATAAATGCCCCTGGTTCCATTTAAGTTCACCTTGAATATCTGAAATTTTTAGACTACTTTTTAATTATTATTATTAATAAGCCTGGGATTTTCTCGGCCGCGCATTTTATAATCAGGTGGGATGTGGCATAGCGCCACCCACTATCGCCGCCTACAGCATTTGTATTCATACTAAAACGAAATAAACGACTTAATTTTATGAGACAGTTTATTTTTTAAAAGTGCAACATCTGCAATTTTCTTATCGACAGCCCTCAGTAGGTAAACTGTGTGCCTACAGGACCAGTCAATCGACGTGGACACGCTGTATAAGCTGTAGTTTTGACAGCTAAAACCTGTGTAAAACCAGCAAATTGTCATAATTATGACAGTTTGACAGGTTTTAGTTGGTAAAACTGCAGCTTATACAGCGTGTCCACGTCGATTGAGTGGTCCCATAGGCACACAGTTTACCTACTGCCCTCAGCTGCTGTGAAACACATCTGTTTGTATAAAGTTATGGTAGATCATGTTTCAGCGTTGCCAAAGCTATAAGCATTTTACATGTACCTACTTTGATTTCTATTTTTTTTTAACCTTACCTTAGATTGTAGAACAAACTTCTATAACAATTTTTTCTTTGTATTTACGTGATGAGTCCATAGAAAATGCACACTTTAAAATACTTATAACTGCCTTAATATAGCGCGATTTAAAAGTTGGAACTTTGCTTTTGTTTTTCTGGAAAACTATGTACTCTGTACTTGCTCTAAATGCTGGGAAAATGTTGGCAGTCAAACATCTTACACCCTGTATGTTGTCAATAAATCTATATGCAAGTTTGAGTCTATTTAGAAGATATTCGCTTAGGTCACCAATCGCTGTTGGGAAAAAAGTTAAAAAATAGTAGCCCATAGTACTAGCTAATCTCTGCAATTTTTAGAAACTCCTTTCAACTCCTCCAAACGTTTGAGGTGTCTTCGTAACGCAGACCCAGGACAGGGCTCTATAGGTCAGTATAGGACGCAGAAGGATAGAGTACGTCAAACGTTTAAGTCTCAGAGAAAGCAAGCTTTTCGTGCAGATAAAGGGGTAGACTATAGATCTAGCGGCACTAAAACGGTTTATAACCTTTGTTACGTGTTGGGGGAGGGTCAGTCTGCTGTCCAGAATCATCCCAAGATAGGTGACCGAAGTGAACACCAAGTCAAGCGATAGTCGGCAATAAAAAGGTGGTCAAAGGCACGACGTAGGCGCTATCTAGTGGACCAGTGAAGCTTGTCGTCCAAGCCGCGCTGAATGCGGCGACACACAAGGAAGACCGTTGGACCGAGAAATGAGCCCTGCAGAACGCCCGCTGACGCTACTCTTGGTGACGATGTTGATTCCTCGATACTGACAGCGAAACTCCTCTCCTGGAGGTAAGACCACAAGATCTTAACCACCTCGGGGTTGATGCCTGCCATAACCATTTTGTAAATAAATCAACGTGTCAAAGGCATGTGCGAAGTCCGCGAAACACCGCACCCATCGTCTCTCGTCTCCACGGAAGTCGAATTGTTCATCTTGGATTATATCATGAACGAAAAGTTCTTCTTGAAGACGGCTGAGTATAACAGACTCCTTTTAGGGATGGGGACTATCCTCTAGACTTTAGGAAAACAGCCTTGACACCTTGTATATTAAGAAAAAGCGTTCAAATAAAATTAACACCCTGTATAATTTCAATCAACATAAGAGATACACAGGTTAATAAAAATTTCCTGTTTAATAGTATAAATTGTTTATTTAAGAAATTTAGAGTAATAATATACATCCACAATGTCTGTCAAATTCCAACAGTGGAAACACAAACTAGTTGTACAATAATAATAAAAGTGTTTATCACAGAAATTTGACTTAACGAAAACTAATCAGTTACTCAATCATATCTTCCTTTTCATCGTCATAATCATCATCGTATAAAAACAAAAAATAATCAGAATACTACTACTTACTGGAAACAATATAATTAACTAACCTCTTGAGGAAACTCAGTTCGGATGATAAAAACAGGAAACGAACTGTTGCAATCGCATCAGCTTATCCATTAATACACATTAAAATAACAACAGAAAATGATACGAGTGGAAAAAACATTCAAAACTCATTTACGCAACATAATCTAACGACTAGTATACATAGAATTATTTTCTGGAATATTCACAACTATAATTTAAAATAACTTTACGCTTAAATACATTTATATAATATATATATTATCTGAATGGGCATTTTTCTTTTATATATTTATATATTTTTTTTTAATCACTCAAAAATTACTTTGGTAACAATACATTGTAATGCGATCGCCTCCTTTTTACGCTATAACCAAAGGTTCATCATCGGAGAAGCCCCTAATCTGAGGGGTATCATCTTCCTCCAGAGCGTTATCGTCAAACGTAGCAGCATCCGCTCTTGTATCGTAGTGAGAATTAGCAAATCGAGTGAAACTATTCTGCAACCGCCTGTGCCTCACGTACAGGAAACCGAAAGCACCACCCAAGACAACCAGCAACAAACAAACGATAACCAAAACTGTCGTTAAACTAGTCTTGCTTATATTATCCGCCCATGCTGAGTTGATCGGTTTCATAATTGTGAAAATTCCAGACAGCACCGATGTGTAATTATCTTGCGTCTTTAATTGTACAGCGAATGAATACTCATTCGAACTCACATTCGTGAATACAAACGGTGGCTCCTTCACTTCGAATACCAAAGCTGTCGATTCATTCAATTTACTACCTTCGCTAACTAGCACCTCGAAAGTATAATTTATATTAACCGAAGGCTTCTTATGTTCCTGCCAATAAATGAAGTAGCTTCCGTTAGGTTCGGGTACAACTTGCACTTCTAAAGGTGGCGGAATTGGAGGCGGTACATAAACGATTTTATCAGTAGGAATCGCGTCTTCAACATCAGTCGAGACAGAAATCTCGTAAATGCCACCCTGACTCACCAAGAACGGTTTGCTAATACGATCCTGTTTCACGTTGCGGAATCGCAACATCTTACTAATCCCCTTCACTCTCTCGTGGATGTTTACGACGTAACCGATCGGATCGTCTTTCAAGGGACATGAAGCGTCCCATTGGACTAACATGGTTGTGTACGGATCAGCGGGATCCATGGTAGCGTTTAATCGTTTAGGTGGCGCCCGTTCGTTGAAAAGCGTCTTCACTGATGAGCCTAAAGAGACCGGTCCGATTCCTAACGGTTCGATGATGCCTATTCCGAACATGTAACTCTCGCAAGCTCCTAGGTTGGATATTGTCGCTGTCAAATCGGTGGTGTTGTATTTAGATCCTGAAATCGGAATAATAATTTCATGTATACTGTTATATATTGATCTAGTAGGCTGCTAGACATGTATAAAAGATTAAAAATTTTCTACACTATAGTGTTTGTTACTGGTTTTTACAAGTGTTGAAATTGGGAAAAATTACTGCTTTTGACAGCTGTCACAGATATGTTGACCCAATCGTGAAAATAGAAAAAAACATATGCCTACAACTTGACAGCGCTCGAATGTATTTTGACAGCTGTCAAAAGCATTTCAAATGTTACGCGTATGTTAAATAAAATACTTATACTTTGACAGTTCTACAAAATTTCCGAAAAGATTGTAATACTTACGGTTACAATAACTGCAATATCTCACAATTTAGCAGCTGTCAAGGATATCAAAACCGTAAAACGTAAAACGTTTCGTATTTTGACAGCTGCCAAAAATATCTTAACCAAAAATTATTATACATGGCAAAACAGTTAGAAAATAAATACTTTCATAGTTTGAAACTATAAAAAAATTACTATTTTTAAAATTTGACAGCTAGAAAAAATTTAAGTGACTCCAATTTTACAGCTGATAGAAATAATAATAAAGTAATGTTTGACGTTTGGATAGCTGTTGAAAACATTTTAAGCGATAGATCCTGGCCTCTCCCACCCTCTCCACACCACCCCCCGAAATAGTAAGAAATAAAAAAAATAACAGTTGCAATTGTGGAAATTGCGAAAGAAATTTTTGTATAGTTTGACAGCTGTCAGAGAGACTGAAAGAACTGTTGTGTCGAAATTTTAACCGATCACAGTGGAGTGCTGGATCCCTTTAATTATTTTTTTTTATTAGGGGAGTCCTCCAAAATGGGACTTCCTTGGCACGGTGAATTGTTGGAAAACTAAATTTCATTTGGAACAAAAACCTACAGTCGCCGGTACTGGTATTTGATATTTTGACAACTGTCAAAAACATTTTAGATTTACACATAAAGTAATGTTTGACATTTGGATAGCTGTTAAAATCCTCTCCCCTCTCCCCCTCCGAAACAGTAAGAAATAAAAAAAATAACAGTTGCAATTGTCGAAACTGTGAAAAATGTTTTTGTATAGTTTGACAGTTGTGAGAGAGACTGAGAGATAACCGGATTCAGTAGAAGCCCACAGTTGAGAGCGGCCTCGTAGCACTGTTGAGTCGAAATTTAAATTTTAACCAATCACAGTGGAGTGCTACGAAGCCGGTTTAATTATTTTTTTTTAATTAGGGGAGCCTCCCAAAATAGGACTTCCTTGGCACGGTGAATTGTCGGAAAACTAAATATTATTTGGAACAAAAACCGACTGTCCCCGGTACTGGTATTTGATATTTTGCCAACTGTCAAAAAAAAACTGTCAAATTTTAAATTGTACGTCAAAATAGGAAAGAAATAATTGTTTTGGTAGTTTGATGAACTTCAGAGAAATTATAACGTTCGCAACTGTCGAAATCGTGAAAAAATGTTTTCCTATCACTTGACGCTATCAAAGAAACCAAGGCGTTAAAGCAATCCTCAAACTAAAACAAAAAAAAATGTTTCTACAACTTCAATGTTGTCCACTTTGACAGCTATCAACAATATTTTTAAAATGACAAACAAAACAATGGCAAAATTTACTGTTTTTAAATTTGACAGCTGTCACAGATATTAAAGCCATTAAAAATAACTTTTCTAGTTTTTTGACAGCTGTCAAAAGTATTTTAACTGTCACATCTGTCATAACAGTATAGAAGTAATTGTTTTCATAGTTTGCAGACCTTTTTACATAAAGAATATGTGATGTTGATTGTGCCAGGCAACTATGTATTGTATTAAAAAAAAATCCATACCTGACAGAATTTCTTCGGCAGTGAGACCGTAATAGACACCATAAACCCATTTCAATTTCCGCGAATCACCCGAAACTTCCCAACTGATCTTCACACTATTACCGCTCTTCTTCTGCGTCATCATTTGCAATCCTTTCACCTCCGGCAACGGGATACCCGTCGTACTCGCCGATATCACAGATTCGGGACCTTGGAATTGTTTATTAAGCGATCTGACCTGTAATAACCACAAATATAAATTTTCAAGAAGATCAATAAATAACCGGAATTATTCACCTTAAAAGTATACAAAACCGCAGGCGCTAAATGAATGATGGTAACATTCGTCGCCATAGCGATTCTCGAAGGTAGCCGAGGGTACGGTTCGCGAGCTTCCACGTCGATAATGAAGTAATCGTAGGGTTTACCGTACGTCCAGGATAACGTGATGTTGGTATCTTCGCGGCCGAGCACACTCAAATCCCTTATGATGTCGATCTGAACGTCGCCATCAAAGAGGATTTTTTTAACCTCGGACATACCGCTGGCGTACTTTCCGTTATACGCGATGACGTAGAAGTTATAAGTGACGTTTGGTTGGAAATCGTTGCTTAGTAGATGTGCCGTGGTATTATCGCTCAGATTAAATTTAATCGGGGGTGACGGTGGGTACCAGCACACTTCGTAATACTGAATGATACCGTTCGAGTGTTCCGGTTTATTCCAGGAGATCAAGATGTGAGATCCGTTTTGTTGGTTGACGCTTACGTTCGTGGGAACCGATGGGGTGCCTTCACCTAAAAATAAAATCAATATTATATACTGTACTATATATCGGATGAAATTCTTCCGATTTTACCTGTAATATCCGCGTAGAATTTAGCGGGAGCAAACTCAGTCTTCGAAGTTACCGCCCGAACATAAACAGTCATATTATATTTAGTGTAAGGTTTCAAATTAGTAAATTGATAATCAGATTGCGAAATCCAAGACTCATTCCTCCATTTCCCACTACCGATCTCGCTTATAGACGGTTGATATTCTAACTTTTCCGTATCGGGTATAGGCAACCACCAATACAATAACATAGAAGACTCGTTCTTAGTGCGATCATCCACCCCCATTTGCAACACTTGATAATAGCGGTTGGAATTAGTGCAATTCTTCTCGTCGAAACCGTCGACGCAATTCTGTTTACCGTCGCACAGGAACGCCATAGGCAAACAAGTGATGACGTCGCACGGGAAGAAACCGTTGGCGCAACTAGCGGTCGCCGGCACTTCCGGGAAGTTATGGATGTGTGTGCAGGCGTTCTCGTCGCTGCCGTCCGGACAGTCGGTGATGCCGTTGCAGACGCGACTCACGTGGATGCAGTTACCGTCCTTCCTGCATTTGAACTGGTCTTTGCCGCAACGGGTTACGTTGATGCAGTGGAATTCGTCCTCGCCATCGATGCAATCCGGGGAACCGTCGCATACCCACGACGCGTCTATACATTCGCCGCTACGACATTGGAAGCTGTACTGTCCGCAGACGGGAATTTCGCGCCATGGCTCTTCCGTAGATGGTGGTTCGGAAGGTAGTGGTGGTGGTTGGTAATTACAACCGATCTGTAAAATAAAAGATTGGGTTAACAAAATCAATAATGCTGTAACAAAGTCATTGAACAACTAACACCCTCTCCCCTCCCCTCGAAAGATAGTTTTTAATGATCTGTACGCGCTTATATTCATGCTGCGATAGCATCGCGTACATAATCTTCCTTAAAACTGACACCACTATGGACTAGGGATGCAAAAACTGTATTAACAGCACCAGCTAGGTGGCTACTATTGAAGGCCTATACAAACGAATTAAAGAAGAATCGTTGGCCATCCCTTCACGTACCATACAGCGACTCGATCTGTTATAGCGATAATAATGATTCAAATACTTACGATTACAATTGCAATATCTCACAATTTAGCAGCTGTCAAGGATATCAAGACCGTAAAATGTAAAGTTTTTTTACGGTTTTTTACTATTTTTTAAATTTGACAGCTAGAAAAAAAAAATTAAGTGACTCCAATTTTACACCTAACAGAGCTATTTTGACATTTAGATTTACACTTTGATGGCTGATAGAAATAATAATAAAGTATGCTATTCAAATATTTGACATTTGAATAGCAATTAAAAATATTTTAAGCAATAGATCCCCCCTTTCTCCTCAGCCCCTCCCCTCCCCCAGAAACAGTAAGAAATTAAAAAAAATAAGAGTTGCAATTGTCGAAAGTGTGAAAAATATTTTTGTAGTTTGACAGCTGTCAGAGAAACTGAGAGATAGATAATAACCGCATTCAATAGAGGTCCACAATTGAGAGCGGCCACGTAGCCCCAAAATGGGACGGTGAATTATCAGAAAACTAAATTTTATTTGGACCAAAACCGACTGTTCCGGTACTGATATTTGATATTTTGACAACTGTCAAAAACATTTTAAATTTTACGCCCTGTCAAAATAGGAATGAAATCATTTTTTTGGTAGTTCGCAGCTGTCGGAAGCGTTAAAAATGTTTTCCTATCACTTAACGCTATCAAAGAGACCGAGGCGTTAAAGCAATCCTCAAACCAAAACAAAAAAAAATGTGTCTATAATTTTAGAATTTATCAAATGTAATTTTGACAGCTACAGTTGTCAAATTTGTTGTTTGACAGCTGTCAATGTTGTCCATTTTGACAGCAGTCAAAAATATTTTTAAAATGACACGCAAAAACTGAAAAATTTACTGTTTTTAAATTTGACAGCTGTCACAGATATTAAAACTATAAAAAAAAATAACTTTTCAACTTTAAAATCGATCTGTAAAATAAAGATTGGGTTAACAAAATCAGGGTTACCGAGTGCAACCTTATAAAAGGCTCAGCAAAGATAAAAAAAATTGAAGATGCGTTTATATTCATGCTGCGATAGCATCGCGTACATAATCTTCCTCAAAACTGACACCAGTATGGAATAGGGATGCAGAAACTGCATTAACAGCATCAGTTATTATTATAAGGGAAACGGTTGGCCGTCCCTTCACGTACCATACAGCAACTCGTTCTGTTATTGCGATAATAATGATTTAAAGAGGAAACTAAGCTTTTAATGCATTCCCACGTTATTCAATGTATTATTTAACAAGCAGCGCTTACTTCGTCGCTTCCATCCTCGCAATCTTTAGTACCATCGCATTTCCACCAGGTCGGGATACATTTCTTATTGCCGCACATGAACATCCAATCGTGACAGGAAGTATTCATAACCGGAACGGGGGGACGAGTCGGTACCAACGTCGGTCCGGTCGTCGTACAATTAGCCTCGTCGGAATGATCCTCGCAATCGTTATCTCCGTCGCAGACCCACTCCTTCATTATGCACTTCTTATCGGGACCGCCACATGCGAATTGGAAATCGGAACACGTCATATTGCTGCATTGGAGCTCATCCGACCTGTCAGTACAATCGTAATCCCTATCGCAGACCCAAGATAACGGGATGCAAGTGATGCCGCCGGTCGTGCATTTGAACTCGTTGGCTTTACAGGAGGTCGGTTCGTTCTGATCGCAATTCTCTTCGTCGGAACCATCGCGGCAATCGTTATCGGAATCGCAGAGCCATCTATTAGAGATACAACGACCGTTCGTACACCTAAAATAGGTTGTAAATAAACGTGAATATCCTGTGTAAAAAATTAAATATGCATTATTACCAACCTGAATTGTCCTTCAGTACAATTTTGAACCGGGCAATCGCGTTCATCGGAATTATCTTTACAATCAGCCGTATAATCGCATTGGAAATGTTTCGGCAAGCAAGTCCCATCATCGCAAGCGAAGAATAGAGGACCACACGATGATGGGCCGCAAGTTTTTTCATCTTCCCCGTTTAGGCAATCCCTATCTTTATCGCAAACCCACGATCTTGGTATGCAAACCCCATCATCGCATCGGAAATAGTTGGGACTGCACGTGCTTTTATCTTGCGGGCAAGTACTGTTAGCGAAGGGAACTACACCACCGGGGCATAAACATTTACCATCCGCAGATGGTTCTAGAATGTCGGGACAGAGACAGTGAGCTTTGTCTTTAACAGGGATGCAGATATATTCGCAAGTCGAGTTCGAACAGGCGTTGGTGCCGATTTGTATGCTGTGAGCGTAGATTTTCATCTCCATTAAACCCGACATGTTATCGGCGAGGATTTGAATTTCGACTCCGTGATCTTTATCGGCGCTGAATATAGCGTTCTTCTTCCAATCGTCCCAATACATGATATCTTTAAAAACAGCGATCGAAAATGGATGCGATAAGGAGTCAGCGTTAACTAAAACTTTATTAAAAAGTTTCCCGTTTAAATCGGAACTCCCAATATAATCTTCTTTAGCGTCCACCCAATATATTCTCTCCGCGATGTGATCTATAGTTATACCATTCGGCCATTGTATATCAGGTTTACCGAAGAGAACTTTAACGTCTGTTCCGTTCAAGTTTGAACGGCTAATCGCCGGATTCTCCGCCCAGTCCGTCCAAAACAGATACCCAGCTGCAGGGTGCACCGCAATTCCCCTAGGTTTCTTCAAAACCGGCGGTTGTAAAATCGTCCTTCTAAAATAATGCCTATTATGGGAGATATCAGTACGAATCAATTCAATCTTAGCGGTCTTTCCATCGACAAAATACAAATTTTGTGAGATCCAATCGTAGGCCATACCTTCCACCGACGATAAATTCGAATTGACTAAAATCTCATTGTTGGTTACCCCGTTGAAACATTGCCGTCCAATATGATCTTTAATTATATCCGCCCAATAAACGCAATTGTTTCTCATATCGAAATCTATAGCGATAACGTTCTTGAAGTCGGCTACAGGTAGCGTTTTTATCTCTTTAGTCGACGGATCCAAACGGATGATTTTATCCCGTTGCGCTGCTAAGATGAACGTTGGGATCTCCTTGAACGGGCACGGTATGATGTCGGGATCGTAGTTGTTGACGAAATCGGTAACGCATTTATCGCCCGTGATTTTGCGGTAGCCTTTAGTTCTGCTGTAGTATTGGTCGCCGGTGCTGCAACCTTTCGGAATCACGTAAGGGTCCATTTTCGAGCTTTTATTGCGTATGCAGTGTCCTAGGGTTTCGTCTCTCATAAAGCCAACTTGGCTGAAATAATTTTAAAAACATGAACATAATTAGACCAATTAGTCAATGTACCAGCAGTCGGTGCTATTAGAGAAAGTATTGGGGTCTGAAGGGAGCCCTGCGGCACTCCAGCAAAAAATCAAACTCACCATTCATAATCCACAGCGGTGCATTCACAAGGCTGAATCGAGACGGGGAAATCATTATTCTCACCATTATAACACGAGACGTTCCCCATCCTCCTTTTATACACGGATTGCTGGCCCATATTACAAGGAATCGTGCTCGCACCATTAACTACAGTACTGGGGCTCCAATCTTTATAATCCTCCTAAAAATTAATTAAAAAAAAAATTAGACGAAAATAATTTTCCCCCGATTTAAACTTACCGGTTTACATTGACCATCGAAGACGCTTTGTAGGTTTATTTTGACGATAATCCATTTATGTTCCTCGGGGAGGGAACCGAACATCGTAAAGATAGTAGTATTCTCGCCAGGTTCCGTCATCAAACCATACAAACGGATCTCCTCGTCGTGGAAGGGGATCTCGTTCCATTTCTCACCCTCATTAGTCGAGTATAAGATATAACGGGTCTCCCTGCGGACTTTATAATATTTCACGGCGGTTAAAATACCACCGCGATCGCCCATGTTGAAAAAGTACAAATCCCTCAACGCTTGCTTCCAGGTTAATCCAGCATTTGTGCTGATGTAAACACCGAAATGACCCTATATAAATAAATTATATCGCGTAAGCAAAAATAAACTTTTTGATGCTCTTGAAATTCAACATTTCTGAAAACTTGTAGTTATAACTGATTGCATCTGGACTCGCCAGCAAAAAAAATCTGCGCCATTGTACCACTTACGGTTTACCGGAAGTTTTTTGTATCGGCCATAGCTGTGAAAAAAAATATCTGGATCCCGCTTTCCGGCCTCCGCTTCCTGAAGGTGGCCGGGGTGCAGATCCGTCTAAGGGACTCTGGTCCCCTAAATCTATTTTTCCGTCTATGCTCCCCCATCGAGGGATTTTGACTCCGCCGACTTTGGTCGTTTGTTTGCTCGGAATATTCCGGCATTGGTTGTCGGTGGCCTAAATGCAAAACATCGAATGCGGGAGTGCCGAACGTCGATCGAATATGGTAGGCGACTATATAATTTCGTCTCCTCCAATTCGGCCGCCCTCCTCCCTCTCCCTCATCCCCCCTTCCTCTCCGTCCCGGCACTGTGCTGGATATCCTTGACTTGATCATCTCCAAGGAAGTCCCCCCCTGTGTTCGAGTGGAGACCATTGCAGACCTTAACATCGGACCACAATCCCATTTTCGTCCATATCGGGGGTGATATCTGCACTCTTGAGTCCGCTCTCCGGAGACGAACAGATTGGCCCCAATTTGAGGCAACGATCAGGGACCCTTCCACCAGTTCCTATAACTACGTCGGAAACTGCAGATCAAGTAGAGGTTGAAGCGTGAGATATAACTGAAGGCATATTGATCAGCGACCACCTTTTCTGAACCTAGACCAGATAGATGGCTTCACAATCACATCAGAGCACTTATATGTGACAAGCGTCGAGCGAGAAAGAAGGCACAGAGAACCCTTCACCCAATGGATATCCGCTGGGCAAACTCCCTTGCTAGTAAACTTAAACTCACGTTAAAGGAATACAGAGAGGATAAATGATGGAAGAAGGTCACCTCCCTTGCTCTGGATAGCGGCTCATTTTGGAAGGTGGCCCCAAAAGAAGAACTCTTTGAACCCCCTTCACGGCCCTAACGGGGTGATGTTCCAACCACTTGAAAGAAAGGAAGTCTTTGCAGATCATTGCTCTTCTGCATACACACAGGTCGAACTTGACGTCTCTGACGAGGAGATTGAGCATCGAGTCGAAGAAACACTGACCACTCTTGCTTCCCTGGAGGATGAACCTCTCCCCGAGATTTCTAGGACTGAGGTCAAACAATTTATTCAATCTCGAAAGAAAGGAAAGGCACCTGGCCCGGATCAAATAACTTATAATGCCCTCTCAAAGCTCGACAGACTGATGAGACTAATCAATTCCATCCTTCGCTTAGAATATTTCCCCATGATCTGAAAATTTGCTCATGTCGTGGCCATCCCAAAATCTGGTAAGGATCCTCGATTCCCCCAGAATTATCGCCCCATTGCGCTCATCTCGTGCTTAACCAAGATACTTGAAGCTGTTGTCCTGGGTAGATTAAAGGAAGAAATCTTTGTCAACGACATTATTCAGGACGAACAATTCAGATTCCGCGGGGGATTATGTAGCGACTTCCAACTGCTCAGGATTACTGAGGCTATCCGTAACTCCATCGAGGCTCGTGAGACTCTGGAAGCGGTCTTTTTGGATATCTGAAGGGCCTTCGATACTGTATGGCATGATGGGCTGATTCATTCTTTTTATGGGTCGAAGAAGCTCCACCCCTACGCAAATAGCCGCCGGTGTTCCACAGGAATCCCTTCTCGCACCAATGTTGTTCTTGATATACATGGCAGATCTACCTAAAATTACTCAGGTGCAATTAGCAATATATGCAGATGATACGGCCCTATATGCAGCCCCATCTCGCAGCGAGGAGATCCTGTGCAGACGTCTGCAGGCACAAGTTGATGCCATAGTTGAATGGGGATCCAACTGGAGGTTAAAGCTAAATGAAACCAAATGTATAGCCATCAGGTTCACAAATAGGCGTAGGCTGCTTCCGGAGAATATCTGTGTAGAGGATATCAGGCTACCTTGGAGCCAATCAGTCGTATATTTGGGTGTTATCTTGGATCGGAGGTTTACTTTTCAGAATTTCAAAGAGATTTCTGGTAGCAAGATCAGCATTACTCCCATTCCTTTACTCCAGGTGTACTTTATACTTGAGGTTGAAAATGTTGATCTACATCTCTTTCTTGCGTCCCATGATTTCATATGGACCCTGAAACCTACAGAAGCTAGAAGATCCTTCGGATGCTGGTTGGAGCTCCTTGGTTCATAAGGAATGAACTCCGAGTTGACTTGAAAATCCCATCCCTTAAGGACCATCTGTCAACTTTGGCCAATAAGACGCGCGACCGGACAACCACTGCTGCCAATCCTTCGGTCTCACACCTAATGGAACTAGACCCCGAGAGACCACCGCCCAGGGTAAGAGTCAACAGAGTGCTTAACATTGACAATCCATAGAAAGCCTACACTTAGGAAGATCACAACATCTTAGCGATCGCAGACTCCAGGGCTGACGGACCCCACACAAACACACTTAAAGGGCCGGATGGCTCCAACAGGGAGATAAAAAAAACTGTATGCTATTTAAATTAAAAAATTGACGTCAACTTCCGGTTAAATTAAGAAAATTGACGTCAAATAATTTTGCTGAACTCCAGGTGATATCAGTTATAATTACAAGTTTTCAGAAATGTTGAATTTCAAGAACATCAAACAGTTCTAACGAACCAATTCCGTGAATGACCCTGTATATTTATGTATATCAGTACCTTTAAAGATTTCCCGATAACTCCGGTTGCGATTAAAACTCCGGGCGCCGATTTGCTGCTTAAAATACTAACGGTTCTCGTATCCGGATAAAGTTGGCTGAAACGTTGGCTCAAATGTAAGGAGCAATTTTTATCTAATTCGCAGGGGATCTTCTGGCTTTCGTTGTCTCTAGCGGGGGCTCGGATAAAATTCCACGACCTACCGTGATCGAAAGTGATCTTCGTTACCAAATGTTGAGGGCCCAGATTGAAAGATGGCGGTATATGAGCGACTTGAGAAGCGATATAGATTCCTGATAATCCTTCTACTTTATAAATATCGGTGAAAGGTTCTTCAGCTACATGACTGGAATAAAAATGAAGAATTAAAACCAAATTTTAACCGCAAAAAATTAAACTTACTGCAACCAAGTATCCGGCCAGGTATTATTCGGAAAATACGCTAAAACGTTCTCGAGCGATAACGTGAACCGTATCATATCTTCCTCGACGGCTAAACTTTCGGAAACATATAAATGCGACGTCATATCGTTGTGGCTAACTGAGACTAAAGCCCGATCGTTTGTGATGTCAACGATTTGATACGCTTGTCTAGTTAATTGGGTGTCGAAAACGCACTGTTTGATGCTTTTAAATTTGTAAGAAACGAATAAATCGTAATTATACTGAAATTAAAATAAAATAAATTTTATTAAATTTAATTAATTAATTTTGAACTCACGCTGGTAGATTTTTTCGTAAAGAAAACATAATCTCCCTTCACGAACATCTCGACGACATCTCTAGTTAGGAATCGCATAGGTCTGGTTAACGGTGAACTGCTAGTGTGGTAAATGGAGCTGAAATTCGATGGGAGCATCCGCTGCAAGACCAACTCCCATTTATCGTTGGTGAAAGTGAAAGATTTCACGTTCTGTTCTAATAGCGTAAAGCTCTGACCAAAATCCACCGAATAGTATAACTAGAATGGTTTTATAAAATCGATAATTTGTGATTAAATATAAATGAGATAATGAAATTTACTTCTCGGCCAGGGCTCGCTTTATCCAGGACTAGTATAGTTCTAGGGTGTAATTCTCTGAATTGAATTTCGCTTGGCGTAAATCGGACTGCGATCTTTGAAATGTTCTTGCCATGATTGGTTGTTACGAAAATATGTTTATTCCTGACGTCGGTGAAGACAAACTGCAAAAATAAGGTTTTATAATTATGTATAATAAGACGCTTACACACATTTTTAAGTTAGCAAATTAATATTAACCATATTATATATTACCAACCGGCTGACTTTCGCTAGGAGCCATCTAGATTGGGCGTCATCTAAATCACACAATATTTTGTAGCTCAACGAAGCAAAAATCGAGATACGAGGGTCACTATTTATATTTTGAACCTTGGCAACACTGATTGTTGTCGTGTACAGCTTCCGGATATATTATAGCGAGATAATGTCATCGCAGCGATGAATCAAGCGTTAAAGGTCAGATTTTTGACGTAGCAGCCAGATGTGCTAACTCAGGACACACATATCGCAGCGATACCACTAAATGCTCCTTGGAAATGTGACACTCCAAGAGTGGCATTTTGAGTGTATACGAGGGTCACTATTAATTTATATTTTGAGCCTTGGCAACACTGATTGTTGTCCTGTACAGCTTCGGAATATGTTATAGCGAGATAACGTCATCGCAGCGATGAATCAAGCGTTAAAAATCAGATTTTTGACGTAGCAGCCAGATGTGCTAACTCAGACACACAGATCGCAGCGATACCACTAAATGCTCGTTGGAAAGGTGACACTCCAAGAGTGGCATTTTGAGTGTATACGAGGGTCACTATTAATTTATATTTTGAGCCTTGGCAACACTGATTGTTGTCTTGTACAGCTTCCGGATATATTATAGCGAGATAACGTCATCGCAGTGATGAATCAAGCGTTAAAAGTCAGATTTTTGACGTAGCAGCCAGATGTGCTAACTCAGGACACATATCGCAGCGATACCATTAAATGCTCGTTGGAAAGGTGACACTCCGAGAGTGGCATTTTGAGTGTATACGAGGGTCACTATTAATTTATATTTTGAGCCTTGGCAACACTGATTGTTGTCTTGTACAGCTTCCGGATATATTATAGCGAGATAACGTCATCGCAGTGATGAATCAAGCGTTAAAAGTCAGATTTTTGACGTAGCAGCCAGATGTGCTAACTCAGGACACACAAATCGCAGCGATACCACTAAATGCTCGTTGGAAATGTGACACTCCGAGAGTGGCATTTTGAGTGTATACGAGGGTCACTATTTATTTATATTATAAGCCTTGGCAACACTGATTATTGTCGTGTACAGCTTCCGGATATATTATGGCGAGATAACGTCATCGCAGTGATAAATCAAGCGTTAAAAGTCAGATTTTTGACGTAGCAGCCAGATGTGCTAACTCAGGACACACATCGCAGCGATACCACTAAATGCTCGTTGGAAAGGTGACACTCCGAGAGTGGCATTTTGAGTGTATACGAGGGTCACTATTTATTTATATTTTGAGCCTTGGCAACACTGATTGTTGTCGTGTACAGCTTCTGGATATATTATAGCGAGATAACGTCATCGCAGTGATAAATCAGGCGTTAAAAGTCAGATTTTTGACGTAGCAGCCAGATGTGCTAACTCAGGACACACAGATCGCAGCGATACCACTAAATGCTCGTTGGAAAGGTGACACTCCGAGAGTGGCATTTTGAGTGTATACGAGGGTCACTATTTATTTATATTTTAAGCCTTGGCAACACTGATTATTGTCGTGTACAGCTTCCGGATATATTATAGCGAGATAACGTCATCGCAGAGATGAATCAAGCGTTAAAAGTCAGATTTTTGACGTAGCAGCCAGATGTGCTAACTCAGGACACATATCGCAGCGACACCACTAAATGCTCGTTGGAAAGGTGACACTCCGAGAGTGGCATTTTGAGCGTATACGAGGGTCACTATTTATTTATATTTTGAGCCTTGGCAACACTGATTGTTGTCGTGTACAGCTTCGGGATATATTATAGCGAGATAACGTCATCGCAGCGATGAATCAAGCGTTAAAAGTCAGATTTTCGACGTAGCAGCCAGATGTGCTAACTCAGGACACACAGATCGCAGCGATACCATTAAATGCTCGTTGGAAAGGTGACACTCCAAGAGTGGCATTTTGAGTGTATACGAGGGTCGCTATTTATATTTTGAGCCTTGGCAACACTGATCAGGTGTTATCTGACGTATCCATAGGCAAGCTTGTCATTATTAATCATAACCTACCTTAGACTTTTTGTCAAAAGAGCGTTATTTGCATTATTTACAGTTATTTGTAAATTAAGTGTTCGCGAAAAAATTAAATTAAACTGATCGTCATGGGACATACTCTGAGATTGAGGCAACCCTAGGCAATAGTTTCACCAGCATGTATAAAATATTGCACGACCATTTAGCCGTGAGAAAGGTTGGATCCCCCATAATTTTGACAAAATCTCAAACAGATGCTCGTCTGGATTGGTGCACACAAATGCTCAAAAAGTATAATGGCGGAGACCTCAATGACGGTGCTTCAAAAGACATATATAAGATTGTAACAGGTGACGAATCCAACAAAAATTGTTCGCGCTCGAAACACTTCGAAACGAATAGCCGCTTGGTTTTCCAGGAAAACTGGTCATGTGGCAACTGTGGTGCTCACACATCTCGTCTAACAATCGACTATTTGAACATTAAAAAAATCGAATTGATCGGCCATCCGCCGTACAGTCCTGATTTGGCACCCAAGGACTTCTTCTTGTTCCCGAACGTCAAGGATAAATTGCGTGGACAACGATTTTCGTCGGCGGAAGAAGCCGTTGTTGCATTTAAGGGAGGTGAGTAGGTGGTAAACTGTGGGGTTTCTAACGCAACCAATCATCGTGGACACGCTGTATAAGCCGTATTTTGACAGCTAAAACCTGTGTACAACCACAAAATTGTCATAATTATGACAGTTTGACAGGTTTTAGCTGTCAAAATACGGCTTATACAACTGAGGTGTTTGAAGAGGATTGGAAAAAATGCTTTGACAAATGGTTCGAACGCATGCAAAAGTGTATTAATAATAAAGGAGATTCAACGACAAGTTAGTATTTTTTCATTATTAGGCTCAACATATAAATAGTGACCCTCGTATTCAGCAACGAGATAGACAAACAGTATGTTTAGCGATCTGTAGATGCAGAGTTTGCCTCTCAGTACACCAAAACGATGATGAAGCATAGTGGTGGCAGCAAGAGCTAATTTATAAAATAGATCAAACTATAACAGCAGCATGGTGGCCTGCTCAAAGCCTAGACCTTAACACTATAGAATAAACTGGGTGGACAGATGTTAAGAAAAGACAAGACCATTCAATACTCGAAAATTATGGCATGTACAGATCAAAATGTTTGGAGATCCCAACGCATAATTGAATCAATGCAGGCACTCCTTCGAAATAAGGATTAGAATTTATAGTTCTTTTGTAATATTATCACCCAGAAACTGATAGTCGGGAATGATGGAGTAGATCTCTTAAACAACAAGTATTGACAGTAGATGTTTGAAATTTTGACAGTTGACAGGTTGCCCCTTGCCGACCAATGAATCCACTTCAACCTTCCGAAAACATTTCAGGTCGCCCTCGTACACCGTAAAAAACACTTTGTGTGGGCAAAAAAAACTATCGACATTGGAAGGTGGATGACTGGGCCAAAGTAATTTGATCCTATGGGTCTAATATAGACATAAAATGACTTTCTATCAACGGTGTAATATCTCAATATTTATTACAATAATATTTCCTAACTGTGCATTTTATTATCGTCAGACTTATCGTACTAAGCTCGTTGATTGGTCTACGTGCTATATTTATAAGATCTTATCTTTCCGTTGTAATTAACCGGCGAAAAAAATTGTACGCATACGTGTTATCCATTTTTTTTCTGCATTATTTTGAAACACAAATCGTACACTCGTCGGTTTCGTATAATTGCTTATCGTTAATTTAATTCTTTTTATTTTATCTCCCATACCAATTAGTAATGTTTGTTATGACGTCAAAATTAATCCGCATACCAAAATAATAAACAGCACATGATTAAATTAAAAACTCTGGTGTGACTCAATATTTTCTTACAAGTCACGAGATTCTCGTATAATACGATCATTTTCCTGAATCGATAATTTTAATATTAAAAAAAAAAACGTAATAAAATTTCTCGTTATATACAATATAAAGTTTTGAAACGTCCTTCGTCCTAAAATTTTAGGAGTTAAAGAGGTACTCACGTGGGAATTAAAATTCGGATGGTTATAAAACTTCTCGACCGAGGAGTACGAACCATTCTGGAGCTTGAACGCTTCGGTCTTGTTCGTGAAGGTATCGCCGTAATCGTAGGAGATATAAACGGCCGATGGATTGACGTTAAGCGGAGGTGCAATGCTTGAAACAGGATCCCTAGCCAGACATATGATAACGTTGCTACCTTCGCCCACCCAGTGGACCATTAGCTGTTTGTGGCTGTCGTTTAATCGATTCACCTAGAAAAGAGAAAGAGAGAATGTACACGGTTTTAGTTTTATTTAATGGGTCATTCATGCGTGTGTTCTTCTTTGCTTTCGTAATATACGACGAAGTAATATGCCAGATGTTTTAATTCAATTTTTTTTTATTTATCGAAATTTATCAAGACTCATGTTAATAAATAAACACTTATGTAGGTATATGAAAATGTTACATAATCGAACAATTGAACATAAATGTAAATTAAAAAATATTGAAAAACAATTGCGTAATATCGTTTACGATTCTTCAAAACTAAAACAAAGGATCACAAACTATTTTTAAAAAGCACATGATCTAGAAAGCCATGAATCATCATACCTAATCAGACAGTGATATAATACATTAGTCACGTCTCTTGATGGCAATTTTTGGTATTTAACAAAGTCCGCGTTATCTTCAATACCTTTGTAACTTTGAATAAGCGAAGAAATAATGTAACGATAACATTTAAGAAATATTATCCTATCTTTAATATAATTGCATAAACAGTGCTACCAATCCATCAGTAACAGTTTGCTTCTGCTGAATGAAACCAATGACTGTTGACTGTTCTTCAAGAAGAAAGACCACCTCACCTCCTCCTCTAATAATTCAGTTATTTATCTCAAACTGAACATTCTTCTCAATTTAAAAGCTAATTGATTCGATGGAAGATCTTGTTCATAAATCATCACTCGATCACTCACCGCTTATTAAATTCTATACCACCTTGAAGTTATACAGGGTGTCCGCGAAAATGTGGTAAATCTCTTGGATGCAGATAGAACATGAACAAATAAGACGGCAATTCCTTATAAACTTTTTTCCTACAGGCCCTCGGTTTTTCTGCATCCAAGAGATTTCCCACATTTACCCGGACACCCTGTACTGAGTTCGCAACGTTCATTGCACTTTTGACAAACTCTGAGATGTAGGCAATCTCTGAAAACGATAGGGAAGGTTTCCTCGCATCTTTAAACCACAAAATCATCGTTTTACCACCCACCATTTAAATTTTATTCAACCTTGAAGTTGAATGTAACAAAAGACTAACCGGTGGTAGATCAAACGACGTTTTCCGATTTTTTGTGGTCCCCCAAGATTGTAAAAAGTTTGAACTTTGAAAGGCCTGCTATATCTCGTCTTCAAAAATTCAGTTTCTCTCTCTTTCTCGGCTCTCTTCCATAATAAGATCTAAATCAACCACTTGATCACATAATTGGTCTGCCAAAGAAAACAACTCCTTTAACGTTTTTAACGTAAAATCTGATTTAGCGTCAGCTTGGCTGTCATCTTTAGTGCCACCCACAGCTCGACCTTTTTAGATAATCGTAATACGTCAGCCGTTATTGAAGTAGTTTAGCCGGTAATTCCCCCGATATTGCCTTCCTGACAGTTCACGCTCTCTATCTCGGTTATTATGGACCAAAACATTTTTAAAACAAACTCTTATCAGAATTTAATATTGGGTAATTTTTTTTTGAAAACTCAATAGTCAGTAATTTCCGTATGAACTGGAAGTGCATCTAACGTCGAAGATGTCACAACTTGCTTCGAGCCTCTCGATCACAATAAACCACCAATAATCCACCACCCAACCCATTCTATCCGACCTTGAAGTGACATAGAACACAGTTATTAACCGGAGGGTGGTCAAAATGATGATTTTATCCTATTATCGAGATGATCAAACGTTGGTCAAATGATAATCAGATCTATGCTGCAATAAAAATGTTGAGCTTGAAGCAAAACAAAAAAAAATAGGTGAAACATCGTTAATCGTGTTCGTGATCGATTCGAAATCACTGACCGTCAATAGTGGTCAATGATTGGTCAATTTTTTTTGTGATTTTCGTGGATTTTTGACCATTTTTTGTGGTGCCAACCAGGTTTCACTGTACTAAATAATTCAATTCGGGCTCAGTAAAACGAGTTTTTGACGTTGCAATTTAGAAAAAAATGCAAATATGCAATATAAACTGAGAAAAGCAGGGGTGCAAGAACAGATCCTTGAAGAACCCTCGAAAATAGAGACGTAATATTAGAAACGACGCTGAAAATGGGCAATCAAGTAATTAGAAAAAGATTACCAGCGATAACTCATGATTCAATCTGTCAAAGACCTTGGAAAAGTTCAGAAGAACCGGAGCACCTAAGCATCCCTTATCATAGACGCGGCAATCATGTCATCAGTGATTTAAAAGAAAGGCAAGACGCTGCGTCTAAAAATATGTTCACGCATGTTATTTAAATTAAAAAACTTGACGTCAACTTCCGGTAAAGCGGAAGTGGTACAATAGCGCAAATAATAATAACGAACCAATTCCGTGAATGACCCTGTATGTGACAGAGTTTGTGACGTTCATCGCACTTTTGACGAATTTTGAGATGTAGGCAATCGTTGAGCATGATAGGGAAGGTTTCAAAAATTCAATATGTAGAGCTTTGCTTTTTCTCTTCCATAGTAGGATTTAAATCAACTACTCGATCACATAATTGATCTGCCAAAAAAAAAACAATTTCTTTAACGTTTTTAATGTAAAGTCAAATTTAGAGTCAGCTTGGCTGTCGTCTTCAGGAACTGGTTCAGCGCTAGTAATTAATTCCATCAATCCGCATTATCATCAGTTAATGTTAATGCGTAGAGCTTCAGTGCCACCCACAGCTCAATCCTTTTAAATTAACGCACTATTGTAATATGTATGTACAGTCTGTTCCAAAATTAATGTCGCCCTCTGTGACGAAAAACACGTTTTATAACTGCTAATGCAAATTAGATGCATGAAGTTTAATCGATATTTGGTTTGCACCGCACGAAAAATCGTATTGGATTATGGGAAACATCATTTTTATGGGTTTGTTTAAGGTCTGCGAAGTTGGCACCACAAAGTGGTCAAAAATCGATAAAAATGCTAGAAAGGATTGACCATTTATTGACCACTATTGACCATCAGCGATTTCGATTGAGCACCTTTTGTTTAGGCTACAGCCGCTATACCCATATTTTGGGGTCTAATGGCGAAAATGCTAAAATTAGCCAATATAGACATTTTGTTCATCGGATACGATTGACCATCGTTTGACCATGTTTGACCACCCTTCACATTTTTAAAATTTTCAAAAAAAAAATTTTTTCGAATGTTTTTTTTACTGCAAACTATAAAATTTTGTTGCAGTATAGGATTGACCAACGTTTGACCACGATTGACCACCAAATAATTTTTTTGAAAACTTAAAAATATTCGAAAAAATCGAAAAAAACAAGTTCATATCTCCAATGAAATGACATCAAACCCAGATAATGTCATAACCTCTTGCGTCGCATTTTTCACAAATTTCGAGAGGTGGTCAAACGCTGAAATTAATAGAACTTATTGTCTCGTGTCTCTAGATCACAGAAAACTGAAAATTATCGTTGGGGGGGTGGTCAAACATGGTCAAACGGTGGTCAATCGTATCCAATTAACAAAATGTCTATATTGGCTAATTTTAGCATTTTCGCCATTAGACCCCAAAATATGGGTATAGCGGCTGTAGCCTAAACAAAAGGTGGTCAATCGAAATCGCTGATGGTCAATAGTGGTCAATAAATGGTCAATCCTTTCTAGCATTTTTGTCGATTTTTGACCACTTTGTGGTGCCAACTTCACGGACCTGTTTGTTTAGCCTTGGGAGCGACATTAATTTTGGAACAGACTGTACGGCAACCGTTATTGAAACTCGAGTGGTTTAGCCGGTAATTCCCCCGATATTGCCTTCCTTACAGTTCAGGCTCTCTATCTCGGTTATTATGTGTAGGATCAAAACATTTTTAAAACAAAAACTTATCAGAATTTAATATTGGTCGTGTTCAGTTAGCACATCGGTAAGTCACCGGTAGATAGAATAGTGAAGTAGTGAACTGAATACCTACACTGTAGTTATTATACTATTAACATGTAGATATTCAGTGCGATATTTCACTCATTACTACTTAGCGGTGACTTACCAATGTGCTAACTGAACACGACCATTGAGTAACTAAAAAAAAAACTCAATAGTCACAAAAAATTAGTTTCCTGATGAATTGAAATTGCATCTAACAAGAAACTTCACCTAGTTTGGAATGAAGTCAAACGTCGAAATGATGTCACAACCTGCTTCAGGCCTCTCGATCACAGTAAACCACAAATCTACCACCCAACCCATTCTATCCGACCTTGAAGTTACATCGAGCACAGTTATTAACTGGAGGATGGTCAAAATTATGATTATCGTGGTGATCAAACATGGTTAAATGATAATCAGTTCTATGCTGCAATAAAAATGTTGTCCTTGAAGCAAAACAAAAAAAAAATCTAGGTGAAACCTGGTTACTCATATATGGTTATACAGAGTGTTCTATTATCTGTCTGTGCAGAGAAAATAGAACACTCTGTATAACCGGCATTATTTTAGGTTTGTAGATCTTGAGAAAATTAGACACGTGAAATAAAAAAAGTTTCAATTATCTCTCTTATTAACCAAGATATTGGACTTCCGAGTACTATGTGGGCACCCTGTATATCGATGGAACGATGCAAGTTGTCTTAGCAAAATCAACGCTGAAATTATCCGAACGAATTTTCGGAAATCGTCCAAAAAAACCGCCCTGAACATGCGTTTCATTGGCTTTAGATAAATCATTTAATCTTCCAGTCACATAATGACATCCCCCGTTTGACACGATATGTCATTAAAATCTAAAATGATCCGTCAAACGATGCGCCGTTTGGCGTAATGAAAACTAGTTCCGCTCCAACGACATCAAGGAAGGTAACAAATCCAAATATTCCAATGACGTCCAAAAGCACGAAATCCGTTCCACCACCCAGCGAAGATACCGAAGCTTACGTATCCATCCCGCCCGACGGCGGATGGGGTTGGCTCGTAGTCATCGCAGCTTTCTACATATTCTTCGTCTCCGACGGAGTACTGATCAGTCTCGGAGTTTTCCTCCAAGAGATAGCCCGCTCCCTAAAATGCACACCTAGCGAAGTCTCAATCGCCGGCGCCATCCAAACGTGTTGTTACTGTTTCGCAGGTAAAAAATTAATTCGAAATTAATCTTTCCGGATAATATTTATAATGTTTTATAGGACCGTTTTCTGCAGCTTTAGTCAACAGATTCGGCTTCAGATGGGTCGTCTCGATAGGATGCGTGGTCTCGAGCGCTTCTTGCTTCTGCACCGGGCTTTCAGCGAGATGGTACCAGATGATTTTAGCTTACGGCGTGTTAGGGGGCATCGGTTTCGGGATGATGTACGTCTCGGCGATCATAGTTTTAGGTTTTTATTTCGAAAGATGGCGAGCTTTAGCTTCGGGGATCGCTTTATGCGGAGCTGGAATTGGCTCGACTTGCATGCCGCCTATATTAAGTATGGTGATCAAAACTATGGGATGGAGGTACGCTTTCCATATCCTTGGAACGATGTGTTGCACTTGCATCTTTTGCGGTATAGTTTTCAAACCGATTAAACCGGTTAAAGTAAGCACATTTTAATTTAAATTAATTTTTTTGAGATTTAATCCTAAATTTTCAGGTTAGAATCGAGTTAATCGGAATGCCGAAAAGAACGTTGAGTAATATCACTGAAGTGCAAGAAACGAAGAGTAAAATGAGTCAATTCTTTTTACAATACAACAATGCTACTTATCCGACGGTGGCTGAAGTTAAAACGTCGGTTATAGCTCTGTTACGGCCTTCGAATAAAATAACGGCTACTAGATCGACGTCTAGTGAGATAATGGCTACTACGTTAGCTAGCGATGTGTCCGAACACGCTTATCACAAACGAGCGGAGAAAAGATTTAAAGGAACCTTCAGGAAATGCTCCATTTGCTGTTATAGGTGTTGCGAGTCTTGTAGGAGAAGGCGGAAGAAATCTACAAAACCGACAGATATGCCGTCAAGACCCATGTACAGGGATGATATATTCTACATCGGATCTATTGCTACTTTGCCCGAATATCAAAAGTCGGCTATGTTGAGGCCTCCGGAAGTGGTATGATTTTTATCTATAAAGAATAGTTTCGTCCTCCTGCTCTAAAACCTATCCTTTAATTCAATTGTTTGAAGTTCTTTTTTATTCCAAACATTGTTTCAAAATTTCGAAATCAAAACTTGAATACTTCGTAAAATATGGTAATAAAATTTTGCAGGGGAGAAGGCTTGAAATCAAAATTTGAAAGGTTGAAAAGCTATGCCTAGTTTTTTTTTTTCAGTAAAAGTTCAGTTGATTACATCGACCTTTTAGAAATCCAACAAGTCGATTGTGATTAAATTTTTGAGGATCATCAGCGATTTCGAGCATTGACCATCCACCGGTTAATTTCTATTCGTTACATAGAACAAAATTTCCACCAAAGTTCAGGGACTTTCCGAAGAGATCAAACGCTGAAAATGTTACAACTTGTCGTTTTAGCCCTACAGGTTCGACAAAATTGAAAATCATTGCTTAACCACATGCCGGTTAATTTTTGGCCGACCTTGAAGATACTCATGCTTGAATCTTCAAAGTTTATGGCAATTATTACCAAATTTGAGATGTCATCAAACGCTGAAAATACATACAGCATTATTACCACTTTAGTCCATTAGGAATTGAATTTTTACTTACTTTTTATTTACTTTAAAAACGTTGTTATCCCCTTTCGCCCCCTAAGAGATTGAATTTTAAAAAGAAACACCAAAACCCGTATTTCATTAATTGCAACAAAGAGCATTAATATCAAGTTTCAAGCAACGCTGATCATTAAAACATAATTTCTTTTTTGCCCTGTAAAAACTTTGTCAGCCCGTTTCGGGGCGAAAGGAGCTGGATTTGGAAAAAGCCCCAAATACGTGTTTCATTAATTTTATCAGAGAGTCTTAGTGGCAATATTATTTAGTAGACACACTTAGCCACCCCCTTTCACCCTTGCTTTGTTAGAAATTGTTCTTTTTATACCGACAATTAATCAAAGGTTTCAAAATCAAAAACTTGGACGTATCAGAATACATGACTAAAAATCAATGGAAGTTTTCCAGCTTAGCAGCCTCATTAATCAAAACTCAAGATTTCGAAAATGTAGTAATAAAATATTGCGTCCACCCCCACTCCCCAATATTTTGCCAACTCCTTTTGCTCTTGCTTTTTTTTTGTGAAATTGAAATTTTGAAAAAGGAAATGATACTGCCTAACCTCCCGTGAAAAATGAAATCCTATCTTCTTAGGGGTCATATTTATAGTTCGTGCTTGAGGTTGTGTCCATGCTTGAGCACGCGATTTTGACATAAATGTCATTATGTACAAATGTGTCAAAATCGCAAAATTAGATTACACTCCAACCAATGAGATCTATTGTGAATACCCTTGATCTTTTAGTCCCAATTGATCTCCAAACTTCTAAAGAAATTCAGGCTCTTCTTGGAGGCAATGCCTCTGATGTCAGTTTCACTATGTTCGGAGCAGAATCGGCATTTGTCGCTGTCTACCTTGAGAGGGCCGTGGCCAGTGAAGCACGAATTATAAATGTGTCCCCTAATTCAATCGTTTAAAGTTTTTTTTTCTTCCATACATTGTTCCGAGGTTTCAAAATCAAAATTTCAAAAATATGGCAATAAATTAATAAAATACTGCCACCCTCTTCCCCCACCTCCTCTCTCTCTCTCTCTCCGCCTTTATTGAAAATTTTAAATGTTGAGTTGAGATTGTTTTAGCTTGTTTTATTTATTCTGAACATCGTTCCTAGGTTGTATCTCTCGAACATGAATAGTTCCTGTTTTTGGAAATCGAATTTTAGAAAGTTTTACCAGATTGTTCTAGACCTAAAAATCTGTCGATTGAAATTTGACAAATTTGAAAAGTTTGATTTTTTTTCGGCAAAAATTCAGTTGATTACATGGCACTTTTAGAAAATCCGAAAGTCAAGTTTGTACTGGCAAAAAATGGGGGAAAAATCTACCCCTTACATTCTACAAATTTTCGAAAGAACAAACGACGTCTCCAAACATAAAAAGTCACACAAAAAATTACTTAATATCCATTAATTTCACTTTTGATCAACTTTGAGAGGTGGCCAACCACTAAAAATGGTACGACTTGTTACCTAATGTCGCTAGACCATAAAAAATGGAAAATCATCGCCTGGCCGCTCATTGGTTAAATTTTATCTCACCATGAAGTTACGTATAATAGTCTTCAAAGTTCCTCGCATTTTTTACTAAATTTGAGAGGTGATTGAACGCAGAAAATAGTACAACTTGTTGTGTATGTCCCTAGAACTCCCCAAGAATGTAATTTCAATATCGGATAAATTTAGATTTAGTGGTCAGGCACTAAAAATGCACTAAAGACTTGTCGTTTCAGCCCTATAGATCAGGAAAAATTGAAAATCATTATTTCAACACCCATTGGTTACTTTTTATCCGACCTTCGAAGTTCATGGCGTTTTTCACCAGGTTTCAAGGGTGGTCAAACGCTAAAATGATATGGCTTGTTATCTGATATCACTAGATCCAAAAAAAAAGGAAAATCATTGTTTGACCACCCCCCTAAACATTTCGGGGACTTTCAGAAGAACTTAAACGCTGTTAGTTAAATGACCTGTTCCTTCGTGTCGTTAGACCACAAAAATTTTTTTATCTAGCGTTGAAGTTACATGTAACAAAGTTTCCAAAGCTTATTCGGGGACTTTCAGAAACGATCAAATGGTGAAAATGTTATCTCGGGTCTATATAGATCAGGAGAAATTGAAAATCGTTTTTTAACCAGCAATTTTTATCCAACTTTGAAGTTGAAGATACAACAGAGTTTCCAACGTTTATTGTACTTTTTAGGGATCTTAAGAGAAGGACCAACGCTCAAAATTTTACTTGAACTTATTGTTTAAGCCTTATAGATCAGAGAAAATTGAAAATCGTCGTTTCCAAAGTTCATGGCACTTTTCTGGACATTTGAGGTGTGATCAAATGCTGGCAATGGTATTGCTTGTTGCTTCAATACTCTAGATAGCAAGAAGTCGAAAATCATGGTTTGATCACCTAATTTTTATGGTCAATCATAGGAGATGAATCAATTTTTTGCGTTTTTCCTCAAACAAAACCCATCGAAAAATCATTCATCAATCCTTCTCGTCATCTTTGCAGATTTTTAACCAGTTTCTGGTGCCAACTTCACAGACCTCATTTCAACGACTTATTATGAGATATCAATTTAAACAAAAACAAGACATTCATTTACTTGGCGCATTTAAGAATCATTTTATTGTCGTATAACGGATATTGACCCGCGATCTAAACGCAGTATTGCATAAATAAATTATAACAAAAACATAATGTATTGTATTTCCACACATTCGACGATAATACTATGTCTCAGCTACTGATAATAGCGTAAAGTAAACAATAATGAATTTATTCATGGATTAGTAATAACGGGATAAATATAGATTTATTCGATCATAATTGAATGGAAGGTGATAAGGGTTTAAATCCAGTTTTACTTCCGAATGCATACGATAAACAAAGAAAGTTTCGATTTAATTTATTTAACAATCGAAAAAAAAAACGTGAGATCACTTGACAGATAAGGGGGAGAAACCTTTAATTTAACCCAAGGTTAATTTCCTAAATAACAATGGTAATATATAGGTTTTAAACTGATATCAATTGCCGCCTAAAACACCCCTTATACAAAACGTAGAAAGTATTGATTTAGATTTCTTTTAAAGCGTAGCTTCGAGGTCAAGGCCTCTCCTTGTCAATATGTTTACTGGCTAACGCCTGAAAATGTGCCACATATGACGTGTTCACGCGAGGCAAGATATTTTCCCCGATTTCTTGGCAGAGTTTACTATCTTTGTTTCTACACATAAACGACAAAATCATGCTTACGCGAGTTCATCATTTTTTTTTTAACTAATACGTAAACAACTCTCCTATAAAAAAATTCTTTTGTTGGTACCTCTAACAGTCAAAAATAAAACCGAATCTTTTTAATTAAAATTTTACGGTAGCTACTTGTGTTGCTGTGAATAATCACGGAGATGCTCCAAGTAATGACGTAGTAGGCACAACAATCGATTTCCTCTAAAGAGGTCATTATCCTTGTTAAATTTAAAAGCACGGTTTGTTGCTTGCGCTTCAAATTTTGACGCAAAATTAAAATGCAATGTTAACGTTAATGAACGAAATATTTCTTGTTCTCGGACTGTTTCTCAAAACCATTTCATCGCAGTTTCCAATTGAGTTAAATGCGTCTGGGTATGAAAATCTTACAAAACCATTCCAAGAAAATTTCAGATTCCATCCAAGCGCTTCCTCTGTAGATACCTAATTACCTAATTTTGTTCAGTAATATTGTACTCGCTCCATAAATCCTGGTCAGACTTGCTGCAGATTCTCCCCTTTCCAGAAACTGTATCAACAGAAATCAACAACAAACACTTTGACGTTCCGAATTTTGAGTCCTTTGTCCTGCCCTACCTACCATAGTAGGCTTGTCTTTATATACAGGGTGACTGATAATGAAACGGTCGGACAAATTAAAAAAAAACTGAACTGTAGACACAATCGCCACCTTTGTGACTATTTATTTAGCAATTGTGTCTATAGTTCCATCAAAAGCGGTAGTTTTAATTTTTTTTAATTTGTCCAAATATTTAAGGTAATTATCACCGATAGTTAATGTGTGTTGAGATGTCCTCTTGCCAGACAAAAGAGAGAAGAAGAAAAATTGAGAAAAAGTTCCATTATTTTCGTAAATTTTAAGTTTGACGGCTCAAAGTTTTACATCACACACTGATGAGGACAAACAAGTCCGAAACACGTATCTGTATGTCAGGATTGAACTTTCCAACATTCCTTTATGGACTGTATTATCACTGCGTACACTGTCCTGTTGAAACAACAGTCGTCTAAACAATCGTAGGTATATGTTCCATTTCGATGCCATCTGAGTCATTAGAAACTGTCTGATATCGCGGTATGAGGATGTATCGAGATTTAATAGCGTTGCAGATCAAATTGCGTCGTGTACTGATGAGGTTAATTATAAATCAAATCGCGTCGTGTACTGACGAGGTTATAGCGGACTGAAACATAATTTATTGTAAAACTGCTCTCATAAATGCATTTCTATCTATTTCGACCGATATTGATCTCTAATCTAGCCCACTTGCAGTTATGCAGGGGGTTCCGCAGGGGTCTGTGTTGGGCCCCATCCTACAAACAATATACATATTTTATCTTGTTTAAATTAAACAGATGATACGCAACGTTTATTATCCTGTTGATGGATTTTCTTCCTTATTTTGGAGAATTTGCATATTATTGAATATCTTTGCAATGGATTAACATTTAAAAAAAAATTGTCTAATTTAAATATTACTGTGACGTCAATGGGCCTCAAAATACCTGTCAACCTACATCGCGTTATGCAGGGGGTGGTCCTCGAGAATCGTCGAGAATCCAAATGCAAATAGTTCAGGCTTTCAAATTAATCTTTGACTGTATTAACGACATCGTTGCGGCAATTTACTGCCAATGATTGGCAAAAAAAATCAGGACACCTTAGGAGATATGGAACATTCAAATCTAGCGTGCTCAAGGGTGTCCCGGACCTGGCAATAATTCAATGCAACGGTTTCTGCCGTCCTTCGCAAATCCTTTGGTATACGACTCGGAGCAGCCATGCCCAATAAGTGCTGACATCTGAAAATTGCCTGTTGATCCACTTCTCAATTCTCACTCTCCAAGAAGTTATTTTTTCCAAACCAGATCATCCGCAAAACCTGCAGTCACAATATTCACAATTAGATCCAAATTAAGTTCGGCATCGTGCAAGATATAGATCAATGTCAGCTTCAAGACCAACCCCTGAGGCACTCCCACTGCAATCTGGATTTCATCCTCTCCGCCTAACCCAAATCCTCCTACTCCTGTCGTAATTTGAAACTATATTCACCAGGATATCTAGAAATCCTCTTTTTTCCATCGTTCCTGAAGAATTAGACTTGACACCCATATTAGTGTTGATGCAAACCACCCTTCTGATCCAATTCTCTGTGCAGTCTATCTCTTATTAGATTGGTCATAGTATTTAACATGCAGAGATCCGAGGACTTATCTTCCTTAAGAATTAGAACTACTACTCTGGATTTTTTTTTCCAGTCGGAGGAGGACGAGAAGGAGAGGGGACGGCGGGAGGGGGGAATCTTGACAGACACTGGAGGACTCTCATCTAAGCTCGGAGAATTGCCATTGTCCATGTTCAGGATCGTCATTTGCCTTCTTCTGTGTCAACTTTGGACAGTCTTGTCTTCTTCTTCCTCTTGCTATTATAGTTTACTTTATGTTATTTATTATTATCACAGTATTCACAATTAAGTCCAAATTAAGTATGGCATCGTGCAAGGTATAGATCGATGTTGGCCTGAAGACCAACTCCTCAGGTATTAGCACTGCAGTCTCAATCACATCCTCTCGGCCCAACCCAAATCCTCCTGCCCCTGAAGTAATTTGAGACCATATTCACTAGGGTATCATGCTCATAGTATTTAACATGCAGAAGGAGTCTAAACGATCCGAGGACTTATCTTCCTTAAAAATTAGGACTACTTTGGATTTTTTTCCAGTCGTTTGGGCATTTTTGAAACGCAAGTAACTCGTTTATGGTTCAGAACAGACAATTTAACCACAATCTTGACAGGACTCTCATCTAAGCCTCTCTGCGTTGATTTTGGTCCTTCTAATTTTGGATAATCTTCTCAATTTTCTTCTTTGCTTTATGTTACCTATTATTAACTCAATCATCTTTATTTGCAGAGATCAAAAAAATCCGTCGTGGAGTACCACATTTCGGTGACAAGAACCGCAACCCATTACGACATGGAAGAACAAGCTCTATGCAAACTGTGTCCGGAAGCTATAAAGAGAACGCTAGCTACGATGTTAGATTTCCGCCTGATGAAATCCGTCTCCTTTAATCTGATGCTGATTAATTCGTTCTCAGTCGCTTTCTCGTTCTACACGCCATTCGTGTACATCAAGAACCGAGCTATCGAGAATAAAATGGATGCAGCGATAGCCCTTTGGTTGATATCAGCCATAGGAGTTGCCAATACGATCGGGAGGATAATCTGTGGAATTCTATCCTCTTTCCCGAACATCAAAGCCAATATCGTATGCGGATCTTTATTATTCCTAGGCGGCGTTGCAACTGTAACCTCAGGATTATCCTACGTCCCTTGGTTTCAATTTATGTACGCTGTGCTTTACGGACTCTCGATGTGTAAGTATTTTAATATTCTAATGAAAATAATCGATTAACTCTTTTTATATTCTAGCCAGCATATCGACACTTCGTTCGGTTATCATTGTAGATATATTAGGTTTGGAGAAGTTGACGAATGCTATCGGTATGATTCTGTTATTTCAAGGTGTAGCATCCTTTATGGGAACTTATATTTCTGCGATGTTAAGGGATCAAACTGGAGATTACACCGCGTCGTTTTACGTATCCGGTTCTGTACTCGCAATAGGGGCGTTTTTTCTAATGCCGTTGAGGAAACTTAAAGTGGATGATCAAAAGAGTGTTTTACGATGAAGAATTTAATCTAGAATTAAGTTTATTTTAAATGGTAGTATTTAAGCTGGTTTAAAAATGAAATATAAGTTTTAATTTGTTGTAAATTTATTTATTTTAAAGTATTCTGATAAAAATTTGCCACAAAGTTGACACGATTAGTGATACGCAGAAAGCCGCATTATTATTAATAATATCACCGCAAAATACAAGTTTTATAAAAACCTAGATATGACTATACATTGATGATAAGATAGTTCTGGAAAACCCCAAAATGTTAGGAGGAAATTTGGTGTTCAAATGGTTTAATTTTTCTATTATTCTCTGATATGCTGGCAATTAACATGTATTAGTTTAACCACAATTGCAAGTTAAGTTCAAGTTCAAAGAAATGATTAATTTAACAATGGAACAAATGTTTCTGGTTTGTCATGATAATTTTAAATGTTGCTAAGACTTAGATACAGTTAAGAAATTCAATTCATTTATTTATTGATTTTATAGTTACTTTAGAAAAACTAAATTTGGCTTTTATAGAATCGACTCGATGTTTCACCACTAATGTAAGTGACTTCTTCAGGAGCAAAACTAGGTGAGACGACCCAAAAGCTCAGAGGAGCTAGAGGCGAAAACCTTCTGATCCTATGTCTTTGTTGACGCGGAGAGAATCTAGGGCTGTAAGTTAGGTCCGTGAAGTTGGCACCACAAAGTGGTCAAAAATCGACAAAAATGCTAGAAAGGATTGACCATTTATTGACCACTATTGACCATCAGCGATTTCGATTAACCACCTCTTGTTTAGGCTACAGCCGCTATACCCATATTTTGGGGTCTAATGGCGAAAATGCTAAAATTAGCCAATATAGACATTTTGTTCATCGGATACGATTGACCAACGTTTGACCATGATTGACCAACAAATAATTTTTTTGAAAACTTAAAAATATTCGAAAAAAACGAAACAAACAAGTTCATATCTCCAATGAAATGACATCAAACGCAGATAATGTTATAACCTCTTGCGTCGCATATTTCACAAATTTCGAGACGTGGTCAAACGCTGAAAATAATAGAACTTATTGTCTCGTGTCTCTAGACCACAAAAAACTGAAAATTATCGTTTGACCACCCTCCGGTTAAATTTTATCCAGATCAGAGGCAACATTTGTTACAAGATACAGCCAAACATCTTTAGTTCGACTCTCATAGCTCAAAATTCTCCGTAAATCAAATTTTGGTGGCAAATGTTTAACAATTTATAATAATAATAATATATATAATATAATTGCATATATAGGTATTATACAACTAGGCTTTAAAACTTTTGATAATTTTTACATATCGTTACTTTCCCAGACACCTGATCTGGATAAAATTTAACCGGAGGGTGGTCAAACGATAATTTTCAGTTTTGTGTGGTCTAGAGACACGAGACAATAAGTTCTATTATTCTCAGCGTTTGACCACCTCTCAAAATTTGTGAAAAATGCGAAAAACTTTGAAACTGTTATACGTAACTTTAAGATCGGATAAAATTTAACCGGAGGGTGGTCAAACGATAATTTTCAGTTTTCTGTGGTCTAGAGACACGGGACAATAAGTTCTATTATTTGCAGCGATTGACCACCTCACAAAATTTGTGAAAAAGGCGAAAAACTTTGAAAATGTTATACGTAACTTTAAGATCGGATAAAATTTAACCGGAGGGTGGTCAAACGATAACTTTCAGTTTTCTGTGGTCTAGAGAGACGGGACAATAAGTTTTATTATTTGCAGCGATTGACCACCTCACAAAATTTGTGAAAAAGGCGAAAAACTTTGAAAATGTTATACGTAACTTTAAGATCGGATAAAATTTAACCGGAGGGTGGTCAAACGATAATTTTCAGTTTTGTGTGGTCTAGAGACACGAGACAATAAGTTCTATTATTCTCAGCGTTTGACCACCTTTTGTGAAAAAGGCGAAAAACTTTGAAAATGTTATACGTAACTTTAAGATCGGATAAAATTTAACCGGAGGGTGGTCAAACGAAATTTCAGTTTTCTGTGGTCTAGAGAGACGGGACAATAAGTTTTATTATTTGCAGCGATTGACCACCTCACAAAATTTGTGAAAAAGGCGAAAAACTTTGAAAATGTTATTTAACTTTAAGATCGGATAAAATTTGACCGGAGGGTTCAAACGATAATTTTCAGTTTTTTGGTCTAGAGACAAAGAGACAATAAGTTTTTATTCTCAGCGTTTGACCACCTCTCAAAATTTGTGAAAAATGCGAAAAATTTGGAAACTGTTATACGTAACTTTAAGATCGGATAAAATTTAACCGGAGGGTGGTCAAACGACAATTTTCAGTTTTGTGTGGTCTAGAGACACGAGACAATAAGTTCTATTATTTTCACCGTTTGACCACCTCTCGAAATTTGTGATACATGCGACGCAAGAGGTTATAACATTATATCTGGGTTTGATGTCATTTCATTGGAGATACGAATTTGTTTTTTTCGAATATTTTTAAGTTTTCAAAAAAATTATTTGGTGGTCAATCATGGTCAATCCTATACTGCAACAAAATTTTAGAGTTTAGTGAAAAAATTTTCGAAAAATTTTTTTTTTGAAAATTTGGAAAATGTGAAGGGTGGTCAAACATGGTCAAACGATGGTCAATCGTATCCGATGAACAAAATGTCATATTGGCTAATGTTAGCATTTTCGCCATTAGACCCCAAAATATGGGTATAGCGGCTGTAGCCTAAACAAAAGGTGGTCAATCGAAATCGCTGATGGTCAATAGTGGTCAATAAATGGTCAATCCTTTCTAGCATTTTTGGCGATTTTTGACCACTTTGTGGTGCCAACTTTCCGGACCTCTGTAAGTTCTATTTTGGACAAGTTTGGCTGAGGAGGTTTTGCAGAAGAAAGAAATTTGGCCGTTTCAAAACATATAATATCGGCATTTTCTTTAGAGAGATCAAAGATATAATATCATGTTTTGGAATCCCTTTAAGAGCTATAGAAAAATTTAAACCTATAGTTTCTGCTTTCGACAGAGGGTGTGCCGATATATTTTTGACTGTTTTTGATGGTGAACTGATTACGAGAATTTTGGATAATGTGCTGTTATGTATGTACAGGTGAAGCTAATTTCCACAATGATGGTTATGCAAACAGGGACAACTATCATTATTACGCAAATACGAATCCACACATCGTTTATGAAACCTGTCGGCAAAACAGATTGTCATTTAACGTATGGGGTGGTATTATTGGCAATACTGTCGTTGGTCAACATTTCTTCGACGGACATGTACATGGTGAAAAATATAGACAAAATTTGTTTTTTCAACATTTCAAACACCTCTCAACTATAGTGAAGATATTTAAAATTGTTTCGTCGAATGTCATAAATGAAGACCTTAGACCAGCAACGGTAAAAGCCACAATTTTCTCAAAATGAGTCATATGCATTTTTCACATCAGTATGTGAGGTCCGCGAAGTTGGCACCACAAAGTGGTCAAAAATCGACAAAAATGCTAGAAAGATTTGACCATTTATTAACCACTATTGACCATCAGCGATTTCGATTGACCGACTTTTGTTTAAGCTACAGCCATGACCATCGTTTGACCATGTTTGACCACCCTTCACATTAAAAAAAATTTTTTTTCGAATTTTTGTTTTTACTACAAACACTAAAATTTTTGCAGTTAGGATTGACCCAGTTAGGATTGACCAACGTTTGACCACCAAATATTTTTTTGAAAACTGAACAATAGTCGAAAAAAATGAAAAAAACGACTTCATACCTCCAGGAAAGTGACATCAAACCCAGATAATGTCATAGTCTCTTGCATAGCATTTTTCACAACCTTTAAAAGGTGGTCAAACGCTGAAAATAATAGGACTTGTTCTAGACCACAGAACACTGAAAATTACCGTTTGACCAACCTGATTTTAAATTTTTTAAATCTCGAGACAAGTGACAATAAATCAGTTCATCATTTTTCAGCTTTGAAAGTGGTCAAAGTTTAAAAATTTATTGATGAAATTTGACCATCAGCTCTGTTAAATTTTATCCGATCTTCGTTATTGATCGGATAAAAATTAACCGGTGGGTGGTCAAACAATGATTTTCAATTTTTTGTTAACTAGAGACAAGTGACAATAAGTCATATCATTTTCAGCGTTTGACCACCTCTCAAAGTTTGCGAAAATTGCGATGAAATTTGAAAACTCCTTTTATGTAACTTCAAGATCGGATAAAAATTTACCGGAAGGTGGTCAAACGATGATTTTCAATTTTTTTTAAACTAGAGACAAGTGACAATAAATCATATCATTTTCAGCGTTTGACCACCTCTCAAAGTTTGTGAAAAATGCGATGAAATTTGAAAACTCTGTTTTATGTCACTTCAAGATCGGATAAAATTTAACCGGTGGGTGGTCAAACAATGATTTTCAATTTTTTGTAAACTAGAGACAAGTGACAATAAATCATATCATTTTCAGCGTTTGACCACCTCTCAAAGTTTGCGATGAAAAAACTCTGTTTTATGTCACTTCAAGATCGGATAAAAATTAACCGGAGGGTGGTGGATTTTCAAACAATGAATTTTCAATTTTCTTGGTTTAGAACACCAGTGACAATAAATTATTATTTTCAGCGTTTGACCACTCTCAAAGTTTGCGAAAATTGCGATGAACTTTGAAAACTCTGTTTTATGTCACTTCGAGATCGGATAAAAATTAACCGGTGGGTGGTCAAACAATGATTTTCAATTTTTTGTAAACTAGAGACAAGTGACAATAAATCATATCATTTTCAGCGTTTGACCAACTCTCAAAATTTGTGAAAATTGCGATAAATTTGAAAACTCTTTTTATATCAAGTTTAAGATCGGATAAAAATTAACCGGTGGGTGGTCAAACAATGATTTTCAATTTTTTTTAAACTAGAGACAAGTGACAATAAATCATATCATTTTCAGCGTTTGACCAACTCTCAAAGTTTGCGAAAATTGCGATGAAATTTGAAAACTCTGTTTTATGTCACTTCAAGATCGGATAAAAATTAACCGGTGGGTGGTCAAACAATGATTTTCAATTTTTTGTAAACTAGAGACAAGTGACAATAAATCATATCAGTTTCAGCGTTTGACCACCTCTCAAAATTTGTGAAAAATGCGATGCAAAAGGTTGTGACATTTTCAGGGTTTGATGTCATGTCATTGGAGATATGAACTTGTTTTGTTTTTCATTTTTTTCGACTATTTTCAAATTTTCAAAAAAAAAAAACTTGGTGTCAATCCTATCCTGCAACAAAATTTTAGTGGGTGTAGTAAAAAAACATTCGAAAAAAAAAATTTTTTGTAAAATTTTGAAAATGTGAAAGGTGGTCAAAACATGGTCAAACGATGGTCAATCGTATCCAATGAACAAAATGTCTATCTTGGCTAATTTTTGCATTTTCGCCATTAGACACCAAAATATGGGTACCTATAGCGGCTGTAGCCTAAACAAAATTTGGTTAAACAAAGTTTTTTTTAGAAATTATGTTAACAGGCTTTGGATCACCTTTTGGATCACCATTTGAAGCAAATCAGAACATATGCTGGCGAAAAGTCGAGGCTTTTTACAGGTACCTTAAAACCGAAATAAAAAATAAATAAAATTCAGTGTTTCTCATTCGATTGTCAGAAAAATCTAACTTTGCCCAAACTAGCGTATTTTTCGTTATTTTTTGTGGACAGATCAGCAATTACCAAAAAAAAAAAATGAACTCTAACATCTTAGCTTCAGCCCTCTTTCATGTCCTCTCAAAATTTGACTTTTCCGGAGAAATGACCACTATTCGCCTTTTTTTTTGTTGATGGATGCGTTGGGGAAAATAAGAAATCCAAATTTCATTCTTATATGCCTTCGATCGAGTGTTTGAGCTCATTGAACGAAAAATAAAAAAAAAAAGACACCGCAATTATAAACCCAGAAGAATATTATAAAATAATTAGTGAATTCTCCACTATCCAGATGTTAGGAAAATACTGGAATGCTACTTCGGTTTTTAAACCTCCAACAAATTGGCATTACAGAAACGGAATTGGACTTTCAAAAACCATTAATTATATTAAATCTTGATATTATGCAAGGAGGAAGACCTGTACATCATCCTCGCTAATTTGTTAAGTAAATATTATGGAGATGACTAGAAAGTGTTGCCAAATTTAAAATTCTATAAAGAAGTAATTGACCAAGAACCACAAGCTATGTAGATGCCCATAGAAGATAATAGCGACACTGTTTGGTACCAAAATAAGGATGATCTTGGAAGAGACATTGATTTAAATATTTTTCCCTCGCATTAAAAATAAACGTGTTCAAATGCCAAACCAGTTCAAACATACATTTTATCAGATCCAAACAACGGTAAGTATATACGGTAGATAAAGAGCAAATAGCATTTCTGTAACTAACTAACAATGTTATACATCTCAATTACCACTTCCTCACTTATTGTTAGCGAGCCTGCAGTGAAGTTCAACCTTAAAAAGTTAACCGTACACACGATTTGAAGATGTGCGTACTCATCGTGTAGGCCGATTAAACGCTACATTAAGCAATTTATGCTAATAGGTGTGCCACAGGACATAACTGGAAGAATTTTATGTAATTATCGCGTTAACTGAAATACGTGAAACGTTTTCAATATTTCAGATCATACGACTTTGTGCTCGGTTAAAAAAAATGTAACGGTCAATAGCATGAAGGGGCTTTAATTGGATCTAAATCGTACCATACTCGTTTGCATTTAATGATTTAAAAAAAAAAGGAATCATAGCTGGTAGAATTATTATGATCATCTCCGTTTTTATAGAATTTTTTATTATGGTCAAGGTTACAGCGTTATATAATTGCGTTAACACCATGTCATAAAAAAAAAAAGTAATAATAATGTTGCTCTACAATTTGTACAAACACGGCAATAGGTACAAATATTATTGAAAGAAAATGCGACGAATGTAATTTTTGTTGAGTGAAATGTGCCATGTCGTGCTTGTTGTTACTAGGTTATTATTACTTAATCTAAGTACTCACTCACTTATAGCATAAGTACTTTCTTAAATTCCCCAAACAATATCGTAATAATGATTGATGATCCTTAAATAAACTGTTGATTACCTTCAAATATTTTTTAGATGTTTCAAATAAATTCAAAATAAAAAACAATTTAAAAGAACAAGACAATAACAAAACAATGAGAAATATCATTTATTACAATTTTGATGTTCAAGATGCTTTTAAATTTCTTCCACATTTTGCAGACTAGTAAAAAAAAAAAACAAAATCTGCCGAAACAATATAAAAAAAACTACTTTTGATCCATTTGTGTTCTAGCTTTTTGTTCGAGATTATAACAGAAAAAAAAACAACTTTCCATTTTAGCACAAGTTGCAGGTTGTTCTAAGTTTGTTCCACATTATTCCAAATTATTAGGAAAAAGAAAAAAAAACCAACTGAAACAATCGACTTGACTTTTCATACAAAGACTTTTGAGCTATCCATCAACTTGAAATGTTTGGCAAATGTTTCATGTTATTCTCAATTTGTTCCAAGTTATTACGAGGTACAAACACAAAAAAAATTGAGAAAAAAAAACGTCGGCTACGTCTTTTGACGTCGCCAATCTTTTTTTTTTAATTTAGGAATTTTAGCAGATATCCAAGGTTGTTCTAGTCGAAAAAATCCGAATCTTTTTTTGGGTTATTCTAGGTTTGTTTCAAATTATTACAGTTTCTTCTAGGTTTGTTCGGCATTGTCCCCGATTATTAAGTATCACAGAAAAAAAAAAAATCAGTCGAAAAACATTACTTTTGACTTAACTAAACGTTTTAAAAGTTAATAATTTTAAGAAATCTTCCAGGTTCCTCTAAGCTTTTTTCAAAAATTATTGTGAAAAAAAAAACAAAAAAAAAATAATCGGAAGAAAAAACGACTTTTATCGAATTTTTGTTCTAATTTTTTTTTCAAAATTATTACTGTTTTAAATTTTAAACAGTAAAATAGATTATTACGGAAAGCAAACGATAAAAACAGTAAAAAAATTGATAGAAATATCTCTAATGTAGACCCATCATTTTAACAGATAAATAATTCTAACAATAAGTTTGTTCCAGATTGTCTGGAACAACCTTATCCAGATTGTTACAAGCAAACAAAAAATTTAAAAAAAAAAAACGAGAGAAAACAAAACAATTTTTAACCTAGTCGATCAATTTTTAAAATCTGGCATTTGGGGAGGGTGGGGGTTAAAAAAAAAAACGAGAGAAAACAAAACAATTTTTAACCTAATCGATCAATTTTTAAAATCTGGCATTTGGGAAGGGTGGGGGTTTTAAAAAAAAAACGAGAGAAAACAAAACAATTTTTAACCTAATCGATCAATTTTTAAAATCTGGCATTTGGGGAGGGTGGGGGTTTTAAAAAAAAAACGAGAGAAAACAAAACAATTTTTAACCTAATCGATCAATTTTTAAAATCTGGCATTTGGGGAGGGTGGGGGTTTAAAAAAAAACGAGAGAAAAAACAATTTTTAACCTAATCGATCAATTTTTAAAATCTGGCATTTGGGGAGGGTGGGGGTTAAAAAAAACGAAAAAACAAAACAATTTTTAACCTAATCGATCAATTTTTAAAATCTGGCATTTGGGGAGGGTGGGGGTTTAAAAAAAAACGAGAGAAAACAAAACAATTTTTAACCTAATCGATCAATTTTTAAAATCTGGCATTTGGGGAGGGTGGGGGTTAAAAAAAAAACGAGAGAAAACAAAACAATTTTTAACCTAATCGATCAATTTTTAAAATCTGGCATTTGGGAAGGGTGGGGGTTTTAAAAAAAAAACGAGAGAAAACAAAACAATTTTTAACCTAATCGATCAATTTTTAAAATCTGGCATTTGGGGAGGGTGGGGGTTAAAAAAAAAAAACGAGAGAAAACAAAACAATTTTTAACCTAATCGATCAATTTTTAAAATCTGGCATTTGGGGAATGGGGGTTTTAAAAAAAAAACGAGAGAAAAAAAACAATTTTTAACCTAATCGATCAATTTTTAAAATCTGGCATTTGGGGAGGGTGGGGGTTTTAAAAAAAAACGAGAGAAAACAAAACAATTTTTAACCTAATCGATCAATTTTTAAAATCTGGCATTTGGGGAGGGTGGGGGTTTAAAAAAAAACGAGAGAAAACAAAACAATTTTTAACCTAATCGATCAATTTTTAAAATCTGGCATTTGGGGAGGGTGGGGTTTAAAAAAACGAGAGAAAACAAAACAATTTTTAACCTAATCGATCAATTTTTAAAATCTGGCATTTGGGAAGGGTGGGGGTTTAAAAAAAAAAACGAGAGAAAACAAAACAATTTTTAACCTAATCGATCAATTTTTAAAATCTGGCATTTGGGGAGGGTGGGGGTTAAAAAAAACGAGAGAAAACAAAACAATTTTTAACCTAATCGATCAATTTTTAAAATCTGGCATTTGGGAAGGGTGGGGGTTTTAAAAAAAAAAACGAGATTTTTAACCTAATCGATCAATTTTTAAAATCTGGCATTTGGGGAGGGTGGGGGTTTTAAAAAAAAAACGAGAGAAAACAAAACAATTTTTAACCTAATCGATCAATTTTTAAAATCTGGCATTTGGGGAGGGTGGGGGTTTAAAAAAAAAAACGAGAGAAAACAAAACAATTTTTAACCTAATCGATCAATTTTTAAAATCTGGCATTTGGGGAGGGTGGGGGTTAAAAAAAACGAGAGAAAACAAAACAATTTTTAACCTAATCGATCAATTTTTAAAATCTGGCATTTGGGGAGGGTGGGGGTTTAAAAAAAAACGAGAGAAAACAAAACAATTTTTAACCTAATCGATCAATTTTTAAAATCTGGCATTTGGGGAGGGTGGGGGTTAAAAAAAACGAGAGAAAACAAAACAATTTTTAACCCAATCGATCAATTTTTAAAATCTGGCGGGTGGGGGTTTTAAAAAAAAAACGAGAGAAAACAAAACAATTTTTAACCTAATCGATCAATTTTTAAAATCTGGCATTTGGGGAGGGTGGGGGTTTTAAAAAAAAACGAGAGAAAACAAAACAATTTTTAACCTAATCGATCAATTTTTAAAATCTGGCATTTGGGGAGGGTGGGGGTTTAAAAAAAAACGAGAGAAAACAAAACAATTTTTAACCTAATCGATCAATTTTTAAAATCTGGCATTTGGGGAGGGTGGGGGTTAAAAAAAACGAGAGAAAACAAAACAATTTTTAACCTAATCGATCAATTTTTAAAATCTGGCATTTGGGGAGGGTGGGGGTTAAAAAAAAGAGAAAACAAAACAATTTTTAACCTAATCGATCAATTTTTAAAATCTGGCATTTGGGGAAAAAAAAACGAGAGAAAACAAAACAATTTTTAACCTAATCGATCAATTTTTAAAATCTGGCATTTGGGGAGGGTGGGGGTTTAAAAAAAAACGAGAGAAAACAAAACAATTTTTAACCTAATCGATCAATTTTTAAAATCTGGCAAGGGTGGGGGTTAAAAAAACGAGAGAAAACAAAACAATTTTTAACCTAATCGATCAATTTTTAAAATCTGGCATTTGGGAAGGGTGGGGGTTTAAAAAAAAAAAACGAGAGAAAACAAAACAATTTTTAACCTAATCGATCAATTTTTAAAATCTGGCATTTGGGGAGGGTGGGGGTTTAAAAAAAAAACGAGAGAAAACAAAACAATTTTTAACCTAATCGATCAATTTTTAAAATCTGGCATTTGGGGAGGGTGGGGGTTAAAAAAAAACGAGAGAAAACAAAACAATTTTTAACCTAATCGATCAATTTTTAAAATCTGGCATTTGGGGAGGGTGGGGGTTAAAAAAAACGAGAGAAAACAAAACAATTTTTAACCTAATCGATCAATTTTTAAAATCTGGCATTTGGGAAGGGTGGGGGTTTTAAAAAAAAAACGAGAGAAAACAAAACAATTTTTAACCTAATCGATCAATTTTTAAAATCTGGCATTTGGGGAGGGTGGGGGTTTAAAAAAAAAACGAGAGAAAACAAAACAATTTTTAACCTAATCGATCAATTTTTAAAATCTGGCATTTGGGGAGGGTGGGGGTTAAAAAAAAACGAGAGAAAACAAAACAATTTTTAACCTAATCGATCAATTTTTAAAATCTGGCATTTGGGGAGGGTGGGGGTTAAAAAAAACGAGAGAAAACAAAACAATTTTTAACCTAATCGATCAATTTTTAAAATCTGGCATTTGGGGAGGGTGGGGGTTAGGGTGTTTCAGGTCAGTAGAAAAATCGACGAGCCAGTGACGACTCGATTCCAACTGTTATCTTCCAAATAACAGTTGGAATCGAGTCGTCAGTGGCACGATGGTTTCGTGTTATGCCGCGTAAGCAAACTTGGTGGTTCGATTCCACACACCACGGCGTTTTTAATTTTTTTTTTTTTTTTTATGTTAAAAATCTTTTAATGTAGCCCATCATTTTAATGGATAGATTGTTCAAACTGTGTTTCAGATTATTGCAAAAAAGAAAAAAAAACCCCATCCACCGCCATAACTAAATCAGCTGACACAATAAAAAAAAATACTTGGAACTAATCCATCAACGTGGAGTGTTGGCAACGTGAAGTGTTCTAAATTTGTTACAAAAAAAGAAATGAATAAAACAAAAGATACTTACAAAAAAAAATCGAAAAAAAGAAAACAACAAAGAATCAATAGGAATAAAAACAAAAGAATAGTAGAAAAAGTGACTATTTTACGTCACTCATCATTTTCTTTTCCTGTTTTTTTTTTCGAGATCATTAGGGCACAAAAAATATCGTACGAAAAAAAAACAACGTTTAGCCTATAGTCAATCATTTTTTTTTTTTGTAATTTAGAATTTTAAGCAGATATCTCAGGAATTTTTTTTTAATTTAAGCAGCTGGGGTTGGCGGATCTATCCAGTTATTCTAGATCTGTTCCACACTGTTCTAGATTATTACATTAAAAACACTGGCCTCACCGATCATTTTTAGCGAAAGTTCCAGATTTTTCTGGAGTTGTTTGGAATTATTATGAAGAAAAAACAAAGAAACAAAAACATCAGCCAAAGAAATTGGACAAAATAATAATATAATCACGAGAAACTGGGAAAGAGGGGGTGGGGGTGCTTTCCCTCCATAATTTTTAGAAATTCGGAATTCTAGCACACATTCTAGGTTGTTCTAGTTTCCTTCTAAATTACTACGAAAAAGAATCAAAATCAACAAAAATCGAAAGAAAAAAAAAACAATTGTTGACGTAGCCTACGCATTAATTCTTGAAAATTTCGAATCTTAACGAATATTATGTTGTATTATTCTAAATTTGTTGGATATCATTACAAAGCAAAACACAAAAAATTTGAAAAATTACTTTCTGCTCCCTCCCCCTTCACCCAATTTTTGCTCCTGAAAACGTCACTTGCATTAGTGGCGAAACGTCAAATTTGAATAAATTTTTGTGTAAATTTTGTTTTTTTTTTTTTTTTAAATTTTTTTGCTTTTGTTTTGTATCATAGTACAATATGACGCCGTCAAAGCCGGGAAGCCCGCATAATAGAAACTCGGACCGTGGAAGCCTTCGATATTATGGCGATTGTTCTAAGTTTATTTCAAATTATTATGAAAAATAAAAGAAAATACAAAAAAAAAACAAAATAATCGGAAGATAAAACGACTTTTAACGTAGTCCATGATTTTTAAAAAGTTGAAGCTTTATCGAATGTTCTAATTTTTTTCTAGATTATTACGGAATGTAAACAAAAAAATCAGCCGAAAAAATTGATAGGAATATCTCTTAATGTTATAGCCCATCATTTTAACAGATAAATAATTCTAATAAGTTTGTTCCAGATTATTACAAGAAAACAAAAAATTTAAAAAAAAACGAGAGAAAACAAAACAACTTTTAACCGAGTTGATCACTTTTTAAAATTTGGTATTTGGGGAGGGTGGGGGATGAAATGTTTCAGGTCAGTAGCAAAATCGAAAAAAAAGCATCTCGAAAAAACCTGATAAAAATATCTTTTAATGTAAAAAAAAGTCTGTTTCAGATTATTAAAAAAAAAGAAAAAAAAGCGAGAGAAAAGGCCTAGTCGATCACTTTTTAAAACTGTTCCATATTTTTCTAGATTTGTTTGGAATTATGAGAGAAAATAAACAAACAAAAACATCAACCAAAGAAATCGAAATCCGCATGATAGAGACTCAAACCGTAGAAGGCTTCGATATTTTGACGATTGTTTTTTAAGTTTATTTCAAATTATTCTGAAAAAAAAAAAACAGACAGAAAAAATCAACTAAAAAAATTGAGTGAGAGAGAGAGAAACAAAAAATTGGATTTCTTCTTTTAAAATGTAAATTTTAACCATTACGTTAGGAAATTTAAAGTGATTTAAAGCCAATTTATTCTGGCGACGAAGTTGTGACGAAAATATGTTGATCAGGAAATAATAAATTCAGTTAAGATAATTCCAACGTTATAATGAGTCAATCAATTAAATATTTATTCAAATTATTGCAATTATGTTTTAGGTATATTAATCTTTTTTTTGTCATCGAGTATAGGTATCATTTTTTTGTAATAAAACGTAACAAATGACCTTGTAACCGTGTGTTATTTGTTATAGATAAAAAAATATATATGCATAGCAAACGAGGTAAACAGGCGCTGAAATATGAACATAACAAATTAAATTAGAATTTCTCCTTATACAGTGGTATTATTTACATCTTTACTGGGAAAGGAATTCGACACTTCTTATTCTTGTTCTTCGACATTAAACAAACAATCACGTAAGAATCCGCTAAATAAAACTTCCAGGAACTAATTTATCTCCAGCTCTTATATAAACTTGTTTACGCGAGTTTATTCGATCTGTGCTTTCCCTGTTTGCTTCTTGGTAATCGGTCGATAAAGGGGAAAATTATCAGATTGTTTACTTTCAAAAAAAAATTGATGATAATGCTTCGAACAGTAGGTAAAGTCGGCATTTATATTAGATTGTTTACAAAATCTAGGTTAATACACGCGAAAATTATATACTTTCTATTCTCATTCTCATTAATTAAAATATGAATTAATTAATAGTGAAATAAACTATTTTTTTTAAGCAATAAAATTAAAAATTTAAAAATATCTCTATGTAGGTTAAACGTCCTCTACGTATTCGTAAATCTACGATTACATTATCAATTATCATTATTTAAATAATATTAAATAAATATAAAAATGTTTCTGAACGTACACAATGAAGGACTAAAGTGGATATTATCACGAAAACGTCATTTTATCAGCTGCAATTACGGGTAGCTTCCCTTGAAATTTTAGCTTGAGATATTCGCGTTTCCTGCTCTGATAAATGCATATAGAAATATAATAATTTAAAATAGGTATTAGACATGTCATATTAACTAACGTCTGATAGGATTAAACGATATCACATCATCTTTTTTGTTTGGACAAAGTCGATAAACATGCTCAGTCATACAGCTGGCATTATTCCACTTAAATAAAAAACAAGCCGTTTTACGACAACAAAACGGGGAAAATTTAAAACACACGACTCTTACCTTCGTAAAATTATTTTCCGGTTGGGTTTGGGTAGTTTCTCGCCTGTGCCTAGCATTAGAACCTGTTATGCCGTCCCCTTCGTCGTCAGCTTGCAACAATAACGATTTAGTCCTGGCCGGCGATGGGTCCGATTGTCCGTACAACGTCGTTCTTTCATAATTATAATCGGCGATCACGTTTAAAACGGGTAAATTTAAACAAAGCCACGATATAAACACTATCCGCAGCACCATTATTCCTAGTCCGCATATAGTAATGAATTGACAACTGTCTTCGTGAACGACCTCTCTCAACTGATCACGATTCACGACTGATTAGCGTTTTTTAGAGTTAAAGCCGCCGACGACTTCGAACGGAAATCGTGGAACTGTCGTTTTCTTCTAGAGAATAAAAGGCCTAAACAACTCACGCCTAATAGATTATTTTATTCGATGGAGATTATTTAAATAATAAGTGTAATTTATTAATTAATCCGCGTAAAACGAATACTTTACGAACGTTTTTGTATATTATGATATGGATTTATATTATCTTGTAGACATTGTTGCGGTTAAGTCTCGTTTTTTTAAATTGGATAATTAAGCGGTTAATAGAATAATAACATAAATTGTTGATGTAAATAGTTGCCACTTAAGCGTAGCGCAATATCAAACAATATTACGCATAATATATACCGACATTTATAAATATTTGACTTTTGAATGACGTCCTACGTCCTATTACAAATACAGATCCAATCGTTAGAATTTGATTCGATGTATTATAGGCAGCTTAATATACATATTAGTCCTTATGCAAAATCTATGCAATAAGACCGAATATGCAGGATTTATTTATCAATTGATGATGAATAATCAATTAAAACAAAAAAGAATTAGCGGAATATTTAATGAGTCAAATGCTTTATTATTTATTCCAGAAGTTGAACTTTGATAGAAAGATATAAATTTCTAATAACTGTGTCTAACAAACTGCTGCATAATTGATAAAAGAAACCGTTTCATAATTTTGATGTCATCGGATTTGCAATCTCGCTTCAAAGATGCGTTCAGCCAAGAAAAAAGATGAGATCGGGTTGGAATAGAAAACATTTAATAGAATCTTCATTTTAAAATGTAAAAATTAATTAAATTCGATTACATATAGAGTGAGCATTATAAAGCTTCTATTCTTGTTCATATTAATCAAATACGAGATCTTTCTATAATTCTTAAATAAAGCAAGGTTTAAAAACTACAACATTCTTTTGGTCTATCTTTTTCGCTTAAGACTGCATTTCATAAATGTTGTATTCAATAATCTGAGATGATAAAACTGAAAAAAATGCGAATATGATGTGATTTTGCCCTGCTTACAGTAAAGGCTAATTCATAGCTCTCCGTTCGTACGTTTGCGTTGATACGTTTAAAAAACTCCCAGCTGTTCATAGCTTTGCGTCTGTACGTACTATGCCGGACATTTTAAAACGAACGCTGAGAAAGGAAAGTGAACCTTACGCATACCGGGGCGGCAACCCCCTGCGGCGTACATATGTCCCGCTTCCCCCGACTGTATTCACCGCCGGTGTGCATACGGTTCAACTTTATTGCTAATCGTTCGTTTTAAGATGTCCGGCATAGTACGTATATTTCAATCAACTTTATCCGTCAGCGGATAGACTGTGAAACGCACACAAATAACATGCAACGATTAGCCAACGGAGAGCTATGAATTAGCCTTAATAACTGTCACTTAGGGGCTGTTCAGAATTTTATCTTTGTTTTTGGAATAATTTCTAATTTGGTTTTAAATTTTCAAAAGTATCTTTCGTAATTTAGCACCACACCCTCTATGCATAACATATTGAATGTGTCAATGTCGGCTTACATTGCCAAATAATCTGAAAGTGTTAGATTGTGTTAGGGTTGACGTTTGTTTATTATTCAATCAACTAATATTAACTGAAAATTTGTTCCAATTCAATCTGTTTCATTTGAAATTGCCCACCCAGTATATAAAACTAACATGAACATTATGATCTAGTTTTAAAAATGCTCGCAAGTAACTGGTAAAATCGCTTAATTTTCTAAAAATGCACTAAAGTAAATTTGACAACACAGAAAAAGTATTCGAAGAATGCACATTTCTCAATAATTTATAGCCAATTAATTAGTAATAATTGTTCAATAACTACCTATATTGAAATTGTACAATATAAAATTACCTTAGACCACGAGTGACATCTACTGGTGAAATATGAGAATTAATTTCCTTACAACTTATATATATTTATATTAGATGACGCTGTAAGTCACTTCAATGCGTTCAGCGAAACTATGAGTTCAACCGAATACCTAAAAAGTTTATAACCTATATTTCTAACCTAAAAATCGTACAATTGCATTTTAACTTTTACAATTAATTTAAATTAATTAATAGTTTAAGAAGGAAGCTTTATAAATGTTTAAAACCATCTTGAACGCCACCACAAAATCCATACGAAATAATTATGCTACAAAAGTTGTTAAACGAGCTGAGGTTTCATCGATTCAAGATAAAAATGATGTTTCTAGACTTATTTTAAAAAGCAGAGGCACATCTGCTCAACACTGGAAAGAATTAAGAGAGAAATTATTTGCTTCACCTGCGAATATCACAAATAAGAATATAGATACATTTATAATTGGTTCTTATACGACAGAAAATCGTTATGCCGATGCTAAAAGTTATATCGATTATTTAAAGAATGAAAAAATTAAATTAAATTTAGCCACTATAGGAAGATGCTTTAAACTTCATTATTTAATGCATTTAGAAGGATTATCCACAAAAATCGATGAGGATAATATAATTGAAATGTAAATATGTACTTTATATTATGAGATATTTTCTAAAGTAAGTCGTTTTAGGTACGAGAACGTTGTTAAAGAATATCCCATGTTAGATTCGATAACCGGTGAAAATATCATCGCAGGATTATCTGTAACGAGGGAATGGAAGAAGTGTTTCGAAATTTTTCAGGATTTAAAGATAAGTTGTACACCAAATACGTTAGCTTATAACTCATTGATATCCGCTGCTTTTAATCATGACGAATTTATCACCGGTTGGGCGTTATTTCAGGAAATGATTGGTAAGTATTTTATTTATTATAGGTTATGTTAAAAATCAGCTGATCAAGTTTGTCGCCATTTTGTTAAATTTGACACCTGTCAAAATTTTACAGAAAATAATCGTACACCCTCGATATCAACATATTCGACTTATTTAGAACGATTAGGACTTAGCGATTTATCGAAATTAGATGATTTATTAGAAAACGTAGCGTTCTATAATCTGCAATTAAATTTAACGATAGCACAAAAGATTGCGGATATAACTGATGGGAAATCAAGATTACCTCGATTTCTAAAGAAGGCGTGTGTAAAAGTTGTAATAAAAAATTGAGTCGTCTTCAATTAACTCCGATTGAGTTTGAAGAGTTAAAGAACGCGTTTTTCGAAAATGTAATTATAGGGAAGGATGTATTTCATAAAACGACTCCTGAGGAGTTGGAACGATTTAAAAAATTTGTTCAAAATATGGGGAAATTTGATGTGATTGTTGATGGGTTGAACGTAGTATATTCAGCTGGAGTTAAACAACCTCTATATATGCAATCTGTGCTGGTGAGTTTATTAATTTAAAAAAAATTAAATAATTTTTTTTTTAATTTTGACGTAAATATTTGTATACATTTTTATAGTTGGCATCAGTGGTGGCACATTTTACCAAACAAAGGAAAAAAGTACTCGTTATGGGTAGAACTCACATGGAAAGATATCCTCAACGAAATTGGTCTTTCATAAAGAAAAACTCAACTGTTTTCTTAATAAATAACATCTCACAAGATGATCCATATCTCTTATATTGCGGATTACATTGCGGCATTAACACCATAATTGTAACGAGAGATTTTATGAGAAGTCATCTTTATTTATTGAGAGATAAACAGCACAAATTATTATTTAATCGCTGGTTAACTCAAAGTCGGTACCATTTAGTGCATGCAGATGAGAATAAAGCAATTTTTAAAGTATGTAATTGATGGTAATTTAACAATTTTTGTTTTTTTTTCATTATTTCTTTTTATAGACACCGTTGCCTTACATGATAACACCTCAAAAAGATGGAAATTCTTGGCATGTTCCGTACGTAAGCGAAACAACTTCCGAAAAGGATCCCGTTTACAAGTGGCTGTGTATAAATAGTTGATAGTTATGAAGATGAAATAAAATAAAATCAATTTTTTTTTAATTTATTGTTACGATTCTATTTATTCTGTCCCGTTTTTTCATTTTTTTTAAATTTTTTTTGTTTCGTTTTTTATTTTTTTCAATTCTTTTTATGCTTTCGATGTTTTCAATTGTTTTCCGATTATGTATTTTTCATTTTTAGTTTTTTTTCTAATTTTTTTGAATTTCTGCCCAATTTTTATCTGGTTTTCCAGTATTTTAGAATTATCTTATTGTTTCCAATTTTTTTATATCGTTTCACATCTTTCTATTTTTATAATTTATAATTGATATTTTTTATTTACTAATTTTTTTAATTTTTAACTATTTTTTCAATTTTTTCTAATTTGTGCAATTTTTAGTTTTATTCCTATTTCTTTGATTTTCAATATCTGGCATTTGCATGCTGTTAATTTTATTCCCGTTAGCAATCTTTTTTTTGCATTTTTTTATGTCGTGTTTTTTTTTGCTATTTTTATTTTTCTCCAAATGTTTACTGTGTTGATTTCATGCCTTCCTATTTTTGTAATTTTACCTATTTGTTCAATTTTTATTCTCTAATTATTATAGTTTTAATCCCCCTCCCCGATTTTAAATTTTTTTCCTACATTATCCAATTGTTTCAGCGTTTTTTTTTTTTTACCAGATTGCCTTCAGTCGTTTATATCAAAAATGTAGGTCTTATCAAATTTGTATCTGATTTATTTATTTTTTCAAATTTTTATCTGTTTTGTGTCGTTTTTACAGTAATTTTTTTCCAATAATTTCCCGTTTCATTTCTTTCTATTTTTGTAATTTTTTACATTTTTCTATTTTTATTCTTCAATTTCTTTTAATTTCCCCCACCCCCTTTTTTTGTCTACTGGAATTGTTTCCCATTTGTTAATATTTTTTACCAGTGTGTTTTCAATTGTTTCCAATTGTCGAATTTGCGGCTTCCCCGATTTTTATATATCTTTTTCAATTGTTTTTTTCCGATTGGGATTCCTGCCCTGTGTCCTATTTTTAATTTTTTTGTTTATAGAAATGTTTTAATTTGTACAATTTTTAGTGCCCGTTAGCAACTTGTTTTTTATTTATTTTTTTTTCGATGTGTATTGTGTTTCGTTTTTTTATATTTCTATTTTCCCCCAAATGTTTACCAGTTGGAATTCTTATGATTTTTAATTCCCCTCCACCCTCCCACCCCTTTTTTTATTTTTTTTTGTCTACTCGAATTGTTTCCCATTTATTAATATTTTTTACCAGTATGTTTTCAATTGTCAAATTTACGGCTTCCGCGATTTTTCAATTTTTTTCAATTGTTTTTTCCGATTGGGATCCCTGCCCTGTATCCTATTTTTCAATTTTTTGTTTATAATTGATATTTTTTATTTACTAATTCTTTTAATTTCAAAATTTAACTTTAAATTTAATTTTTAGTGCCCTTTAGCAACTTGTTTTTCATTTTTTTTTCGATATGTGTCGTCCTTATTTTTTTTATATTTCTATTTTCCTCCAAATGTTTGCCAGTTGGTTTTGTCAAATTTGTGTCTTTTGTTTGTCAATTTGTATCTAATTTATTTATTTTTTTTAATTTTTATCTGTTTTGTGTCTTTCTTCAGGGTTTCCCGATTTCAATTTATCTTAAAATGTTTTGCAACCTTTTACAGTATTTTTTTTTCAATAAGTTTCCTTGTTTTCATTTCTTTTGATTTTTGTAATTTTTTGACATATTTTTTTTATTTTTATTCTATAATTCTTACGATTTTTATTTCCCCTCCCCCCTGTTTTTTCATTTTTTTGTCTACTTCGTTCGTTGTTTACCATTTCTTCGTATTTTTTACCGGTATATTTTCAATTGTTTCCAATTATTGTCAAATTTATGGCTTCCGCGATTTTTTTTTGTTTTTTTTTTCGACTAGAATTGCTGTCATGGATCCTGTTTCTCAATTTTTTGTCTCATATTTTTTTCTATTTTCATAAATTTATATTTGTTTATTTATTCCATTCTCATTCTTAGTTTTTTCTCCTGTTTAACGATTTTTGCCATTTTTTTTTAATTTCTTGAAATTTGTCTAATTTTTAGTGTTTTTCCGAATTTTTCCATGATTGTATTTCCAATTTTATTAGATTTTTGCATTTTTTTGTCCTAGTTTCTGTCAAATCTGTTTTCTCCAGTTTTTTTTTCCCTAAATTTTTGTCCATTCCAATTTTTTGCCGTATTTTTCCAATTCTCCTTTTTTTCTGCATTCACAATTTATTTTTTAATTTTTTTGTCTTTTAATTTTTCGCCAATATATTCCAATTTAGCGTCATTTTTTCAATTTTTATATTTTGTGTAATTTTTTTTATTTCCATTTTTCTTCAAATGTTTCCCACTTTTTTATAGTCTTTTTTTTATTATTTCCTTTCCCTTTTGCATTTTTTTCACATTTTTTGTACTTTATCTTATTGCTTTCCGTTTTTTTTGTGTTTTACTGGCATTTTGTAGTTGCACTGACGAGATCTGGAAGGTCGAAACCACGTGGCCATCGATGCATCTAGCGGGAATGACAAAGCACGAATTGTGCGAACTAGATCGGTATCTGCTGTACCGACTTGTGTTGTGTAGTGAATTGCGGTGTGCTACTTCCCACTCTGCCCACTAGAGGGCATTGAGTTGGAATTAGTCCATTGTCGGAGGTATTTCAATTTTTTCATCTTCTCTCTGTTTTATCTCATTTCTTCTATTTTCATTTCTCTTCAAACGTCCCCTCGCCTCCCATTTTTTTACGGTCTATTTTTCTCCTATTGTCGAAATTTTTTCTCAATTTTTCAATTTCTATCTCCAATTCTTTTAACTTTTGTTTTCTGTGGAATTTTTACCATCTTAGAGCAAAGATTTTCAGTCATTTACAATCACGCATTACTAGTCATAGCTGAAGTTAGGTCCGATTTATGTCTGTATTCAATACTACCAACTGATAAAAATGGATCACTTTCTCCCCTGGAAAGACATTTCCAGTTCAGCCAATCAATGTTGTCAAAGGAGAAACGTCAGTTTTTGACATGTGTTCGACGTGACATTTCAGGTCTAAATTTGTATAGTGATTGTTAAAAAATCATCAAAATTCTTGCATCCGCAAAATGGCGGAGGACGAAGGTATCTCATCCAATTAATAATTTAATTGCAGGACTTAGCCCTTTAAATTACTTCTTTTTCTTCTTAAAAAAAGTTTCAGTTGTTGAGGATGAAATCGTAAATTTGGAAGAAGGTCGTCCATCTTCCCAAAGACGGAAAGTCTACGGCGGTTACATCAATCGACAATGCAATTCGCGATTAGAGGAGCTGGCGAAGCCTAGAAAATGGGCGATGTTGGCGACGTGGCGCGATCACAGGAACACGTTCGACGAAGCTCGCATGCAGATGCTCAAGGAGAAGATACAGGAGGAGTTTTCTATGACTCCCGAGTGAGTGTTTGAATTAGAAAAGAATCAGATAACATGTTTTAATTTTTTTTTGTTTTTTTTTTTTTTTTTTAGGGAAACGGAAGTGTATTTCAATCAATTGAGAAATCGCGCTAGGCGGATCCTCAACAAGAGAGCTTTAGCCAAACAAATTAAACGCGATAAAGCCATGGCTAAACACGAAGCTTACCGAATTTTTAAAAAATTACTCAAAAAATCGATGAAATTCGCCTTCCTCAATCCACCACCACCGATCGTTTCGCCAGCATTACGCGAAATATCCAACAAACTCTTAGCGGAATTATGCCGCATCCATTGCGTCTGCGTGCCCAAACGCAACAACACCGATAAGAAGAGCATCTTCCTTTTAAATCTGGCCGATTGGGCGGCCATCCTCATCTCGAATATCTATTACGAACTCGACGTGCACGAGACGATCGAAGGCAATCGCTTTCTACTGGCTACGTCCAAATCAAGCGTGGATTCTTCCGAAGGAAAAGCAAGCTCGTCCGAAAAAGGTGGCAAAGATTCAGATGATGAGACTACGGATGGTGAGGATGATGATACGGATGATAAGGATGATGGAAACACACAGGTGATAATTGTACCACCTGGACAAAATATTGTGTACGATGAGAAGACAGGTTTACAGCCTGTAACTGAAACTGACGAGGAAAGTGATAGTCGGCCTGGTGTTGTCGTCCCGGAAGCTCGCGCGCAAGCGGACGATGAACCGGAAACGGAAACTGGAATCTTTGAATATGAATAATTTTGTGTTGTCGATTAGGTTTTGTTTTGAAAATGAATTTGCTTATTAGAATTAAATTAAATTGAATTAAAAATATTTTCAAGATGGCGGCACTTCCGGAAGTACCGGAAATTGACATCAACTTTCTTATTTCATATGGAATGATTTTGTTTTCTTTGCATTTTCGAAATCTCAGCGTCATTTTAGAGGGACTTTTTGAGATTTTTTGAATTGACGTCATAATGCTTGAAATTGAGAATATTTTTAGAAGAAATCTTGACGTTTCTGCTATGGATCTTCTCAACATTAGTGCATTATATACAGGGTGTCCAAAATTTAATTGTCTTTTAGCACAACTTCAGACCATTCAAACTCGGATTTTCTCCAAGACAATGACACATAATAACGCATGAGATCGTGTAACTCGTTTTTTTTCTTTAAACAGAATGTGGATAGCAGAAATTTCAACTTTCTTATTTCATATGGAATGATTTTGTTTTCGTCTCTCCAGCGTCATTTTAGAGGGACTTTTTGAGATTTTTAGAATAAAAATTTTCTCCTCCAAGACAATGACACATGACAACGACTCGTGTAACTTGTTTTTTTTTTTAACAGAATATAAAAAAGGACACGAGTTTAAAACGAGTTACATTTTAGTACCACACCACGTCTTATAAAATTATCCCACGCCCTACATTATCGCTTATTACTCGAAATCTATAATAGTTAGAATAATATTGTCCGGGAGTTTTTTGTAGAAAATTTCATGCTCTATAAAAAAGCTCATTCAATTTTTTTGATATCTTGCGTGGTTAAAGTTGTGCTGCCGAAACAAAGAGAATTATGTCGAGGAAATAGATCTAATTTTCCTTTTTTTTCCCCAGAAATTCCACTCCTAAAAGGGCTTTTATAGAAAATGTGATACTCTATAGAAAGACCCTTTTTATAGAGCATGAAATTTTCTACAAAAAAGTCTGACTAACTCCAATTATTGAGTAATTGTTTTCGAAAAACAGTTGTCAATGTGGGGCTTTGTCTCGACTAATCCAGGCCAAGCCGTTAGGAATAGACATTTGACAATCATTCATTTAACAATGGATTCTACCAATTAGCGGGTGAAAAGGGGTGACGTAGTCCTGGGTCTTCTGTCTCTTTCTGGATCGGATTATTTGTCTTTAGACCCTTTGACATCCAGTGTCAGGCTCATCTTGCCTGAGAGGTTTGATATTTAAGATTGTCCGAGCAAAATATATTGTCCCAGCAAATTAGAATGTTTGCTGAGATGTGGAAAAGGGATGGAAAAATGATGCGAACTAAAAATTCATCCTAGGAGTTACTTTATATTATCTCGCTCCTGTTTTTGAACACAGGTCTAAACCAGGTGGGCTGTGTTCAAAAACAGGTCAAATCCAGGTGAGCTGTGTTCAAAACCAGGTCTACAGCAGGTAGGCGGACCAGAAGTTGTTCAGAAGGTGTTCGATCGTATTGAGCCACCAGCGCCAGCTAGTATCTAAAGGGGTTAGCAACGCCATCTAGTATTTAAAGAGGAGGAATGGGGGAAATGGTTAAGAGCGCCATCTATTATCTAAAGAGGGTTAACAGCGCCATCTAGTATTTAAATGAGGTCAGCAGCGCCATCTCGCGGGCAGTGGATACACCTCTAGTGTGTGCATTATACAGCCCTGTCCAGCTGCCAGTGATGAGTCATTTGGGGGCCGTATATATATATAGTGCCTGGCTTATACAGCGTGTCCACGTCGACTGACTGGTCTGATACGCCCACAGTTTACCTACTAACTTGTCCAGAATCAAATATCTCGTGATAGGACTCCAAGGGAGAATTAATCCGTCCACCGAGATCCCCGCAGGCGGCTGTCATCGCCTGTTGGTGAATGTCATGGCTTCACACTTCTCTCTGACTTGAAAATTTCTGTAACGGCCGTGAGAACTTTGTAGACGATTACCGAGCAGCGACGCTAAAAATCATCGAAGATGAAACTGGAATACCGAAACCCACAGTCTATCCAATTTTGACCTGGACGATTTGGACAAAGAGAAGGTCTGTGCGTACTTCGTGACATAAACACTCTAACAGACGACCAAAAAGATTGGATACTTCGGCAGTTTTGCGAAGACATGTCTCAAAGGAATCCGACGACCATGTCGGCCATTGTAACTGGTGATGATCAAACGTGGATGTTTTCAATACGAACCGAAAACGAAACGTCAAAAATCACCAGAAGAAGCAAAATCAAGACAATTCTCACCGTTTTCTTCGATTCAAAAGGAATTGTTCAGAGTGAATTCATCCCAGAATATTATCTGGGAGTTCTACAACGATTGTGGGCCAAAATCATGAAAATTCTTTACCAAAAAAAAAAAGCATCATTGTTACCGATAACCCATCGTTTCCACCTGATTCAGCTCTAAACTGCGACCAAACTGAAATTGGCGATGAAAGGAAATCGTTTCCGTCATCGAAAAGACTTCGACCACGCCATTGAAGCTGATGAGTAGGTACCTATAAAAAAATGATTCAAAAAAAGATTATTTTGATTAAACAAGAAGAAAAAATCAAAATAATAAACGCTTTGTATTTAATTTTTTTAGATCAGAAAATCTTGAAATAAACATATTTCTCCTTGAAATTGTTGCGGAGTATTTTTACAGCAGCGTTTATACTACATTAATTTATTGTTTATTTATTTATTTTGGGAAATCTCAACATGTAAGATCATGACCTTTCGTTCTTTCGAGAGAGAACAGCGCTGTAAATCAAAGCATAACATTAACATCCTGCTATTATTAATTAAAATAATTTTATATTTGATGCTCGGCAGTCTCTAATCAACGTAAAATTTTATAATTATTAAAGTTATTAAAGATTCTACTGGACGATAGTTTAAAGTTAGTTATAAATCATAGCAGTTCATTATAGGAGCTAATCAGATATAAATATCAGCATATACATTAGTTTATCTTGCTATATAATAGTAAACAAAGCAAGATCTAATCAACAACGGATTTGAGCTCTGATTCTATGAACGTATCAAGACTTGTACGAATTAATACATTACGTAATATAATATCGATTTCTATATTTTCTAATTGGTTTAAAAACTTTAGCTTAATATATATGGAAAGTTTGTGGGGCTTCCCGGCTTAGTTTCATTTTACCGCTAACTGTGACATGAAAGGTAAGTGATTGATATTTAAATGCGTCTTATCTTTAGTTTATGTTTTTGTGTATTTCGAGTCTAAAACACACATTATCATTTTTTGCGACAGGAAATTAAAATAATTGTATTGCAAGATAACGCGTTTCCTTTTCATGATATCAATACTGTTTTTAAGTTTTAAATGAATGAATTTTAAAATAATTTTGTCCTATTTTTTCAATTATGATTAATTAAAACCATAATCTGAAATTTAGCTTCTGTCAAGAACAAATCAAAGTCCATTTGCATATGCTACTGGTACTAAGATAATCGAGGGAAACTATGCTTAATTGTTATTGTTGCTAAAGTTATTTATAATGAGTTTTCTCTTGAATTTGCATTAAATGCTATCAAAATTATCAAATTTTCTAGTAAATATTATGATTCAATTTTGCAGCTCATTTTTCCCCCCAATCTCTTACAATTTTTCAAGTCTATTTGTCTAGTTTATTTTCAATTTCTCCCTTTTTTTCCTTCTTTCATTTTTGCTATTTTTTATCATACCTTTACCTTATCTGGTTTGTCTTATTTTTTTTTCTAGTGTTTTTAGTTTTCTCCAATTTTTCTAATTTTTTTTCAGTTTATTTCTTGTCCAATTCTTTTTTGCCAACCTCTTACGATTATTTTCAATTTTTATCTGCTTTGTCCCATTTTTTGTTTCTGGTTTTCCAGTTTTCTAAAATTTTTCTATTTTTTTTCAATTTATTTCTTGTTCAAATTTTTCATATTTTGTTTCTAATTTTTTGCCAACCTCTTACGACTATTTCGAATTTTTATCTGCCTGGACCTATTTTTCTTTTGTTTTTCTAGTTTTCTCCAATTTTTCTATTTTTTTTCAACTTATTTCGCCTCGTCCGGTTTTTTCAGGTTTTTTTTTGCCAACCTCTTACAACTATTTCCAAATTTTATCTGCTTTGCCCTGTTTTTTTCTGTTTTTCCAGTTTTCTCAAATTTTTCTATTTTTTTTTCAATTTATTTCTTGTCCAATTTTTTTTCCGATTTTTTTAACATTTTTTTTACCAACCTCTTACGATTATTTCCAATTTTTATCTGCTTTGTCCTATTTTTGTTGCTGGTTTTCCAGTTTTCTCCAATTTTTCTATTTTTTTTTTCAATTTATTTCGTCTCGTCCAGTTTTTTCATATTTTTTTCTGATTTTTTACATTTTTTTTGCCAACGTCTTGCTTTGTCCTATTTTTTGTTTCTGGTTTTCCAGTTTTCTAAAATTTTTCTATTTTTTTTCAATTTATTTCTTGTTCAAATTTTACATATTTTGTTTCTAATTTTTTGCCAACCTCTTACGACTATTTCGAATTTTTATCTGCCTGGACCTATTTTTCTTTTGTTTTTCTAGTTTTCTCCAATTTTTATATTTTTTTTCAACTTATTTCGCCTCTTCCGGTTTTTTTTAACATTTTTTTTTGCCAACCTCTTACGACTATTTCCAAATTTTATCTGCTTTGCCCTGTTTTTTTCTGTTTTTCCAGTTTTCTCAAATTTTTCTTTTTTTTTTCAATTTATTTCTTGTCCAATTTTTTATATTTTTTCCGATTTTTTTTACATTTTCCTTTGCCAACCTCCAATTTTTTTATCTACTTTGTCATATTTTTTCTGTTTTTCCAGTTTTCTCCAATTTTTCAAATTCATCTTATCCAGTTGTTTTATTTTTTTTTTGATTTTTTACATTTTTTTGCCAACCTCTTACGATTATTTCCAATTTTTATCTGCCTTGACCTATTTTTCTTTTGTTTTCCAGTTTTCTCAAATTTTTCTTTTTTTCAATTTATTTCTTGTCCAATTTTTTCAATTTTTTATCCAGTTGTTTTATTTTTTTTTCGGTTTTTGCATTTTTTGCCAACCTCTTACGATTATTTCCAATTTTTATCTGCTGTGTCCTCTTTTTTGTTTCTGTTTTACCAATTTTCTAAAATTTTTCTTTTTTTTTTCAATTTATTTCGTCTTGTCCGGTTTTGTCATACTTTTTTCCAATCTTTTACATTTTTCTTGCCAACCTTTTACGATTATTTCCAATTTTTATCTGCTTTGTTCTATTTTATGTTTCTGATTTTCTAGTTTTCTCCAATTTTTCTAATTTTATTCAATTTATTCTCTCATGTCCTGTTTTTTCATTTTTTCCGATTTATCTCTTTAACAACATTTCAATTTTTTATATTTTATATTATTATTATATATTTTTATCTATTTCATCCTGTTTTTCCCATTTTGTGACCTGTTTTTTCCAATTTTCTCTGCTTTATCAATATTGTTCAATTTATTCCATTTTGTCTCGTTTGTTTTCTATTTTTTCCGATGTTTTCTGGTTTTTATTATCCCATATTTATATTTTCCCCCACGCACTTGTTTGTCTAATCTTTCATTTATTTTTTAATTAGTGTCCATTTTTCTTTTTTGATCCAATTTCCGATGTTTATTTTAAGTTTTGACCAATTTTGAATCGAAAAATGACCAAAACGAAGTCAAAATGACGTCAATACACCGCCACCTCCCTCACTCTTCCCATGCCACCTCTTCGCTTTCCTTGTATACCATAGAAAACTGAATTGATATTTTTTTGTGGTAGTTGTGAGCCATATTAACTGGATTTCTTTTTCAGGATTTTATAAATAGAGCTAAACTTAATACATAAACATACACAGAAAAGCATTTAAAACTAATTTGACAAAATTGACATTTCATAAGACATTTAGCTCACTTGCTCTTTAGATAAGTTGTCGCAAGCGAGTGAATTTTCAAACTTTTGAACGAAAGCGCGAAATTACTCTTACCAAATCTTTTAAAAAAGTCTTTTTATAATAATTTAAACCACTTGAAAACACGTAAATTCGAATTTGTACCTAAAATAAGAAGAAATAAATTTACTTTTCTCGCCCACACTGTATGTTAAAATCTAATTATTTTCTCGGTATTGACGCGTGACGTCACGTACTTGACGTAATTTGCAAATTGTAAATAAGAGTGTTATTTTAAGAAAATGTGAATTTTATAAACACGAAAAGCGTTAGAAATTGCTATGCTTTAGTTTTTGGTGATGTCTAACACTCACTTCGCAAAATTTCAATGATAGATTTACGATTTTTAGGTCAGCATTGAAAGATGACCAAGAAGTTTGAATTCGATTGGAGAATACCAGTACCTGAGCCACTTCTAGCAGGTTGCACCTTCGATAGATGGACGGAAGAGAAAGATAATATCGTCTGGGAGCAAAATGCTGTGTTTAAAGTCGACGAATACGGGTTTTTTATTTATTGGAAGAGCGATGGAAAGGTACTCATTCCATTATGGACACAATATTCTATTCGAAGTGTTTAATTCGGTGTATTTTAATAGGAAGGTGATGTTATTGAATTGTGTCAAGTGAGTGATATCCGAGCTGGTGGGATACCATCCGATAGGAAATTATTATCAAATTTACAAACGAAACATGGGAACGATTTAGATGAGAAATCTTTAACGATTTGTAGCGGTACCGATTATATTAATATAAATTACCAGCATGTAGTGTGTCCGGATGCCAAAACAGCTAAGGTAAATGTTAATTTTTATTCGATATATATGTCGTATTGTAGGAAAATTTTTAAATAACAATATTCGGGATACTTTATTATTACTCGTACTCGCTCTAATTTTCCCGATAGCTTTGGTGTGGTGTTTTGTTCTCACGTTACGAAAATTAGAAACAGTTTTTTTCCCTCCCCCTTAATATACAATTAAAATGCATGCGTATTATCATAATGTTAACATGCATGTCGATACGTATATGTTCATTTTATTTGTCGAATTATTTATTGATTTATTTTTTTTTTGTCTGTGGTTATCATTTTCTGTTATTTATATAGCCAAAGTTTAAAAAAAGATTTTTTATTAAAAATCTTAATTGAAGGTGTGGTTGGACGGCTTAAGAAAAATAACACACAATGTCAAAGCCAATAACTTCTGTCCAATGACATGTTTGAAAAAACAGTAAGTTTGTCGTTATAAATATAACTTGCATGTGTTCGTTTTATTTTCTTTTTATTTACGATAATACATGTTGCATGTATACAGCTTACGTCTTCTTTATTTATTCAAAAATATGCTACGTTGTACCCCGAAACAATCTATTTTACATTGCTTTCGTACAAAAACTGTATACATGTTATTTGTAATTTATAAACTAACATTAATTAACTGCATGTTCGTTGTATTTTTTTTTTTTCGTTTTATTTTGCATGCACTCACAGATATGGCAACAGGGCTTAAGACAGATTACCCATAATAATAAAATCGTTAATGTTTGCCCAAGAACGATTCTTATGAAACAGTAAGTCATAATAAATTGCGAAAATATTGAAAATAGATAAATTGTTATTATTATTTAGCTAAAAGTAGTTTTCTGCAGAAATATATCACTTTTCAGGTTGATTCAGGTTCGATAAGTTTGTAAATTTTTTTTGACACTTACTATATGTCAAAAAGGCGAATAACGATCAGCTGATCATACTAACATAACCTTTCATTTAATTTTGGAACACTTTAATTTAAATTTCATTCACCCCCTTCCTAGAAACCTCTCTTGATTAATCGATAAAAATACTGTTTGACACCTGTCACAAATAATCCGCTGTTTTCAGATTTTGACAACTGTAAGATATATTGCGGTAGTTATAACCTTTAAATTCAAATAAATGTGACGTTTTGCAATTTGACAGATGAGCGAAATATTTTGACATTTTCAATCATCAAAATAAAATAGTAAGGAAATGAGTGCTGTTATCTCTATAATTGTTTCGATAATTGTCGATTTTTATAATCTGACAGCTGTCAAAAATAAACACATAGTAAAAATATCATTTGACATTTTTCCAGCTGTCAAAAAGCTGTTTGATGTATTTCAGAAAAATTGTGACACGTAAAAAAAGCTAAAGGTTGGCAGGCGATTTGTCAGAAACATTAAAATCATAGAAAATAACGCTTCATCGTTTTCCATTTTGACAGCTGTCAAAATTATTTTGACCCTTAGTACTTTACATAGTTAAAAAAAAAATTATAACTCTCGTAAGGGTCACAACTGAATTTTTTTATTTAATGTAATCTATATAAAGCTTCCAAACTGTAGAAAAATTACTGTTTTTTAAATTTGACAGCTGTCAAGGAGATGTTGATACAATTGTCAAATTATGAAAATCAAATTTGTTTCTATAATTTTACAGTTTTTAGAACATCGTTATCGTTGCGACGCTCAAAATTATAACAAAGAAAAAATTGTTTTTACAATGTCACAGCTGTCAGATATATTTTGACAGCTACAATTATTGTAAAATCTCTAAGAAACTCTATGCTTACAATAGGATAGCTGTGATAAATATCTAAACCGTAAAAAAAGACGTTTTTCATTTTGACAGCTGTCAAAAATATTTGAGCTCATACACGCCGTCGAAACGATAAAAAAAAAATTTCACAAAAATCATAAGATTTGCAAACGTCGAAACTGTAGAAAATATCTTTCTATAATTTGACAGCCGTCAAAAATTACGTATTTTTGACAATTTTTTACTTTTTTTATCATTGCAACCTTCGAAATTAGTAAATAGTAACTGATTTTAAATAACGCTTCACATTTTGACAGCTGTCAAAATTATTTTGACCGTTAGGAGATTTTAGAAATCGATATAATTTCTACAATTTGACAGGTACAATTGTGAAATCTGGAACAAAATCTGTATTTACAATTCGACAGCTGTCAGAAATGTTAAAACAAACACAATTTTAACAACTGTCAAATGCGGTTCTACCCGTTACACGTACCAAAATAGGTTCAATAAAATCGCTGCCACCTCCTGACACCTGTCAGGGAGATATTGATAAATTGTCAAATTATGAAAAAAAAAATTTTTTCTTCTATAATTTTAAAGTTTTTAGAACATTGTTGTCGTTATGACGCTCAAAATTATAAGAAACAAAAAATTGTTTTGATAATGTCACATCTGTCATATATTTTGACAGCTACGATTGTAAAATCTCTAAAAGAAATTCTATGCATACAATGGGATAGCTGTCAAAAATATTTGAACTCATACACGCCGTCGAAATGATAAATATTTTCAGAAAAATCAGAAGATTTGGAAACTGGAAAATGTCTTTTTTATAATTTGACAGCTGTCAAAAATTACGTGTTTTTGACAATTTTTTACTTGACAATTTTTTTTACTCTTAAACAGTAGCTATATTTGGAGTAAATTCTATTTTGTGGCCGCGATAGAAAATCCACGTATAGATCTCGGACCCTATATTGCAAGAAACCGTAAGAAAATGACGTTTTTTATTTTGACAGCTGTCAAAAATATTTTAACTCGTACACGCCGCCGAAACGATAAAAATTTTCAGAAAAATCATAAGATTTGCAAACTGTAGAAAATGCCTTTTTATAATTTGACAGCTGTCAAAAATTACGTGTTTTTGACAATTATTTACTTGACAGAAATTTTTTAATCGTTACAACGTTTGAAATTAACTGATTTTACAGTCTTATTTACAAATATTTTGAAATCGTAAAAATAATTTTTCAGTTTTGACAGCTGTCAGAAAAATCTTTCGATCCGTTATTAAAGAAATAATTGTTTTGATAATATTTCAGAAAATTTTGCAAATGTTGGAACAAATTTTTCCGTTAATTTGACAGTTGTCAGAAGATGTTGATATAATCGTCAAAATAATAAAAAAATGACAGATGCCCAATTAAAAGAAACTTAACAATTTTATCAATATTTTTAACCGAATATTGTTCCCAAAGAAAAAAATAGATGTTTCTACATTTTGATAGTTATCATACGTATTTTAATTAACTGTTACGACAATAATAGTAAGAAAATAAATACGTGACCACAACCTTCATTCGGGTTCCTCTCTTGTGCCCTTATCCTCACCGTTTTCCACACATTTCTGTATTCCAAAACTTAATAAAGTTTCCACATAATCGAAACAAACCAATTTTCGCACGTTATATTTTAAATTTGTAGTCGAAATTAGATTTAATTTTAGAAAGAACGAAGATACGAGTGATTCAAGACAGCTTAAGCTGTTGTATTCGGTAATGAATTGTCATAAAACATTAAATTTTATTACTTATTTAATTTGATTAGTCAATCCGAGACGTCCTTGTTTAAAAAATTAATATGCATAACACGTTAGATGTTTAGAGCTTGAATCAGCCTGAAATTATATTTATTAAAGTTCGTACCCTGTTAAATAGATCTTAGTTATTTCCTTGTTACAATTAAGAGCTTCAGAGGTTGCTAAATTATAATTTAAACGCAATTTTGTACATATTTTACCGCTATCAACTTGAATCAAATTATTATTACCACGTCTCGTCCCATTGAATTATTCATAATCTTTGTCGCTTTGACGCAAAAGGACGCCATTTATGGATTGCGATAATTTGTTTGTTTTAAATTCTTCTTTAGTTGGATGAGATTATGTTTCACGGTGGATCCTCAAGGGAAGGTGCCGGTGAAAGTGGTCGCCCGAACTTTCGCTTCGGGCAAAACGGAGAAGCTCGTCTACCAATGCTTATTGGAGTTGAACTTACCGAGCGGAAAATCTGACGTTATCGAAAAAGACGATTTCACCTTCGATAAATTCTACGCCTTGTACCACAAGATTTGCCCCAGGAACGATATAGAAGAGCTGTTTAGAGAGATGTAAGTTTTAATAACATAACGATTAAGATTAATATGAATATATGAGTAATTTTCAGCGCTCAAGGGAAAGATTTCATCAGTTTGGATCAATTCGTCAACTTCCTAAACGAGAAACAGAGGGATCCTCGTCTGAACGAAATCCTCTACCCGTTATACGACGACAAGAGGGCGATTGAGATCATAACGACGTACGAGCAGGACGAAAAAGCGAAAGAGGAGAAGAAACTGACGAAGGACGGGTTGATCAGGTTCGTCATTTTGATATTAATTCGAAACGATGGCGATTTATCCGGTGAAATTTGCAGGTATCTCATGTCGGACGAGAACGCGCCAGTGTTTTTGGATCGTTTGGACATCTACATGGATATGGACCTGCCACTCTGCGCCTATTACATTAATTCGAGTCATAATACTTATTTGACTGGTCGACAGTTCGGTGGGAAGTCCTCTGTCGAGATGTACAGACAGGTGCTCCTTGCTGGATGTAGATGTGTCGAGCTGGATTGCTGGGATGGTGGGTAATTTGTGTCAGTTTACTATTATCTATATTTTCTTTAATATATTGAAGATTATCTTGCAATATATTAAAAAATATAGATAATAATAGCAAAACGACACAAAGGCTCTAGTCACGTATTTAGTTTCTTACTATTATTGTCGTAACAGTCAATTAAAACGCTTCTGATAGCTGTCAAAATGTTATTCTGATGGTTGGTAAGTATTTTGACAGCTGTCAAATATTAAAAACCGTACTGCTTTGGCAACAATAACGCTTAAAAATGTTGGCAGCTCTAAAATTGTTGAAGTTTCTTTGTAATTTGACGTCTGTCAATATTTTTTTATATTTTGACGATTATATCAACATCTCTCTGACAGCTGTCAAATCATACGAAGATATTTGTTCCGACATTTGCAAACCTTATGTTTTCTGAAATATAACAAACTATTCAAAACAATTATTTCTTTACTATTACGGCGGATGCGAAAGATTTTTCTGACAGCTGTCAAAATGAAAAACGTTATTTTTACGATTTCAATATTTCCGATAGCTGCCGCTTATTTACAGTAAGATTGTAAAATCAGTTACTATTTATTAATTTCGAAGGTTGTAACGATTAAAAAATTGTCAAAAACACGTAATTTTTGACGGCTGTCAAATTATAAAAAGACATTTTCCACAGTTTGAAAATCTTATGATTTTTCTGAAAATCTTTAGCGTTTCCACGGCGTGTATGAGTTAAAATATTTTTGACAGCTGTCAAAATGAAAAACGTCATTTTTTTTTACTTTTCTTGCAATAATGGGTCCGAGATCTATGCGTTGGTTTTCCATCGCGGTCACAAAATAGAATTTACTCTCAATATAGTTGCTGCTTAAGAGTAAAAAATAAAATTATATACAGGGTATCTCAAAAACATAGCGACAAACTTTGAGGGGAGATAGGGGACGTCAAAACGAACATTTTTTGTTTAATAAACATATGTCCGCAAATGATTCGATAAAAAAGGAAAAAAATGTTAAAAAATTTAAACAACTTGTTTCGATGTCCCCCCAAATATATACCGACAAACTTTGAGGGGATATAGGGACCACAAAATTTGTCGCAAATGATTCGATGTTTTTTAGGTTTCGACCCCTACCACCCCACAAAGTTTGTCGCTATATTTTTGGGAAATTTTTATTTTAAGCCCTTATAGGTCATCTATATTATGCACCCATTATATTTGGAGTAAATTCCATTTTATGGCGATAATAGAAAACATTCATAGATTTTGGAGCTTGTACAGGGTGATCCATTTTCGTAAGTTTTCGAGGGCTGTAGGGAATCCATGGAAGATAGAAAAAAAAATGAGGTACGGTTCCGGAGCTCATTTTTTCTAAAAATAATGACGATGCAAACCGAATTACGCTATCTTTTATCGTTTTAGAAATACAGGGTGTTTTTCGATTTTTTTGGTAAAACCAGTTCAGTCCTGTATCTCGCTTTTCTTAGATGCTATCGGAAAACGGTTTCGACATCCTTAAACTTAAAATTAAATGCCGCGATCAGCAATAAGATTAGCAATGCGACCCCCTCCTACCCGACTGAATCGCAAGAAATGATAATCGACCTTAATAAGAGCACAGTTGAAGGGGTGGGAAGGTAATTAGACACAAATGGGTGCATAACCAGCACGAATAAAATAAATTTTTCTTCTTTGTTTTTTTTTTTTTTAATATGCGACTGGGCGAGCTAGGGAGCAAGATCAGATTCGTGACGTAGCGTCCAGCTATATTTTTCGAGGGGGATAGAAATTTATAAGTTGCTGTTGAGGATTCGATGACATATTGATTTAAATCTAATTTAAAAATCCTCAATTTTAGGCAAAGGTGAGGATGAAGAACCGATCATCACTCACGGAATGGCGATGTGCAGCGACATCCTGTTTAAAGACGTCATCTACGCTATCCGCGACACGGCTTTCGTCACCTCCGATTATCCGGTCATCTTATCATTCGAGAATCATTGCTGTAAAACGCAGCAGTTTAAATTGGCGAAATATTGCGATGAGATCTTCGGAGATCTTCTACTTAAGGAGCCCTTAGACGATTCCCCACTAGAAGCGGGTGTGGCTTTACCCCCACCGTGCGCTCTGAAGCGAAAAATTCTGATAAAGAACAAACGGTATTGTAGTCATTTTAGTCGTTTAATCGTTGTGATATGTGAATGATTTTGTGTGTATAGGTTGAAACCTGAGGTTGAGAAACAGGAATTGGAATTATTCAAGCAAGGACAGTTCGTTATCGAAGATGAAGAGAAGGAAGATGCTGGAGGTACTGATCGGCCTATTCCGATAGATATCCCTGAGGTTATTACGCAATTTTTTTTTAATAGTAAATAAGTCATTGTTCGGTTTAAATTTTTAGACCCCTGTTGTTGATGCCGGTGCCGGAGATGATATCCCACCTCCGGTTCAATATACAGGATCTACGACTAACGTTCACCCCTGGTTGAGTTCTATGGTTAATTATGCTCAACCTGTGAAATTTCAAAGTTTCGATTATGCTGAAGAGAAAAATATTCATCATAATATGTCGAGTTTCTCGGAACCAGTCGGCCTAAATTACCTCAAAACACAAGCCATCGATTTCGTTAATTATAATAAGCGACAAATGTCTCGAATCTATCCCAGCGGTACCAGAGCTAATTCTTCGAATTACATGCCGCAAGTAATATAACGATAATTTTAATAAAATCGTTTAAATATGTTTAAAACTATTTCGTTTTAGGTATTTTGGAACGCCGGCTGTCAGATGGTGTCGTTAAATTTCCAAACGTCAGATCTCCCTATGCAACTCAACCAGGGCAAATTCGAATATAACGGGAATTGCGGCTATCTACTCAAACCGGATTTCATGCGACGTACCGACAGGATCTTCGATCCGTTCGCGGAAAGTCCCGTAGATGGCGTTATAGCCGCTCAATGTTCTGTACGAGTGATCGCCGGACAGTTCTTGTCGGATAAAAAGGTGAATAATAATCTCGTATTAAAACACGTCTCTAATAGGTTATTAAATGATCTAGGTTGGGACGTATGTTGAGGTAGATATGTACGGGTTACCGACTGATACGATTCGACGGGAATTCCGAACTAGGATGGTACCCGCGAACGGCCTAAATCCTGTTTATAACGAGGAACCGTTCTTGTTTAGGAAGGTCGTCTTGCCCGATTTAGCTGTGCTACGTTTTGGTGTCTACGATGAAAATAGTAAGTATTGCGTTATTTTTATAAAGGAAAAACGATGCTGCAGATGGTGGGGGTTGGTGGCATTGCCTCGCCTAGGCGGTATTGGGATTGTGGGTGTGTTTTTTAGGGAAAATGATGGTTTGAAAAACCCTGTTGGATGTCAGGATGAGATGTGTTTTCGAGGATGTAGCGGGGATTAGAAAGACAGATGTGTAAGGAGGCCGAGGAGAGTTGAAGTTTTTGGAATCAGATAGAACAAACGTTAAATGGTTTTGTGGCAAGTGTACAAGTCTTGGAACTGATAAGTTTAACAAGACCTCATTAACAGTGGATGTATTAGATGCAAGATTGAACGATATGAGTAAGCAGGTTATTAGTTTATACAGGGTGTTTCCTAATTGAATGTCAATATTTTAGGGGACGATTTTTTGGTTCATTTTAAAAAGAAAACTTCATACGAACGTATGACCTAAACGTCTGTCAAAATAGTTATCTGAAATTCCGTACGAACGCCACTGGTGCACTCAATAATGCCTCTCGATACATAGTACACGTATACCACATGTCATTAAAATATCTAAAGTAGTATTACAGGAATTAATGAAAAACTATTTATTTTTGAAAATTTTACCACCCTGTATCTCAAAAGTTAAGACGTTTAGGTTGTACGTTTATATTAAGTTTTCTTTTTTAAATGCACCAAAAAATCCTCCCCTAAAATATTGACATTCAATTAGGAAACACCCTGTATAATATAATAGAACAATAATAAACATAATGCTAGAAAACCTTAATAAACATAACCATGTAGAACAGAATGTAAACAAAGAAATTAAGAAGAAACCTGTAACCTCGCAAGAGGAACAAGAAGTCCATATTAGTCCGGATAACGAGGCACAGAGAGCAGCAGTCAACGAAATTGTGAACATAGAACCGATAAACAATCGAGAAGGAACCACACACAAAAAGACCAGATGTACTCGACTAAAAATATCGAAACTGTGAAGGATCCAAAAACTAACGCAAAAACAGATATGCAAGGATTCTCTGAAGTAATGCGAAGAAAAACTGGATATGAAAAATGCGGAAATCGCTGTTTTTCAGAACGCAGTTCCAGAGAAACATATCGATCAAATCTTTAATGAAACTTGTGGCCTAAAAATGCCACAGTGCGATATTATAAAAATTTTCGGAAACGAGCCACGGTGAGAGCTCACAAGAACTAACGCAAAAAAATACAACTGCTCTGTCTGATCACTATGGTCAGAAATTCCGTTTTGGTATTGATAACGAAGTATCGAACTCTGATCAAGTATGGAAAAGACAGATTACCGATAAAAATTTACATGAGATTCATGAATACCTAAACTCTATCGATTGGCCGAGGGCTGTCAATATGCAAAATCCGCAGACCGCATCTGGTACTTTTCAGCAGCATATTATAAACATATTAAGATAAGATATGTCCCAGGAAATTCAGGAAACCCAACAAAGAAAAAAATTTCAAATGGATAAGTGAGGAAATAAAGCAGAAATGTCACATCAGAAAACACATGCACGAAGACGCCTAGTTTTTGGATTGCTATTTTTGGATGGAAAGATTTGGAGTATAATACGGGTGTCTCCGGCGTAGATGGAAGTTTTGGTGCTGGGATGTGTAGGAAGATCTAGGAAGTCGATATTAAAGTGGACAGGTCCAAGGCAGGATCCCTGGGGCACCCCCGCTACAACATCTTTTAGCTGGGAGAATCTGTTGCCGATTCGCGTCCTGAATGTTCTGTTGGCCAGGTAGCTTTCGACTAGATTGTAGATGGGCGCAGGAAAACGGAGTCTGATCATTTTGGCCACCAATTCTTCGTGCTAAACGCAGTCAAAGGCTTTCTCGGTATCGAGTGCCAGCATGGCAGTGTGCTGTTTAGCATTGTAGGCTTTGATGGTGTCTGATATAAGCCAGGGATTCCTTGAATCCGAACTGATGGTGCGTGAGGGTGCTGGTGGCTCTTAAGTGACTAGGATGACCTTCTCGGCTACCTTCGAGAGTACTGGAAGCAGGAAGATCGGCCTGTAAGATCCACGGAGATTTCTACCTGTATTCTGTACTGGAACCACCACAGCTCTTTTCCACGATGTTGGATAGTGTCCGTGGATGAGGGCCCTGTTTATGATCATCGTGAGGAGGACCACCGACTTCCTCGGAAGAGGAGCCTGGCTACTTCGCAGGGCTTGGTTAGGAGTTTGGCCATCTGGTCATAGTCTTGGTTTTGGAGGTGCTGATGTCTGTTGTCCAGAACTTGCTGGACTTCGTCCTCGGCTGGACCTCTGGCTGGTGGTGGTACGTCGCGAAACCCTCGGCAAACGCCCCCGCGATGGTTAGTTTCCAGGCAGAAATATCTGCCACATTCGCCTTTTCCAAGGTTTCGATCTAACGGTTACGCTTGTCGCTCGCACCTGGCTAGAGATACTGTTGATCCTGGCCTTCACTTCCGGGTCCTTAGTTCGTGAGTCGGTCCTGGATAGAGTTTTCCGAGGGTCGATGAGATCCAGGCTAGTTCTGCTCTCCAAACCCTACCTGTGTGGTTTCGCCAAGAGCTCTAGTTATGGTCCAATAAAGTAATTTTTGTAACTGATAATAAAAAAATACTTCGACCTGACCTCTAGCGGCTAATTTACGAATCTTATCACACAAGATTAAAACTGAGCAATATTATTATCCATGGGTTGATGACTATTTTACTATTTATTAAATTGTTCGTTTAATTTTTTTGAATTTATAAATTTCTTGTGAATAATATGACATGACGGTGCGATGAAATTAGGTCTTGCATTTGGAGGATCGCTGACGAGATCGGATAGATCGAAACCACGTAGTCCGGATCTAATGCGTGATCCATTCTCATTGCAATCGTTTGCAGGGTGATTCATATAGAAAAAAAAACAAACAACAAACAAAGTGAAGTTATATCTAACTATACAGGGTGTTCCGAAAGCAAGTTACGAACCAAAACTGTATTTTTTTAACGGAACACTCTATACAATATATCGTTGAAATAATGTTTTTTTTTTTTTACAGATAAATTACTAGGTCAAAGGATACTGCCATTAGACGGATTACAAGCTGGATTTCGCCACATCTCCCTAAGAACCGAGGCTAATTTTCCGATGTCTTTACCTATGTTGTTCTGTAATATAGAATTGAAGATCTACGTACCTGATGGATTTGAAGATTTTATGGCCGCCTTAAGCGACCCTCGCGGTTTCCGTGAAACCCAGCAGAAACAAAATGAACAGATGTCTTCGATGGGTATCGAGGTAATATTAATTAGAGGATTAATTACTGGATATATATATTTTATTATTTTTTTAAAGGTGGATAAAGGAGATAAAGTAGATAAAAAGGAAGAAAAAAAAGAGGAACCGCTTGTATTCGAAGCTATTACCATCGAATTGATTCGACAGGATAAAGCTTTCCAAAAGACTACGAAGAAGCACCAGAAGGAATACGATACGTTAAAGAAAAAACAGGCTAAAGAGAAGATGGCGATGCAAAAAACTCAATGCAGTGCTATCGATAAGATTATTAAAGGGAAAAAGTATGTCATCACAAGCTTTGTACATGTTATCGTTAGGTAATTTAAAAATTCTTAATTTTCAGTAAAAGCGATCTTGTCAATGATGCTATGGTGCGTAAACTAGTGACCGAACAAACTTTACAATGGAGCGAATTGATGGAACGACACAGGAAACAGGAGTGGGAATTCCTGCGTAATCAATTAGACGATCAAAGAGATCTCTTGCGGAAGCATATGGAATTGATGCAGATCGGGCAAATTAAACAGTTAGAGGCTAAACATGAGCGTGAATTGAAGGAAATGAATGCTCGACAAGCTAAAATATCTGTCGAAACATCTAAAGAGGTACGTAGATTGAATTTTATCATCGATTATAGTTACGATGTAATTTTTTTTATTTTTATAGATCAACAACGATAAGACTTTAAAGTCGAAGCAGGAGAAAGAGAGGAGGTTGCGAGAGAAGCAGCAGAATAACACGAAACGTTTTCTAGACGAGCGTAAGAATAAAACTATGAAGCAAGGGAAAGAGAAAGAGAAATTGAAGATCAAACATGACAAGCAGTTGGAAATGTTATCGCATGATATTCAGAAAATGATGGATATGTATAAGAATGAGGAGATGGAGTACGAGAGCTCTAGTAAAAGTGAATTTTTCGCCTAAATCGAGCGATATTTCCCCAAATGGACCAAATAATAAATTGAATTTTTGACAGTTTCTTGTCTTTATATTAAGTATTTAGTTAAAATGATGATGTTGGCTATAAATAAGTAGCCCCGAAGTTAAATAAAAAATGTTAAATTTTAATTATATTGTTTATTATACGAGAAAAAATGTATTTATTAAATTTGAAGTATTAATAAAAATAGTTGCCATCGTTTAAATGGAGTTTTATTTAAGCTTAGACATTGTCGAGTAAATGTTCTGTAGAAATTTATTATATTTTGGCATACGAAGGTAGGTGGCGCTAATACCAGACACCACAACAATTAATTAATTTGAGACATGCGTTTCGACGACTCATGTGCGATTATTAAAAAAAATATATTGTTTTATATTCAAGAGAAGACGTTTTTTTTTTCAGTGACCACTTTGATGCTCTACTTAATTAAGGTGTCAACGACCGGTCAGTACTGACGTCACGAATGACCTTGGACGTTGAGGTTGTTGTACCGAATCTTCTGACTTTCTGTCAGTCTAATGTTTACTTTTATCGTAAAGAAATTAACGACCTGTCACTACTGACGTCACAAATGACCGTGGACTTCTTTGTACCGAATCTTTGAAGTTTGTTATTGCTGTCTAACGTAGTAGTGACGTCATAGATACATCACAATATTTGACTTAAGAGTGCTTAAAACTGAACCTGTCAAACTTGACAGGTCGGCTTATAGTGCAGTATGAAGATATTACACATTATTCATCATCATAACATTGCTTTAATTCTGACTACTCTGAACTATATAGCGTAGAATCAGTGATTACATCATATAAAGTAACTCTAAAGTATCGTATTAGTGCAATGCAAGTTTTTCCGATGGAAATTGCGCTATTAGTGACTGTACAGTGATAGTTTCGATCAAAAAATTGTCGCGAAGCAGGGATTTTAGAATTACCAACCTCCATCAGCTGAAATTGCTCACACATAAATATTATTACTGTACCATGAAAAATGGTTTCATTTTCTACTGAAGATTGTGCCACAGATGTATACTGAAAATTTGACAGCTGTCATTTGTAACAATTCATTGAGAATTAAAAATATGAATTTTGCAACGAAACTTGGCAACCGGGATTAAAATTGAATTTTAGGTAAAGTTTTCTGGAATGTTTTCTCATATCTCGACACCAAATATCGAGATTGCAGTGAGTACCACCTTAAAACGACCGCAAAATCATAAAATTATTCAGCGGATTAATGACTAATCTCTACTCATGTCACCTAAGCTTTCAGGTTTCTGTTAGTTTAATGTTTATTGTAGTCAAATTGAATTTTTGATTTAAATATGGCGGTAATCGTAAATAGTTCACACTCTAGTCACCTATAACGTTAGCAATATGAGCCTAACTTCATTGGTATTAGTATTATATCTGCATTCAATGCATTTCAGTGCGATTCAAAGCACAGAATAGATAGAATATTAGTTTACAAAGCGCAGAATATTTACGATATTTATTTACGTTTTTATATATAGTCACAGAATGGAGTTGAACTATAAAATAATGATTTTGTTGTAATAGTTTATTTTCCCGCCTTACAAGTGCTGCTACATGCGACCTAAAGTAAAACTAACGCATCTGTTTTTTTTTTATATTTAGTGTGTAATCTTTGGACAGATCGCTTACGCTATCCTTAATTATAGATTAATGGATAACGGATCTCTTATTCTATTTCATAACATGAATTAAATTTAATTTCAATTTACGTTCGTTACAAATTCCGTAACCCGAATGGTCGCTCAAAGAAAAGCGCTCAAAATTGTTCAGCCTTGAAAAAATAAATAAGAGTATACCAACTTATAACTTTAAATTTTGAAAGCCTTAAAAAATATTTTGTATTAAATTATAAGAATTAGCCTGAATATCTAATGTTGTAAAACTATTATATAGCACAGAGAAAATTCGGGAATATTCCCGAATGTGTCTGGAATCTATCCAGAATTAAAATTATTAAATTATTTCTCAAAATACCCGTGTGGTGGCGCATTACACATTATTGAAATTCTTTGGTATTGTTGATGTTTATTCGAAAGTTTCCACAATTAATTTAAGTAAAAAATTAACGAATCTGTAATATTTAAAACCAGTTTCGATATAAAACAGAAATTGTGCGGTGTTTAATGATAATTTAGCATGAACATGACAGGTGATCCTAACCAATCGAGTCGACCAAGTGTACTTGGATTAAATTGCTCTTATTCGAGCCCCGATGATTGGAATACGTTCGTGCAGCCACTCCCGTGTGGTCCTAGAAACGATATGTGCCAATTTACGCAACCGGCTGTAACGCCGGGGAATAATTACTTGTTCTATTCAAACTTTAGCCCGTTACCTTCACCGATCAGTTTCCCTATGCCAGTAAATACGGAGAATGGAACCATAAATAGATCAATCGCTTTACGATGCAAGAGGAAAACGGATACTCCAATGTGAGTGTATTTGATTATTCCGTTTTAATTTGTTAATTTTAAAATTTGACGATTAATATTGTTTTCAGACCGGTACCTGCGAAACAACAAATTACCGAAGAACGAATGGCTGAGCATTTATCGAAATTGCATATCAGTTCTGAACATCCAGCTCCGACGACCGAACCTGAAACAAGCGATTGTAAAGAGAGACGTTTATATATGTGCGAGGAGATGCGAAAATTACAAACAGATTCGGTGATTCCACAATCTTTATTGGAACGAATGAATAGTCCTTGTAAAGCATTAGTATTATGGACACCTCCAAGAAGGCCTTTCCCACTCGTCGAGCGGAATAATGAAGAAAACGATAATAATAATAATAACGAAGACGAGGTCCCCGATAATAATTTGATGGAATTGGATCGATGAAATTTAAGACTGATTTCTATTTTAATATATATTTGTACATAATTTGCTCGAAATTAGCGTTAATTCTTTTAGATAATTGATATCCAGTTTAGTTTTATAATTTTATTGAAACATTGCGGAATTAGTATTAAAATTTTAAAAAAGTGAGTCCGTTATATATCAGGAAATGTTTTATTTCAGATTTACTACGCAATAAAGCTGCCTTCGGAAAAATTTTCCCATGGAGCAACAGATCTGCAAATTTAACGTTACAGTGACTTTTATTACTTTTAACTTTTCTATTTTTGTATAATTGCTTTTTTACTGTCATGTAAACTACTTTAGATAGTATTACTTACGTTTTAATGATAATAAACTAATTTGTAACGAATTAAAAATTGTTAAATACTCTACTAATTCCATTTTAGATAAACAGATAAGTTTGCCACAATAAATAACGACTACAATGTTTTTTTTAATATTATTATTATTATTATTACCTAGATTAGTTAAGTCATTTAGCTTTACTATTTTAAAGTTTCTTCTGTTTTGTGATTTTCTTTTTTCGAATCCTTATGTAGTATTCATTTTTATGTTGTTGTGTCGTTTATTTTTTTCCAATAAAATTTCCAATTTTCCATACTTTTTTGTAGTTTAATATAAAAAAATGATTTACACAAATGTCAAACTCAGCTATATTTGACGTTTAATGCCAAACGTCAGATTTGACATTTAAATGTCAAAATACTCCAGATTGGACATTTACATGTCAAATTTGACATGTTTTTATAAATTATTTAAAACGTATTATAAAATTGAGCTTCATACACACATGTCTAGACGTATTTTGAATGCTCACATCAAATTTCAGTAATTAAATGTGAAAATTAATCGAGTAATCTCTATTCTTCTATATCAAGGAGCCCAATTTTCAAATTATATTAAAATAAAATCAAGCAAACGATTTATAGAATTATGTAGATATGGCACCGCTGTAAAATAATCAGCTGGTAGACGACCCTCTTAAATATCAAATTAGGCCGGATTTGATATTTTGAAGCCCTTTTGTTTTTGTCTATTATTGAATGGAAAATGAATGCGAAAAGGAATTCAAATATTCTCTGTGAATTTAATTTTCTAATACAACCTTCCTAAAAAATTTGTATCATGTCATAAATAAAATAATTTTTGCCAATATTTATTGTGTCGTCACGATCACCCGTATTCGAAATTTTGAAGGTAAAATTAGGACGGATTTGATATTTAAATGTCCGATTTGGCATTTAAATGACAAATTGGGTCAGATTTGAGATTTAAATGTCTATTTTGACATTTACACGTCAAATTAGGCCGGATTTGACATTTTGAAGGCCTTTTTTGTCTATTATCGAATGTAAAATGAATGCCTTGACGACGACCGTGTCGTATCGAGTTTTATTTGAAATAACAAAGGAAGATCCCCGACTGGTTCTTACTATTGTAATCTTTAAATTTAGCCTTAAAGTACGTATTATTTTTTTTTATAACAAGGAATTCAAATATTTTGTGTCAATTCAATTTTCTAATACAACCTTTCCAAAATAATTGTGTCATGTCGTAAATAAAATAATTTTTGCCGATATTTATTGTTTCAATGTCATGCTCACCCGTATTCGAGATATTGAATGTCAAATTAGACCGGATTTGACATTTAAATGTCAAATTTGGCGTTTAATTGACAAATTGGGTCAGTATTTGACATTTAAATACCAAATTTAAACCGTAATTGACATTTAAATGTCATTTAAATGTCAAATTAGGCCGGATTTGATATTTTAAAGTTCTTTTTATATCCCATGTATATCCTGGATATCCGCTGTGAATGTTTTTTGTATATTTGGATGGAGATACTGTTTTGCGTGGGACAAAAATGTTGAAGATGCCTAAAAAGGCGAATATGTCAAAAATATTCATCAAAACTATCCAAAATGTTGAAGGTTGAAAGTTTCCAAAATGTTAAAAATTTCGAAAATATTCAAAATGTCAAATTAGGCTATATTGGACAATTTGAAAGCCTTTCTGTCTAAAATATCTATTATTTCTATAGCTTGTGGGAGTTTATTAACGATGGAACAGAACAGAACAGTAAATAATAAAACTTTCTTGTTAAATAGTTAGTTAGATAAAAAATCCGAAAATGTCGAAAATAACCTAAAATAATGTTGAAAAAGAAACGTTAAAATATTTTAAAAAGTTGATAATATCGAAAATGACGATAAATGTCAAAAAGATCGAAAATATCTGAAACGTCAAGAATAGATTATATTGTTGACGTTTATGAAATCCATACGTCAAGAATAAATGTCAAGTGTCTATAATATCAAAAATGGTGAATGTGCCGAGAAGATTGAACCCCCACTAAACAATTTTTGAATTTTGCGGGTATTTTAAAGTGGTACTTCATTGTGCTATGTAACTGTGAATAGCAGTGAAAAAATAGCACCTAGTACTTGCCAAGTAAAAATGCCCGCGAAATTTTGCAATTGTTTTTAAAAGAATTGGAGATTCAAATTGTCAAATATCAATGTGACGTTGGTCTCTGATGTGATTAACTCTTGTATCTGTTTTTATTATTTCCTTTTCGTTTCAAAAGGTTTATTCAGATTATTCAGTTTTGTTTTTTAAATATCCATCTTGCGCCATCTAGCGGCTATTATCTGAACTTTAGTAGTTATTGATTTTGATATCTTCTGTGAGATGGCGCTCTATACAGGGGTGTAGGCATTTTTTAATTCTCCCAAAGAATGTATAAATTTTTTAAAATGATTTTTTGCATAGTTCTACATATTATTAATTTTAAGTGTACAGTTAGGAATTTAGATTTTAATATTAGATGTTTATTTAGATATATATTAATCGATTGTTTATATACATACATGAATATTATTAGATTTAGATTATGTTATTTTACATTAGTATCATTATTATTATTGTTTTAAAATTGTGCCTGCGAATGGTAGAGATTCTTTAAAACGATTTGCAATTACGCAATTATTATTCTTGAATAAGACTGTCCATAATTGGAATGTTGTTTTTTTATCCATTTTTATCTTTTAGGGATCGTTCCGAATTTCTTCTCGCGATTTCGCTTAAAATAATATCCACCGAATATGGATTTTGTTACGCCCTGACATATAATATAATGATTGTAGTAACTTCACGTGGATACAAATCAAATTTAGCGCATGCGCGATTTTTAGTTTGAAAAGCAGCATGGCAGCTCGTCCGCAGGGTGGTGTTGAATTTTACGAATTTTTAAATCTTCCGTTTGTTTATCGCGTCCGATGTGTTTGATGTGTTTCCGTTCGATATGTGAACTTTCAACGTTCATATTCCGCAACTATGTTCGCGTGTGTCTTCTATGGAAAATACAATAAATTAAGGTTGGTATAATTGTTTATTTTTATTGTTATCTTATGCAGTGTTTAGTGATCGGCGTTGATTGTCATTGTCCGGTGTTATGTCACCGTATCAGCTGCGAATGCAACGGGTCCGAACAAGCTTTCAAATTCGTATTGCGGTGGCAGCTTTTAAAAGACGATTATAGGTTAGATTTGATTGACCTACATTCTTGTTGGATGTCGGTATTTATTTGAATTACAAGAGGTTTTTTTTGTTGTTTTACTTCGGTGTTGTTCATCGTTTGTTGTAGTTGCTTGTTAATGTTTATGTAAATATTATGCAGAATTAATATTAGTAAGTGGAATCATATTCTTTTTTAATTGCATTTTTTTTAAGGATTATTAAACATTCATGATGTTTGCTGTTTTTTTAATTAGGTACAATTACGATTTTATTTTACCATCGATTAATGCTGAGAATATCCACCACAAGAAGGATGGGTATAATAGCGAGACAAGGAGATGTATTTTCAGAAGAGAAAAAATATATTTTGACATGCGAGAGTATAATCAATAAAAAATGTGCGATGGTGTGTCGTAAATAATTAATCTTGTTTGGAGGATTTATTTTTATTATTATTGTTATTATTTATATGAGAAAATTTATTAATTAAACTGTAAGTAGCTATTTATGTCAAAAAACATATTTGTGGCGCAGTCAGTCGGATTTCCAAATTAATCAACAACTTAACAATATTGAAGACTTTAAGATTAAAAGTTATCAAGAAGGTAGCATCTAGGCAGCCCAAAAGATAGGCTGCATTCTTCTATGAAGGCTTTAAAAGCCGAAAGAAGAAAAGGAAAACATTGGCAGTTAGACATTGGTAGGACGTTAGATACGGTCTCGAATTGATTTTCATATCTTAATGATACATCTTTCCCTGCAAGTCGTAATGGTGGTAGGAAAGTGTTCCACAGGGTTCTGTTCTCGCACCCAACCTCTTTGTAATTTTTATGGCAGACTTGCTTAAATCCCTCGGCGTTGAAGATGCAATTTCCGCAGATGACACTACCTTGTTTGCAATATCTCGAGATGAGAATAATATTTGTTAAAGATTGCAATTTTCCCTCGATTTTGGAGATTTTGAAGATAAACGAGTCTAAATGCGTGGCAGTTAGTTGTAGCAACATCACTGTCGCAGATTTCAGTCTCTCGTAGAGCTCTACAATTATCCACGTGAGGGTTGAGACAATTCAAGGATTCAATAACGCCAAATCTTGCTCCTATTCTTTACCGTCTTCAAAAAGCACTTTGTCGCTGAAAACAAAATCCGAATTTCTACTTATGGGTCTCTAATTTGGTCAAGTCAAAAAAACCCACCTTAAGCGTTTCGAAACTCTGCAAAACTAGATTCTGCAACTGATAACTGGAGGAGGTCTGAGGTACGTCAGAAAGACTTCGATGGACCCATCATCATTTGCATCTCACGACAGAAAACTAAGCTTTCAAAACTCACAGCCTTGAGGAGGCTATCCTTGAAGAATGTAGGACTCAAGAGTAACAAATTCGACTTTAAAAAACAAAGTAGACCACACTATACGTAGAAGTGAGATAGTAGATATTGTGTCATGTTTATCATATGTTTATCTCGCTTTTACTTAGGAGTTAATATCTTTCTTTCTATGGTGCATATGCAGTACAGGGTAAACAGCGTCATGTGCAAAGTGAATGGTGAACCATCTAAATTTTCAGTTGGGAACACTGAGTAATTGGCGCGAATTAACTTGCATATAAATTGTTTTAACAGATTCTATAAAGGTTATGCATACTACGTCAGTAATCTACAAATATGCCGGAAACTCGATGAAAACCGCAGGTAAATAGCAGTATATATAGACGGTAATAGATGCAATAGAGAAATAACAATAAAATGACAGCAAACGAAAACAACCAAATGACAGAAAGCACATATTTGTTCAGCGTAGCCAACTGTAGAATGTAAAAATTCAGCGAACCAGGGATTTTTGTGCTACAGTACATTGATATCATTTAAAAAATGATTCGGAAGAAGCCGTGATTAAATAATTCACATTTGGCAGCACTGATTTGAAACTACTTGTGTCTTGTGTCCGGACAGAACTAATATTAGTTTGATAGACAAAGGAAAGGTAATGTAATTGACATTTGTAAGAAGTGACGTTTATAAATCCTACTGTCATGAATTTAATTACTAACAATCAATGGAGGTTGGCAGAACAAATTTTCAGTTGATAACATTGTGGAGTTGGTAGGAAGGACTTAGTTAAGTGAATAATAAACTTTAATAGCTCGTTATAAAATAATTAAACATAAGTGACTATACCATAAAAATGTGTTCAATCATTTTGATGTTTGACGTTTATATTAGATCTGTCATCATGACAGTAATGATTGACAATCCGTATGACATTTCGAGAGCCATTTTACGATGCAGAAAATGAGACGGACAGCCCACAAATCATACACATATACAGGGTGTAACAATAGTGCGATATTCTTCTAAAATTATTTTACGATATACAGGATGTTTAGTTTGCTCGTAACCATCTGTATCATTTTTAAACGGAACATCCTATATATGATCACATTTTTGAATTGCCTGAGGAATTTTAAGGCAACTTTATACAGGATCGTATTCAATTATTTTCATTAGTTTACAAGATATTGACATTTGTTTGAAAATTTTGACATTTTCCTCTCTTCAGAAAAATGCCATTATTTCGGTAACGGAAAAATGTAACATTATGAAACTTAACATAACGTTAGAAGCATCTCCTATGATGACAATAAACAGATGTAGACTTAAATATTTTATACAGAGTGTGCTAGAAATCAGTGTCTTTTTGAAACAATTGAAATGCGAAAGTCTTCATTTTTACAAATTAAAACACTATATTTTTATTATTATATATTGAAAGTGAAATCAAATTTGGTCAGATCGGGTGACTCTGGTGGCTACCCCATATTACAAAGTTAGTGATTGCGTTGCATAAACCACAGTACTCTCTTTAATTCGAATTTTGAAATTGGCGGACTTGCCAACTTGCTCGTGGTGTCCATCGAAAGATAGCATTCATCGAGATATTCGTAATTTTCTCTTATTCGGTGAGTGGTCTTCATAGGAGATGACATAATATGGGCTTCAATTATTGTTGAATGAGGATAATCAGTTTTTGTGTTTTCAAGGTCATTCTGTGGTGCTTCTCTAGCTGATAAAAAAAACAATAAACACAGACGATGAACTCTATTTTTTGTACCAGAATGCAAACTTAGGAAAGCTTGTTTCTAAATTTTGTAGACGTCCAAGACTGTTTATTACATTGTATACAATAGTGAGATAAGGGAACTTTATAAGCGTGCTTTATCCTAATTGCGCTGCATTCCAAATTCTTATTGAGTCTAAAGTTCCCCCCTTATTTAAAACAACGACAAAAATGCGACAGCTGCATAATCACCAACAGATCAAAGAAACAGCACATTCCTATTTCGGAATATTATTAAACCCCGGCGGGCGACGGTGGGGTCGTATTATTAGTCGTTCTCGAAAGAAAACGGGAAAAAAAGGACGAAAGCGAAATCTCCACGGCGTTCTTATCTAAATTAAAACAACAAGAGCGAAAAATTCAAAACGATTTCGAGCGCGATTTACGACGTTTAATAGGACTCACGCAACATATGCCGCCATACGAATAAGTCCTTAGTTGGGTTTCCTTGCAAGTTCCTTTTATTATTTCCACTCCGGTTTTTGCCCCGTTCGGAAGAGACGGTTAATTTTTCCAATTACCGGATCTTAATGCGGTCGTTACGAACATTCGCCGGTAATTAAGACTTCAATGGTCTCCCACACCCACATTCTCCTCGTTTTATGTTTAATTTTTTTTGTTTTAAGAGCCCGCGCTTGCGAAATTATTACAATTTATTTATTTTAATCCATTATAATACGTCTTTGTGCGGCAGTAACTTTCCGAATGGCAAAATGATGGGACCCCGACACATCCACATCGCCGGAGAAAAATCTCCACGGGAATACGAAGCGATGGGGACGACGACGGCGGCGGTAGAGAGGCGGCGTGATAGAAATCGATGTCAAACGGCCATTTGCATAAATGTCGTAAAGTTCTTCAACTCGCATATATAGTGTACGAGGCGGTGAAGAACGTCGGGAAATTCAAACGCGCAAAAGGATAACGGAGATCGAACTCGAAGGACTTTTATTTTGTAATTAAAATCAAGCTGGCGTTTTTGTATATTGTAGAATCAATATTAAATATTCACCGGTGGTGTACCTTTAGTTGGTTAATTTGACACGAGATGGATCCTTTAAAATATACTGAAGTTAATGATCGAATCTTGAAGACTACTCACATCCTTTCCAGATCTTCCTTTCTCGTCTGCTAATAATAATGTGGCCGGTCGAAGCAGCTTCGACGGCTTAGGGAGCGAGATAACGTCATCGCAGTGATGAATCAAGTGTTAAAGGTCAGATTTTTGACGTAGCAGCCATGTACGCTAACTCAACACACACAGATCGCAGCGCTACCATTAAATGCTCGTTGGAAAGGTGACACTTCGAGGGTTATTTTGAAGGTATAAACGTCGAAATTGATTCAGTAGCGGCTAGAAAGTTGTTTGCGTTTGAAAATGGAGAAAAATAATGAAAACTTGCTCAGACTTGTGAAAAAAATTGTGCCTTGTACGGTGATGGTACAAAATCGGCTGTGCAGAAATATTTCGCTCGTGAGTCAGACTGTGATAAGCGTATTAGAAGTGTCGATGTTGGTATGAAGCGAGGGGTTGATAGTTAGAGGGGAAGTAACGGCTGTCACAGCGTTAACGAAACACAAAATTAAGATGATCCTAATTAGTGGGGTTAGCAGCCAATGGTAAATTCTTAAAAAGAAATCTACAGGACAATATGCAAGGAAACAGTAACAGTAATAGCTAGAAAAGAACTTACTATAGAGTAAGAAGCTGGCACTAAAACAATGTAATCCTTAATGTCCAAAACATTAAAAACTTGAATAGTCATACCAAAAAATGGATAATGACAGTTTAAGCAGTCTCTGTTATGTTGGGAAATATTGGTATCTTTGTTCACTTGCATCCCTTTAGATCTTGCTATAATTGTCATCGAGCTTCACTTAGATGACATTTCAACTAATACGGATATTCCATGCAACGTTTCTTATACTTGCAAACTGTACACTCTTCTTTAATGGTAGCTCTTATGATGAAGAATTTAATAAAATTCGAAAGCTTAGGGTCAAGATTAATCGAGATTAATAATTTTTATCAAAGAATTTGCCATTGGCTGCTAACCACTAATTAGGATCATCTTAATTTTGCGTTTAGCTAGGCATTGATCATAAAACTGTTTTGAATCATTTATACAAAGCTAGCTATAAAAAGAAGCTCGATGTACGGGTTCCTCATGAGCTACTTCCAGTTGGTCAAACGATTTGGTTCTCAACTCAACTGTGGACAAATAGAATTGAAAGCAAACGATCTAAATTAAATAATAGGAAAGGTGTTGCTTTCCATCATGACAACGCCAGACCACACCCTTCTTTGATGATCTGGGTAAAATTGCGAGAGCTTGGTTGGAAAATTTTGATGCATCCACCAGACATAGCAAGGTCTGACTATCACTAGTTCCGATCTCTGCAGCATTCTCTCAACTGGCTTTAAAAGAAGCCTATGAAAACTACTTCAATTCGGTTTTCCAATCATGAACCACAGAAGTTCTTCACCGATGGCATCATGGATAGGATTGGTTTTAATACTCTTTGACAAGATTAATGAAAACACATGTTTCTTTGTCCTTTTTTTAAAATTTAATCTCTAAAGAGTTGGAAGAGGGTGGTGAAGTTTCAGCCAATAAGGCTAAATCTCTGCTAGAGCTCAACAGAAGAGACTACACCACCGTCGCGGCTTTAATCACTGGTCACGATTCTCTGAGGTATTACCCGAATAAGATGGGCAACACATTAAATACAATTGCGAGGAGGTGGCCCGGCAAAACTACCTCGAACTGGGCTGACATTAGAACTAAAGCTCCCCTAGATTTCATCAGAAATTTGGAGATCAATAGGGACTGCAGATTAAGTGAAGGGCGGCAGTGATGCCTACACAACCCACTACTAATCTAGCGTTCCATTTTGGAGATTCTGCAAAACCATATTCTGGATAACTGGAGGTCTGTGGTACGTCAGGAACTAATAGGACTTCGATGGAACTATGATCATTTGCATCTCACGACAGAGGACTTAGCTCTCAAAACTCACAGCCTTGAGGAGGCTATCCTTGAAGAATACAGGACTCAAGAGCAACAAGTTCGATCTTTGAAACTTAGGAGTTAATATCTTGCTTTCTATGCTGCATCTAAGTAGTATGTATCTATTTGGTGAGACATTTCAAACGAAGGAGGTTGGCAGAACAAATTTTCAGTTGACAACACTGAGACTGAGTTAACTGAATAATAATCTTAACAACTTCTTATAAAATAATTAAATGTAGTGATCATACCATAAAAATATATTCAATCACTTTGACGTTTAACGTTTGTATTAGATCTGTCATCGTGACAATCTATATGACAGTTCGAGAATCATTTTATAATGCACAAAATGAGACGGACAGCTCGAAAAAATGTTGTTGACATTGCTTTTTCAGTTCAAAAGACACTTTTATTGAATATAAGTAACAAAATTTTGTTGAATAATAAAACAAAATTTTTATGCAGAAGTTATTGATGCTGAAAGAGACTTAACAAACTACGAAAAGGAAAGCAAAAGACTATCGTTCAACTTCGTAAATGTTACAACCTTACAACCCTCAAGACAATATATTACGAAGATCGGGAACTTAGTCATCAACCAATCAAATTTTGCAAGACTAAAGCCATTTTGTATTGCTGCTGCTAAAGCAACCAACAGAGATACCTGCAAATGTACCAGCAGCTTCCAGCTAGTTATCACAGTTTTAGACAAAGCTAAGGATTTTTAAAGTCTGGACTTATCAAAATTTATTAGACACTTCTGTTCTTATTAAATATCGAGAATGGGAAGCCACAATTAGGGATATCAATGAATCGAAAACAGAAAAGAAACATTCCCGAAACGTCTACGCGGAGTACAGTGCCAACGATCAATGTGCCCAGGAATGTTTGAAAAGACGCTACCAAGGTGCACGTATCGATGACAGTCAGTGAGCATTACAGGCTTTAAAAGCCTACACTTTTAAATTCAAGCTAACCTCAATGTTCTGGCCTAAAGAAACACGGTTACATTGATGTACACAGGTAACAGGTGATGGCATTGCAAAAAAGGGTGCGATCAAAAGCCATATAAAAGCTCATCTCAAACAGTGGCAACGTGAGAAAAAATCATCACACTGAATCAATACTTCTACTACTCAGCCGGCAAGGCTAAATGATTAAATAAGCGACCTCAATTAGCACAAGCGAGTGGATCAGGATTTGGAGGTGGTGGGGAGATAATTAACCACAGTTATTCATTAATTGCCGGCGCCAGGGATAGTATCTTCAAACTTCTAATTGCTAATTGGTTCGATCTTCATTCAAGTTTAATCTTCAAAAATTGAAAAAAAAAACTGTACGAAAGTTTAATATAAGTCTCTACTACCACTCTCTACTAATACATATTTTTAAGAAAGAAAAATAACACCTAAAGAGGAATAAGGAAATCAAAAACCTTTTTACGACAACAAAAAAATAGAATACGAGTTCTTCTCGCGTTACACAATCCATATCTCCACCAAATATTTTTTTTCTCCAGAGCGGAGAAAAATTTAATATGCTCCAGGTCCTCGAAATAAAGGAGATTCTTGGTTTGGAAAGGCAAAGAAAAAAAAAACAACCCTCCTCCTTGTACAACGGGAGGGAAACACAATAGGATCGTGAAATCCCGAATCTGTAAACCGTTAAAGCTTCAAATATTTCCCTCCTTTCTCCCCACCACCTCATACTTCGGCACGTCATCTTTTTAAAGTTCAAATGTTCGTTCTCACCATCAAAACCGGTGCAAAAGGCATTTCCAATAAGCACTTCTCCCCGGAGCGAGACGCCAAGGCGCCCGGAAGGAAGAAAAACACACGGGTTTCACGCGGAATATTATTAAAAGACTCGCATTCCGAATAAAAAAAAAGACGGAAGCTTATATGTATATAGGGTGTATGAAAATTGTGGAAAGTTATCGACGCCGATTGTTGGTAACGTGAGTTTGATTTCGATGGATTTTATTCTTAAATATCTCCACGTTTTTTTAAAGCGAAGAGAGCCAATTGAAAACAGCTTTTACGACACGAAACATCCGACGATGTAATACAGGTAACGTGATCGCAATAAAATTGAATTGCGGATTTAATCGCGATGTAAGCCCCATTGAAAGAAAAACAATGGATATTACTACTACTCGATATAGATGGGCGTTCAATGGAGCTGACCGAAAACAAAATGTAACTGCTGAACCTAAATTTCTCCCCCCTCCCACCCCTCCATTCCCTGTCGGAGAGATAACGGTTGCGATTCGGAATTCGTGAGCTCTCTTCCGGCGAGGGCTTTACCCAATTCCAAATACTTACTGATAATGGACTCGCTATAGGTCAAACATACAAGATATATGTGTTCGTATCTGCTTTTTAAATACCTAGTTACTGTCGTGAAGGAGGTAATATACAGGGTGAATATAAATAAAATATATTTTCGGAATCTATGAATGGAACCAAACTTCACTTAGCAATAAATAGTATTATTAAGTTTGTTACATCAGCTCCTGTGGGCTTCTTTGTTATGGCCAACTTAGTAATGATTCTGACGAACTTAGTCCCCATCCCTGAAACGATCTCCTTCGATCTCTTTCCGGCCAAAAACTTTTCAAATTAGGAACTTCCAAAATCTACAGGCATAGCTTTAGCTGCTTTGATTATTTTCTGCTAACTGTTTCCTTTTATTCTTTCAGCTGGATGAAGACATTTCAATTATTTGAGGCGAGGCTTCGATGTTTAAAATTCAATCAATTAAGTTGTCAAAACGAACTAATTTGATGAGACGGAAACTTTTCTTAAAGCCCTTAAAGCTTTTAATCTTTCGATGATATATTCTAAAGCTTTTGACACGATCAATCATCAGCTATTTTGCTATAAACTTTCTTACTTTGGATTTCTCTCCACTAGAACGCAGAGTGTCGTTATTGATGGTGCTTTTTCGTCTTATCGGGCGTTCCACAGGACTCCATTCTCGGTCCGCTGCTATTTTCCATATATGTACAATATCGTTAGACTATGCAGATGATACCCAAGTATACGAGGGTGGTCCGATAAAATGTGGCCGAGGCGACGGCGGAGGTTAGAGGCGGTCGGGAAGGAAGCGGGGCGAAGAGGGAGGCGGCGGCGTTTGTTTCTGCAATTCGGCGTCGAATCGGCCGAATAATTCGGCATAGCAGAGCTCCGGCATGACATACCCAAAGGAATATTTAAATGCTCTTTAATCACAAATGAATACTTTCATTTTTTTTTTAAATGTGTGGTGGCTGCTTAGTTGCAGTGAGTCTGTAAGCTGTATTACTTGTCTGGCTATCACTGCAACTCTTGCGGTGTAGTTTAGTGTGTGTAAGTTGTGTTGAAATGGCTTTGTGACAGCATTGTATCGCCTTTTATGATGCTGCGCTGTTAATCACTTTGCTCCCAACAGCGAATGACAAACTCTCTGAAAAAATGTCACCGTCCCTCCAGAGAATTGAACCCCGGCACCTATCGTCCTCTTACAACGATAGTCAGCCGCTTAACCACTGTGGCCATCGACCTGTGACAGTGACAATACCGTGAAGTTGACAATACTTATGGGTTCCTCTAGCGTCTACATTTTCTGAGATTTCCCCTTGAATAGGAGTTGCGAACCAGTTTTTGAGTAATGTTCAAAGTACTAAGAAAAAACTGTAAACATAACATCTACTTGAACTTTATCTTTCATAAAAAAGTAGTGGTAAGTGAGGCTTCGTCTTGAGTTCTAAGCAGAAGTTCTTTTTCTTTTCACTGGCATTACATTCACAAGCCCGTTTATTAAACTTCTTTTCTTTAAATTGCTTTTTGTTCTCCAAAATAATGAAGAAACATCTTCTCTTTCTTTTTCTGTAAATATATTGCATCCATGTTTTGTTCAGACATGGATTCTTTTGTCTTTTGTAATTCCAATACGCACGGCCCAACGACTTTGACGACGTTTCCTATTCTTTAGAATCTTGCTTTCTTTCGTTTTCTTTCTTTTTCCTTTAATCGTATTACTCCGTTCACATGAAGAAGACGAGGAGTCTCTAAATTCACTTAGTTGATGAAGATAGACTTAATTTGTCACGATTTTTAAAAGAATTAGAGACGTCTGAGTTAGTCGAATCATCGGGATTATTTTGTGTACTGTCATCGTCGTTCTGTCAGTTCGGTTTGAATACTCTCTAGGTTGTCTTCCTCGCTGTCTGAATAGGCAACAAGTTTTATAGCATTATATCCTTAACTCTAATCTTTAGATTTAAACTAGTAATGTAATGACAAGCTTTTGTGCAAAATATTGTTTTCTCTTTTTCTCATCTGAATCGGGATAAAAAATATCACCAACTTGTTAATGTAACCGACTTCGTAGCTCCAACAATAAGGAAGTTAGCGACGGCGAACTCTTAGATCCCCATTCATATTTATGTTAGTCGAAAAATCTGGTGAATGAAAAAGTACATTCTAGTAAGCTCGAGGAGTACCATCTACGAAATGAAATGATCTCTTCTCCCTCTGTTCTTCGCAGCTACCGCATCAAAATCTATTATTGTACGACGTGCCGACGAATTTAAACGTTCTCTTTAAACGAACGGTAAAAACCGACTTCCTGTCCAATTTGAAGCAACCAAGTAACAACCATTTACAAACACGACAGCTAGTCGTTATGTCCTCCAAATTCGTAAATATAACATTTATACGGATCGGTTAAAAATAGAGGGCCGACACATACAACCGGTAGCCCGGTTGCCCAAAAAGATGATTTCATCGTCTTTCCAGTTAAAAGACGTTCGACGGGCCGCTCTGCGTGTACCTCTATCATGTTGAAAGTCGAGATTGCACACAGTGGTTATAACAACACAAGTAGTGTTCGTGTCGAAATTTGGAGATGTGTAGATGGTGATGATGTTTGACTTTTCGGTGTGTCGGTAGTTGTTATAGTTTAGGTGCTTGTTATGTTCGAAGTGTTGCCTTGTGAAATATTGGGTCTTTTTTTTTTTTAACGTGTCAGTTTCGTAAGAGGTGACGAGATTCGAGTTTTGCGCTTTCTGGAAGAGATTTGCTAATATATTCTTTTGGTAAGTTCTTGCTACACTTATATGTACAGTGACCTTCAAAATTAATAAACGTATGTAAGTTTTGATGTTTTGCATGTTTTTTGACATTATTGACATTTCCGATAGTTTTTTGATATATCAAAAGAAAACCGACCCAATCCGAACGTGATAACTGCAAAAAATAAACTTCGAGCGACATTTGGCATCTAAAATTTTTACAGTTTTCTAGCAAATTGTCTACGATATTTCTTGATAGTTTTCACTCTTTTGATTTTCGCAAAACTGTTTGTAAACATTTTAAAAACAATTCAGATTTAGATACTTACTATACTTTGAATCCATTAGCAATACTGGCTCCACTCAATACCTGTTCAAACACTTGGAGCATCTCAACTTAAGACCTATGCGTAATCAAGTCATTCCGGATAATCTTGCTGATGTGGATCAGCCCAACCGGTGAAGGAACGTACCAGATGTAGTATAATAAATAATATCAGATCGAACTCTGTTGGCATTGATGGTATTTCAATCAAAATGATTAAACGTTGCTGCCCCTACCTCATACCATACATTGCCCACATTATAAATGTATGCTTGGCTGAGGGTGTTTTCCCCGAATGCTGGAAGCATGCGGTGGTGTTTACTTTGCCGAAGTGCAGTGATGCCCGTGCATATAGCGATTTGAGACCAATAAGCATTTTACCGGTCTTATCAAAAATTCTCGAGAGAGTTATTTTTCGACAAATGGAGGCTTACGTGGAACTCAGTCTGGATTCAGCAGGAATCACAGCTGCGAGATCGCCCTCACCAAAATATCCAAAAATGATATTCTAACCGCTAGAGATGCGGGACATATAACCGTGCTTGTACTGCTGGATTTTAGCAAGGCTTTCGATATGGTTGACCACGGGATCTTAAAATCGATTATGTCGTCGTGCGGCTTCGGCCAATCTGCATTAAATCTACTTACTAGCTTCTTAAGTAATCGCTGCCAAAGTGTACAGATTGGACCTAATAGATCACAGCCATTACCCTTGCGCAGAGGTGTAGCCCAAGGTTCGATACTCGGCGCAAATCTATTTATCATTTCATCCTAGTGATTGGGAGCAGGCCGCATTCAGGCTAAACTCTGACCTCCATTCCATCCTGCAGTTCTCCGGGGAGCATGGACTTGTGGTCAACCCGTCGAAAACCCAGGCATTGCTATTTGGTAACCCTGCTGTGTGTGATTACTTGCGGAATAATATGCTACTTTATCTGGGAACTCACCTTGTATCATTTTCAGATTCAGCAAGAAGTCTGGGCCTTGTTTTGGACAACAGTTTTAGATATCGTATCCAATCAGCTCTCAACAAGAAAACTAAGATTTCATTCATTGTGTGATGCTCTAGTATTATCGAGATTTTCTTATTGCTCTAGTATCTATCACACCGCTATTGACAAGTATACCGAATACAGAATACAGAAAGTCCAAAACTCTTGCACGAGATTCATCTTCGGATTGCGAAAATTTGATCATATATCGCATAAATTACGGGAAACTGGGTGGCTTAATATGTATGGAAGACGTGAATTGCGAAGTTTGTGCTTCTTTCACAAAATTCTTACGGAGAGGACTCCACCATATTTATATAATAAAATAAGATATCGATCTGACATCCATAACATCACGACTCGCTTTCGGGGGCTCATATCCCCTCCGCCACATAAAACCTCTTTGTTTCAACGATCTTTCAGTTATACAATATTCGCCAAATATAATAGGTTAATCGATTCACTTACTGTATTACCTTTAGCCAAATTTAAGCGCACATTACGCGCGGAACTGACTATGCTCTTTGGTTGAAGCATTTCTTTCTTTCTTTCTTTCTTTCTTACTATGCTTTCTATTTCGCTTCCGCTCTATTACGTACCAATCTTGGACGAAATGTAGACCGACTTGGACCAACATTCAACGCAATACCCAAACCTTCGATATGAACTTTTCGGCATTCTGGGGCCATTAATTAGCCCAAACGGGATATAAATTAGATTGGGACTGTCCCTTTTGAGACTCTCACGGACGTCAAACCTCTCTAATCGGTTGATGTGGCGTCAGCGGAACTATGCCATTAGAGCACCCACCCGGACAGAATCGCTTGAAAATGACTAAATGAATACTACGAAAACTTTGAAAAAATGTGTATTTAAATCCACATCATACATACAATCCTAACAATTTCTTACATCTTCCACAAAATACCATCTATTAAACCATTAACAATCGGAATAGTTCCAATATGAACGCATTTTTAATTAATCCAATCGAGATATAAATTAGATTGAGACTCTCATAGAAATCAATCTCTCTAATCGGTTGATAGACCCTCACGAGGGTATGTGGTGTCAGCGGAACTATGCCATTAGAGCACCCAACCGGACAGAATCCGAGTGTCAACACAAAAAGAGAGAATCTGACGAATACAAGAGGTGTAGAGGTACAACTCGCACTAAAGTATACCTCGTTGCATCGAAACAAAACTTGAGCTTGAACTAGCGTTCATAACAGGTAGATCCTATTGTTAAATTGGGGAAAAAAAACTAGTAGAATCTATAGATTTGTCTTTGAGAATTATGTTATTAAAAATGAAACTTCATTGCAATAAAGTTAAAATCGATAGATTCTACTATTACATCTAAAAAAATAATTTAAAATTAAGATGCATTTCCGGAGGATGATGACAATTTGTCGCAAGCTTGAATCTCCTGTAGAGATCCATCCACCGAAGCATCAACAGCAAGAACGCAGACAAAACAAACGTAGCTGTCATCGCGGACAAATCACAGTATGCGACAAAGCTAAGACAAAGATCTCCATGAGTAACTTAACACTTATCTCAAAGACTTGGACCAACATTTAGCACAATACTCAAACCTTCGATAAGATCCGACCTACCAAACCATCAACAATAAGAACACTTCTAATATGAACGCATTTTTTAGCATTCCGTGGCCATTAATTAGCCCAAACGGGATATAAATTAGATTGAGACTGTCCTTTTTGAGACTCTCACGGACGTCAAATCTCTCTAATCGATTGCTAGACCTTCACGAGGGTATGTGGCGTCAGTGGAACTATGCCATTAGAGCACCCACCCGGACAGAATCCGAGTGTCAAAACAACGTGAGAGAATCTGACGAACAAAAGAGCTGTAAAGGGACAACTCGCACTAACGTACACCTCGTTGCATCAAAGCAAAATGTGAGTTCAAACTAGCGTTCATATTAGGTTGTTCCTTCATTCAACGCAAAACTCAAACCTTCTATCGGAAACGACCTAGCAAACCATCAACAATGAGACAAAGATCTCCTTAAGTAGCTTAACACTTATATCAAGACTTGGACCAACATTCAGAGCAATACCCAAACTTTCGATACCAACCGACCTACCAAACCATCAACAGTAAGACAAAGATCTCCTTAAGTAGCTTAATACTTATCTCAAGACGTGAACCAACATTCAGAGCAATAACCAAACTTTCGATACCAACCGACCTACCAAACCATCAACAGTAAGACAAATATCTCCTTAAGTAGTTTAACACTTATGTCAAAACGTGGACCAACATTCAACGCAATAGCCAAACCTTCGATATCAACCGACCTACCAAACCATCAACAATAAGAACAGTTCTAATATGAACGCTTTTTTCGGCATTCTGGGGCCATTAATTAGCCCAAACGGGATATAAATTAGATTGAGACTGTCCCTTTTGAGACTCTCACGGACGTCAAACCTCTCTAATCGGTTGATGTGGCGTCAGCGGAACTATGCCATTAGAGCACCCACCCGGACAGAATCCGAGTGCCAACACAAAAAGAGAGAATCCGACGAACACAAGAGCTGTAGAGGGACAACTCGCACTAACGTACCCCTCGTTGCATCAAAGCAAAATTTGAGTTCGAACTAGCGTTCATATTAGGTAATTCCTACTGTTACACCGCAACCATCATCTTCAGTAATAATGCGATTCGAAAATTAACCACCTTGTTTCTTGTATCGATGGAGAAACGACAACACAACCGACCTTCCGATTCCCAAAATTTCATGTAAAATGATATAAAATAACACAACCGTCTCTATAGATGTTACCTCTACCGTTGTCGACGGTCAACTGAACTGAGTTTGTCGACCTTAGGTCGTTAAAATGTTATTGTGACGTCAATGTGACGTCAACCGGAAGTAATAAAAATGTCATTAAGTCAATATTGTTTTTATTCCGTTATTATGTGATTTTATAATGTATCGGGTAATTAAAAGTAAATAGAAAGAATAAATAATGTTCTATTCTATAGAAAACGGAGCGATATACAGGGTGTTTCAATAGTGCGGTGTCGGTCGGTATCTCGATATCTGTTGAAGATCAAAAAAAAAACTTTTAAAATGAAAGTGCTTTCATTCTTAAAGGTGGCGATAGCTTAAAATTGCTTTCGTTTATACAGGGTGTGTCGTTTAAAAATGCACGTCTACACGTTTATATTCAGCAACATGTGTATAATTCTAGAATATATCATTATTAGTGCCATACATACAAATATTGCAGCAGAAAGTAGAACAAATCCTTGCTAGTTGACGGTTTCAATGCCACTACTTCAACGTAATAGCGAGGTGTATCTATGTACAACAGTCGTACGCCGAAAAAGGTTCGATTGGAATTTCTTGAAAAAGGCGATTGCATAAGATGAAATAAAATTCGTAGATGGCAAAACACCGTAATAGAATTAGAAAACATGCGTGGCGAAGGTCAATTTTTAATTTAACCGAATACAATTTCATAATTAATATCCCCACTATAGGTGGGGGTGGGGAAGGGGGTAGTAGCATTCGTCACACTTAAATAACGCTTACCTAAAAATATGTTCATTTAGGAACACTACAAAACGTTCTTCGCTCTCTTATCACGCTCATTACTCATCATCCGCGAGAGCGTTTCAGTTCTTCTCCCATTTCAGTATTTTCATCAACTATTTAAGTAGGCGGTACAATCCATCATCGTAAATTTCTCTAGACGGGGCCGAGGTACATTCGTCTGTAGTAATAAAAAGGAACCAGAGGAGAGAGAGAGAGAGAACTGATGAAATTTTACAAGGTAGCGAAACCGGGCGTCGGTAGATTGCGCCCTTAAAAATTGGCACCAAGAAAAACTGTCGGAAACGAGATAAGAAGAACATAAACAACTGAAAGTCTGCGACGAACGTTGCCGGGGTAGACTGCGACCCTATAGCTCGGCGTGAGATAAGTGATAAGCGTAATCGGAGACATAATTTAGAAGGAAGCGCTGGAACACACACAAGGACTTTTTCCTATTTATTCGACGATTCAGGTGTTAAAACTGTGACGAAAAGGGTGGAAGATACGGCTTGACATGCGACTAGAAGGGAAATATAGAAACTGCCTCTTATAGATGTTTGACGTTTAATTCTTTTGACAGCTCGAATTATTTATTTCTCATTTAAATTTTATAACTGGTCGTTGCTTTAGCCACTACCAAATAATGACATTTATTATTTGACATTTTATTGTAATAACCAAAGTTTATAACCTCAAATTAAATGTCAAGGAATAAATGTCATTATGTGAAAGTGGCTAAAGTAACAATCCATTCACATAGTCTACTCTAATAATTATGATTTTTTTCGATGTGTCTATACTTGATCCGCAATGGGTACACGTAATCTTTACTAGCGGATAAAGGTAAACTTTTGCTGAATATAAAATTGGAAATATTTAATCCCGGAGGTCTTGTATCTATAGCGATGGCGGTGCAAATTGCATCGGTTCAATTTCAAACTCAATATAACTTTTGCTATGCTTACACGTTGTAGATACACTAGGAGTAGGTACGAATTTGGAATTTTATAAAATATATATGCGGTTCGGAACGGCGTTACGTTCAGCGTCGAGATAATGTATTGGTGAGTGTGACGGAAGTATGGATTTTTCATAGTTTGGTGTCGTCCGTTCAGCGCCCCGAAATAAAATATCTGGAAAAGGAATTTATGTTGTACGTGCATATGTATGTATTTGATGGTTTGCAGCTTGCATATGTGTGTGACTAACGTGTGTGTGCGCGGTATCGAGATGTTTGAAATTCTGATAGAAATGCAAGCAATTCTCTCTTGATCGAAAACATCTGCAGGAAAATGCAAACGTTGAAATTGGAATGTTTTGTTGCAGTTCTACGTATTTTCCCGTTTAGATTTCTTCTTCCAATATACAATAAAAACGTTACGTTGGATCTACGACAGATATTACAATTATTTTCTAATATGAATTCGGCGTTTTATATGAAAACGTCGACAAATACCAATATTAAAACACCAAAGAAATGCCTATAATAGGCGCTCATGGTATATTGTTGGAATTCACCCTGCGGGCGAATGCAATGAAAATAGATCAAGCACTAGAAGCGGACCACGTGGTTTCGACCTTCCAGGTCTCATCAGCGTTACTCCGAAAAGCGGTGAATCTGATAATTTGATTAATAAAACAAAAAAGAGAAAATCCCCCATCTTTTGTTTGATAAATAAAGTAAATAAATTAGAAAAGAAAATACGACATTTATCTGTTATGTATAATAAATTAAAAAAAAGTACAGCGTGTACGAAAAAAGTTGCTATACAGCCAGTCCAGAGAAATTGATTGTAAATGCAATTTCAGAGGAACAAAAAGAGTCTCAGATAATAATCAGATATAAGGCAGTTAGCAAAATGTCTAAACAGGATAGTCACAGGATTCTGATTTTGGGTGACAGCCATGGTAGACAGTTCAACCAGATATTGCGGGGTGAATTGACGAGCAACTTTCATATACAGAGTTTTATTAAACCCAATGCTGGTGTGGCTGAAGTGTTATCGGCTCTGGAAGATAAAATTGGGGATTTCAATGAGGATGACTATGTTGTTGTACTAGCTGGTGCTAACGACATTGACGGCTGCTATGATAGTACGGGTGCTGGCTCTATCTTGGCGGCTTTTGGTGAGCTCTTGAATAGAACGACGCATACGAACGTTATTGTTTCCACAATTCCTTTTAGACAAGACAGGACGGAGTTGAATGGTCTTATCGAAAATGTTAATGGTTGGCTGTACAATATGTGTCAGAAGCATAGTCATGTTGCTACATTTACTATAAATAACATCTTGTACAGGAGATTCTATCATCACCGTGGACTCCAAAACATGTCTGCGCTCATTTGAAGGAGTATTTGGTTGCTGGTGACCGTGTTTATCATGTGTTGGTGGATGTAGTACCTTTGGTGCACACTTCGGTCGGTTCGGTTGTCAAGAGCCACGTCCTTCAACAAACATAATGTCTCGCTTTTCTTCGAAAATCTTCAAACTGTGTTGGAAAGAACGAAGTTGTTTGCTCTGACCCTTCCAAAATCTTTAATATTGACGAAACTGCAACAGAAACCGAAAAAAGTGATAGCCGAAAGAGGTATTAAGCAGGTTAGTAAATGCACAAGTGCAGAGCGCGGTACATTAGTAACGACATGTTGCATTATTATCGCTGCTGGAAATGCTCTCCCACCGGTGATGATATTTCCAAGGAAGAAATTCAAAAGCATATGATCACTGGCGCTCCACCTGTTACTCTTGGCTTAGTAAATCCTTCTGGGTGGATGACAACTGAATTCGAGGAAGTGATGAAACATTTTATAAAAAAACTGGATGTTTTATCCAGTTCAAAAGATTCGAGAATTCGAGTTTATTGATCATTGATAATCATGAAAGCCACATTTATGTATTGTAACATTATCTATTGTAACATTACCATCACACTGTACCAACAAACCACAGCCGCTCGATGTGTCAGTTTTTTATTCGTTCAAGGCATTCTACAATCCTGTGGCTGTGGATAGTTGGCTGCTTGCTCACCCAGGAATTCCGATGAATATCTATGGAATAGCTAGTTGTGTAGGTCAAGCTTTCCAGAAGTCCATGACACCTTCGAACATCACTTCGGGATTCAGAAAAACTGAAAGTTATTCATTCGACAAGCACATTTTCACCGAGGTCGATTTCCTATACAGTAAAGTGACAGACAGACCGAACATCATTGAGTTTGGTAACCCCCAAATTCAAGAAACACAAGATCACCAATCTCTAAAAAATTAACCAAAAGGAGTAAAAATAAATTCATTTGTTTCTCCACACAAATTAATTGGATTTCCCACAACGAAAGCACTGAAGAATACTAGAAAAGGTCGGGCCAAGGGAAAGAGTGGAATAATAACCGACACTCCGGAAAAGAAAGCTATAGAGGAGAGAGCACAGGAAAAATTAAGAAGAGAGTCCGCGTAAAAATCTAGGATGCTGTCTAAGAAAAGAAAAATAAAGGAACTGCATTTGTCTGAATCGGAAGAGGAAGAATTCAGTACCCATGAAACGGATGCTGAACTGGATAATGAAATTGAGGTTTATCCAAAAGAGTTATGGTTATGGACTAAGGGAGAATATGTTCTGGTAGAATTCTCAGAAAAAAAAAGAAAATTTCCTACGCTGTTAAAGTTATGGACTCCGGTGAAGATGTATCTGTTAGTTATCTCAGGAACCGATGAAGCAATAGTTGAACTAAATGATATCAAAATGATTTTACCAGATCCAGATCTGATTGGAACTACACAAACGCAGCAATGGCTTATTAAGTTCAGTATTAATTTTGATTCAATAGAAATCAGATAAATAGGAATTCTTATGTTATAATTTATTAATCATTTGTTTTCTTTTATAACCTAAATTCCAAAATCATGAGTGACTTTTTAATTTTCCTTTTTTTGGGATTAATTTTGGAGTACATTATACAAAAGGAGTGAAAGGATTAGTATTAAATTTTACACATTCAAAAAAATAAGACGCGATGACTTATCCGGCCCAAAAACCATACCAAACAGTAACTCGTTCAAGGTAAAAAGGTTTCTCCACTATTGCTCTTGGATTTTTGGAAGCTCAGATGCGGTAGCTCTGTCTACTGACAAACCCACTAACCTGCTTGCAATTTCCAGTACCTAATAAACGAAAGTTTGACATTGTTGATGATCAGCCGGCTTCAATTTCTGTGTTAGCTGCACTTTATAAGCATCAAGAGTAAGATGTTTACGAGAAATATGATGGAGGCTGGTTTCTGAGCTTCTTAACTGATGTGAACGTTTTGGAATAGAAAATCTGTCACCAAAATATTCTAATAGATATCTCCATCTTGTTGAAAATAGTCTTTCGTCATAATTTTCTAACCTTTAAAATACTTGAAAAAATAAGCCGTTTTTACACTGATAAGATAATAAAACGCGTACTACTGTACAGGTTGAATGATAAGTTCGTGTGTAGGGTCTCTTGTGGTAGAAAATTGAACTAAGTGACAGCTTTTCTGAACAGCTGTTTACTTCAATTGTGTTTGTGCAGGAGCTTGAAAGTTAGTGACTGTTTCGAATTGTAAACATTATTCGAAAATGGACGGTTCACAAAAAAGACAGTTCTGGTGATAACCTAGTAGAAACGACGCGCAAGTTGAATGCCGCATATGGTAGTGAATGCTCACACGCAGATGAAACAAGGACAACCTTCTTGATGTGTTCAATGGCAAGATTCCTGCTAGGAAACGTCAAATTTTTACAAGACGATTGTCCAGCCCATAAAGCAAATGTTACACTCGAAACGATCGCTCAGCTGAAGCACCCTGCGATTATTACTTGTTTGAAAATCTGAAAAATGTCATGTCAAAAAGCAAATTTATAAACGCTGACGACGTGCCTCAAAAAATCGGAAATAAAACAATAATAACCATTTAAAATCTATTGCAGCTACATAGTCGGTAATTCAGAAAACATTCGCGCGTTATAAAAATAAATAGAAAACTGTATTATATATATACACATATTTATATATAAATCATGAAAATAAATCTTTTTCGTTTGTGTATAAATGTCCCAAAACCTATTCTAATTCGGACACTGAATCGGCTTACTTTCAAGCTTTAGTGAAGATCCTATTCTGCGAGGCATTGATATTTCAAACAGATTTGCCGCATTATTTTATGCTCTGTCAGTTTTCGGAGAGAATAACTTTCTCCTGGCCTTTCTCCTCTAGCTGTGGTGCTGCGGATAAAACTTTCCTCCTTTCGCGTCTTATTCTCCCTCCTCGGGTCTTATCACCAATGGTCCTCCTAGTTTAGAGGAAAAAATGTATACCTACGTCAACTGAACCTAAACTTGAATCCCTCTCTATGTATTAGACGATATATGCATACATGGAGGTGTAAGAAAGTATATAAGTGTATGCCATCGCGGCCCGAAAGCGATAACGTAAAATATCCTAAAATCCCGAATTTATGAAGGCGAAAAAACGTTTGACAAAAAGGCATTTTGCATATGATGTTGAGAATATACGATATCATCGATATGTAGATTATGGTAGGAAGTGGGAAACGGGGGGTATCCTACGTGAGTATGCGATGTTACGTTGTATGTAGTAGAGGGAGACCTCTTCGGTTAAAAAAGGGAACTGACCGTGAAAATATTCTACAATGTTTGGCGTTTTTTCGAGCGTAAATACAGTCGAATAGGGGTATATAAAGAACGTTCCACGAGCGAAATCTGAAGTATTGTATCGAGATAGGTATACTAGGGGTAGTATTTCCAGTTCGATGGAACGAAATCATCGCGCCCCGCGTGGAAAAATTACCTTCCCCACGAATAAACTGCATGACGTACGAGGATATAACTTACGTACGATATGGAAAATCTGTTTTCCTCTTTTTTTTTCGTGATATATTTATACAGGCTTAGAGAAACCCTGTATCTTTGTCCAAGTATATATCTTTATTCGACGATCCAAGAGAAGAAGACATAAATGACAGTTATGGTTTCAGAAAATTGCAATCGTCATATACAACAGACATTACTTACTACTACCTATTATGAAATCCGAGAAAAATTATGCGTCTAAAATTTGACAGCTGTCAGAATTGTTTTTTAGAACGTTACAACACTCTGTGACAGTTCTTAGACCTATTTTGACACTTACACTTGTCCGGCCTTAGGAGAAACTACTGCTTACTAAAACTAAAACAAAAACCTGTTGTTTACATTTCGACACCAGTTAGAAATATTTTGTTGGTTATAGCTGTCAAAACAGTAAAAAATGCTGTCATATTTTGACAGTGTAAGTAATGAAAAATGTTTTTAGAATTTGATACACGTCAGAAAGTTGTGTATGCTTACAATCCTCCGATTTGTTAAAGAAATATTTGTGTGACTGAGTGACGAGCTGTCAAAATCCATAAAAATAACCGTTTTCATAATCTGACAGCTGTTTTCTACAGGTTTTTGTGGATTGACAACCTAGTTACCGTCGGTTGCAACTTGAAACCGTATTAGAAAGCACGGTAAACAATGAAGTAATAAACATCTGTCATTAATCTGTCATAATTTGAAACGACTTCAGATGGAAAAAAAAATTCAATTAGTTCGTGCACCTGCCATTACCAATTATACTGCAAGATCAGCTAACTTGGGAAAATGGATGGTAAATTGCATCTGTTAATGCATACTACTCTATTCCATAATTGTCATTGGTTGTCATTCTAATAAAAAAAAAACGTTCGTAAACTATTAATATTACCCGATATTTTGCTTTAAAACAGGTTAAACTAGTCACGTGATTTATGAAACCCGATTGTACTTTCCGAAAAGCCTCTTAATATCGTGGACGTTTCAACAATTTGGCTAGTTAGTAGTCAGAAATAAATAACTGTTTGACAGTCAGAAATTTTTTAACCCTTACGACACTCAATATGGTAAAAGATCATTTTTCAAATCGTAGTTTGACAGGCGAAATGTCAAAATGCTTTTAAATGCTTTTAGAACCTGACAGTTGTCAGAAAATTTTTAATCGTTACGACACTCAATATTGTTAAAGAACTGATTTTTCAACAATTCAATTAGATTGTTGGAACTAGTTTGACAGACGAATTGTCAAAATGCATAAAATTAACTGCTTTTAGAACCTGACAGTTGTCAGAAAATTTTTAATCGTTACGACACTAAATATTGTAAAAGATCTGATTTTTCAACAATTTGGCTAGTTGTTGGAAATAGTTTGACAGGCGAACTGTCAAAATGCGCAAAATTAACTGCTTTTAGAATCTGACAGTTAGCAATTTTTTCATCGTTGTGACAGTCAATATTGTAAAAGCGTCTTAATATCGTAAAAGAATTGATGTTTCAACAATTTGTCTAGTTGTCAGAAATAGTTTGACAGGCGAGCTGTCAAAATGCGTAGAAATAACTGCTTTTAGAACCTGACAGTTGTCAGAAAATTTTTAATCGTTACGACACTCAATATTGTTAAAGATCTGATTTTTCAACAATTTGGCTAATTGTTGGAACTAGTTTGACAGACGAACTGTCAAAATGCGCAAAATTAACTGCTTTTAGAATCTGACAGTTAGCAATTTTTTAATCGTTGTGACAGTCAATATTGTAAAAGCCTCTTAATATCGTAAAATAATTGATGTTTCACCAATTTGTCTAGTTGTCAGAAATAGTTTGGCAGGTGAGTTGTCGAAATGCGTACAAATAACTGCTTTTAGAATCTGACAGTTGTCAGAAATGTTTTTAATCGTTGCGATGCCGAATATTATAAAAGAATTGATTTTTCAATAATTTGGCTAGTTGTCGCAAATAATTTGACAGGCGAGCTGTCAAAATGCGTAAGAAATTAGTGTTATTTGAATTTGACTGTTGTTAGACATTTTTTAATCGTTACGACACTCACTATTGTAAAAGAATTGATTTTTCAACAATTTAGCTGATTGTCAGAATTAATTTGACGGGCGTGCTGTCAAAATGCGTAAGTAATTAGTGATTTTTTTTTCAATTTAACAGTTCTTAGAAGACTTTTTACTAGTTACGTCACTCGATATCGTAAACGAATTGATTTTTCAACAATTTGGTTAGTTGTGAGAAATAATGTGACAGACGAGCTGTCAAACTGTTTGCTTTTAGAATCTGACAGAAGAAATTTTTTAATCGTTACGACACTCAATATTGTAAGAAAATTAATTTTTCAACAATTTGGCTAGTTGTCGGAAATAATTTGACAGGCGAGCTGTCAAAATGCGTAAGTAATTAATATTTTTTTCAATTTGACAGTTGTTAGAAATTTTTTGATCGTTACGACACTCAATATTGTAAACGAATTGATTTTTCAACAATTTGGTTAGTTGTGAGAAATAATTTGACAGGCGAGCTGTCAAACTGGGTAAAAATAATTGCTTTTAGAATCTGACAGTTGTCAGAAGAAATTTTTTAATCGTTACGACAGTCATTATTGTAAAAGAATTAATTTTTCAACAATTTGGCTAGTTGTCGAAAATAATTTGAGAGGCGAGCTGTCAAAATGCGTAAGTAATTAGTGTTTTTTTGAATTTGACAGTTGTTATAAATTTTTTGATCGTTACGACACTCAATATTGTAAAAGAATTGATTTTTCAACAATTTAGCTAGTTGTCAGAAATAATTTGACAGGCGAGCTGTCAAACTGCGTATAAAATAATTGCTTTTTTCAATCTGACAGTTGTCAGAAGAAATTTTTTAATCGTTACGACACTCATTATTGCAAAAGAATTAATTTTTCAACAATTTGGCTAGTTGTCGAAAATAATTTGACAGGCGAACTGTCAAAATGCGTAAGAAATTAGTGTTTTTTTTTCAATTTGACAGTTGTTAGAAGTTTTTTGATCGTTGCGACACTCAGTATTGTAAATGAATTGATTTTTCAACAATTTTGCTAGTTGTCAAAATAAGTTGACGGGTGAACTGTCAAAATGCGTAAAAAATTTTTTCTTTTTTAATTTGACAGCTGTTAGAAATTTTTCAACAATTTGAGTTTTACAGGCGATGTCAAAATCTAAGAAATTAGTGTTTTTTTTCAATTTGACAGTTGTTAGAAATTTTTTGATCGTTACGACACTCAATATTGTAAACGAATTCATTTTTCAACAATTTGGCTGGTTGTCAGAAATATTTGACAGGCGAACTGTCAAAATGCGTAAGTAATTAGTGTTTTTTTTTTCAATTTCACACTTGTTAGAAATTCTTTGATCGTTACGACATCTAATATTGTACAAAATATATATTTTTGAACAATTTGACAGTTGTCGATAATATTTTTGTTGGACGAACTGTCAAAATGCGTAAAAAAATACATAAAATATTTTTAACAGACAGTTATTAAATCAATTACTGTTTAAACCGTAATAAAAACTAATAGTTGTCATATGAACAATATTAATATTTGTAATTTGACAGCTGTCAGAAGTATTGTCAATATCTTCATTCAGCAGAAGCAAACAGCTACCGACGGGGTGGTGGTACGTTAGGATGATTAGTCGAAATGATAATGGACAATAGGACAATATGCATTTCCTAGTGTAAATTGCACTGCAATCACTAATACAATTTTGACTTATCGCATTGAAATTTTCAAACATTTGTCAAATAAAGTCACATTTACACTATTAAAAAAATGAAAATAAGTACGTTATGTCAATTTTACTGTCCCAGATTATTATGAAATCAATAGTACATATTTTGATGGTTACAAATGTGGAATTTCAGAAAAATTACTCATTCTAAAGTTTGACAGAATTATTATCTCAAAACCGTAACAGAAACTTGTGCTGATAGTTTGGTAGTTGACAGCGAGATATTTAGATAATTGAAATGTCAAAATTTGACAGCTGTCAGCAATTTTTTAATGGTTATGATATTCAGAACATATTTGTGTTTAAAATTTGACAATCTCGGTATTTCTGACTGTTTTTTTCCAGAATTTTACCTCTCCATCTTTAGAATAACACAATTGATTAAATAATTTTATATTCTTCTAAGAGTGAAATTAGCGTACGAAACGAGAGTAACAAAATATGGCGCGCCTTGGCGAAATTTAAATATGATAATGGGAGTTGTGGTTCGTAATTTGATTGCATAATGAAATTGTTCGGGACTCGCGTGCCGTATGCATGTTTCCTTTCCCGAATTCCTCCTTGTGAAGTTTGCTTCGTTCGGCGTACACGATGAAATTCAAATAACCCCGAGCGAAGAAGGAAGGTGGATGGTTTGTTTCCAATTTCTTACGTCACAATTTCAGTCTTTCTATGTGTATGTGTGTGTGTGTGTGTGACGGGATTGTTTACATCTTCCACCTTTTCTTATATGCGGTGGGTCGTTTTCTCCCCGGCGCGCGTTCCTCATGTTTATTCGGTGAGAGGGAATTGTTTTTCACGGGATTCGTTTATTGCGGTATTTACATCTATGTTCCGTTTCCATCGGCTAACTTTATTCGATACGCGAAATTGTAGCAAATAAATTGATATTTTCGTTCGTATTTGTATATAGGGGGAGTATTGGATTTCTGAATCTTTCCAGTTATCGAATGATGGGATATATTTGCGAATTTATTTGGGACATATTTCACAAACGAATTGGCTATACTTCTTTTATATAATATAACAAATTGTACGTTTATATCGGATACAGTTCCGGTTCCTTCTTCTCTCGAGCCATTTATTAATTAAATCTAATTAATCTCTAGAGGTGGTCGTTTATTTTCGGGATAAAAAAAACGCAAAATTACATTTTTTTCTCGCGCTTATTCAACGTTTACTTTGGGGCTCTATTCTGGGGGGTATATTTCTCTGTCATAATGTTAAGCACGAATTCACCTTTCTTTTTCTTTATTTTATTAATCGCTTAACTTTTCCTCTTCCGTTTTTTCCAGTTCTCACTTGTTATTCGTGTGCAATGAGTGTGTAAAAATGTACGGGAGAACCCTTTCCGTCTTACGGGTTCGGTGTAATTAAAAAGAGTTTTAATAAATCTTGCAGATAAAAAAAATAAATTAGTCAATTTAGGGAAGCTAAAGATTCTCCTTCGCTTCTTTTATTTCAAGTAAGGGGTCAGGATCTTCTACCATGTCGCGTAGGTATATAAAAATCCTGGTTTTATTGGAATTTAATCGGAGAATTGACCTAAAAACTTTGAAATAAACCAGAGATAGAGAGAGAAAAAAAATCGTATACTGTTATTTCGTGCCAATGTAAAACATCGCGGTAATGCCGCCGGCAATACAGTTTCCCAAAAGCTGGAACCGCAAAGCATAAATATTCAACCCCTTACGACTAAATAAATCCATGAACAAAATTAAACGCGGTGGTTCTCTTGGAAAAGGGAGAATACACGATCACATACTTAATCTGCGTTGCAGTGGTACAGAGAGAAATATTGCAAATGAAAAAAAAAAGGTGAAATGGAAGTTTCGGGGAGTTACAGGGGTTGGTAAACCGTATGTTAACGCTGACATGTTTAAATCGAGATTGTGATCATATTATAAGCTTAAAGGTTGATTAATTTTTGTTTCTTTATTAAAAATCTTCTTGTCGAAATAAATGTGTTGTGGTTTTTATTGTTTGTTGTGCTCAAGGTTGTATTCAAACTTCTCTTTTAAGTTTCTTAAAATCGAAATTTTAATGATGATTGGTTACGGTGACAGAAGTCGAAGCCAAGCTCAGGTTGTTGATATATTTCAAGAATTGCCACCACTTAATCAGGGCAGAAATATATCTACACAAAAGCCGCCTAAAATTGATGATGACGAACTGTCGAAGAAAATCCAGGGGAACTGGCCTTCATTGGATGGGAGAGATGCAAGTATCCGCAAAAACTAAACGTCTGGGCCAGCATAATTCAGGATCAAGTAATTGGGCCTAAATTTTTCGATGAGAATCTTAATGGGCAAAGATATCTCAACTTATGGCTCAGGTAGATCTTGTTTTTTTAAGTCAACTAAACTCAGACTTGTGATAGGAGATGGTTTCAACAAGATGGAGTACCACCACTCCAGGCTTTAAATGTGTGTCAATGCTGAGACGAAATCTTCCCCAATAGATGATTAGGAAGACGTGGTTTATCAAGTGGTCGGCAAGATCTCCTGTCAAACCAGACGAGCCTTGACCTTGACAAGCTTAAAGCACTAAATCAGACAGATATCATTGGGAATGTTACACAATGTAAGGGATGAATTTGATGTTCGATCAGGATGCTGTCAGTGTGTGTCTCTTCTCCTCCGATTCTTCTCTTAAAATAAACAATCCCAAGTAGTAATAATCCTGTTCCAAGTCGTTTCAAGTTACGGCTAACACTTAGGCCCGGTTTTTCAATCGCTGGTTAACAAACTTGTACTGTGACAGGTAAACCCAAACTGCTAGCTAAAGTGTTTATCGATCTCACAGTTTAAACCAACTGCAGGTCAAAGTATTAGCTAAGTTAACTGCAACAGTTATATAATAATATGAAATGGTGATGACTTAGTTACTTCCCATTCTATAAGCAGCTCTGTCATATCTTGTAGATGATTTTTTTAAAAACGATATCTTCTTTCCTTTTTTTTTTTTCCAATTATCCAACATCAACAATAATAGCTAAAATGAGTATCTACATAATTAAAGTGTTTTCGTATTGTTTGCACAGATAACAGATACAGAACTTGCCTTTAAAATTGTAGCTCTGTGTAGATTATCTATTCTATCCAACCAACATTTGATCAAACATAACCTACATTCATTGATCTGTATTTACATCGTTTCAAAAATGATCCCCATCTAAATTGACGCGTCTACTGTTGAGGGGGTTCCCCGATCGTTCAATCTCCTACAGGGTTTTCATCGTAAGACTGGTCAGGTATTGTTTGAGTGATGGCAGTCCTAAATCATCCTTCAGCTGCTGGTTTTCAACAAACCACTCCCTGGTTTGTTCGATATAGTAATTAACCTTAACATCCTATTTTGCAAGGTTTCTTGAAATAAGATTTCACCATGTTCGACCCCTTTAAGGAGTCGTAAGTTATCGTATAGGACGCTGAAAAGAATAATAAATTACTAGTGCGATCTTCAGCTGAGATTTTTCGATACATTCATTGACATGGAGGCACAGCGTTAAACGCGAGTCCAGCCTCATTCCAAAATACACAATGAAGGGCTCGAAAGGAACGTGAAATTCTCGATCAAAATGTTATCCGGTGGTGGGCGCTGTCTGTTCATGAATCTTGCAGCTACGCATTTGGATTCATTTATTTTCAGCCTTATGGTGTTACTTTTCAAACTTTGGAATTTGATGTAGCGTCCTGATTTTGCTTTTATAGTTTCTTTTACAGGCCTCTGATTCCTCCAGATATTTGTTGTTAGAAGTTTTTTGATCGTTGCGACACTCAGTATTGTAAATGAATTGATTTTTCAACAATTTTGCTAGTTGTCAGAAATAAGTTGACGGGCGAGCTGTCAAGCTGCGTAAAAATAATTGCTTGTAGAATCTGACAGTTGTCAGAAGAAATTTTTTAATCGTTACGACACTCATTATTGTAAAAGAATTAATTTTTCAACAATTTGGCTAGTTGTCGGAAGTAATATGACAGGCGAGCTGTCAAAATGCGTAAGAAATTAGTGTTTTTTTTCAATTTGACAGTTGTTAGAAATTTTTTGATCGTTACGACACTCAATATTGTAAACGAATTCATGTTCCAACAATTCAGCTGGTTGTCAGAAAGGATTTGACAGGCGAGCTGTCAAAATTCGTAAGTAATTAGTGTTTTTTTTCAATTTGACAGTTGTTAGAAATTCTTTGATCGTTACTACATCCAGTATTGTACAAAATAATATATTTTTTTAACAATTTGACAGTTGTCGATAATATTTTTGTTGGACGAACTGTCAAAATGCGTAAAAAAATACATAAAATATTTTTAACAAACAGTTATTAAATCAATTACTGTTTAAACCGTAATAAAAACTAATGTTTATAGTTGTCACAATTATATTAATATTTGTAATTTGACAGCTGTCAGAAGTATTGTCAATATCTTCATTCACCAGAAGCAAACAGCTACCGACGGGGTGGTGGTACGTTAGGATGATTAGTCGAAATGATAATGGACAATAGGACAATATGCATTTCCTAGTGTAAATTTCTCTGCAATCACTAATACAATTTTGACTTATCGTATTGAAATTTTCAAACATTTGTCAAATAAAGTCACATTTACACTATTAAAAAAATGAAAATAAGTACGTTATGTCAATTTTACTGTCCCAGATTATTATGAAATTAATAGCACATATTTTGATGGTTACAAATGTGGAATTTCAGAAAAATTACTCATTCTAAAGTTTGACAGAATTATTATCTGAAAACCGTAACAGAAACTTGTGCTGATAGTTTGGTAGTTGACAGCGAGATATTTAGATAATTGAAATGTCAAAATTTGACAGCTGTCAGCAATTTTTTAATGGTTATGATATTCAGAACATATTTGTGTTTAAAATTTGACAATCTCGTTACAGCCCCAAGTATTTCTGACTGTTTTTTCCAGAATTTTACCTCTCCATCTTTAGAATAACACAATTGATTAAATAATTTTATATTCTTCTAAGAGTGAAATTAGCGTACGAAACGAGAGTAACAAAATATGGCGCGCCTTGGCGAAATTTAAATATGATAATGGGAGTTGTGGTTCGTAATTTGATTGCATAATGAAATTGTTCGGGACTCGCGTGCCGTATGCATGTTTCCTTTCCGAATTCCTCCTTGTGAAGTTTGCTTCGTTCGGCGTACACGATGAAATTCAAATAACCCGGAGCGAAGGAGGAAGGTGGATGGTTTGTTTCAATTTCTTACGTCACAATTTCAGTCTTTCTATGTGTATGTGTGTGTGTGTGTGACGGGATTGTTTACATCTTCCACCTTTTCTTATATGCGGTGGGTCGTTTTCTCCCCGGCGCGCGTTCCTCATGTTTATTCGGTGAGAGGGAATTGTTTTTCACGGGATTCGTTTATTGCGGTATTTACATCTATGTTCCGTTTCCATCGGCTAACTTTATTCGATACGCGAAATTGTAGCAAATAAATTGATATTTTCGTTCGTATTTGTATATAGGGGGAGTATTGGATTTCTGAATCTTTCCAGTTATCGAATGATGGGATATATTTGGGAATTTATTTGGGACATATTTCACAAACGAATTGGCTATACTTCTTTTATATAATATAACAAATTGTACGTTTATATCGGATACAGTTCCGGTTCCTTCTTCTCTCGAGCCATTTATTAATTAAATCTAATTAATCTCTAGAGGTGGTCGTTTATTTTCGATAAAAAAAACGCAAAATTACATTTTTTTTTCTCGCGCTTATTCAACGTTTACTTTGGCGCTCTATTCTGGGGGGTATATTTCTCTGTCATAATGTTAAGCACGAATTCACCTTTCTTTTTCTTTATTTTATTAATCGCTTAACTTTTCCTCTTCCGTTTTTTCCAGTTCTCACTTGTTATTCGTGTGCAATGAGTGTGTAAAAATGTACGGGAGAACCCTTTCCGTCTTACGGGTTCGGTGTAATTAAAAAGAGTTTTAATAAATCTTGCAGATAAAAAAAATAAATTAGTCAATTTAGGGAAGCTAAAGATTCTCCTTCGCTTCTTTTATTTCAAGTAAGGGGTCAGGATCTTCTACCATGTCGCGTAGGTATATAAAAATCCTGGTTTTATTGGAATTTAATCGGAGAATTGACCTAAAAACTTTGAAATAAACCAGAGATAGAGAGAGAAAAAAATCGTATACTGTTATTTCGTGCCAATGTAAAACATCGCGGTAATGCCGCCGGCAATACAGTTTCCCAAAAGCTGGAACCGCAAAGCATAAATATTCAACCCCTTACGACTAAATAAATCCATGAACAAAATTAAACGCGGTGGTTCTCTTGGAAAAGGGAGAATACACGATCACATACTTAATCTGCGTTGCAGTGGTACAGAGAGAAATATTGCAAATGAAAAAAAAAGGTGAAATGGAAGTTTCGGGGAGTTACAGGGGTTGGTAAACCGTATGTTAACGCTGACATGTTTAAATCGAGATTGTGATCATATTATAAGCTTAAAGGTTGATTAATTTTTGTTTCTTTATTAAAAATCTTCTTGTCGAAATAAATGTGTTGTGGTTTTTATTGTTTGTTGTGCTCAAGGTTGTATTCAAACTTCTCTTTTAAGTTTCTTAAAATCGAAATTTTAATGATGATTGGTTACGGTGACAGAAGTCGAAGCCAAGCTCAGGTTGTTGATATATTTCAAGAATTGCCACCACTTAATCAGGGCAGAAATATATCTACACAAAAGCCGCCTAAAATTGATGATGACGAACTGTCGAAGAAAATCCAGGGGAACTGGCCTTCATTGGATGGGAGAGATGCAAGTATCCGCAAAAATTAAACGTCTGGGCCAGCATAATTCAGGATCAAGTAATTGGGCCTAAATTTTTCGATGAGAATCTTAATGGGCAAAGATATCTCAACTTATGGCTCAGGTAGATCTTGTTTTTTTAAGTCAACTAAACTCAGACTTGTGATAGGAGATGGTTTAAACAAGATGGAGTACCACCACTCCAGGCTTTAAATGTGTGTCAATGCTGAGACGAAATCTTCCCCAATAGATGATTAGGAAGACGTGGTTCTATCAAGTGGTCGGCAAGATCTCCTGTCAAACCAGACGAGCCTTGACCTTGACAAGCTTAAAGCACTAAATCAGACAGATATCATTGGGAATGTTACACAATGTAAGGGATGAATTTGATGTTCGATCAGGATGCTGTCAGTGTGTGTCTCTTCTCCTTCGATTCTTCTCTTAAAATAAACAATCCCAAGTAGTAATAATCCTGTTCCAAGTCGTTTCAAGTTACGGCTAACACTTAGGCCCGGTTTTTCAATCGCTGGTTAACAAACTTGTACTGTGACAGGTAAACCCAAACTGCTAGCTAAAGTGTTTATCGATCTCACAGTTTAAACCAACTGCAGGTCAAAGTATTAGCTAAGTTAACTGCAACAGTTATATAATAATATGAAATGGTGATGACTTAGTTACTTTCCATTCTATAAGCAGCTCTGTCATATCTTGTAGATGATTTTTGTAAAACGATATCTTCTTTCCTTTTTTTTTCTTTCCAATTGTCCAACATCAACAATAATAGCTAAAATGATGAAGCTAATAATTAAAGTGTTTTCGTATTGTTTGCACAGATAACAGATACAGAACTTGCCTTTAAAATTGTAGCTCTGTGTAGATTATCTATTCTATCCAACCAACATTTGATCAAACATAACCTACATTCATTGATCTGTATTTACATCGTTTCAAAAATGATCCCCATCTAAATTGACGCGTCTACTGTTGAGGGGGTTCCCCGATCGTTCAATCTCCTACAGGGTTTTCATCGTAAGACTGGTCAGGTATTGTTTGAGTGATAGCAGTCCTAAATCATCCTTCAGCTGCTGGTTTTCAACAAACCACTCCCTGGTTTGTTCGATATAGTAATTAAACTTAACATCCTATTTTGCAAGGTTTCTTGAAATAAGATTTCACCATGTTCGACCCCTTTAAGGAGTCGTAAGTTATCGTATAGGACGCTGAAAAGAGTAATAAATTACTAGTGCGATCTTCAGCTGATTTTTCGATACATTCATTGACTTGGAGGCACAGCGTTAAACGCGAGTCCAGTCTCATTCCAAAATACACAATGAAGGGCTCGAAAGGAACGTGAAATTCTCGATCAAAATGTTATCCGGTGGTGGGCGCTGTCTGTTCATGAATCTTGCAGCTACGCATTTGGATTCATTTATTTTCAGCCTTATGGTGTTACTTTTCAAACTTTGGAATTTGATGTAGCGTCCTGATTTTGCTTTTATAGTTTCTTTTACAGGCCTCTGATTCCTCCAGATATTTTGAATTTGCCGCCTTAGAATACTTCTACAGAGTCGCCAACATAACTGAGGAATCAATTTATTGGGAACTGTAGTGGATAATTTATAAAATATAAAACAGAATTAAATTGTGTAACATTGCTAGTAAGTGGTCAGACATAATCAACCTAAACGTAATCGCCAAAAATTGCCCAAAGAATATCGATCCATATAAAGGATATCGATGCATGTTGCAGCAAATGTAGCATTCGGAGGTCAACTTTTCAAAACTACATCATGAACAATAAGAAAAAGTATCCTAACGTTACTAACTCACGAATGATTGCTTTATTCCTCTCTGGCCATAGTCGCACGTCTATATTTTCGTTGGGTTTGTTTTGCATTGCAATGGTTTTATAGTTATAATTTTTTATAATTAGATTCCCAATTTTAGCAAAACGCCAAAAAAGTTTGTTTTGATCTTTAGAGTGTTCAGACAAAGCGGTTTCAGCGGTGATGTTATTTGTAACAGTTCGTAGCGTTTTACAAAAAGTGGCGTAGGTAGTACGACGGTCATGTATTCGTCGTGAAATAGCTGTCATTAAATGTCATTCGCTGTGCATAATCTCTTTTTGAATCGTAAATAACACTATAATTTGTTGAATATGTCAACATTTGTGCCGAATCAAGTATTTAGGAGTTTTTCTTCATTACATGGTGAGCATGCTCTAGCTGAGCAAACGTGTCGGCAGTGGTTCAGCCGAAGAAATTTGAAGATAATGAGTTGGAGGCATGAAGAGGAAATTCAAACACTTCAAGACTTGTCTACATCATTGGGAGTTGATTTATCAGCGGTAGGAAAACGTATTAAAACGTTGTGCATAATCCAGAAGGAAGAACATTGGGTTCTATCTGAATTGAGACTTTTTACATGTGAACTGCTGCTTCAATGGGCGAAAAGGAAAGGTTTTTTGCATCGAATTATCACTGGCGATGAAAAATGAATCCACTACGATAATCCGAAAGGCAGAATGTCATGGGTTAAGCCCGGCCAACCATGAACATCAGTAGCATCATGGCTTCACTTCCTCACGAAGATTGTCAAGGATGGGTCAATTCGTGGATTGCATCTAAAGACGATGCGTTCTTCCGACGCGGTATTCGTACCCTGTCCAAAAGATGGTCAAAAGTAGTAGAAAACGATGGGCAACGCTGCGAATTAATTCCAACATCGTTTCTTTAAATATTGTTTAGTTTGACCGATATAGCACTGTTGTGATGATACTTTTTTTTTGTAACATACGATACCTAGTGCTCAAATTACTCGAATTTTTCACCTGCAGCGGCAAGTTCGGTTTGCAATTTACAGACGAAATGAAATCTAATGTTTCGTGGTCTGAATAAAACTCTGATTGAAATAAATATAAACATTTCCTTAAAACGTAATCTTTTTTTACATTATTCGAATGAATGGTGGATCTTCATTCGAATTAGCACAATGTCATCACTCCATTTACGGTAATATTCCTACCGAAGTAATCCAACGGCGATAACCTAAAATTCAGATTATCGCTACTGAGTGGAGTAAATGAAAATTTACGCTTATTATAAAGAGAGAGAGAGAGAGGGAGCGAAAGCGGAGCAATATCAGCGGCATAGAAACTGTAGTACCGAAACGATACGACCTTAACGCTTTTTCGATGATAATAATGAAAGGATTAAACATTTTACGATCACCTTTATATTTTTCCGTGCATCATAAAACCGGAATGCCTTTTTCTGAGCGGTGGTGGGCCCCGTACAGGTCCGGATAATGGAGAAGAACGAAGGGGGAGAAAAAGAAAATGTGTATCTCTTCGCCGTCAACGGAATAATACAGCTACAATAAAATTCGGATTAGGGTATGGTAAAATGACAGTGGAGGAGAGGCCAAAGCCGAATTATCCGTCCATAAAAATAATAAAAGGAATTTCTGTGAACTGAATCGCGGATAGCTGTGTAAATCGGATCATATTATACATCTTGCAATATTTAGAAGTCGTCTTTACGCCGGGGAAAATTAAACAATTACAAAACACGATCTCACAGAAAGATTTCAGTTCAATGAACGACGGTCGTGAAAACCTACGATCAAGAACATCTAAGTTTTAAAATTAGAAAATCGAGATACCCTGGAAAGGTGAGAAACTTTGGGAGCAATATTTCTCGATATGCCAAAACTTTTGACACCATTTGGAACAAGGACGTCCTGTTCAAGATGGTGTGGCGGAGAGGGGAGGGGGGAGGGTGGTATAAATTCCAATGTAGTCAAAATCGTACAATTATATCTTCCAGACAGAATCTTTACCGTATACGATGCGATGGTAGTCTGTCCTCAAGGAAGGCAGTGGCTGTCGGAGTGCCGCAGGGGTCTCTTCTTGCCCGTCAAAGCGTTCGACAACTTCGATGATGTTGAGCTTGCAATTTATGCGGACAATATCGCTTTGTATACATCTTCGGTAGACGAAAACCATCTACCTTGAAGGCTTCAGCACTCTGTAGATGAAAATAATTTGACAAATTTTTTGACACCCCAAACATGCAGTTGATTGCAGCTCAGAAGGAAAAAATTCGAAAGCTTGAAAGCAAGGCTTAACACAGGCACAACATCAGCATGAACAATTAAGTATCCCAATACAAGCGATCAATAACCTAAACTTCCAGTCTAGGACGGGTAATAATCGATAATACCACAACGTTTAATTAATTAATTCAGGACGTGCATTTCTAGGGCTCATTTATCTCCCATGTACCTTACGAGCCTTGATTATATATCACTATATTGAGAAGGAATGTAGGCAGAAGATAGAAAGAAAAATAATATCACTCCATTGTTTGATGCCTTTCAAGGAATTCTACGTTAGATTGCAACCGTTGCAGTTCCTCCTTTTTGAGATTGTTGCTGTTCGTCATCATCTTAAGCGGGTTGGGAGGGAAGAGGGTGACGCTCTTCCTGTAACAGGTAATCTAGACCATTATAGTTGGTAACCTGAATGCGAGGCATCCATCGTGGGGATGTGCAACGACCAGTTAGTTTGGGACAAAAGGCAGATCTTTCGTTTCTTCAAGGTCGCATCGAAGCATGTCAGCGTGTTTTAAGCTCACTGCGGATATTGGATATTTCGAACATCGTTCGAAGGATGGTCCCCTTAGCGATTCTAATCGAAAGTGTTGCTGAGAGAGTCTCCGAAGAATAGTTGATTGGGCCCATGGTTGAGGATAACCTTGACATGATTCCGAAGTTCGGTTTCATAAGTTTGGATCTGGGCAGACTCCACCTCATTACTTATCAAGATCAGAATTACTGGACATCTACTGGACTCATGACGCCTACAAATTATTTAATTAGATTAGAGGTTAGCTTATTCCTGTATTCAATACTACCAACATTCAAAGATAAAATTATAATTCTAAAGCGTTTCATAATGACTTCATTACCAACGAAAAACAAGATTTAGGTAGGTAATAAATGTGATTCAATTAGTACCAAATAAAATATGTATAGAAAATTAAATTAATTCTAATTAAACAATTAATTAATAACGAAATTCAAAATTACAAACTTCAATTTCCATTAATAAATTGGAACGTGCATTCATCGCGGAAACCCGTAAAAGGGATAATAATTGCAAGAAGTGATGCGGAAGCGACACATGCCCCAAAGGTGTTTTCAACGTCGCATCGTTCAGGTAATATAACAAGTCTCATTCACTCGACTAACTAATCGAATTAGAGTAATGGAGTTCGGGGTCTATTTCCTTTTTTGATTATTAGATTGTCAGTTGGGCGTGTTTCCTTCCATAGTCTCTCCCTCTCTCTCTCTCTCTCTTGTGTATATGTAGTATCACGTGAAAGTATCCCTCATAACATAGCACACACGACTTGCAAGTTTTTTTCTTATTTACTTCCGGCAAACAACTCACTCAGTTGATGAAGATGAACAAGTGAAAAGATATAATTGATAAAATGTCTTTTTCGAAGTTAATACAATTTAAGTTAAAAGAACCCCAAAATAAAGGGGCATATCGTAGTCGTTTCGTTAATTGGTGCGAAAACATATTACCAATCCTTCCCTAGCTTTGGACATCACAAACCGGAGATGACCACCATCAGAACAACAGGAAATAAGGTCAATTTTAGGTTTATCCCCTATTCGCAATTTTGTCACCCTTCGATACAGCTCCACCTATAGCGATAAGCAATAATAGAGGTAATTACGATGAAAAGAATCGGTTAGAATAATTTTCAGTCTATCTCAAAGTTAGTGAGTTCGTAGTTTTATTTTTATTTTTTTGTAAAGTCATAGAATCATCAACATTTTTTTTGCCCTTAGAACTGAATTCATGTTTCGGGAACAAATTTATTAGATTGCACATTAGATGTGGGTTGTGTAAGCATTGCTGTCGCTCTTCTAATCTCCAGACTTCGGAAGAAGTCTAGGACTTTTTTGGGGGCTGTAGTTCTAATACTATCCGGTTCTATGTGCGCTTGTTCCGAAGAGAATTGGTATTTATCACAGTCCACCTTACCCATCGTCTTCAAGTGATACCTCAGAGAGCCACAGTGGCCAGTGAGTGAAGCCGTGATGGTGCTTAGGTCTCTTCTGTTGAATTTTAGCAGAGATGTAGCCTCGATGCCTGAAAAAGTAATAAACTTTTTTGATAGTCTTAGAGCACGTTCATAGTGAGGCGACTAGAGGAGCGACGAAAACAAGAGACTACAGTCAAAGCTTAGCGTTTTAGTCTTGTCGGCTCACTATGAACGTACCTTTAGTTTTGGAGTATTAGCCCAGTACGAGATTTTCTGTTCGCTTTTCCATTGTTGGAGGTGAGCTCTTTGGTGTGGCACAAAATGGTTGTGGTCCAATAAATCGGAACGCCCCAAGGCTATCGGCAGTTTTGTTGCCCTCTTACCTCCAGTGACATGGTACTCATATCAGTGTGTTTCTTAGAGCCAAAGCATGGAGGGTGACTCTCAGGTTAGCTTTAATTTAAAAGTGTAAGCATTTAGAGGCTTTAGTGCCCACATTGGGAGCGTCTTTGCGGACATTCCTGGGCACATTGTTCAATGGTATATACTTCTGCTTGAAAAATTGTTGGGCTAGTGCCATCGAGACCTTACGCCTCGATCCGTAGATACCTATGCCCACTCCTGAGTCGGTTTTAGATCGGTTTGACGGTCTTCTTCAAACAGTTTGTCGAAATCTAACCTGATTATTTTAATTATAAGATGGTATCATCGTGACAATTTAATTAGAGAAATAAGACGTTTATTTTATGAACAGTTTCACGCTAAAATTTCTTCGAAAATTACGATTGCTTGTATCCAAAAATGCATAACGAAGGTGTAGTTGAAGGAAACTATGAACCAGATATTTTACTCTGGGGGTACTAATTGGGTATTTATTAAAAAAAAACGAAATAGTCAGTCTTCTACTGAATAATGATACATTGGAAATTAACGAACTTGCAAAGAATTGAATTTAAAACCAAATTTATGTAGTTTCGACTGGTGCTTAGTGGTTCCTGGAATGGGATTTGCCAGAATCATTGTTATGTCACTCAAAGATACGATGGGTTCATCAACTATGATTGGGAATACAAGGGAGTCATCTATTTTGGTGCTTTTTCTCAAAAAAGAAACACGATTTTCATATTCTTCAATACTGATCATTTTTGCTACATAAAATATATTTTTGGGAAAGCGAACTAAAACAAAGCACCATTTCGAGATGGAAATGTACGGCCCAGACTGGGTTCGTACGAAACAGCAGGAATACTGGGGAGCCTCACGCGGTATAGTACATGGCAAAACCTTTATAGGGAACCCATGCAGGAAAACTACTACATCTTAGTAGGAAACAGCTCTGCATCGTAACGGGACTAATGACCGGACATGCTGCGGTGAAAGAATCGGAGTGTTTGACGGGGACACAAAGTGTAGACTTTGTGGGATAGAACCGGAGACAGCCGATCACATACTACGCGACTGCAAGGCACTAGATCGCAGAAGGCAGAATCTATTTGGGATAACGAAAGGAGACCCAGAGATATACCTTACCCACTCGGTTAGGGACCTGTACAGGTTAGTGGAGGTGACTACCGTGCTAGAGTGGGTGACTTGAACAAACAGATGTGGACGGGTCTGGGGAAAAAAAAGCACCCTTTCGATATGGCTTCCTTAGTCACATCTTCTAGTTCACCCAATCTTCTTCGGACATTTCTTCATATTCGACATCTTCGCTTGTTGAACTTTCCCGGTCTTCTGATCGAGCTTTTTGATTTACTTTTCGTAATTTATCTCTTTCAATCAATTTATCTTTCTCAGGAGTGTCTGTTATTATGCTGCTTTTAGCTCTTTCTCTTATTGTCTTCTGTATCTTTCTCGGTGGAGCTTTAGAAAAACCACGCAGTTCCTCTGGACTCATATCACTTGCTTTGTTTTCTAACGTATATCTATTATTTCGGACGAAAACAGATTCTTTTGCGTCACTTTGAGGATCTGAACAATTTGGATCAGCGCGGTCTGTTAGCTCAACTACCCTGATTGACACATGGCTCTAATGATTATTGCTCTGCCAAGATTTGTTCTTGATCAGGTTATAATTTGGTGTCATTCTAGAATCAGGGTTATCTTGTCTTTTCTTCACATATCTGGCAGGTGAAATTTCACATTCTTTACCAAAGCTGCTGTTCATGTAAAATCAAATTAGAAGAAGCATTTCCTATTTTTCTCTCCTTTGGTGGTGGTGGCATCTGAAATTAAAACGTTCAACCTTGGTGAAATTTGCCTCTAAATTAAAATTAAACATTAAGCAGAAGTAAGGTACTAAGTGAGACAGTCTCAGTTGGCACCATCAGTTCTGTCTCACCTAGTACTTCTGTCATCACTAAATTTAAATAACTATTACGTCTTTATCTCCGCCACTGGTTAAGAAATCGTTACTAACAAACATAAGTTAGGTATAATGGATTATTACACCGTAACCCTATTGTGAAAACATGCCAGGTAAGTTTGTTTCATCTGTTTGATGTTTAGCTGTTGATCAACTTTTCAGAACTGTGCTAAAGTTTTTTGGGCATGCTCTTCCAGCTGAAAATTAACAAAACTTGGTGTATACCTTGCAATAAATTATTAAATTTTAATTTCCAAAACTAATTTTACAATTTTCCATTCATTGCACGCCATTCTTTTGAAAGTTATCGCAAACTATACCAGATAAAAATAAAAGAGGAACCAAACGAACAAATCCTCGTTTAGAACCACACCAATATTACACTTGACATATTTCGATATTTATAGCATAGTACACGAGCAAATTCACCGGAATACATACACGCTATTGATCTTTCCTCGGTTCACTTTTTTCCCCCGACCTCCCAGCTTCTTTTGTCCTTTTGCGGTCTAGTTGCGTATATCGGAGGCAGGTTGACCAAAGAGACTTGTTGTCTCGCTCAACGTTTTGTAACCTATCAATATTTTCCTAGTGTCTCCTTTTTTAATTAACTAGTAACATTTTTTCCGCTGATTCGGGCAGATTTTCAATTTCGAGGGCTAAATGGATGTCTCCAAGCAGGGATTCTTATAATTAAACGGAAATTGCTTTGTTCTGAGGGGGGATCTTCTGGATTTATAAATAGAAAAACACGAGACTTCGTCTTAAAAAGGGCTAAACATTCTAATCAGGCAATTTATAAATATTCGGATGAATTCAAGTTTCATTTTCTTTTTAATTAAAAAAACATTTTGTTTTCTCTTTTGTTTTGTTTTTGGATCGGTCCGACTATAAATATAAACATACACTTTCACTGCAAGTCCTATACTGAATGTTAAAGTGAATTTATTTGGCAATCGGTATTTTCTTTAATGCGTTCGTTGGTTGGCACGTGGTTTGTATTATAACATTTCAGTCTCGCGATTCGACAGCTATATAGTTGCAATTTAATAATTTAGTGCGTTCAGTCTCCAAACAAACTTCATCAAATATTAAAAGGTGACGTCCTCAGATTTAACACGTCGTTGAAGTTGTAAAAGCATCGAGAACTCTCTCGTATATTCACACAAGACACGACATGTTTAATAAATGTAATAGAGACAAATCCATGCTGCATGTGCACTTGACTCGTTTCTCTTTTGGTCGTTTTGTAAACGACGTAACCGCTCGTAGACTGTTTGCGATGCTAAACACATCGTTTCGTTTTTTATCTCCTTTATTTTTGTTCTTCTCTCTTCAGTTTCTCTTTCCAATTCTTGGTAACTCCTTTTTATTTTATTTCAGGATTCGTTTGTGCATCCATAATTCGTTGCATCTTATTATTTCGTGTTAGGTGTACCTCGTTATCGAACGAGAGGAAAGCTGTTGAATGTCGCCGTCGGCGGCCTTCTTAAGGTTCGCTTCTGGTGTCGCTAAACGTGAGTTATTCATAATTGTTTAATTCGTTACGTAAGGTATTACTGCATTCTTGCGACGGAGACGTAACCAATTAAGGAACCGTTGTTTAGCTGTTGCTCCGTTGTAATGATGTTAATTCTGTTTGATATTGATTGCCAATTTTGGAATGAATTATGTTTCCCCAATTCTGTACTCGATGGGTGTGTGTGCAGTTGTTTTTGATGTTTCCTTTAAGGATTTAATTAATACAGAGCTAAATAAATTCATTTTTTGTTGTTGGATAAAATGACAAACTACAAACAATTTAAAATGATTCGAAATGGATTTAAAGCAGTTTTGGACTTGATTTTCTGAATATTCATTTTAAGGCTAACAACTTGCTAGCTTTAGAAACGTTGTAGAAGAAGAAGAAGTTGTTCTGAACATTGTTTGCCTTCTACCATGCGCAATTCATGAAACCTCTTTTTTGAATTTCGAAAATTTGGAAAGTTGTTCAAGATTGTGTTAGCGAAAATTCGTTTTTCCCAATTATTTCGCAAAGTTTACATGATAGAAAGCTGAGATTTGTTGTTTTGTTTTTCTCAATCATTTCGTGAACGACACATAGAAGGCTAAAATTTTGGAAGAATAGTCAAAACAATTAGAATAACCTTGAATAACTTATGAAAACACCGAAAGAAGAGGAGGAATGTGGGAGGTGGCAGTTTTTCTCGATAACTTTTTAACGTTATTTTCCAAAATTCTGGAACCTTGTACATTAAATCTAAAATAATCTGGATCATCTGTATTGTTGCTATGATTCATTCTGAAGGAATGCAGACGATGCAACCAGATTTTTTCCAACGTAGTGACTGGCAAATTTGCTTGCTTCGGTTAATAATGAAGAGCCTTTTTTCCTTTTGTAATTCTTTCTTTAAGTTTCATTTTTTTCTCCTGTGCTTCTACTTCTGGTATGATTTTTTTCCGGTGTATCGCTTAGATTTCTAATTCTTCCAGATGGTCTTCTTTTAATGTTATTTTTCTTTCGGTTCGGCCTTGGAAAATGGTCTTACCATCTCAGGAATTGTAATGGTAGTCGTTGTAGATGATGAAGATTCAGGAATGGACAAATCTTCATTTGATGCCCCAATTTTTTGGTTAATTGGTAGGTAATTGTCCATAGCTTAAATAGTCCTGTTGGCCACGGCTGATGTTAACTTTCTGATGTTGACTTTCCTGTACTACTGATGATTATAATAACGTGTACCATTATCATATATACATATTTAAAAAAATCATCGTTTGAGTTTGAATACTTCCTTTTTTTAAATCCCTTCTGAATATATAATTAGAAGCTTGTGGCTACTTGATAGATTCTGAGTGTACTACCAGGATGTGATATTAACCAGCCTGTTAAAGCCATATTATAACAATGTTTTAGTGGATCATAAAAAACACATCTGAGGGTTGATAGTTTGTGGCTGCAATGTTAATAAAATGATGTCATTTTCCTTGGAAAAAATCTCTCGTCATTATTCATCGACAGCAGAATTGATTTATCTCTGGATGGTTTAGCAAGTTTATCAAAATGTTCCAAATAAAATATAAGATTTTCAAGCAATTACAATCAGAGCATTATGCAACATAAAGGTCTTTAAATTTACTTTAGAAAATATGAAATCTAGACGAATCAGGTTCCCAATTCTCCCGCTAAAACTGGAGACCATACTAGTATCTTTACCTACATCGAACAGATGGCGCCACTGTCCATATGAGCGGACAAGATCTCGTTCGTCTTCAATTTCTTCATTCTCAAATTGAGGCGAGGATTCTCCAGCTGGTTTGTGGATGCCTCTAAAACGCCGAATGGCAGGGAAATTGGAATTTGGAGAGATGGACAATCCGATGGCGAGGCTATCATCTTGGGCAGCTATCCGTCCATATTTCAGGGCGAAATAATTGCCATCCAGGACATTTTAAACTGCTCGCAGGTAGACGGCTTGGTATAAATTTTATCTGACTTTCTCCTATCACGCATGCTGAGCTTAATAATCGAACAAAACGAAATTTCATCCGTGTGAAGATAGCCCTCTCTCCCCTTCCCTTCCACCTTTCTTTCGAAATTCGAAATGTTGAAAATTGTTCCAGGTTGTTCTCGTTCAATTATTTCGCGAAATATTATGGAATAACTGTCAAATATTTGAATTTAAAAGGGGTACGATGAGGGAGAAAGAGAAAGGTAGCGGTTAGGCAAAATTTAATTTTTCGCTAATGATTTCGTCACCTTCGCATGGAAAATGGCTAAATAAAAAGCTTGGAACAATGTTCAGAATTTCGAATTTCAAGGGGGTGACCCAAAAAAGGTTTTTTTTTCTGTGTTTCTCGATAATTTTCGAATATTATAAAGACCTAGAACGACTTTTTAAAAACTGGTCCTTTCTGGGTCGGATTTCTTGTCCTTAGACCCTTTGGCATCCAATGTCAGGTTAATCTTGCCTGAGATTGGATTGATATTTGAGATCGTCCGAGAAAAATATGTTGTCCCAGCAAATTGGAATGTTTGCTGGGATGTGGAAAAATGATGCGGACTAAAAATCCATTATAGTATCTCGATGTTAAAAAATTAAACTGTGCTTATAGCAGGAAAAAAAAACAGTTTTTCAGATGTTGAAATCTTTATTTTGGGGCTCTAAGGCGAACTCTAAGCGACTTCGTTTATTCTTCGGACTTTTCTTCTTCGGACACAATTTTTCCTGGCTATTCGTCACTGCAAACTGGCAGTTTCTGCATTTACCGTTTTTCCCAGAATACGCGGATTATTTCTTGATTGTGTAACAATCCACCGCTCGTCATGTACGTCAAAATATTTTTTTGACATATTTTGCAGTTGTTTTTCACTCTGTTTTCGTAAATCTATGATGAGAATAGCAGCTTAGTCACCTGACATAAATATTATCGAAAATTTGTGATATATTCTTGAAACAAAATTGCATAGCCATCGAATATCCAATAGGAATGACCTAAAAATTGCTTTGTTACCAGAATGGAACAGTATTTCGTCTGATGTAAGGCGTAGAATCTGTTCCAAATAAATTACAATTAATTACGAAGCCTGAAGGAAACCCTACTAAATATGAATAGCTTTTTTTAAACTTTCATAAATAATTAATTCATTATTATTGCAGGTGTATCATTTTCACTATGATGTTAAATAAATAAATAAATAAACCTGTTCAAATTAATTTTATTTTATCTTTATAATATATTTGAAGAATACTAGATATAATATGTTTAATTTACTTTTCCCAAATACCTAATTTTAAGCTTCTTAACAAATTATATACCACTGCATCATTTTCACTGTGAGTCACTGTGCAATTTCTTGACCAACTCCTACCAAAAATGTGTTCAAAATTGCTGCAAATTTTTAATATTTTAATCGCGTCTATTAGATCTATAGGTGATTTAGAAAAAAAAATCAGAAAAAAATGCAAGAAATGCCAACTCATTGATGACGCAAAAAATTGTGGATAGAGCAATCAAATCAACGTAAGAGTACTTGAGGACTCTTAAACAAGAGCAAACTTTATCCGCATATGAAGATTATCAAGTCAAGACTGGACATGTTCATAAAACTCTCACTTCCACTTGAGCAGTTTAGTGTCTTCTATAAAGTCCAATATCTTGCCCAGTAGAAACTTGAGTACCCTCGAAGGGGCCAAGCGACGCCATAGTTCAGAAATTCAACCTAGATAGGAATATTAAACAAGAAAAACTGATTACGACGTAGGAAAGAAGCCCTTTCACTGAGCTTCAGCAAGGACTCAACGATATTCCAGGCTGAGGTTGCAGCAGAACCAGGTAAAAGCGTCGCTATTTACTCTGACAGTCAATCAGCACTTAAAGCGATCAGTTCGGCAAGTGCTGACTCAAAGCTGGTCTGGGATTGCGTAAGAGCCGTAAATGAGGTGGGCCTGGGCCTCTAGCCCCATGGGCGTGAAAGGAAACGATGAGTTGGCCAGACGAGATTCGTCAAGGCCTTTCATTGGAGGCATCGCCAAAGCGGAAATTAAAAAGTCCAACTACGAATAGACATATGATGCTCTGGCCAAAGAAGGAACATCTAAGCCACTCATTGGACCTACACCATCGTGTGGAACCACGAAAAGAGAGGTAGCCAAAACCATGGAGAAATGGTCGGCAAGTAAATCCCTCGAATGGTGGAAAAAACTCCCCAGGACAGCGGCAGGCTAAAGAATTCATCAAAGAATACATGCCTAAATACACCGAGGACCTTCTGAACAAAAGCAGGAGAACGGTCAGGCTAGTTGTAGGCCTTTTAACAGGACATAACAGACTCAACAAGCATATGAGCAACCTTGGTCTGGCGGAAAACACCATGTGCAGAATCTGTCAGACAGATGAAGAGACCTCGCCGCACATTCTGTGCCAATGCGAGGACTAGCCAAATTGAGGCTAGAGTGCATTGGCGAACCATACCCACACGCGGCGAGCTACATGAAGACCAACCCGGCAAAGCTGGAAAGCTTTATAAAAAAGGCTAAGCTAGACCAGGTGGTCTAGATAATAGGGAGCTACAATAGACCTATGGGTCGCAGTAGCAAGAGGCCACATAGCCATCCCATTCAATTATCTATCTATCTATCTAGACATATAACAGGTCCAAGGAATGGTGGCAAAGATCACCAGGACAAAGACAGGCAAAGAAGCTCCTAAGGGACAGAGGCCTGAGTTTTCTGAAGACCTACTGAGTAAAGACAGGAAGACTGTCAAAGTGATAGTAGGTTTGTTGACCGGTTATTGCAAACTGTCTGCAGATTCTAGCAAGAGGAAGAAAAAACCCCAGTTCATGTTTTGTGCCATTCATGTAGAGAACTCCGCAGCTAACGGCTACATACAAGAGCCGCTCACTAGAGGGCTACCCCATTCCTAACCTAACCTAACCCTCGAAGGCTCCAGTAGATCATTTCCGAAACGTTTCTGCCTTAGATAGTACTTTCAATTCCTGACATGTGCAGATTTCATAATGACATCAATTAAATTTTTCAGGCAAGTCGAGGTTGATTCGAAAAATTTAAATCAACTCCACAATTTAGCTTTGAAGGGAGAAGCGTTTAGTGATGATACAATGGCGGTTGTAGATTTTAAAAATGTCCTCAAGAACAAGATTGTACATGCTCCATATTGTAATCAGTAAGTTTTCAATGTAAATGAAACTTAGTTTTAAGACTAATGAAGAAGAAGAAGATAGAAAGATTTATACTTATCAATATCCAAAAGGCAAGAACTAACAAAGACAAATATAAAAACAAAAGATGCTTGTAATAGGTGCTCAATTAGATTTTGCATTCGGGGTTGCACTGATGAGATCTGAGAGGTCAAAACTATGTGGTCCGGTTCTAATGCTTTAGATATAATTTTTTGATTTCAATTCTGTTCAGTGAGCAACAATTAACAGCTACGATGAAGTAGGTCTCGAAGGTTTATTTCAGACAGAATTAATTAATTCTGGAAATGTATGAATGTGGAACGGAAATAGTCACATGACCGTATTTTTTTCCATTTCCGTCATTTTCGAATCTAACTTATTTTGTTTCGAAAACTGCACTTCTATACATGTCGAGTTATTTTAATGTTTCAGTAGCCAGTTCTTGTAGACTTGTTATCCGCATAACAACCGAGTAATAATTTCTATTATTGAATGGGATACTGTAATAACCATACACAACACTAGATTCCATTGTTCGTTAAAAGCATTAGTAATTTGCAAATGAGGAAGGCGTAAAAACTCACTGGTAACGCGAGTTCTGAATACCAATTATGACGTAAGCGTGAGCATACATCCGAAGAATATGAAACCAATTGAAACTGTTCTTTGTTCGACAGGATTAGTTTAAATTACAGGTTATTAGACGAGTTTGTTTGACAAATTTTTAGTTGGAGGAGGGGGAAAAACACATCCCTATATCTGTATCTTTTTTAAAGTAATATTTACCGACGAAAATGGAAGTACTTTCTTCATCGCGGCAATGACATTGTCCCATACACATATAAGTCTATACTGAATAGAAATTCTACTTTATATTGAACGAGCTAATTGATATACTGCACTCGTAAGAAGGCAATGGTGATATAAAATCAAAAAGAAAGTAGGATTACCGGTAGTCTTCATGTTAATTTGACGTTAGTTGTTTCCATTCAAGATTCAGTTTTTATCCAGTGCAAGTTCAGTGTTGTTGTGTGCTGTTAATTTAATCCTCGGTTATCGGTTGTGGTTCATACTGGTCCAGTATGAAATTAGAGGTAAGATTTGTTATTAATTTAAACTATAGATCCTCTCTTTTTAAATTTACTCCTCTCTTTAATATTCTAGTTTTTAATCCTCTTAATCGGATTAGCTTCGGCTGAAATCCTCCAAGATCCAAACGAGGAAATCGACCCAATCAAACAAACCGAAGATGATTCCGAAGATAACGATCAGAGTAAACGTACGCTTTTCAACAACGGAAACCATTACGCTTTAGAGAAACACGTCCGGTACCATCCCCTAGGTTACAAGTACCTCCTAGGTTACAGGCCGGTGAAACTCCAACTAGTTCCTATGGCCAAACCCCTTTATACGAGTCCATATCCGAGACCGATGATGCATTTAAGACCCGTATATATAGGGAATAAACCAGTCCTCTCTTTAGCACCGCCAAAATTGAACCCATCATACAAACATGGAGGTTACCATTATAAGAAACCATTACCGGTTAATGTACCACCGAGTCAACCTTCGAAACCGTGGCAGCATCAAGGTTGGGATAATTTTAAACCTGAAGTTGACAAGAAGCCTTTCGTTCCTTCAGTGCCTGTACCTGAACCTGAAAATGTTCCTGATCCGAATTTGATTCAACCGCCAATTCCAGGATCGACATCCTCTTCATTTCCTGTATATCCTACGGTGAATATTCAACCTAAACCTGTATTTAACGTGCATTCTTTCGTTTCTAGTTATCCTGTACAACCTGCAGTCCCTATACAACCTGTACTACCATTACCACCACCTCTCCCATCAGTAAATATACAAACTATAGCACCTTTACCACCTCCAATCCAACCGGTGGTGCCTGTACAACCTGGAATACATATCCAACCTAATTTTCATACGATTTTGCACCAGCCTAAACCGGTACTCCCGATTAATGCATTACCTGGTCGTCTAAACATTCCAGTTCCTGATTTGGGCGTCTTACCTCTAGGTTCCCAATTACCAGTTCACCTATCAGCTCAACATTCCCAAATCCTGCATAAACCTGGTGTATTATCGATTGGATCTTCAGTAGCTGTCCCACTCTATCCACAAAATCCTCAGATTGTTCATAAATCTCCAGTTTTGCCAATTCTACCACCCCATTTATTACCGCAACATCCCCAAATAGTTGAACCACCTTTCATACAAAAAATGGTACCTCAATTGCAGCAAGATCTCTACCCGAGACCTCCTCAAGTTTATTTAGGTGGACCTAACGTTTTGCAAAAGAATCCTTTTGGGGATGGGTTCACACCGGTGGAAGCTGAACCTGAACGTCCACCTATACAAATTGCTGTGAATCAACATCAACAATCTGTTAATGAGGTGCCTCAACAACAACATAATTATCAATATTTCGTCCAGCAGTTTCCGGCCAATAATATTCAAGAACAGCAAGGTATGCACGTCCAATCGCAGCATTACGAGGATCAGAATCATTTACAAGGGGAATTAGCGCCATCGCATGGATTTTTCCAACCGGGGAAGACTGATTTGCAAATTCCTGAGTATCTCCCGCAACATCCCCATTTCAGACCGGCTCAGGAGTACGTCCAGGAGAATGGATTTGATTCGAAGAAAAGGTGAAAATGTTATTTAAATTATTGTGCCACAATGTAGGATATTTAGATTAAGTTTTAGAATTGTAATATGTTTGTGTGAAATAAATCTTATATATTTATTAATTGATTGTTGTCATTGAATTTTTTTTTCCTTAAAATAGATATGTAAAAAGTGCCACTCTTTGTGTTATTATTTGATGTGCACAAACTATGTTAATGAATATATCTCTCTGTATCAATGAATAAAACATTGAAGAAGCACAAAGACTGCTTCTGTATATTTATTGCTGTTTTTTAGAGAAAATAGTTTCTAATAGTCAATAAAATTTGCAATTCAATATGTGCTTATTAAGTACTTTTAAATAAACCATTACTGATTTATATTCAAGACGTTTTGCAAGAAGTGGTTTAATTTTTGAATTTCAAGAATTTATTATCGACGAAATGTTTCCATTTAAGCTGTTAAACTGTAGGTATGCATTAACTTTTTATTTTAATCTTATCGATAAGATTTTTTCGTTGATTGTGTACGTAGATCTAACGGGATTTGTTTTGCGAGTAAAAGTCACACTTCTGCACTTGCCAATGTTCAAACTTCAGTTTATTAGCTTCCTCTCGGTTTACCTCTCGGTTGGTGATAGATATTTTTATATCTTCAGCATATCCCAATGCAGGTCAATTAAGTTCTTTCACAAGATCGTTTATGCATATTATAAATAGTAGAGGACTCACTTGTGACCCTTGAGGAACCCCTGATGTCAGCAGGAACTCGTAAGATCGGACACCATTAAAATAATATATGTATTATGCATGTACATAGAGGAGGGTGGGTAGGTTTGGGTCACTTTTTTCTTAATCTCTCCAACCGGCCTAAAATACAGAAGAACATGTTTCTAATTCCCATCATTGTGATCAGTGTGTTTTGCCATCAATGTTCAGGAAAGATGTGTTGAATTTCTGACAAAAAAATTCACATTTCAAATAACCTACTTGACCCATACCTCCCTTACAGGAAGGAGGGTGGAGGGAGGGAGACTTTGCTTTGGGATGTGGCATAACAGACTCCGGAGTTGCAATAGACTCACTTGCTGCAGAAGTTGTGGGTATTGAATGAACAGTAGGCATAGGTGTAACAGTAGAAGTTGAAACAGCATCAAGAGTAGCTTTCCATTCTGGTGGGGGGAGAAGGAAGGGGAGGATTGGTGACTGAGGACATCAAGAAGTCATCAGCCGAGAATATTTGTGGGTTAAAGGGATGAATACCAATTTTGCTGAAGCATCAAGATCTAGATTAGTATTGAAACAACACACCATGTTCTTTAGCAACTGAAATGACATCGATGTTCACATGGCTCTGATGATTGAACAAAAATGGGGAGGTATGGGTCGATTCAAATCTCCCACACTTTCCTGACTCATACCTCCTCGCATAGAGACGTTCAACGTAACACATGCCTTTTAGGTTAGAATTTATCAACCTTAATGATTGCCCAAATTTTACGGCAAGGGCGTACTACAAATAAAATCATTAAAAGGAAACCTCCTTGATTGCTAATTCAATCAAATAATTCAAACTTACCATAGAAATTCACTTTTATTCCCATCACCTACCCACCCTCCCCTAATTTGAGCGTCTAACTAGGTATGAGTTTTTTTTTTAGGAGAATAATCAACAGTATCAAAGGCGTTGGAAAAATTTAAGTTTATTTTTTTGTTTTGAAATTTTTGATATTTTTAAATTTCGAGTCTTTAAAAATTTAGGTTTGTTTTATTTTCGAGCTTTTTCAATATCAAAACGTTTTAAATTGTCTAATCTCACATTTTTAACATTCTTTTAGATCTCTCAATTTGTAAAATTTATTCCTTGAAATTTCTATATCTTTTAAATTTTCCAAATTTTTCGAATCTCGAGTTTTTCACATTTTTTTAAAACCAAAATGTATCAAAATTGGGAAAAAATAACCGATTTTACTATCTGACAGTTGTCAGATATGATTGCAACTGTAAAAATTGTAAAAAATAACTATTTTTTTTTAATTTGGCAGTTGCCATGGTGCCAAGTGTCAAAATATGGAACAGTTTTAAAATTTGACAATTCTCAGACTTCGTTTGGATAGTTACGACACTCAAAATCGTCAAAAATGACTATTATTACAATTGGACAGTATTTTGACAGTCAGAAGTGTCAGAAGTATTACAACTTGACAATTAACGGAGGTGTTTCCACAGGTATCAAAGAATTAAGGAAGTTTAACAAGAATCAGTTAGTAGATGGATCTTCTTTTATGTGTAGGTACTTAAAGATATTCCTTTTTACTCAATAATTACGGCATTACGTACTGGTAAGTCGTTAGTAGCAATTTCATGACATCTAATTTGTCCTCGGCGTAGATCAGATAGACAAGGTGCATAATAAATGAGGATCAAGTTACGACGGCCGCTTGCATGCGATGCAATAAAGTAGATCTGCCGTAGTCCTTAAAAATTACAAGCAATTTCACAGGCAATTGCCCGTAATGGCATGTGATAAAATTAGATTGGACACCCTCCCGTGTCAGGTGAGCAAGAGTAATTGATACCTAATTGTTACGGAAATAATATCGATGTTTGTTGTTGTGCTTATGGTTTAATTTACTATAAAACACCTTTACTTCCATGAACGTAGAGTTCTACAATCTAATAATGACATACATAGATATGATTTATATTTTTGAACACCCTGTATATGCATCATTCGTGTATACCGAAACATATATCAACAATTTATTTTAGTTCATTGTTTGATCACCCTAAAATGTCTGTAATTAATTTTCCTTAAAAAATCGTAAAAAGTTACTGTTTTTTTCAATTTGACAGCTGTCAGAAATATTTTTATAGTGACAAGTGTGATAATCTGAAGAATTAGAATTAATTTGGATGGCTACGACGTTCAAAATCGTTTAAAAGTTGTCAAATAAATATCTCGATAATTACAGATGCTTTTCAATTTTTGAATAATTGACAGATTGGACCGCTAGCAGAAATATTTGTCAGTTAATTTGACAGCTTCTATATTCTGACAACTATCAAAATAGGCTGGCCAGATGCTTATATGACAGCTACATCTGATAAGATCATCAAAAGAAATTGCTGTAATTGCTAACTATACTACAATAATATTTCTGATAGCTGTCAAAGTGAAAAATCAGTTATTTTTCGCGATTTTGAGTTCGTTATTATCCAAACGAAGTCTGACAATTGTCAAATTTTGAAACTGTTGAATATTTTGATACTTGTGCCCATGACAGCTGTCAAACTAGAAAACAGTCGTATTTTTACCATTTTCACAGGTGTAACTATCAAAATATTTCTAATAATCACATCTGACACCTGTCAAATTGAAAAATCATCTATTTTTCACGATTTTGAGTATGGCGACTATCAAAACTGTTGCATATTCTGATACTAGTAACCATGACAGCTGTCAAACTGGAGAAACACTCGTTTTTTAGCATTTTCACAGGTGTAACTATCAAGACATTTCTAATAATCACATCTGATAGCTGTCAAATTGAAAAATCAGTTATTTTTCGCGATTTTGAGTTCGATACTATCCAAACGAAGTCTGACAATTGTCAAATTTTGAAACTGTTGAATATTTTGATACTTGTGCCCATGACAGCTGTCAAACTAGAAAACAGTCACTTTTTTTACCATTTTCACAGGTGTAACTGTCAAAATATTTCTAATAATCACATCTGATACCTGTCAAATTGAAAAATCATCTACTTTTCGAGATTTTGAGTATCGTGACTATCAAAATTGTTGCATATTTTGATACTTGTAACCGTAATAGCTGTCAAACTAGAAAACCGTCATTGTTTTTTACCATTTTCATAGGTGTAACTGTCAAAATATTTTTAATAATTATATCTGAGAGCTGTCAAATTGAAAAATCATCTATGCTTCACGATTTTGAGTATGGCGATTATCAAAACTATTGCATATTCTGATACTAGTAACCATGACAGCTGTCAGAATGGTGGAACAGTGGTTTTTTGGCATTTTCACAGGTGCAACTGTTAAGACATTTCTAATAATCACATCTGACAGCTGTCAAATTGAAAAATCAGTTAGTTTTCGCGATTTTGAGTTCGTTACTATCCAAACGAAGTCTGACAATTGTCAAATTTTAAAACTGTTGAATATTTTGATACATGTGCCCATGACAGCTGTCAAACTAGAAAACAGTAATTTTTTTTACCATTTTCACAGGTGTAACTGTCAAAATATTTCTAATAATCACATCTGATACCTGCCAAATTGAAAAATCATCTATTTTTCGAGATTTTGAGTAGCGTGACTATCAAAACTGTTGCATATTTTGATACTTGTAACCGTAATAGCTGTCAAACTAGAAAACCGTCATTGATTTTTACCATTTTCATAGGTGTAACTGTCAAAATATTTTTAATAATTATATCTGAGAGCTGTCAAATTGAAAAATCATCTATGTTTCACGATTTTGAGTATCGCGACTATCAAAACTGTTGCATATTTTGGTACTAGTAACCATGACAGCTGTCAAACTAGAAACAGTCATTTTTTTACTATTTTCACAGGTTTAACTATCAAAATATTTCTAATAATCACATCTGACAGCTGTCGAATAAAAAAATCATCTATTTTTCACGATTTTGAGTATCGCGATTATCAAAACTGTTGCATATTCTGATACTTATGCCCATGCTAGATGTCAAACTGAAGAAAACAGTAATTCTTTTACACTATTTACAAGTGTAACTATCAAAATATGTCTAATAATCACATCTGACAGCTATCAAATTAAAAAATCATCTATATATCTTTTGATAGTAGTAACCATGACAGCTGTCAAACTGGAAAACAGTCGTTTTTTTTTCCATTTCCACAGGTATAACTATCAAAATATGTGTAATAATCACATCTGAAACCTGACAAATTTGACAGCTATTAGTAGTCCTAAGTGTTTAGTAGAAGTAGTAATTAAGCAGCAGCCTATTAGGTATGATATTTGACAGACTGGACCGGTAACAGAAATATTTGGCAGTTAATTTGACAGCTTCCTTATTGCGATAAGTATCAAAATAAGCAAGTGAGATGCCTGATTTTACTATCAAAAATATTTTGACAGCTACACCTGAGAATATCATTTTGTTGAATAGCTGTTAGAAATATTATTATTAGATAGTTACAAGTGTCAAATTTTGTCAAAATTATGAAGAATCATTTAGAATTTGACACTTGTCAGATGTATTTTGACGGATATCAGACACATTTTGACGTCGTGACACCTGTTAAAATCCTCTTATCGAAAACAAATACTACAAAAATCTTATTGGAATTCTCCCCCTACCTCCCCTCCCTCTACCCCGCGCTCTTATATATTGATTTAATATTATGCCTTGAGGTTCGTTTATTGTTTAAATAGAAAAAATAAATTTCACCGAAACAATATTTACGCTTCAGTAATACCGGGAGCAATTTAAAAACTAAACAAATTAAAAAAAAAAGTTTGGGGAAAAATAACACGAAATTAAGTTCTGAAACATTACAAATATCCTCGCCAGAAGCGCGGAACAGAAAAACAGAAGGAAACGCAGAAAGATAGAGGGAAAAAATCCAATTTAAACTGGCAAAATTTCAAGCGAAGAGGACGAGCTTTTTCCACGTATACATCCGTGTGGATGTTGTGTAAACGCGTCGTCGGATACGCCCGAAGAGTCGTAATTACTTCGGATATAAAAAGCACTTTTGGCAAATTTATCTTATTTTTTCATTCTGTCAATTTGCCATGTTTCAATCTCATCCAGACCGACAACGTTCCATTTTTATCCCGGCCGTAAACGTAAACGAGAGTATAGTGGAACGTCTGCTTTTTCCGAAGGATAGGAGGAACGAAAGGGAATTTATTTAACTTCTTGCGTCGACAAATAAATTACTCTTATTGCTAACGCGCACTTCTACCTTGAGTGTTTGTTTATATAAAATATTCCGTTGAAATTGAAGGACCTTTTGCTCTTTCTCGCCTACCTACGTTTGGATGTTGATTTATTAGAATTCGCACTTAATGGTTTATATCCGCGTGACAACATCCTGTAAATATAAATATAGTTATAAAGCGGCGATAAAAGAAAGTATCTTACACTTCCAAATGTTTATCATTTTATCAATTTCACCAACTAAATATGCACACACAAACATTTCTATTTTTATTGCGCTACTGTATTAACGTTAACTTTATATCTAGACGGAGATCTTGAAGTTTGAAGCTTCCAGTCAGGTACACACACTCGATTATACGTAGCGCCGAGTAACAAGGCAGGTTTCACCCAGTTTATATTAATATTAAACGCAATTTGTATGTATAAACGTATCCTTCTAGCATGCACTTGCTGTTTCACCATTTTTGTTTAACTTCTCTTACCTTAACGAACCATAAGTAAGACAGATCTAAATATTTATGAAACAAATCCGGCATTTAAACCAATTAGAAAGTGTTTAATCAATGAATAGTACTAACTGTCATTTTATTACTTTTTATTGGTGGTGGTTAACGAACGTGCTAATAGCAGTGAATTTTGTTGGTAGATGAAAACGACCTTGACTTTTAATTTCAAATTGAAATTTTAGTTGCGTGTCTTGTAGTTGGTAATATATTTTTTTATTTATTTGCAATTTAAATTAATTCCTCGTGCGATTGTCTTTCCTGATCAGGTATAAAAATAGCTTCTTCCTGTATTAAAGCACCTTTTAATCTCGTAATTTAGATGTAGCATTAGCGCGCATAGAAAAATTATAATTCTGATTCTGCTACTATCAATACAGCCCCATCAAGTTGGGCGCCAGACTTAAATTGAATAGCACCCGAAGCTTTGTTAGTTTAAATAACTGGTTTTAACATCCTTTAAAATCGTGAAAAAATAACGGATTTTACAATTTGACAGACGTCAGATGTATTTTAACAGTTACATTCGTTAGAATGTCAGAAATATTTTCGTACAAGTTTATGATATAGTTTCAAAGTGCTAAAATAGGAACAAGGTAACTGATATTAAAATTTGACAGCTGTTAAAATCGTTTTTGATGATTACAATACATTTTTTTTTTTTTTTGGTATTTCAATTTTTCTTAATTTATCAAATAATATTTTTTATTTTATTTAAAACTAGTTACTATTGCATATTCTGGCCGTCGTAACTGTTTATTAATAATAATATTTTTGACAGCTATCAAATTAAAAAAATAGTAGGTTCTTTTTTACGATTTTAGCAGATGTAGATGTCAAAATACTGTCAAATGTTATTTTTTCGTATTTCCATAATCCAAACGTTATTTCAAATTGACGATTTAGACTGTTGTAAAACATCAAAACAGAAATTGCTGTAATTGTTTCTAATAATTACATCTATACTACAAATTGAAAAATCATCTATTTTTCATGATTTAGCTTGTATAAATATATCTGAACAGCTGTCAAAGTGAAAAACAGTTATTTTTCGCGATTTTGAAATCCAAACTGAAGCTCAAATTGAAATATCAGATTTTTCAAATTTTGAAACTGTTGAATATTTTGATACTTGTAACCATGACAGCTGTCAAACTGGAAAACAGTCATTTTATATCAAAATATTTCCAATAATTACATTTGACAGCTGTCAAATTAAAGAATCAGTTATTTTTGGCGATTTTGAGTGCCGTAACTATCCAAACGAATGCTGACCAGTTCTAAAGTTGCATAATTTGTTACTTATGACAGCTGTCAAACTTGAAAAACGTCGATATTTTACGATTTTTACGGATGCAACTGTCAGTCCTTTTTTTACCATATTTACAGGTGTAACTATCAAAATATTTCTAATAATCTCATCCGACAGCTGTCAAATCGAAAAATTATCTATTTTTCACGATTTTGAGTATCGCGACTATCAAAACTGTTGCATATTGCGATACTTGTAACCATGACGGCTGTCAAACTGGAAAACAGTCATTTTTTTACCTTTTTCACAGGTGTAACTCAAAATATTTCCAATAATTACATTTGGCAGCTGTCAAATTAAAGAATCAAGTTATTTTTTGCGATTTTAAGTGTCGCGACTATCCAAACTGTTGAATTCTGCTGAACCGTTCTGTCGAACTAGAAAGCATAATTTGTTATAATTTTCATATGACAGCTGTCAAACTTAAAAAACGTCGTTATTTTACGATTTTTACGGATGCAACTGTCAGTCCTTTTTTTTCCATTTTCACAGGTGTAATTATAAAAATATTTCTAATAATCAGATCTGACAGCTGTCAAATTGAAAAATCATCTATTTTACCACGATTTTCAGTATCGGAACTATCAAAACTGTTGCATATTTTGATACTACTAACCATGACAGCTGTCAAACTGCAAAACAGCCGTATTTTTACCATTTTCACAGGTGTAACTGTCAAAATATTTCTAATAATTAAATGTGACTCTTGTCAAATTGAAAAATCATCTATTTTTCCACGATTTTCTGTATCTGGAGTATCAAAACTATTGGATTTTTTACCTTTTTCGTAGGTGTAACTAACAAAATATTTCTAATAATCAGATCTGACAGCTGTCAAATTGAAAAATCATTTATTTTACCACGATTTTCAGTATCGGAACTATCAAAACTGTTGCATATTTTGATACTACTAACCGTGACAGCTGTCAAACTGCAAAACAGTCGTATTTTTACCATTTTCACAGGTGTAACTGTCAAAATATTTCTAATAATTAAATGTGACTCTTGTCAAATTGAAAAATCAGTTATTTTTGGCGATTTTGAGTATCGTGACTATCAAAACTGTTGCATATTCTGATACTAGTAACCATGATAGTTGTCGAATTAGAAAGCATTACTGCAACTTTCTATTAATCACATCTGACAGTTGTATTAAAAAATTATCTGATATTTGATACTTTCTTGATATTTGTAATCATGACAGCTGTCAAACTAAAAAACAGTCATTTTTTACTATTTTCACAGGTGCAATTATCAAAATATTTCTAGTAATCACATCTGACAGATGTCAAATTGAAAAATCATTTTTTGCAAATTTTTTTTTCAGATTTTGAGTGTTGTAGTAATCCAAACGAATTCTGACAATTGTTAAATTTTAAAACTGTTGCATAATTTGTCACTTATGACTATGACAGCTGTCATATTTTTATGGATGAAACATTTCTGATAATCATATCTGACAACTGTCAGGTAATGAAATCAGTTATTTTTGATGATGGTGGGTCGAACACCATCAGAGCAAATTCTGATAATTGTTCAAATAGGTTGGGATCTTTATTAGGTGTAGCCAAGATGAACATTAAGAAGCTGGGAGGTCTCCAAAACTGACCTAATTTTTTAGACTGCTAATTTGTCATTTATCTTATTAATTAATTTTTCTCTTTTGTTACAGATAATAAAGAAGTAAAACTCCGTCGTCCAAAAGAAGTCTTCTAGAAGAAATTAATAAAAAAACCAAGCCAACGTGATATCTACATAAAATTAAGCTACAAAAAAATATTCCTCCGTTACGAAAAAATTAAAAAAAAAAGTGTTACTAAATTTCCAAAAAAAAAAAAATATTTGTTATAATTATCTAATAATTAATATTGAATAATTAGAAGAGACTTGTTATTTATTGTTGAGATACAATGCCCTTTATATTGTATATGAAGATATTTAACTAACGTGTCTGTATATACATATATATTTATATAATATTATATATGTACATATATGATAATTCATCTATATATGGAACTTGTATTCGTTGTTATTTATATACTCTCCGGGTACACACATCTCCTATTTTTATTCTTGATTCATCTTCGGCGCGAATCTTGTCGAATACCCGATGAAAGCCTGTCTTTATGTAATCACATACGTTTATCGTTGGTATGACCTTCCCCGTTGGTACTTCTCAACTTGTTGTTATGCGGTCATTGCCCAATGCAGTTAGTAGTGGTCTTTGAAGATCTAAGCTCAGTTAACACAACGCCGTGTCGTCGTATGGTTTCGTACCGTCTAAGACGCGTCACGTACCACATGTACGCGAGAAGCTGAGCTAAAACGTCATCATCGCTCCGATGACAGATTCGTTATAGATGGTGATTCTAATTAAATTGTGCGTCTAGAAGATACGAAATTAAAAAAAAAAAACAAAATGGAAGTGACTTAAGTACGAGTTTCGGAAACATGGCCGAGGAAAGCGGTACGTCGAATCCGCGACGTCTAAGTCAAATCTTCGATCCACTATCGCGATTGAGCGAGTTAACTCGGGAATCGCGTTCGACGCCGAGCAGTCCCCGGTTATTACCTAGGAGGCCTAGGGAATCCAATTCGGGTACGTTACCGACGTACGACAGTTTAGATCGCGGTGCCGGAAGTGAGATCCTTCTCGGTCATAATGGTATCAATTGGCAGGAGAGGTGTTTCGAACTACAATTGGAATTGCAGAGGAGCAGGGCGCAGGCTACTCGGACTAGGGATATGCTTAGAGAAAAGGTAAGTCACTAAATTTATTTCTAGGAGAAGCTTTCAAACGGAACGATTTATTATTCTGTGTTTATTTCGTTCGCCGACCGACGTGTTTGGCCGCATATTTTTCATTCACGCGGTGCATTGCAGGCGTCGCGACGGCACTGCACCGAGCGACGTTATTGAACAATACATCACTTTTATCACCGACTGGCATATTTTCAAAAGTAAACAGATTACGTAATTGAATGCGAAGTACCGCATAATCCTGTGGATTTTCTAGGGAAAATGGAAATATTTCCTGGTTGTATCATGTATTATAAAGTGTGGTGTTTTCAACATTATGCGCTTAACCGTACTGCATACAAACGGAATTACAATAGGAAGAAGTAAATGGGGGGAAGGGAGGGAGTGGGAAAGTGGGCACCCTACACCCTCATTTTTATTTAAATTTGTTTGTTTAAATTGGTAGTTATTGGCGTCCATTTTATGGCTTGTACACACCTAAGGATGTCAGTAAAAGTTCATAATATGTTACTTCCGTTTTGTTAGGATTAAACGTCATTCCTTCTGGTCTTATTCTTTTCAATAAAATTTCCAAACTTGTCTTTCTTTAAAAATAGAATTAGTTGAAACGCCCAGTCACTGAGGCCATTATGGGTTGATTATGGGTGCGGTGTTCTTGGAGTTGAATCTGTTATTGTTGGATTTGATAAACAATATAGTACATCAGCGATTTTGTTATATTTCTCGAAGGCTTTCGATTGCGTTTGCCACAAAACTTTACTTGAAAATCTGCATTATTATGGAATAAGAGGGGATCCGTTAAAGCTTCCCACCCTCCCACCCTCCCCCATCCTTTTTCTAATACATGTTAACGCCTTGTGTGCTGATGTTTGCTGATGATGCAACATTACTATTATCAGCGGAGACACAATATACTTTGTACGAACTAGAGGAATTAAGTTTGCATAAAGCTGATAGTTGGTTTCGAGCAAATTGTCTGAAACTGAACATGGAGAAGTCACAAAAAAATTGACTTTAAAGTGAGAACAGAAGAAATCAAAGCTGCCAAACTACTTGGTATATTTATAGATGGTGATAGATGGTGGTAGAATTATCGATATTGCATTCATAAACACTGCGAAATTAATATACTATTCAAACTTTTACTCATATGTAAATAGTAGCATTTTACTATGGGGCAGTACAGGACGTCAACACAGTCTTCACAATACAAAATGTGTTTATTTTTTTTATGTTAGAAACAATATTTCATGCCATGTCTTGAAATCATCTTACAGTATCTTCAGTATCATTTTTCCACGATTTTCAGTATCGGAACTATCAAAACTGTTGCATATTTTGATACTACTAATCATGACAGCTGTCAAACTGCAAAACAGTCGTATTTTTACCATTTTCACAGGTGTAACTGTCAAAATATGTCTAATAATCATATCTGACAGCTGTCAAACTAGAAAGTAGTAGGTTTTTACCATTTTGACGGGTGTAACTATCAAAATATGTCTAATAATCACATCTGACAGCTGTCAAACTAGAAAGTAGTAGTTTTTTACCATTTTCACTGGTGTAACTATCCAAATATGTCTAATAATCACATCTGACAGCTGTCAAACTAGAAACTAGTAGTTTTTTACCATTTTCACGGGTGTAACTATCAAAATATGTCTAATAATCACATCTGACAGCTGTCAAACTAGAAAGTAGTAGTTTTTTACCATTTTCACGGGTGTAACTATCACAATATGTCTAATAATCATATCTGACAGCTGTCAAACTAGAAAGTAGTAGTTTTTTACCATTTTCATGGGTGTAACTATCAAAATATGTCTAATAATCACATCTGACAGCTGTCAAACTAGAAAGTAGTAGTTTTTTACCATTTTCACGGGTGTAACTATTAAAATATGTCTAATAATCACATCTGACAGCTGTCAAACTAGAAAGTAGTAGTTTTTTACCATTTTCACGGGTGTAACTATTAAAATATGTCTAATAATCACATCTGACAGCTGTCAAACTAGAAAGTAGTAGTTTTTTAAAACTGTCAAACTAGAAAGTAGTGCAACTATTATGTCTAATAATCACAAACTAGAAAGTAATTTTTTACATTTTCACAGGTGTAACTATCAAAATATGTCTAATAATCATATCTGACAGCTGTCAAACTAGAAAGTAGTAGTTTTTTACCATTTTCACAAGTGTAACTATCAAAATATGTCTAATAATCATATCTGACAGCTGTCAAACTAGAAAGTAGTAGTTTTTTACCATTTTCACAGGTGTAACTATCAAAATATGTCTAATAATCACATCTGACAGCTGTCAAACTAGAAAGTAGTAGTTTTTTACCATTTTCACGATTTCTAATAATCACGACAGCTGTCAAACTACTAGTGCCATTTTCACGGGTGTAACTGAAATATGTCTAATAATCATATCTGACAGCTGTCAAACTAGAAAGTAGTAGTTTTTTACCATTTTCACGGGTGTAACTATCAAAATATGTCTAATAATCACATCTGACAGCTGTCAAACTAGAAAGTAGTAGTTTTTTACCATTTTCACGGGTGTAACTGTCAAAATATGTCTAATAATCACATCTGACAGCTGTCAAACTAGAAAGTAGTAGTTTTTTACCATTTTCACGCTATCAAAATATGTCTAATAATCACATCTGACTAGAAAGTAGTTTTTTTAATTTTCACGGGTGTAACTATCAAAATATGTCTAATAATCACATCTGACAGCTGTCAAACTAGAAAGTAGTAGTTTTTTACCATTTTCACGGGTGTAACTGTCAAAATATGTCTAATAATCACATCTGACAGCTGTCAAACTAGAAAGTAGTAGTTTTTTACCATTTTCACGGGTGTAACTGTCAAAATATGTCTAATAATCACATCTGACAGCTGTCAAACTAGAAAGTAGTAGTTTTTTACCATTTTCACGGGTGTAACTATCAAAATATGTCTAATAATCAATCTGACAGCTGTCAAACTAGAAAGTAGTCAGTTTTTTACCATTTTCACGGGTGTAACTATCAAAATATGTCTAATAATCACATCTGACAGCTGTCAAATTGAAAAATAGTAGTTTATTTTTCGCAATTCTTAATAATCACATTGTAAGCTATCAAATTGAAAAACCATCTATTTTTCACAATTGTTAGTATCGCGACTATCAAAACTGTTGCATATTCTCATACTTGCAACCATGACAGCTGTCAAACTGGAAAGCAGTCTTTTATTACTATTTTCACAGGTGTAACTATCAAACTACGTCTAATAATTACATTTGACGGTTGTCAAATTGAAAATCATCTACTTTTCACGATTTTGAGTATGGCGACTATCAAAGCTTTTGCATATTCTGATATTAGTAACCATAATAGCTGTGGAATTAGAAAACAGTCATGTTTTTACAATTTTCATAGGCGTAACTATCAAAATATTTCTAAGAATCACGTTTGACAGCTGTCAAATTGAAAAATCAGTTATTTTTCGCGATTTTGAGTGTCATAACTATCCAAAGGAGTGCTGACAATTCTCAAATTTTAAAACTGTTGCATATTTTAATACTAGTAATCATGACAGCTGTCAAACTGGAAAACAGTCGTATTTTTACCATTTTCACAGGTGTAACTGTCAAAATATGTCTAATAATCATATCTGACAGCTGTCAAACTCGAAAATAGTAGTTTTTTTAACCATTTTCAGAGGTGTAACTATCAAAAAATGTCTAATAATTACATTTGACGGCTGTCAAATTGAAAATCATCTATTTTTTACGATTTTGAGTATGGCGACTATCAAAACTTTTGCATATTCTGATACTAGTAATCATGATAGCTGTCGAATTAGAAAGCCGTCATTTTTATTACCATTTTCGCAGGTGTAACTGTCATAATATTTCTTGAATCACATCTGACAGCTGTCAAATTGAAAAATCAGTTATTTTTCGCGATTTTGAGAGTTGTAACTATCTAAACGAATGCTGACAATTCTCAAATTTTAAAATTGTTGTGTCAAACTAGAAAACAGTCATTTTTTTACAATTTTCGTAGGCGTAACTATCAAAATATTTCTAAGAATCACATTTGACAGCTGTCAAATTGAAAAATCAGTTATTTTTCGCGATTTTGAGTGTCATAACTATCCAAAGGAGTGCTGACAATTCTCTCAGCTGTCAAACTGGCAAGCAGTCGCTTTTTACCATTTTCACAGGTGTAACTGTCAAAATATTTATAATCATATCGGAGAGCTGTTGAAAAATCAGTTATTTTTTGCTGTTTTGAGTGCCGTAACTATCCTAACGAATGCTGAGAAGTGTAAAATTTTAAAGATGTTACATAATTTGTCACTTATGACTATAACAGCTGTCAAACTGAAAAAATAGTCACTATATCGATTTCTGGTTTGGTAGACTTTACATTTTCAATTACATCGAATGCCGCTGATAGAGTCTCAAACCGGTTCCTGTAAAAAATATACGGCTGAATTTCTTTTAACTCCATTGCAGAAATAACGCTGAAAATGCCAAAAAAACGTGTGACTTTTACTGTATCAATACCCGTTGTACCCGACTGAGTACATAGAGATTTACAACAACATAAAAACAATATAAAAAAATTCGAAAGAATAGTTGTTACTGAATATCTCTGTAACTGTAGATTTTAATTATCTCATCACAGATGTCACCATAAGAACATTAATGATGCTGTACCCAAGAAGGTACAATGGTTAATAATGAGTTTCAGATATGTGTTGTAAACAAGTCACAACACTACTTCCCCCGAAAGGTAAGGGAAGCAATCGAGATCGACAGGGATCCCAAACATCTCAACCAACTCCCCACTATTTGAAAATTCCTTTCTTTGTTGTGAAGATTCTTTCTCAAGACTAGCTGATAGGTCTGTTCTTCAATGTTGTTCCGAATCTAGCCAAGAAAAATTGGATTCTATTTCTTTGGAATAGTAAACCTAAAATTCGGAGGAAATTAATATTATAACTTGAAGAGGGATTAGCGAACTTAGAGGTCCGTCTGTCGTTAGCATCAACAAGGGCCTATCATCAAATGGTGTTTCGCAATTCAAATAAGACCTATGCTAATACAGTATTGCTACAGGAATATTAAATAGGTTAGTTCCATTTCCGTTCGGATTTTATACTTACTCGTCTTTCATTTCGCTATTAACTCGCATTTAATTTAAATCTAATTATATTGTATCTAGTCTCACAGTGTCGTCGGCAATTTTATATAATTCTATAAAATAATAAATTTTTGTAAAACGATCCTATCTTCAGAGAAAATGTTATTGCAACTCATAAGCAATAACACTTCGGTCAAGAATAGCGAAATGTCATTTCATATCTCGCCTTGTTTAAATGCGCTTTCGCAGCGACCTCTACAAGCTATAGTTATATAGAAGGAGTTGTATGCAATTTCTGGAAGAAGTACCTTCGTGTTCTGCAGCTGATTGCATATTTTCAGCGTGTACAACTAACACTACATCTGCTTATGCAGGAGTACACCTCGTATACGCCAATAGCTTGATGCGGACGGTCTTCTTATCGTCCGGATTCTCGTTCTTCGCCTGCTGCATTATCGTCGCTGCTGCTGTGTCGTTGTAACAGTTACTCCTAGTCTGTGAATACATGTAGGACTTCCATGCAAATCACGCGATAAAACCCCCAGCGTAAAATAAAGGAGCGAAAATATTAAAAATTTCAACAGTCAGCGCACGATAGGATCGATAAAATGCAACCGACATGGTACACGTGGAAAAGACAGAATTTGCAAACCTCTCCGTACGACAGCTGGGATGTAATACATATTAAAAGTTTAATTAAATTGATTTAAAATGAGAAGAAATGTTGTAGGAGATGAAAACCATTCCTTTCTAATTTTTATCTTCGGTAGTCTCCTATTTAAGATTCCAAACCAATAAGTGGAATGAAAGAAAGAAATTAAAAAAATCGTAAGTTTTGCTATTCAGGTATTGGACCCAGTTTTATCAAGATAAGGACTTCTTTTGATAAATCTTGATTGTAAAATTGGTGCTCAAAGTTTTGCGAGTTGCGACCAAAATGGTTCACCCCTGTATGGGGTCGTCAGGGACACATGAAATGTCCCAAGACCTCCAAAAAGATCTTTATTATTATTAAAAAATTCCTCACTAAATCTACTTTTTTTAATTAAATTTAGTTTTGTACATGCTTTTAAATTTAAGAGTGTGAGTGGTGAGTTTGGCTGTCGAAAAGTGTTTCTTGAAGTCATGAGAATCAACGTTGCTAATGTTCATACAATTGTTTTACTTTCATCTTGTGTAATAATATTGAATACAATAACAAGATAGTGCCTAAACTAAACTAACTAATGAAAATGAAGTTAATGAAATTGTTACCTTACTTAATAACAATTTTAATGACAATAATAATATTTATAAGTTTTATGCTTATAGTCTCGATTATCCGAATAGGTTGGGACCTGCATTTCAGTTCTTCGTTAGATAATCCAAAGACAGAGTCAAAAAATGAATTTAAATTAAAACCCGAAAATGACATACCCTTTCTGATGATCAAATAAATGTTAGTGCTCAACATTATACCTGGTTTCCCAACAAGCAACGAGGTACGGTATTAGGGAAACAGATGTACCTAGAAATCTGAAACAAAAAATTTATTGAGTAAATTGGCTAAGAGAAAATGCCTGGAATGCCATCCTGAATTTTAAACCCTGTTTTCTGCAAAATTTTCTTATATTAATGATAATCATAGTGAATACTATTTTAAAGCTGAGACAAATTAATTTTTTTTTGTTAAATGCTTTTTGCTCTATCTCTGAATAGAAAGTGGTGGGGGGGCGCTAGAATATTTTCGGAAATAAATGTCGATAACTCTAAAAAAGCTTAACATATCTTAATAAACTTGGAGTCGTCAAAAAGGGAGTTTCCTAGACTATCAATTGAACTGTGAGTGAGGTGATTATGTTTGCTTACCTTGCCGCTAGATGGCGTTTTTTGACATAATCGCAAAAAAATAACTTCTGCAAAAAAATTAAATGGAATGATATCACTTTTTACATCATTACATAGTCAATCAAGAGCCTAACAAGCCAGTGAAAACCGCATCTCAATATCTTTATCCTAACCTAAGATATAAATAAAGAAATTTATACAAAAAAAAAAACATTTTGGGAAGCATTTCCGCTTTAAGGTTTGTTATTAATGTCTAATTATTATTCCTAATTTACCAAATAAAATGCTAATTTATTATTTGGGATGCCAAACGATATTTTAAATCGAAATAAAATTTTGTTATTTATCTTTGTTACTTTTTTTTTACAATACCTTCGAAAGCCAACAGGCCAAAACAATTATAAAATAATAAGTGTGGGAACAGTAAGGAAACTAACTTAAAGTCCAACGAGCCGCAATGCTTATAAAATAATAATAAATTATAGAATTTATGAAACTAATAACTTGAGAACGATAAAACACAACAAGGTTGATCGAAAGGAAAATCAAAAAGTGTTTATAAATGTTCAAAGTGCCTTCCGTCATTTTCTATGCAGGAATTTATCCTGCGTCGTGTATTTAATACGGCTGTGCTGGTTTCAGCTCTTGAAATATTGGTTACAGCATTTCGGATACGATCAATCATGTTTTCTGGGGTAGTAGGGCGAGTCTGATAAACAATATCTTTTATTCAACCCCAAGGGTAAAAGTCAAGGACAATAAGGTCTGGAGATCTGGCAGGCCATGGAAACAAACTGCCCCTTCCTATCCAACGGTTTGGATAAACTTGGTCTAAAAAATTCCTGACTTTTGCATTGGCAAGTGATTTCTTAAAAGTCCAAATAAGTTTCGCCATTAACATTATTATTAAAAAAAAAATGGTCCTATAATTCGATCGCCTAAGATACCACACCAGACGTGCACACTCCAACGATTTTGATAGTTTACCTCAGGCATCCAATGTGGATTTACTGGCGACCAATAATGCATATTATGCAAATTGACTCCTCCATTGCTTGAAAAAGCAGCTTCATCGGTCTATAATATTCGAGATAAAAAATCGGGATCCTCATCTATCATAGAATTCAACCAATTACAGTGGTCTAATCTCCTATCAAAATCAGTTTCTATAAGAGCCTGATGTAGTTCAATATGATAAGGGTGTAGATAGTGATCTCTTAGGATTCGTTGTACCGATGATTTACTAATTCCTAAGTCCAAACTTATTCTTAAACTTAAATAGGAGTTAATGTTAACATAGGCAAGAACATTAATGACGTTTTGTTCGTTCCTAGCGTGTCGATTTCTTCTAGGCACTGGATTAGGATGAACTCGTCCTGTTTCGCGCAAACATCTACTTAAGCGTTTAAATACCATTCTACTACGCTCAGCCACACAGGCGTTTTGATGACACTGGAAAAACACGTCCAATATGACGTATGCTTCCGCAGTTGAATAAAACATTTTTAATGCAATAAACACAATCACAGTAAGACAATTAATTTAAATATTAAAATTTAAACCGACTATTTAAAACAGGATATCAAGAGACTTTGACACTTTGACAAGCATCAAACAACGACATGAAAAACGCGTAGAGTTATGTCAGATATAAACGACATTATTTGTTTTCATGGCAATCTTGATAATTAGAAAAGAATGAATCTGTCAGAGGATTTTATTACTTACATTACGTCAATAATTAATCAAATTGGTACTCAACAATCGATTATTGATTAAAAACCTAACTTTTAATAAAAAAAATATGTGATAACACTAAATATTTGAAATCGGGTGACAATATCACAACGTAGTACTAATATAGATAGATATTAAACACTATGGTGTCCTAAAAGGCATTGTAACCTAAGTAGTACCTAACAAAGATAAATAACAAAATTTTATTTTGATTTAAAATATCATTTGGCATTCCAAATAATAAATTAGCATTTTATTTGGTAAATTAGGAATAACTGGACATTAATAATAAACCTTAAAGCGGAAATGCTTCCCAAAATGTATTTTTTTTAGTATAAATTTCTTTATTCATATCTTAGGTTAGGATAAAGATATTGAGATGCGGTTTTCACTGGCTTGTTAGGCTCTTGATTGACTATGTAATGACGTAAAAAAAGTGATATCATTGCATTTAATTTTTTTGCAGAAAGTTTTTTTTTTTGCGATTATGTCAAAAAAACGCCATCTAGCGGCAAGGTAAGCAAACATAATCACCTCACTCACAGTTCAATTGATAGTCTAAGAAACTTCCTTGTTGACGACTCCAAGTTTATTAAGATACGTTAAGCCCTTTTAGAGTTATCGACAATTATTTCCGAAAATATTCTAGCGCCCCCCACCACTTTCTTTTCAGAGATAGAGCAAAAAGCATTTAACAAAAAATATTTGAATTTGTCTCATCTTTAAAATAATATTCACTATGACTATCATTAATACAAGAAAATTTCGCATAAAACGGGGTTTAAAATTCAGAATGGCAATTACGCCCCCTGGAGGCTATTTCAGAAACTCGAAAATAATTTCCAGCATTTTTTCTTAGCCGATTTACTCAATAATTTTTTTGTTTCAAATTTCTAGGTACATCCGTTTCTCTAATACCGAACCTCGTTACTCTTGTTGGGACACCCGATATATTACATAATAATAATAATAATAATAATAATAATAATAATAGTAATACTGACAATAGCTTTAGTATGAATATATCAGATAAGAGTAATGGAAATAAATCTGAAAATTATTCTACTGTAGATGATAAGAGTCATAGTTGGCAACTTATTGGCAATTTGCAACTTAAATAAACGATAATTAAATAAAAGTTAGTTTGCAAATCTTAATAATATATAAATATAACAGAAACTGAACGAAGTATTCCTTTTTTTTACATCTAACATATTTAAAGTTTTAATTGCATTAAATTCTAATATTTCCAAACTTGCTTGGTTTAGTGACTTTGCAAATTCCATGTTGGCTAAACTAACTCTGCAAAATTTTCAAAATTTGGTGTGCAACTGTCGGTGTTCCCAATCAGATCGCTCTATCGAGGCCATTTAAGAATTATTTTACGCATTCATTCATAAATAGCTCTAGTGCACTCTCTGCAGATGTTGAAATATTATTTAATCAGACTTTAATGCGCGGGGATTGGCTGTCCTCAACTGCAAAAGGCAATTGAACAATTCCAACAGAAAATTTTTCACATTAGAAACAATCAAGAACGCAATAATGAAGAACCTGCAACGAAAAGACAAAAAAAACGACAGCTTGAGATAACAGATCTGACACTATTTTAAGCCAAATTAGCGATTGAAATTAGTGATTACGTGAGTGCAGCAAAGTTATTTGATTCCCAAAATTTTAAAACTTATAGTCATTTATTTCCACGAAAACATTTTGATGAAACTGTGAAATCTTAACCTATGTTGGACAATGTAAAATTGCAAACTGAACAACAATCTAAAGAAGGTTTTGAGGGAAACATAAACTGTTGAACGATGTTTTTTCCATCCTCAAACGCATTAAAACTTTTCTGAGAAGCACAATGTCAGAAGATCGACTGAATGGCGAATGGCAATGGCGATCCTATCAACAGAAAAGAAGTTCATCCAGTCTATCCCGGATTTTGACAACAAAGTCATAAACGTCTTATCCAGCATGAAAAACAGGAGAATGGATTTTGTGTACAAAAAATAGGTAGGCTGATCAATTAATCGACTGTCGCATCGCTTTCCTAGTGAAAAAAAAAGTTTTTGCTTTTTTCGGAGCCGATTCTCCCTTGACGTTCCACTGTCGCCACCCAACTTGTCGGCACCCAACCCGGGGACAGCAAGCTGCCTAAATCTAGATTCAATATGTGTGGTGTGGTTTTCCAGGAAGCGAAGGGATTTCTCTTTGGCTTCACGAACTTTATATTTCTCATCTCATCAACAATATTGTTACAAGAGTATTAATATAATTAAGTCTTGATGTGGGAAAAAAGTGAGGTGCCGCTAGCCATGCGTAAGAATTTTGTATTTTTCCCTTATTAGGTCGAAAATGGAATATGGTTGTTCGATTTTGGGTTGCTGTTCTAAAAGCTTGCAGCTGAAGTTGGACAGGGAACAGTTTCAATCTTTGAGGATTGTGTTGGGGACTAGGAGGAGGTGATCCACCTCTGTTTCTTCGTTTCCGGTTTTTAACCATGAGATAATCCAGTTGTTTTAGCTTTGGGCTCTTTATCCTCAGATCTTATCAGACGTCGTTTTAGATCTTTGGTGCCCCTGGTTGTGTCTTGTTTTAGAAATGCGCTTAAATTTGTGTTCAGCCATTGTTCCTGATATATTTTGGGTGGATTTTGGACTAGGTTTTGTTAAACCCTGTATTTTTCTGCCTGAAAAGGTTACTGGAAGGAGGATTAGCTTAATAAGAACTGATCTGGCTTCAATTATTTTTTTACAGACGGATCTAAGCACTCTAACCCTCCCTCTGCTTCAGTGGAGGTGTTTTCTCCTTCGGTGAATTTCACGTTTTCCGGATCAATTTGTGAGTTGGCTTCTGCATTTATGGCTGAGCTTGTTGCTATTTTGTATATTAAGTCTTCAAAAAATTAAGGAGCTTTTGGATGGTGCTCATTAATTATATTATTATTAATTAATATTGTTTTATATTGCATTTCTGGTCATTCTGGCATCCCTTTTAATGAAAGGGCGGACGCTCTAGTTAAAGTTGGTAGGTTTAGGCTGGTGGTTTGGTTTGAGGTTTCCTTTACAGATCTAGTTTCTTCCCTGAGAGAGAAATTGAGGGATCGTAGCGTGAGTTTTGGCACTCTTCTTCTATAACCCGTGGTAGATTTTATAGATTAGTTAAAGAAGATGTACCACTTAGGCTTTGTTAGTGCTTCTTTTTTGGTCCAGACCCTTTATTGCTACTATCTTCAGACTTCGTTTTGGTCATTGTCTTGTTCCTTATCATCTTCATAGAATCAATATTTTGGAGTCTCCTGATTGTGACTGCGGAGAATTGGGCGATCTTAATCATCTTTGTGAAATTGGTTTTATTGTTCGTTTATTTTATCCTTTCTTTCATTTCTTATCCTGTATGGTGATGGTTCTCTTGCTCCGAGGTTCCTTTTCGGGTGTGTAATAAGTAGTCGCTGAGGTCCCAGCTCGAGAAGAGTGTATGTTTTCCTTTATTTTCCCACCACAGGACTACTTAAGCTTTGTTTTGTGTTTTTTACTCGGGTATGGTGAAAGTAAAAAGTCTGTCAGCTTGTACTCCAACTATTTTGGTTGAAGAAGAAGAAGAAGAATAAGGGACAAACGCGTTCTTTGGACATATTCATAATCTCTACTATCTCTCTCATTTTAATTCGGAGGTCGTTTAGCACTATTTATAGTGGTTACAGTTTTTGGACGTTCTGAGCTTTCAATCTTGTACAGCCACGTTTAAATTGTGCTGCCCAAAATTTAATTGTGCTAAATGATGGTTTCACTCATCTATAACTTGCGTTGGTGTATTACGATTTGAAAATAAGTATTTAATGATGGCTCTATATTGGATTTTGTCCACTTTTACAATGACAGTTACATCGACTCACTCAAACGATTGTCAAACAAGAATTGGGCGTCCAAAATGGCTGAAATTTTGGGAGAGCAATTCTTATATTCTTCAGGAGAAATTTAGTCTTTGCCAAAGTTTGTTTCTGCTTCCGGAGATATTATGCAACGCTCAAAACTTTTTCAACTTCAAATAAATTTGAAGACCGTTCTGTTTTCAAGATTGCACCTTTGATATTAGATAAAAACAACTTGATTGCATATTTTTATGATGAATAATGGTGGTTCGGAGCAGTACTCAAATTGAGTCTGGAGAATAATGACCAATCTCACGACCAAGATTAAGAATCTGGGGGTTGGTGGGTTCCCATAACGAACAGTTCAAAAAACAGTTCAATTCATCGAAATAGGCTTGTTATTCTTGTATTATAGTTTTAATAAAAAAGGATTTTAACGATTTTTAACTTTTAAACATTTATCTACTCATCGAATTATTTACTTCCGTATAGTCTCAAATTTACATTGTCTCTGAGAATACACGAACTTAATCTAAAAATACGACGTGGAATATTACAGAAGAATAAGTCCTCCGGAGCGAAAGAGAGGTGCATATATCTCGGGTAAAAGAGGTGCGGAGTTATATTAATAGACTGTACGATCCTGAGCCCGAATGCTGTATTACTATGAACGGTATATATACAGCTATAGAACGCCCGGTGGTAAATATTCGGCAAAGTGCTTGCTGCTCTCCTTCTATTCCTTCACCTGAGAGAGTGCCATGAATAAATGATGGCATTACAGATGGTGCTCGTCAACGTGTGCTTCAATTTAATTTACCGGCACGTATAAATCTACCTCGCTTATACACGACACTGGTATACACAGTTTTAGCCCGGAAGGATATATGGTTGCGCATTTATACACATACAGGCATCCCGGAACGAACTACTCCAGTATAGACGGTATAGACGTGGTGGGTTAAGTCGTTGAGATGTTGGGTGTATGAATTAGGTAAGGAGGTACAGTCCCTCCACCTCTACTGCTTTAAAATATTCATGCGAGTTGCTTGAATAAACTGAAAATGAAAAAGGTGATTTAAGAGGGGCGGTGCAGTTTTTATAATTACCGGAGCGATAACTTAAACTCGCGTTATGGAAATTCGAATTGGTATTAAAAACATATGCGTGCGGTGGTACTTTTTTTTTAGTTGCTACAATATTATACGTGCCCTACATCCCTTTTTTGCATTACAACTACGTTTGTGGTGGTATGAACTCTGATGCACATACTAGAGGGAAAAAAACGCAGAAGAAATGCCGTACTTTATTGCACGTGTTACCAACTGATCGTCGTTTTAAAAGGGACTCGCAAAAACAGACTAGAATTTTTTTTTTAGTATGTAGTAGGTCTCCCTCATTGTAACTGTGGTGATAACACAGAAATGAATTTTATATTATTTGAATTCAAATACTTCAACCGTCCGTTTCAACCTTAATCTCCTGCAGAACATATAGGCAATATTTGAAAAGGGAAAGATTTGAAATAATTTTTAGAAGAAAGAAGAACAAGGCCATAACAGAATAGATTTACAAGTGAGGACGAAGATATCATTAGATTTTGTTACCTTGCAACCTTCATCCGTTGTATGAAAAATACACAATATGAAAAATAAACAAAAATAGATAGAAAAAGAACAAGGAAAACAATAACACGAAAAAGACCAAGAAGAAAAAAAAAACAAGAAACTAAAAAGAACAAAGAGGCTAGAAAGAGGACAAAAAACTAAAACAAGGAATAAGAACACGTAAAAAATAGCAAAAAAACGGAAAATGAAGGAACAAATACAGAAAAAAAAACAATAAACAAAAAACAACAAAGTGGCTAGAAACAGGACAAAAAAGAACCAAAAAAAGAATAAGAACACAATAAAAATGAAGAAAAAAAATAACAAGAAAATAGACACAAGAAAATACCAGAACAAACACAGAAAAAAAAACTTGAAACAGAAAACAAAGACACTAAAACAAAGAATAAGAACACGAAAAGAAAAACAAGATAAAAACAAAAAAAAAGGAACAAAGAAAAAAAACAAGAATCAAAAAAGAACAAAAAGGCTAGAAAGATGACAAAAAAACTAAAACAAAGAATAAAGCACGAAAAAATATAAAAACCAGAAGATAAAAACAAAAGAAAGTAAGGAACAAATATAAAAAAAAACAAGAAACAAAAGAAAAAAAAGGCTAGAAAGAAGACAAAAAACTAAAAAAATGAGAACACGACAAAAATTAAGAAAAAATAATAAGAACAAATAGAAAATAGACACAACGAAATTACAGAACGAACACAGAAAAAAAAACAACAAAGAGGCTAGAAAGAGGACAAAAAACTAAAAAAAGAATGAGAACGACAAAAATTAAGGAAAAAATAACTGGAAAAACAGAAAATAGACACAACAAAAGATCAGAACAAACACAGAAAAGAAAACAAGTAACAAAAAACAACAAAGAGGCTAAAAAGAGGACAAAACACTAAAACAAAGAATAAGAACACAAAAAAAAAAAACAAGATAAAAAAACAAAAAAAAGGGAACAAAGAAAAAAACAAGAATCAAAAAAGAACAGAAAGGCTAGAAAGAGGACAAAAAAACTAAAACAAAGAATAAAACACGAAAAAATAAAAAAACCAGAAGATAAAAACAAAAGAAATTAAGGAACAAATATAAAAAAAAACAAGAAACAAGAGAACAAAAAGGCTACAAAGAGGACAAAAAACTAAAAAAAGAATGAGAACGACAAAAATTAAGGAAAAAAATAACTGGAAAAACAGAAAATAGACACAACAAAATATCAGAACAAACACAGAAAAAAAAACAAGTAACAAAGAACAACAAGATAAAACAAATGTAACCTTTTCGTTCTTTTTCATCTCCTTTTTTGTTTCCTGTTTTTTTTTCTGTTTGTTCCGTTATTTTGTTGTTTTTATTTACTGTTTTTCGTGTTATTTTTGTTTCTTAATCTTTTTCGTATTAACGTTATTTTTAGTTTTTTGTCCTCTTCCTAGCCTTCTTTGTTTCTGGTTTTTGCTTCTAGATGTTGATCTTTTCCATGTTCTTGTTTTTCTGGTTCTTTTTCTAGTTTTCAGAGAACAAACAAAAACTAAAAAATGAACAAGAACACGAAAAAGAAACAAAGTACTTGCTAGTTACGAACAAGAAAACAAAAAAAAGATGATAGGAGGAAGATAGCCGGGTTTCAATTCTTTGGGACGGTGACATTTTTTCAGAGAGTTGAAATCCGGATCGACTTACCATTTGCTGTTGGGAGCAAAAATGCCTGGCTAGCAAATTTTGGATTTTTATGAAAAATGAGGTCCAAAATCATGTTTTTTTTCGCTTTATCTCGGCTATTATAAGAGGTAGAAGCGTAAACTCTTCGGTACAACGTTCAGGACGTCGAGTACAATCTGTTTCACCCTTCGGAGATAAAAAATTCGACAAATGCCCGGCTAGCAAATTTTGGATTTTTATGAAAAAATGAGGTCCAAAATCATGTTTTTTTTCGCTTTATCTCGGCTATTATAAGAGGTAGAAGCGTAAACTCTTCGGTACAACGTTCAGGACGTCGAGTACAATCTGTTCCACCCTTCGGAGATAAAAAACTCGACAAATGCTCGGCTAGCAAATTTTGGATTTTTATGAAAAAATGAGGTCCAAAATCATGTTTTTTTTTCGCTTTATCTCGGCTATTATAAGAGGTAGAAGCGTAAACTCTTCGGTACAACGTTCAGCACGTCGAGTACAATCTGTTTCACCCTTCGGAGATAAAAATTCGACAAATGCCCGGCTAGCAAATTTTGGATTTTTATGAAAAAATGAGGTTTTTCGCTTTATCTCGGCTATTATAAGAGGTAGAAGCGTAAACTCTTCGGTACAACGTTCAGGACGTCGAGTACAATCTGTTTCACCCTTCGGAGATAAAAAATTCGACAAAGCCCGGCTAGCAAATTTTGGATTTTTATGAAAAATGAGGTCCAAAATCATGGTTTTTTCGCTATATCTCGGCTATTATAAGAGATAGAAGCGTAAACTCTTCGGTACAACGTTGAGGACGTCGACTACAATCTGTTCCACCTTTCGGAGATAAAAAATTCGACAAATGCCCGGCTAGCAAATTTTGGATTTTTATGAAAAATGAGGTCCAAAATCATGTTTTTTTTCGCTTTATCTCGGCTATTATAAGAGGTAGAAGCGTAAACTCTTCGGTACAACGTTCAGGACGTCGAGTACAATCTGTTCCATCCTTCGGAGATAAAAAATTCGACAAATGCCCGGCTAGCAAATTTTGGATTTTTATGAAAAATGAGGTCCAAAATCATGGTTTTTTCGCTATATCTCGGCTATTATAAGAGATAGAAGCGTAAACTCTTCGGTACAACGTTGAGGACGTCGACTACAATCTGTTCCACCCTTCGGAGATAAAAAATTCGACAAATGCCCGGCTAGCAAATTTTGGATTTTTATGAAAAATGAGGTCCAAAATCATGGTTTTTTCGCTATATCTCGGCTATTATAAGAGATAGAAGCGTAAACTCTTCGGTACAACGTTGAGGACGTCGAGTACAATCTGTTCCATCCTTCGGAGATAAAAAATTCGACAAATGCCCGGCTAGCAAATTTTGGATTTTTATGAAAAATGAGGTCCAAAATCATGGTTTTTTCGCTATATCTCGGCTATTATAAGAGATAGAAGCGTAAACTCTTCGGTACAACGTTCAGGACGTCGAGTACAATCTGTTCCACCCTTCGGAGATAAAAAATTCGACAAATGCCCGGCTAGCAAATTTTGGATTTTTATGAAAAATGAGGTCCAAAATCATGGTTTTTTCGCTATATCTCGGCTATTATAAGAGATAGGAGCGTAAACTCTTCGGTACAACGTTCAGGACTTCGAGTACAATCTGTTCCACCCTTCGGAGATAAAAAATTCGACAAATGCCCGGCTAGCAAATTTTGGATTTTTATGAAAAATGAGGTCCAAAATCACGCTATATCTCGGCATTTAAAGCCAAAACACACAAAAAACTACCCAGACAAATAATACAACTTACGGAGTCACTGCAACTAAGCTCCGTCAGCACACTTAAAAAATAAAATAAAAATAAAGATGAAAAGAGGAAGAAGTGCACTAAAAGTGTATTTTTTTTTAAGATCAAAATACCATAAACTGCATGCAGGGCAAGTCAAACGTAAGTTCCATTTTTTACAGACACGACAAATTTTAATTCACGATTTTTACACTAAAATCTTCTCGTGTTTTATTGTGAAACTCGCATCCCATTATAATGTTAGAACTGTGTAAACGATATAGAAGTAACCAGAGAAGTGGTATCGATTAAACGTGTCGTTTTACACGGAAAGTAAAAGTTATCAAATTTATGGCGCCTCTTAAATGTTGATACTACATCAACTCTCTCATCCACTCAAGCGGTTTACGCTTCGACGAAAACACACAGTTTGAAAATTATATATTATCAGGAGAAACTTCCCGAGGACGACGACGTACCTATATTAAAACTTTAGTTTTGTTGAGGGGCCGAGTTTTCAGAAGGAGTCTCAATCCTCCTCGCGCACAGCGTTACACAAGCATCTCTTATTGAAGTGGCCCATTTACAAGAACATAAAAACCCATTACTTTCTTATACAAGAGATAAAACCGGTGTATGTGAACGTGTGCGTGTGTGTGTGTACGCTTACACGCCGAGTCCCCCCTGGATAAAGTGTGTGCCGTAACAACGTAAAGGTACTTTCGTCGTTTATGTACCGTCACGCATTGCTTACTTCCTGTGGCGTTTATTCTATCTGGGCGCTTTTGCCTTTCTAGAATCTCTCCTCTATGGTGTTACGTGCCTTCAGAAGATGGTTCTAGCTTGTATGCATGGGCGTTGCGGTTTTCTGCCGTCGTTTACTTTCATCGGAGGCCTCTCTTAATGCGCTTGTGTTTGTATGGATGTGCTTCTGACGGAGCGGAGGAACAGTTGAATAATATATTAGTTGTGGCGTTTCAGTATTTTAGATGGGAAAACTTACATTTCCATATTAAAAGCGCGCAATAATCTCTGTAAAAGAGCACTCTCATCTAGCTTGTGTATAATAAAAAAAAAACAAACTAAGCGCGACTGATTATTATACAAAAGCCGGAAGAACAATGTTCGCATGTTCGAATTTTTGGCGCTTACTGCGAGGCGACCGCACAACATTATTTTTCTAGTTGTGTAAAACAGATTATATTAGAGAATTATATTTATATTTTAGAAAATATATATGTGTATATCGATAAAAAGACAACGTCATCCGCAATTTTACAGAAAGTGTGTTCAGAAATTATGTCGAGGTTGAAGGAATTTTTGTGAAGGCCAACTTTATAGGCTCGTTCACCTGACAATACCTAGGAGCCAACTATATCAGCCCCTTACAGGACAGAAAAAATTAAACAGTTTAGAACAAATTTAATTTAGTTGTGTAAGTTATTAATACTTGTGCTATTTCACACAAAATAAGAGAAAAAAACACAAAAACAAAACAACAACAAATAATAAGCACAAAATGAATAAGAACGAAAAAACAACAAAAGAGAGAAGAACAGCAAAATGAATTAGAACCAGAAAATGAAGAAGCATACGTAAAATAACAAAAATAAGAAGAAGAACAATAATAAGAAGATGACTAGGGATAGAAAATATAAAAACGCAAAACATGCAGAAGAAGAACAAGTAAAAACAAAAGAAAGAGCTATGAAATTAAGAACATTACGAAAAAGAAGAAGAGCAAAATGAAGAACAAAAAAAACAAGAAAGACACGAAGTGAACAAAAAAAGAAGAAGCACAGCAAACGAATAGGTGTAAGAAGAAGAAGACAAATAAACAAAATAATGGAAACAAAGACAAAAAAAGAAACTGAAAAGAATAAGAAAAACAAGAGGAGACAACTGACAGAACTGACTTGTCTGACTTTTTTACAACTGAAAAACACGAACCATTGTTCAAGCAAAAAACAAATGGAAGAAAAACAAAAAGAATAAAACAGGAACACGAAAAGCACCATAAAACAAACAAAAAAAGTAGAAGGAAAAGAAAAAGATAAATGAAAAAAGAACAAGAAGAGCAATAAAATGATCAAGAAAAAACAGAAAAAGACCACAAAAACGACAAACAAAAGAAAAAAGAAGAACAAAATGAATCGGGTCGATGGCCGCAGTGGTTAGGCGTCTGACTATTGTTGTGAGAGGACGATAGGTTCCGGGGTTCAATTCTCTGGAGGGACGGTGACATTTTTTCAGAGAGTTTAATCCCGGATCGACTTGCCATTCGCTGTTAGGAGCAAAGTGATTAACAGCGCGGCATCATAAAAGGCGATATGATGCTGTCACAAAGCCATTTAAACACAACTTACACACACTAAAACTACACCGCAAGAGTTGCAGTGATAGCCAGACAAGTAATACAGCTTACGGAGTCACTGCAACTAAGCACCCACCACACATTAAAAAAAAGAAAATGAACCGGAAAACGAAAAAGAACTAGAAAAATAAGAACAATAAGAACATGATGAGGAACAAATGGGACAGGAGAAAGAACAACAATAACAACAAGAAAAGGAACGAGAATAAAACGAAGAGAAGCAGAAGAAGAAGTAGAAGATCAAGAAGAACAGGTTCAAAAAACTTTTTTTTTGCAACTATAAAGCATGAAAAACGAAGAAAAAAAAGAACCAGAAAAAAATGGAAGAACAAAAAGAGTAAAAATAACAGACAAATGCTAAAAAGAACAAGAAAGAAACACCACAAAGGACAGAAAAAAACGAAAATAAAAGCTGCCGAAATTTGGCCAATTGATCGTCATGTTTTTGGCGATCACCAAACCGGAAAGCGAAAAAGAACTAGAAAAATAAGAAAAACAATAAGAACAAGATGAGGAACAAATGGGACAGGAGGAAGAACAACAATAACAACAAGAAAATGAACGAGAATAAAACGAAGAGAAAGAAAAGAAAACCGGAACAAGATGAAGCAGAAGAAGAAGTAGAAGATTAAGAAGAAGAACAGGTTCAAAAAACTTTTTTGCAACTATAAAGTATGAAAAACGAAGAAAAAAACTTCAACAAATGGAAAGAAAAACAAGAAAGAAACACTGTAAAGGACAGAAAAAAAACAAGAATAAAACAAAAAAGAGGAGAAAAAAGAAAAGAGGATGAATAATAAGAACAAGATGAGGAACAAACGGAACAAGAGGAAGAACAGCAATAAGGACAATAAAAAGAATAAAAGGAAGAAGAATAAAAAGAAGAGAAAGAAAAACCTGAACAGAACGAAACAAAGAAAGTAGAAGATCAAGAAGAAGAACAAAAATAATAGAACAAACTAGTACAGGAAGGAAGAGCACGAAAAACGAACAAGAAAAAAACAGAAAAATAACAAGAATCTAAAAAAAACAAATGGAAGAACGACAAAAACAATAAAAACAAGAAAATGACAAGAGAACACTAAAAAGAACAGGAACAACAAGGAGAAGAATAAATAAAAAAAAACCGAAGCAAACGAAACAAGTAGAAGGAAAAAAATAGACAGATGGAAAAAGAACAAGAAAGAATCACCATAAAGGACAATAAACAAAAATAGAAAAAAAGAGGAGACAAAAAGATAAGAGGAAGAACAATAAGAATAAGATAAGGAACAAGAGGAAGACAGCGAGAAGAGCAAGAAAAAACAATAAAACAAACTAGAAGAGGAACAAAAAGCCCGAAAAACGAATAAGAAAAAAACAGGAACAATAAAAACAAGAAACTGAAAAAAGAACACTAAAAAGAACTGCAACAACAAGGAGAAGAATAAAGAAAAAAAAAACAACCGAAGTAAACGAAACAAGTAGAAGGAGAAAAAAAAGACAAATTGAAAAAGAACAAGAAAGAAACAACACCATAAAGGACATAAAAACAAAAATAAAGAGGAGAAAAAAAGGAAAGAGGAAGAACAATAAGAACAAGATGAGGAACAAACGGAACGAGAGGAAGAACAGCAATAAGGGCAAGAAAAAGAAAAAAGAAACAGGAATAAAAATGAGAGAAAGAAAAACCTGAACAAAAAGAAACAGGAGAAGAGGTAGGAGATCAAGAAGAAGATCAAAAATAAAAAATATCGGGAACCAGAAGAACGACAAAAACAATAAAAAGAAGAAACTGAAACGAGAACACTGAAAGGAACAAGAACACGGAGAGGAATAAAAGCAAGTAGAAGGAGAAAAAAGATCAAGAAAGAAACACAACAAAAAGAAAGAAAAAAACCTGAACAAAAAGAAACAAAAGAAGGACTAGAAGAAAAACAAAATGCTGTTCAATTTCAATAACATTGAGTAAATTGACTTGTTTCGCTCGTTTTGTACTATTTGTCCTACTTTTTTTGCAAGCAAGTGTACATCTAAGAGAATTTTGATGAAGAAGAGCATTGGCCTGATATCGTGCAGTAAACGATCGTTATAAACAATTGCGACTCAATAAACTGATTCAACAATATTAATACGCAGGCTCGCTCTTTGTGGTCGATTTTAAATTATTTCCAATTCTAACAACATCCAAATTCAACGTTCAATTCATTTTCAACGAATCGCACTGTATATGCATTCAACGAGGCCAACTCTTATACAAATACGAGCAAGTGCAAATATTGAATCGCATTGATGTAGTATATTAGATCTCCCGAACTATCCACGACTACGAGCGAAGATTAAACAAAACAAGCGCAGAGAACTAACACAGTTCGGAACAGATGTTAGTGTAAATGACAGTTCCAGTTCGGATATAGGAAAAGGTACTTTATCCAACGAGATCAGATATTAGCGTAGATGCGCAATTTCCAGCGGCAATACATAAATGTATATACATATCCGGAAGGCAGAACTCTCAACTATATATTTCTATGTATACATATAAAGGTAGTAGTTGCTTTATAGGTATTCCTCAGCATCAAACGTTAGTATAAAACGACGGGGGTGGGGGCGAAATAAGAGAAAAGAAATTGTGTATAAAATTAAGTGGAAATCGTAAAGTTTCCACAAGACAAATTTCATATCGTACTGTAAAAAGCACCGTCTGGGAAAATTACTACCACAAGCCCTATCTCGCCGGGATAAAATAAAGAAACCCTTTTTTAAATGTCGTACGGCAAAAGTATGCAACAAAGGGGCAATAAAGTATATTACTGTGACATCGCTTTCTATTAAGGAATCCAATAAAAATTCCACTTTTGCTGCCTTGGTCTTATTCAGCGATAAAAGCAAGCGATGCCGTTGAATTAGATTTCTTCTTGATCTAACGCCGTCTTTTTCGAGATATATTGAAAATTTTATTTAACGTATGATGATATGATGAAATTGTGAGATATGATGAGCGATATTAGATTCCACGTCAGCACTGGCTTTTCAAAGACTATCGTTTTAAACTCTGATAAGAGGAACCTATTCAAAAGGAAACGGAATTGGAAAATAAACATTGAAACATCCTAGCAGGCCATTTAATGACTTTACAGAAGAATTTTGATTTTTTTTTCCACAAATTGTGACAAGAGACGAAACTTGAGAAACTCAGAAACAAAATCAGAATCAATGCAAGGATTCAACCGTCTTCTGAAAAACTGACAACAGTTTTCTAGGACAACTTTTTAAAAGTCGGATCTTGTGCAATTAAATTCATCTACGAGGGAGCGTTTTTATATTCGCGGAATGGGGGATAAGGGGTGGAAATAAAAAAACCAAATTATTTTTCTTTTTCAATATATTCACCTGCAAGATGGATACATTTTTCATATCTTTCAATTAATTAATTTATACCCTCATAAAAAAATGATTTCTCTTTATCTGCAAAATACGCCGAAACTGCCTCCTTGACTTCATCATCGCAGCTCTTTTTTCATTTTCGGAAACAGGTAATAATCACTCGGGGCCAGGTCTGGGCTGTAGGGTGGGTGATTCACAATTTCGAAGCCCACCGTATGCAGGGCAGCTAACGCAACGCGGCTCTTGTGGACGGGCGCGTTGTCGTGCAAAAGCAGCACACCTTTCGTCAATTTTCCCCGTCTTTCCTCTTTAATGGCTTCTTTTAGTCGCTCTAATATTGAAGCGTAATATTCTCCGGTTATTGAAACACCTTTATCTTTATAATTAATCAACAATATTCCTTCCGAGTCCCAAAATATCGTCGCCATGAGTTTCCCAGCTGATTGTGACACTTTAAATTTCTTGGGAGGTGCTGTGCCCTTTTTATGCCACTGCATGGAGTCTTGTTTGGACTCAGGTTCATAATGATGAACCCAAGTTTCGTCTCCAGTAACAATTCGACTCAATACACCATCTTTGTCTTCACTACAGAGGTCCAAAAATGCACGCGAACACTCTACGCGCTGTTGTTTTTGCGGCGGCGTGAGCATTCTCGGCACCCATCTTTGGCTGACCTTAGACATGCCGAGATGATCGTGTAGAATTTTAAAAATGGTTGTATCTGATACTCCAACCATTTCTGCGAGTTGTTTCTTCTTTAGTCGAGCATCTTCGAGTACAATTTTTTCAACTTTTTGGATAAGTGCTGGGGCGTGGTCACCTCAATGCTCCTGCCCGGCCTCGGGTCGTCTTTAAGGGATTCCCTTCCTTGTTTAAATAAACTATGCCACTTGTACACCATGGTTTTTCCTGGACAGGGGGTTTCAGGGAATCTGTGGGGGAGCGTTATTTTTAGATATCGAGAGGGCGTTTGATACAGTTTGGAATTATAGTCTCTTACCTCTCCAATCGTTCTCCCTTAGCCAGACACAAAGCGTCGATCTCCACGGCAAAGCAAATTGCGGCAGGTGTCCCTCAAGGTTCTCTCGTTGCACCTATTTCATTTTTAACATAGGTATGTACAGGGTGTCTCTCTAGTGCGTCCAAGTACAATATCTTCCCTTGTAGATATTTTTTCGCAAAAACAATTACACGGAGGTTACTTGAATTGATATGGCACATGTTCTAAAACTACTTTCACTTATACAGGGTGTTCCATTTTCGCTGAAAAAAATACAACTTTGTTATTTTAAATACAATGGTATAATTTTTTTCAATGCAATCGACTCTACGCATTATTTGCAAGGTTTTATATTAGGGTTCCCTATCTTCTTTGAAAAACAAGATCAATTTAAGAAACCGATTGCCCTAAATGGACCAGTAGTACCTTAAATTGGACGATGATCCCTTTGGTCTTCTTCCTCACAGATGGTACAAAACCACTGGTCCTCGTTTACTTTAGTTTTCTTTTGCGGTTTTAATTTCTTTGCTTGTTTATTTTGATCTGTTTTCTTGGAGATACCTTTTTGCTTTTTTTCGTTCTTCATCGTCAAATGATTTTTGTACGGGGAACTAGTAATTTCAGCTGCCTGTTGTGGTCCTCTTTGTAATGCTTGTTCAAGATTTCTTGGTTTTGGTATAGGAGATATTTATTCAACTGAGATATTTAAATGGGTTTGCGAACTGTTCCCACTTCCTTCATTTTTAAATATGTAGTTTCTTTTTTGCCACCATAAACGTTTTCGAGAGCCACTTCATTTTCACTGCTCCTCTTCCATGTTTTCGTTACTTTCTTCGTCAGCGACGACGTAAAGTTCTTCCAAATTATCTGCAACCGCTAAATGGTGATCGCCAAAAACATGACGATCAATTGGCCAAATTTCGGCAGCTTTTTTCTCCTGTTTTTTTTTTATTTTCGTTTTTTTCTGTCCTTTGTGGTGTTTCTTTCTTGTTCTTTTTACCGTTTGTCTGTTATTTTTACTCTTTTTGTTCTTCCATTTTTTTCTGGTTCCTATTTTATTTTTTCTTCGTTTTTCATGCTTTATAGTTGCAAAAAAGTTTTTTGAACCTGTTCTTCTTGATCTTATACTTCTTCTTCTGCTTCTCTTCGTTTTATTCTCGTTCCTTTTCGTGTTGTTATTGTTGTTCTTCCTCCTGTCGCATTTGTTCCTCATCTTATTCTTATTGTTCTTCTTATTTTTCTAGTTCTTTTTCGCTTTCCGGTTTGGTGATCGCCAAAAACATGACGATCAATTGGCCAAATTTCGGCAGCTTTTTTCTCCTGTTTTTTATTTTATTTTTTTCTGTCCTTTGTGGTGTTTCTTTCTTGTTCTGTTCACCATTTGTCTGTTATTTTTACTCTTTTTGTTCTTCCATTTTTTTCTGGTTCTTTTTTTTTCGTTTTTCATGCTTTATAGTTGCAAAAAAGTTTTTTGAACCTGTTCTTCTTCTTGATTTTCTACTTCTTCTTCTGCTTGTTGTTCTTCCTCCTGTCCCATTTGTTCCTCATCTTGTTCTTCTTATTTTTCTAGTTCTTTTTCGCTTTCCGGTTCATTTTCTTATTCATTTTGTTCTTCTTTCTTTTGTTTTTTCTTTTTGTTTTGTTTGTCGTTTTTGTGTTCTTTTTCTGTTTTTTTCTTGATCTTTTTGTTGCTCTTCTTGTTCTTTTTCCATTTGTTGCTTTTTGTTCTTTTCCTTCTACTTTTTTTGTTTGTTTTATGGTGCTTTTCGTGTTCCTGTTTTATTCTTTTTGTTTTTCATCCATTTGTTTTTTGCTTGAACAATGATTGGTGTTTTTTAGTTGTAAAAAAGTCAGACAACTCAGTTCTGTCAGTTGTCTCCTCTTGTTTTTCTTATCCTTTTCTGTTTCCTTTTTTTCTTTGTTTCCATTATTTTGTTTATTTGTCTTCTTCTTCTTACTCCTCTTTGTTTGTTGTTCTTGTTCTTTTTTGTTCTTCATCTTCCTCTTCTTCTTTTTCGTATTGTTCTTGATTTCATAGCTCTTACTTTTATTTTTTGATATAAAAATGAATAATACTACTTCTTCCCAGCAATCCCTTTTTCGTTGTTGAAATTATGCTTGGTTGCAATTTCGTTGGGCAAGTTTTCCGACATCGTAATGACTTAATGTGAACGTGAGTTGAACACAAAAAATAATAACCGCAACAACACAAACATTTATTTCGCCTGAGTGCCTGAACAACTATAACAGCGCCCCGTGCAACTGACTCTTTTAAGTTTTAATGTTACTAATGCGTTTTGTAATTTTCGGGATATTACGATGGTCCATTTTAGGCGGTGGTCCAAATTTGGCAACCTTCCAAAGCTTCCAAGCTCCGTGGTTTGTACGATCCGACGTCCATCTTCCGTCTTTAAGGGAACATTTGAGAGCGTTAGCCAGGACGATACTGGGTAGGCAGGACAAGCACCTCAATCAATCATGGAAGAACTCCATCCAGATCGATCACCTCCTAGAGTGATGAATACAGCAAACTTCTAGAAGACTCACAACATCAGAGACAACCTTGCAACAATGGATAGTACACGAGTCACAAACTCTCTAATAGCCCATAAGGCTTGAAGAACCTTTCGTTGAGAATTAATAGAGGGCTAAAGGAGTCATAGTCTAATCCTAGGAAACAAAAATAGGACCACTGGAGTCTCTGGGAGTTAGAAAAAGATTGAGGTACGATTCCAGAGCTCTTTTTCCTTGGCTCTTATCGTTTTCATTAATGAATATCCTATTATGAATTAAATCTGTGCAGAACATTTTTTTCTTATAACATTAAGTATCTACACGGGGATGAAGTCTTTCATACCGTTTCATACGTTCAACCTTTTATTTTTTTATCTATTTACAAGATAAGATTTCTCGCCAGGGCTTAAAAATACATGCAAACGATCATAGCGAGTGCGGTTATGCAATAAGGGTAGGGTAGTGGTGTATCGTTCCCAAGACGGTTCTTCTTTTTTTTTTGCCTTCTCGGAGAGGTTGTTCGAGATGGCGCTGGCGTGCCGGCCGAATTTCCACTTAACCTGTGCGCCTCCTTCGCGCGTTGTAAATATGCGGCATAAAATAAACAAGACAATCGTTTTCGCAATCGCGCTATCCGCAATGAATTCCTATTTAGTATCTGACAGGTTTTGATGTTTCTCCAAGTTGCTGGGTTTTACAATACCCGCAGGAGTAACGCCCGGAAATCTCGTCTCTAGGCGCAATTTTAGATGTAAATATGGATAAATTTGACACAAATATAAACGTAATATAACATTTATATTTACCGGAGAAGAGAGAGAGAGAGAGGGGGGGGAAATTCAATAAATTACATACAACAAAGTCTGTCAAGCGATGCGACGACACACATCTCTAGAACATCGGAGGGTAAAAGGCCAGAAGATCACAAAGACATGAATATTTGATACGAAAGTATAATATATTATTTATGTATTCTGCAGCGACAGCGGAAATATCTATATCTCGTTCATGCGCAGACGATCCGAGACGCGAGAGAGCAGGAAGACGTCGGGCACCACCTCACGTCACTTTTCCATATCTAATATCTTAGCGTCAAACCGACTCGGAGACAGGACGGGATCCGTTGGAACTGATGAGGAAGGAAAACCGTTGTTTCCCGAAGAAAGGAACGCTAACATTATCCGGTGTCTCTTGGGGAAATTCTGTTAATATTTTATTAACGTCAGAGATGTATCAGAAATGTAAGACAATATCAAATGGAACATATTACATTCAATTTTTACTGTATGTCTAAAGATATTTTTTTTATGAGTAAGTTAAAAGAAACTATCAAGTTATTATCATGCTAACGAGCATCTATGAACAGGATTTAACATGTTTGGGCTTCATTTGTACGTCATAGAAGACTCTAGAACCAATAAAATCGAGAATTAATAGATCCATATCACCGTTTTCTACATCCTCTTGCAAACGCTGGGTTTACATATCAGATGGGCTTCAAATCAGGATTTTTTAACTCGAAGTTGTTGATAGAAAAAAATCTGCCCAAGTCTGGACTACACGATGGCCAGTTTCTCCAAAACGGAAATCACACGGAGGAACAAATCCCCTCGTGCGCATATCAGATGGGCAAATCGGAGGAGGCCTACAAAGGAGCCTAAAAAAGGAGGTTGCCCTCGCAGCTTTCTTAGACATAGAGGGTGCATCATCAACATCCTCAATCAACCGATCTTTAATGGACCGGAGCATTAACCACACGACCAGCAGATGGGTAGATTGCATGCTGAAAAGCAGAGTAGTCTATGCCCAAATGCTGGATAAACGCATCGCCATGAGGACCACTCGAGGGTGCCCTCAAGGAGGAGTACTGTCACCTCTGTTGTGGAGTTTGGTTGTGGATGACCTTATCAGGTCACTAAATGACAGAGGGATATGGACGCAGGGTTTCGCTGATGACATCGTCATAGTAGCCAAAGAGAAATTCCGGGCGTAGTAGCGGGCATCATGCGATATGCACTAAATCCACAGAAAATCCAAGAAAACAAAGTTGGTTGCTTTCACCAATATGAGGAAACTCGATGACCTGGGCGGCATTAAATTGTTTGGGCAAGAGTTACAATTAACCAAGGAAGTAAGGTATCTGGGCGTTACGCTTGATGCTAAACTGAACTGGAGGAATCACGTAGTCAGCATAACGAACAGGGCGACGCAACTATTCTGGCGCTGCAGAAGAGTTGTTGGTCAAACCTGGAGATTGAAACCGAAGGTGATTCATTGGCTATACACTGTAGTGGTGAGGCCGACGATAACCTACGGAGCCGTAGTCTGGTGGAGAAGGACAGAAGTGTCCTCGGCAGCGGGACTGCTGACTGCTGCGACAGGCGCTGCTGGAAATCACCGGAGCAACTAACAGCACAGGAACCGCATTGTGGGCCTCCCTCCGCTAGAGCTTTACGTAAAGGCGGAGGTTATGACCGCGATCCTTAGACTGAAAGCCAATAAAGTGTGGTACCTCAATATTGGGATAGCAGGGCACATTGACACTACGGGTACGGTACTGGACGAGCCTTTGCTGCAAATGCCAACGTACAGTAGGGCACCTGAAATTATTTTCACTGAAAAGGTGAAAATCTCAATACCGAACAGAGACCAGCCACAGGGTGACTTCGTTGACTCTGATAACTGGTTCACGGACGGATCCAAATCCAGTAAGGGCACAGGGGCTGGTATTTATGGTCTGAGCCCAAGACATAGGATATCCTTAAGCCTGGGAGAGCGTCTTCCAGGCAGAAGTATTCGCTATTGCAGTCTGCGCAGAACTGACTGCAAAGAGAGGATGCACGATTCTACTAGAAGGGAGATTTGGTCTTGGTTAGATAAGGAAAGAGTAAGGAAATGGAGGTCGACTGAGGGTCAACTCCATACTAAAGCGCTAATAGGGGACGGGGACGTTAAGTTCTCTGAAAGTCTAATTAGACGCAGTAAAAAACAAGTTAAGACCATTATTGGGTTGATAACTGGACACTGTCCCTTAAGGAAGCATCTATGCAACACGGGTCGGGTGAGCGAACCCTGGTGCAGGAGATGCGAGTTACAGGAAGAAACAAGTTTACATGTAATCTGCACATGTGAGGAATTGAAGGTACTAAGGCAGAAACATTGCGGAAATGATCTATTGGAGCTTTCGAGGGTACTCAAGTTTCCAGTGGGACTTTGTAGAGGACAGTAAACTTCTCAACTGGAAATGATGGTACAAAGAGCACCCAGCTCAAGTGCCTGGAGAATGGGTGTCCAACCCTAACTGAATGAATGAATGGATGAATGAATCGCCAATACGCGAAATCACACGGCTGGAAGTAAACATTTTCAATTCCTCGGCGATGCAACTCAGCTTGCAAAAAATTTGTCAGCATCTCTACATAACGTTCTGAATTCACGGTTAGTGATCGACCATTCCCGTCTTCGAAGAAATAAGGTCCGATAACGCCCATGGATCCAACAGCACACCAAACAATCACTTTTGGAGTGTGCAGAGGTTTTCCATGAATTTCTTTTGGATTTGTGTCAGACCAATAGCGATTATTCTGTTTATTGGCAAAACCTGATAAATAAAAATTGGCTTCATCGGACATCAGAAGATGATTTAGAAAATTAGGATTATTTTGAATAACGTTTAGGATATTCTGACAACATTCCATTCGATTAAGTTTGTGGCGCGCATCCAATTCTTGAACAACTTGCGTCTTGTGGGGATGGAATTTTAGGTCCAAGTGTAAAATTCTACGAAGACTTCTTTCCGAAATGTTAATAGTTAAGGAGTGTCGTTTTGCGGAACGTTTAGGACTTTGTTGAAACGCATTTCTCACTCGTTCAATATTTTCAGGATGTCCGACTAATCTTCGACCTGTTTCTTTTTTGTTGCGAACGGACCCTTCCTCTTGCAATTTTCTGATCAATTTGCGAATGGTCAGTCGAGATGGTGCATTCCCTCTTCCTCTGTCTCCAAATTCCAGCCGAAATGCACGTTGCACTGCAGTGATTGACCGCACATTTGCGAATTTTTCAACAACAAAAATTTTCGCTTGTAAAGGCCAGCGATCCATTTTTTAAATGTCACTAACTGACATGTCAAATCCAAAGGTATGTTAATCAATTTATGATCATAACAACATTACTGACACTTCCTCAGGTAGTAGAAGTAGTTCTTCTGATGGCGTAAACAGTTCTTTAGATAGTGCAGACCGTAATGTAGATGAACATCCTAAAGTTGAAGAAGAAAAAGGAGAGAAAAAAGGAAAAATAAATAAGAGAAATCCTGAAGATTGGCAGATTAAAAAATTGTTAGGTTAAACTATTGAGGAATTCCGGAAAAGCCTTTATCTATCGTCATCCCCTTTACCTTAGAAACCATTTTTCTTCTTAATCAGACTTATCAGTTTTGAGAGAGAAATTTTGCGTAGATTGGCTGTGGGGTTCAGAAAACTAGAAACCTTGTCCTCGAGAAAGAAAATTGGCACAAAACATGAACCGGGGTTTCTTCTTCCTCTTGACAGAATCTGCAGAGAGAATTTTGCTGGCAGGCATATGTTAAAGTATTATTCATCTGCTATGACCGGAATAGAATTACACTATTTTGACAGCTCAAACTTTACTCAATATCTTGATAAACTTAGGCCTCTGTTCCCTTAGCCTGATCTCTGTCCTGATTTTCCCAAGATTCCTTGGACTTGTTTTGTGACCATTTGTAATGGACTCTTAATTTGTGATTGAATCGAATTTCATTTTATAAACCTTGAAGAAAGACTCAGTCTGGCCAGCTCATCGGGCCACTTTCCCTTCAGAAAAGTGTGGCTGAAATCAATTGGAATTAAATTTCGTTAATTGCCCATCTCATTTTTCAAAAGCTCAGGCAGAAATATTAGAGTCAGCACTTGCGGAACTAATCGAAGTGCTGTTAGCTGTCAGAGTAAATAGCGACGCTTTTTCAACTGAAGAAGGTCTTTCATTTTGACAAAAATGTTGAATCGGTTTAATCAGCCTGCAAAGTTGTCAAACCTTGCCAACTCAATGAAGTGTTTTTATAGACGATTGCTAAAATGAGCTCCTAAGCTGTTCGTTATTGATATTTTCTATCTAGGAAATTTCTGAACCATCCATTCCTTGGCGTCATGTTATGGGCCCATGAAGTTCATCATATTATTTTATGACTGCATCGTGATTTAATCAATCGGTGCCTAACCTATAAATGAGTCTGTCAGCTGCAGATCTAGCGCTTCCTTGTATAAAGATTTGTAGCGGTGGCAGGTTTAGAATTTCCATTGCGGTTGTGCTGTTTCCTTTGTGAATGGGATAGTCAAGCGAGAAATTTACACTATTCTGTTAAGCAATGGCCAACCAGGAGAAAAGAACGTAGTCCATAATGGGTCTGATTACCCTGGTATGTAACCACCAGTCATTTTGGGGCTAAAATTAAGTTTTTTGAAGAACCTCCTCAAAGCCCATTGGCAAAGTAGCTTTGTTGGTTATTTTTTTGGATATGCGTATTCCACGTGAGCCGTTGATCCAGCCATACACCTAAAGTATTTCGTCTTTTGGCCTGTGGGATTCTTTCCCACCTATTAATAGTGGTTGCAGACCCTCTAACCATCTTTTTCTTTAAACGAAACTTGTTTTTCTGATGCATTGACTACTAGCCGCTCTTGTTTGCACCAGCTGTCCAGAATTTCTCTGTTCCATCAAAAATTCGGAAATCGACCTGAGGAAATTGTTAGTGATTTTGTTAGAAGTTACTTCTGTAATACGAGTCTTAAAATACATTTCTTGCATTCGCACCTGAACTTCTTTCCCCCGAATTTTGGAGATGTTAGTGACGGAGGTGATGGGGAAAGATTTCATCAGGATATTTCCACTATTGAAAAACGCTATCATGGCAAGTGGAATAGCGAGATGCTTGGTGACTACTGTTGGACTTTAATTTCGGAATGTTCTTCATCCCAATTTAATAGAAAAGTGAAAATAAATGCTTTAGTTAGTGATTGTATATAATTTACAATCGAAATAAAATTGAAAGATAGGTCACAAAATAGTTATATTAAAAGTATAGAATAAAATTTTATTTCAAAAAATATCATTAAACATCTCGAATATCAATCTAAACGAAATTAGAATTACAATTTTAGTAACAGTTTCGTTGCTGGGGCAAACCCTCTACCATTCCTGAACAATACCTCGTTAACGATACGACGTCTCTATAACCTAACCATCAGTATATCTGCAGACACACATCCAGTTCCAAAACCAGGAACAAAAAATAAAAAATAAAAAGAGGAGAATTCTTTATTCACCGTGTAGTATTTTAGAATTAAACGATTTCGAGCCTTAATAAAGCCCGGGAACGTAAAAAGAATGGAAAGACCATAAAGTGAATCGTTTTATTCCTGAAGCTTTCACGTGAAAGAGAGACCAGGGGCACGACCATCAACATGGAACAACGTATCACATCTATAAATTCTCTAACGGACGCTGGACGGGACGGGGGTACGTACGTGGAGATCACAACTCGACGATAAAAATTAAAAAGAAAAAGGAAACGAGAGCGACGTCGATTCGCCGTTAATTTACATAACATACATGAGGAGAGAGAGAGAGAGAGAGAGGACGCATTTCCATTTTTTGTATACGGTCCAGGATGGTCATATATCATCATCAGGTCGATCGGAGTCACGTACCACAAGTCTACAATTTGTTACTTTTTTGTATATTAGATCTTGTGTACCTATATGTGTGTGTTGGTGGCGTGTATTTTATGAATTACATTTCAATCTAAAGTTCCCCGACATTCATTATAACAACGTCGCCGACAAACAGTCCTCCGGGGATAAATGGATACCAGAATGAAATTTTTAGTGCAACAAGAACTCACTCACGACCAGTATTATAGGAAAGAGTGTGTTGAGGAATGTTTTAAGACAGAAATGTTTAGCTTGTGTTTGTTTCATTATTAAAAAATAAAACAAAATACATAATTCTTCCAGCAATGCTTGAAAAAATTTAATTCTGTCGCTGTATAAAAGAAAAGCTCGTCAATGTTAAAAAAAAATTAGTACCAGTGACCTCGACATATTTCATATGGAGTGGAAGCTTTTATGAAGAGAAGAGTAGTGCAGCAATGGGATCACCATTATCGCCAGTCATCGCTAACATCTTCATGGAAGCTTTTGAACAAGAAGTTATTGAATGTAGCAATCGAAGTGCTGGTATAGATATGTAGACGACATTTTTCTTATATGGCAGCGTGGACGAGAGACATTGGACGCATTTTTGCGATTAACATTAACTTCACCATGAAAATTGAGAATAATGGCAGCTTACCTCTTCTCGACATATAAGTGAAACACGACGACAGCAACAAGATGAACCACACCTTATATCGTAAGAAAACGCATACCCTCAAAAGAGATCCCTTAGAAGGTGAAAACAAGAACCTGCAGTCAAAGCTTAACGTTTATAATGCCAGAGACACGATTCCAACATCTTGTTTAAGTCGCTACTCTAGTCTCGTCCCTTGTCGCTCTCTTCGTCGCATCACTATGAACGTATCCTTCATTTTACAGTATTAGCCCAGTACGAGAACGCCGCAGGGCCATCGGTAGTTTCGTTGCCCTCACACCTCCAGTGACCTGCTACCCACATCAATCTGACTGTGCTTCTTAGGGCTAGAGCATCGAGGGTGAGCAGGCAGTCCCAGGTTAGCTTGAATTTAAAAGTGTAGGCGCTTAGAGGCTTTAGTGCCCACCTTGGTAGCGTCTTTTCAGATATTCCTGGTTATAAGGAACACAGATCATCTGAGGTCCAACATGTTCACAACATGTTAGGACTGAACGGTTACAAAACTAAAAAGAACAACAAAGACGCAAAGAGAAGAAGAAGGACATTGCATTAATTAGAACCACATTCAAGTCTTAGTCGAAACTACGCAGGATCATCAATTGATGACAAGAATCACTTAGGAAATTATGAAGTAATCCAAGAGACTTCAACTGAGAAGATCGTTGACGTGATCAGCGAAATGTCAAGTGCAAACTTATCTACCTACTACTTATCTAAGTACGTCTTACGAAAGTGCTTTGTGAACTTGATTTTGTCTCACGATATGGTGCAGAGTCATGCATAGACGAACATTTTTCATTAGAAAACCATTGTGCTACCTGCGGAAGCAGGTTTTCCTCTGAAATTATCATTCTTTATCTAGGCGCGTTTCTCCATGCAATCCTTTTTTTTTATTAGTCTTTTCCTAGAACAAACTCAGTTTTGTTTTGAAGAATCGATATCGATGACTCATTCGGAAAGCAGACTTGTAAGAATTTTTAGTTTGTTATTTTTCGAGCTTGCTAGATACTAAATATTGCTAACCTTAAAAACCAAAAAATGCCTGTAATAGGTTCTCATGGTATGATTCATGCGTTAGAAGCAGACCACGTGGTTTCGACCACCCTGGTCTCGTCAGTCCCCCCACCGAATGCAAGACCTAATTTCTTCGTAGTTCGCTATTAAGTCTTGGATTTGGAGGGGTACTGACGAGACTAGGGTGTGTCGAAATCACATGGTCTGCTTCTATTGCTTGATCTATTTTTATTGCACGTATTGTGTCTATTACAGGCATTTTTTTGGTTTTTATATTCGGGCATTTTTTGACGTTTTTATTATAAACCTTATTCCAATCTTTCTTTGTTTAATTTTGAAATGTTCTGGCCCAGGCTACCTACTTAATAATGATAATTTTTGCGGATAACACTTCAACAAAGACACCATACTATTTATTATTTTGAATACAACCATAGATATTGCTAGATATTGGAGGGCTTGCCAACTATAGTAGCTAATGATTAAGAAATAAAATGTCTTTCCAGTTAAGCCACAATAACTTGATTATCAATGTACGATCGGAAATAATACAAGCCATGCAAATTAGAGAGATGCTGCATATGTATAAAAAAAACGATTAATACGTATCGAACGTACTTAACTTTAAACGTCCATTTTAGTCAAACAAAAAGTCAAACTTCAATGGAAACAAAATGCGGTTACGTGTAGGGTGGTCCCATCCATACATCTTCTATGGAACAAGACTTCGCCCGACATCCCTAGAAAAGAATATGTGTCAATATTAATCAACAAGCAACAGACTTTTTTTCGTTAGTTTAGTCCCCAAGTGTTAATCGCAACTCTCACCACTAAAACCCCTCAAAAGCCCCCTACGGTACCCGGAACCATTTGCCAGTTTTCATCAGGTACCGGCTGTCTCATTCTTTGATTTGTCGTTAATCTAGTTCTTTTTTGACTCATCATTTTCCTGATCGTGCTCTGGATAATTTGCCAGTTTTCACAGAGTGCGTCATCAGCCTGATTAATGTTTCTGGGTTATTTGACATCCAGTCTTCAATTGGCCACAATTCTTCCAACTGTCGTTCTCATCGTTTCCAAACGTTTTTGCATAACTGGATTAGGTAATAGTCTATTCTGCCATGCTTGCAGTTTATCCATTGCCCAATGTTTTGGATTAGGTGCTTCGTCCACTGGGCTGTCTCCATTTCATCGTCCCATCTATTTTGCCACTCTGTCAAGGTGTTTTCTTTGTTTCTTCTTTTCTTTGTTCTTGTGCTGCATTCTTTCCATATTGCTTCTATACTTCTTCACGTACTGTACCTTGTGCCACACCGGTGTTCCATGTAGAGCTATTTTGTGTACTGCACTGCATAATATGGTTCTCTTCCTGCTTTTGGGACCTTTTATATTCGGCATCAATCTGGTAAGGGCAGCTGTCTTGATTTCTGCTTTTTTTGTGGCCATTTCCACGTGGAACCCGAACGTCCCTCTCTCATCAATTATGACCAGGTATCAGTATTACTCCTTCTAAGTTAAAAGCGATATGGTCCCCTCCCTCCCCCTTCATTATCATAGTCTTCCTTTTTTTTTCTGGTACGAACGCCAATCTATGGTTGTGCATCCAAGCACTAATTTGATGTAAGCAGTTGTTTGAGTTCTACATTAGTAACGCAATGTCGTCCGGTAACCAAACAAAGGAGCGTTGTTTCATGTTGATGCGCGAGAGAGAAGAATCTCCATATCTCAGGCGTGTGATTGGTTTCGGGTGCGACATCGACCAATGAGAGTACGAGTGGATTTATCCCTGTGAGTTGATTGTCTGCGCATCATCGCAGCATCACCTACCATCTTCTCTTGTTGTATCTGACCAGTCTTATCCATGACGTTGACTGTCTCGCATACTGTACTTTACTGTTGTGTTGGCGATAACTTGTTTTGTTTAGGCGATAACTTTTTTTATTAATTAAGCCCTTATAATGCCGCTTAAGCGCTGTGCCTCTGCAAAAGCTTCATCCGGAGCGCCCAAGAGAAAGTAGATGATGACCATCAGCGAAAAAGTGAAACTTTTAGTTATGATCAAAGAGGGCGGCAGTTATGCATCTGCCATTACGGGGTGAATAAATCTACAGTGCGGTACATCAAGAAAGAGGAAGCAAACATCCGCAAAACTGCTTCAATAACCTTCAATAAAGAAGCGAAGCGTGTGGTAACTCCGCGTAATAAGTGAATTGTGAAAATGGAAGCAGCACTGGCATTGTGGATTGCTGATTGCAGGAAGTGAGTTTGGAATATGATTAGGACAAAGGCCAAAGCTCTCTATGACCAAATCTTGCCCGATGGCGACAATGAAGAGGCTGAAGAAGGTGCTGACGAATCTCAAGCCTGTACTAGCGCTGCCAGGAGAGATTCGCCTCCTCAAGGACGAGGCTTTTCAGCCAGCAAAGGCTGGTTCGAAAAATTTCAAAAGAGATACGGCCTCAGAAACGTGCTTCTGTATGATGAGGCTTCCTCTGCTGACAATGATGCTGCTTGTCGTTACGTGGAGGAAAAGTTTCCTAACCTCATCAGTGAGGGAGGCTACCTCCCTGAACAAGTTTTTAACATGGATGAGACAGGTCTTTTTTGGAAGAGGATGCCTTCACGTACATTCCTCTTCAAGGACGAAGTGAGGAGGCCAGGCTTCTAGGCTCACAAAGACCGTGTGACTGTCATCATGGCTGGCAACGCTGCAGGTTTTATGCTTGCACCAGGCCTTATTTATAAAGCAAAAAAACCACGGGCATTAAAAAACAAAAATACGGCTCTGTTGCCCGTGTTCTGGATGCATGGTTCCTCCATTGCTTCATTCCCCAGATGAAGCAGCATCTGGCTGAAAAGGGCCTCCCCTTTAAAGTCCTTCTCCTGATGGACTGTGCAGGAGGCCATGCAACGGACCTGTAATATAACGGTGTGCAGATAGAGTTTCTGCCCCCGAACACTACATCTCTAATTCAGCCGATGGATCAAGGTGCCTTTAAGGCACTATACACTCGGTCCACGATGAACAGCTTCATCTCGGCAGTTGACAATGCCAATGACGAATTCACCTTGAAAGCATACTGGCGCAGTTGCGACATCTTTATCTAATATTCAGCAAGCATTAAAGGACATGAAGAACGAGACCATAAAATCTAGATGGAAGAAATTATGGTGCACGACTATCCAGGCTTCACTCCTGAAGAAGTTCATCGCTCAGCGGTGGAGAAGCCGGTGAGGTTGGCTCACATCATAAGGAATGAAGGATTTGTCGATATGACGGAAGAAGACATCAACGACCTTATCGGTTGCCACTCGCACCCACTGACCGATGAAGACCTCTTTGAGATGACAAAACCTGCAAGTGAGGAAGAAAACGTAGAGGAAGACGAAGAAGAAACTGAAAAAGGTGGCCGTACCCTGGAGAATCTGCAACAATTGTGCAGTATGGCAAAAGAGCGATGCAACAATTTGCACAAGACATTGACGACAGTATGGTTCGAGCTGTCGAGTTCAGCAATCACGTTGAAGGAAAAGAAAAAATAAAGGCAGCAACTACCCATCACCATGTTTTTCTCCAAGGTAGAGCCACCGGCGAGTCAAGTGAGGGCCTCTGCTCCACCACCAACACAAGACTCTTCGCCTCTCTCGGAGCGCAATGTTCATTAATGTCTATTACTGTATTGAAAAATTAAATTAAAACGTTAATATTTCAATTGCTGCTCGCTGGACATTTGTAATTTTTTTTAACATTGCCAATCTTTTTTGACAGGTGTGTAATATAATATGATCGTGCTGCCATCTATGCGATAGAAAACCGAAAATTAAACTGATCATCGTCGAATATCGAATCGTGCAGTGTGAATTCTGTATATTTAACATCGATTTTTAATTGTATTCTTTCAACATTGTAATAGTGAGTGGATAGGTGAGAGAGTGGTTAAATTTAATTACGGTCTTGTACTGGAAAATTTACTATGCATATAGTAGGTCATTAATTGAGCGGAAACATCCCGAACCGGAGCTCTAGTGAGAGCTTTAAAGTTGGCGATTAGACTTGGGGAACGCGTTTCATAGTCCATAAAATAAACGTAAATTTAAAAACTTTTTCATTAATATTAAAATTCAGCGGTCTCCGCTACAAAATTAATATCTTTAAAATAAGTATAGTTTTAATCCGGTTCTAACTTTTATGGGATTTAAACGCTAATTAGAATTGCAATTATGATTAATAAATTCTTATACGGATGTATTAAAAATTTTATTAACTTAATATCCTATACGCGGAATCTTAATATCCTATCGTCTGATTAGCGAAATAAATTTTAGATTCTATCCAATTTTCAACTGTAGTTAACAGTTAAGTCTAACAGGAATACTAAAAACCGGGGCGAAATGTAAACAGCTACCCCGACGATTATAAAGTTTGGACAAAAAGCGCTGACAAAGCGCACAGTCTAAATAAATTAACCATCCTAATCGGGATGCCGGTATCGCTCTTTTGTACCCCGTCGGAGCACTGAAATAAGATAATAAAAAATGAAATAGCGAATCCGGTAAAAAACAAAATATAAACAAGCGTTCTACGGATGTAGAAATGCTTTGTAAACAGTAATTCCGTTACCGGAACCGTTCGGAACAATAAGGGCGGTATTAAATTTTTAATGGGGAGCAAAGGTTAACGCGGAAACTGTATGCAATGCTACTGAAAATCGCGATGGATGTTTGTATATAACACGGTTAGATATGGAACAGTATGCTCTGAATGTGAGCATTAAGAGTTAAGAGCGTTGGATAGAATTTTTGAAGTGATTTTTTTTTGTTGATTTTTCTTCCTGTTAGCGTTGTTGTAATGTTATCTTGTTTCCTAAATAGTACCGGAAGTTTAGTTAGTTTAGAAATGAAAATTGTAAATTAAAATTATTTCTTACCAACCTGTCGACAATTTAAAAATAACTCAGAAACAACAAATTATACAGGGTCCGGCAAAATAACCTCCCACATTTTAATCGTTAATAAAAACGCCATTGTAAATGTTGTCAAAATTTTTTTTTTTAAATGGAAATGTATAGTTTGCCATTGGTTTTCATTAAGTTTTGAAAATTACAGACTTCAAGTGGCGACTATTGTTTTCGATACACATTCGAAGGTGATTTTTGAACGTTTCCATTACTCGAACAGTCATTTGAGGCGATATTCCTGCAATTTCTTGACGTATTGCTGCTTTTAATTCGTTCGGGGATGGTGTTCAAAGACCTTCGCTTTCAGGTAGCCCCAAAGTCGCATGGGGCAAGATCGGGGAAACGCGCAGGCCAGCCAACGTCTCCACGTAATGAGATTACGTGTCCTGGAAACATCTCCCTTAAAACATTAATGTACCTTCTGGCCGTATGAGCCGTAGTTCCATCCTGTTGGAACCACGCATCCGCATGGTTAAGTTCTCTAAGTCTTGTGTCCAAAAAATTACGTAGCATGTCGATATACCGATCGGCGGTTACGGTAACCGTCACGCCTCCCTCTTCAAAAAAATAGGGACCCCAAACGCCAAATGATCCAACAGCCTTTCATGGAGCTGCTGCGGATTTTCTCGTGCCCAGTTTTTTTGCTTGTTCACACAGCCGGATAAATGGAAATGGACTTCGTCCCGGGTTATTGAAAGCCCTTTTTTGAAAAATCTACGATTTTCCCAGTCTCGTTCACTCAGCTCTTGTGCGATCATCAGTTTGTATGGGTGGAAGTGTAGGTCTGTGTGTAAAATTCTTCTCAGCGAACGATCTGATAAACGCAAAGCAGTGGCATGTTTAGCAGCTGAACGAGTAGGAGATCGTTCCATAGCTTCTCCAACAGCTGCAACATTTGCAGGTGTCCGAACATTTATGGGTCTACCGGTTGGTTTTCTTTTTAAGGCTGAACCTGTGGCTCTAAAATTCGAAAGCCAAAGCAGTATTGTTTTGCGACCTGGAACCGGAACATGTCTACCCAGTGCGAAGTGACTACGAAAAGTTCGTTGCGTTGTAATCACAGATTCATGTTTCAAAAATGTTTCGATAATGACAGCACGATGTTCGCCCGTCCAAATCATGACGACAACTAAAATGGCAAGGCATGTGCTACCAAGTGAAAACACTAAGCTCCCCATCGCTTCAGCGGCGCGGGCACAGTGGCGGTGCAAAATGTGGGAGATTATTCTGCCGGACCCTGTATTAAAACGTGATTAAAACCCGAGAACTTAAATGACCAAAAAGAAAACTCGTCCCACGTATCCCAGATGAAAGAAAAAGGGACCAACAACCAATCTCCTTCTAATTGGTCGAATTCGAAAACTATAATAGTTACAACAGTTTTTTTGATCATTTCTGATTATTCCTTTCAAGGCCGAACTTTGAAGTCCGTGGGCCTCTTTCTTTATTCAGTTATAGCCCTCTAAGCTATTTCATGCGTCAATTGGAAAATAGAGAGTCTTGGGTGTCTTCAAATTCATACTAGGCCATCGTCAATAGCAAAGTCAGATAAGTGAGTCACCACACTGAGGGAAAAAATTCTTGCATCAAATAAAATTGCTTTAATCCAAGAAAATGTATTGTTTGAATAGCCGCAATAGATTAACTGTTTTTTACCAAGAAAAATATTTTCTCAAATTCTTTCTTACATCATATAAATGATATGTTCCAGCAAGATGACATTTGTTCTTGATTTAAATATATACAGCGTCATTCGTAAAGTTTGCACCATATGGGCGTTTTGTTTATTATTGATTTGGGCAAAATTTCAGTAGGGCAGAAAATTTGTGCATCCTTTAGAAGCAAATTCAGACTGATTAGATTAAGTGCATCGTTTCTCATACACCCGGTGGCCGCTATAATTTCAAAACAGCTTAAGAGTAAACTGGGTTAGTTTTTAAATATACAAAAAAATGGTATTAAGAAAAGTGGTTTAGAATTAAAACCTATGTTTAAATATGAAATTACAGCCTCTTATTTCAAAAAATGAAAAATTTTCCTTTTTTTTCGATTCTCCCCGTATATAAATTAAAGTTTCCTAAAACCAATATTTTTATGGCGTTTCTGTGTAATAAAACAGTACTAAAAGGAATCCACAATAATGTTTACCAACGGCTTCGCGCTGTTGTGAGCGAATATTGAGATTTACTCTTGTCCAGGAAAAACCATGGTGTACAAGTGGCATAGTTTATTTAAACAAGGAAGGGAATCCCTTGAAGACGACCCGAGGCCGGGCAGGAGCATTGAGGTGACCACGCCAGCATTTATCCAAAAAGTTGAAAAAATTGTACTCGAAGATGCTCGACTAAAGAAGAAACAACTCGCAGAAATGGTTGGAGTATCCGATACAACAATTTTTAAAATCCTACACGATCATCTCGGCATGTCTAAGGTCAGCGCAAGATGGGTGCCGAGAATGCTCACGCCGGCGCCGCCGCAAAACAACAGCGCGTGTTCGCGTGCATTTTTGGACCTCTGTAATGAAGACAAGGATGGTGTATTGAGTCGAATTGTTCATCGGGTTCATCATTATGAACCTGAGTCCAAACAAGACTCCATGCAGTGGCATAAAAAGGGCGCAGCACCTCCCAAGAAATTTAAAGTGTCACAATCAGCTGAGAAACTCATGGCAACGGTATTTTGGGACTCGGAAGGAATATTGTTGATTGATTATAAAGATAAAGGTGTTTCTATAACCGGAGAATATTACGCTTCAATATTAGAGTGACTAAAGGAAGCCATTAAAGAGAAAAGACGGGGAAAATTGACGAACGGTGTGCTGCTTTTGCACGACAACGCGCCCGTCCACAAGAGCCGCGTTGCGTTAGCTGCCCTGCATAAGGTGGGCTTCGAAATTGTGAATTACCCACTCTACAGCCCAGACCTGGCCCCGAGTGATTATTCCCTGTTTTCGAAAATGAAAAACGAGCTGTGGGGTAAAAAATTTACTGCGGATGATGAAGTCAAGGAGGCAGTTTCGGCGTATTTTGCAGATAAAGAGAAATCATTTTTTTATGAGGGTATAAATACATTAATTGAAAGATGTGAAAAATGTATCCGTCTTGCAGGTGAATATATTGAAAAAGAAAAATAATTTGGTTTTTTATGTCCACCCTTTATCCCCCATTAAGCGAATATAAAAACGCTTCCTCGTATATTCCTGTGAAATATCTAATTTTTCACTCAGTACGATTTAAAAATCTTACAATTGCACCTCCCATCATATCAACTATCTAACTCCACTTGAATATTCATCTCACATCTATAACTTCTTATCTACACTTGCTTATCGACAAACACGGCATTAATATGCATTCAAGAGAATATGCACGGCAAGCTAAGGATCTCATACACAGCAAACACCATACATGTATGTATGTATACGTGTTCATCACATTTTAATACAAAACGTTTACATACTACACACACGTCGTTATATTTATTGAAATGCATCTACATTCGAAACAGCTCCAACACGTCTCGTCTACTCTACTCAGCGAGTATCCTCTTAAGCACTTCCATAAGTGCACTTATTGTTAGTAAGACCCTTGTACAGGGAATAACAGGCCACGTACATACATATACCAAAGTGGTACATCCGATCGTTGCACGCGAGCGTAGCTTAAGATTTGATGCACGATTCAACTAATTTAAATCCCTATTACTACCTAAGTTCAAATTTGCAATGACACAATGGCGTAGAGGTACGTAATATTTGCGATTCACATATTGGAATAAAAGCAAATTCAACTTGATATGATAATATTTATGTTAGAAACGAGAATCTCACGGGTTTTACACACACACACACATACACAGAGTGATATCAATGGCTGGGAGTTCGTTTAAACGAACTTTTCGCCGAGAGTAGTTTGGCGTCGTGACATTGGCGCCAGAAAGACGTCTGCAGACATAGAGAGATGCATCAAAATACAAGAAGAAAACGATCGGGGAAGGCGTGTGGATTTACTGCGAATTTTTCGCTCCGGGAAAAAGACGGACTTTGCAGAAATAGAAGAATCGAATTCAAGAGAGATATCTCTGAAAATGTAATGTGAATGGATATATATCTGAAATGGATGTTACAATTACATTGTATGTATTGTAATATCATATGTAAGGCTTAATTTATAACCCAAAACTGACACCCAACATGAGTCGGAAATTATACCATACGATCATTTATACATATTTACCCTCTATGTATTAGCAAGCCATGGAATTATTTCTTCAAAATATTAGGTACTTTCTATTTAACACTGATCAGTTAACAAAATCGGTTTTGTTCGAACGAATCATGTTCTATTCAAAAAAATTCAGTGTGCTACCTGGGAAGTTAATGGTTTTGATTGTTGAAGATAAACAACTACCCGTAGAACATTTACAATTGCTAAAATTCTACGAAAATTGTGAACGAAGAATATTCGAAGCAATTATGATAATATCTTGATATAATTCTATAACAATTCTAAAAGCATCTAACAAAACTGGTTTGTCCAATTATTCAATTATAAAATATTAATTCACAGTTCCTCTATATCTGATGGATCAGAAAACGTTTCTATATACGTTTCTTCTGTAATATATTTTTTAATATAAGGTACATGTACCAAATAAGGCCACCTTAAGGGTTTGATATTTTTTTCCTCGTTCAATTTTCAAAATGGAAAACCGAAACTCGGTTTACCCTAGGGCTACATCTTTTAGGATATGTGTTATTTTTTTATCTTGGCGCTACTTATAATATCATTTTCTACCAAAAAAACAAAGATGATTTTCGGTGGCCTTATAAGGCACATGATGTTCATAATAAGGCCATAGCTGTAATATTAAAAATCGACTGTATAAACACAGGAAAAAATATTTATTCTTTGGATGAAGTTAACATAACGTGAATTCTGATACGATAAACAAAGTTAAATTCTGGCAACTGAAAACAACAAAGCTACACTCCGGTATTAAGAAAAAAGTCACAAGACTTGTGATGAGCACCTCGGACAGAGAAATGGCTGCGTATCGTCTTTTGTAAGGCCCACACATTCTTCATGGACATAATTTCCACATGCCGCGCATCTCCGCATATCTAAAACTGTATCTGTGTTGCGGACAAAACAATACCAAAATTCCTTCTGTGCCCTGCTCTTTCCATTTTCACTTCCTCCGGGTCTTTTTGCTTTGATACTCCTTTCCTTTGGCATTGGTGATTGGCATTGGATTACACTTCGTCTTTGATCCAAACAGGTCTTTAGTTACAATGACGGCAGATGAATTTATTGCCTTGCGTCTTGGGTTCGCCGAAGTCTTGATTTTTGGTGTAGGCAGTAATTCTGTGAAACTAGTGTCCATTATTTTCTGTTTTGCTGCTGAAGATTTTTCCACATGCGTAGACATATTCTGTGTTTCATATGAACATGATGGTTGGGACGAAGTTTTCTGACATTTTGGCCGAGAAGGCAACGTTTGTAAAATTGTTACTCGGTTCTCCTGCAAGATTGCGAGGGGCAACGTGTCAGAATTTGACCAGTTAGACTCAGAATCACTTGCAGATTCACGATGATCATCATCTTGTTCGCTAACTATAAGACTTGGTGCTTCGGCCAAAGTTTGCAGTGCTCTTTCAGTTAAAGTGCTGGGTGCGTAAGCAACGTCTCGGATCACATCTTTGTTAAAGGGATATATCCCTGTGGCCCGAAATCCAGCCATTAAATTTGCTGGTGACATAACCTTCGGCCATATGATCCGATGCTCAGAATGTGTCCAAATCTGCCCCTGGTAATTTTTCTTTCGGGTTTTCGCGTCCAGTAATTAAGAACCTCCTCATCTCAATAGTGCTCGAATGCTCGAACACACACTTTTATCAAGTGGTTGGAGTTCATGAGTAGTGTTCGAGGGAAGGCAGAGAAGCATTATGTCATAAGCTTCAGCTGCATCCACTATAGCAGCGTCCAGATGAAATCGCGCACCGTCGAATATCAGTAAACACCGTCTAGGCGATTTGAATTTGACAAAGTGATTCAACCACATCGTGAATGTCACAGCAGTCATGCTGCCTCTTGCGGTCATTGCTATTGATGTGCCAGGCGGCATCGAATCGATCCATTCTGGTTTTTGCCTTTTACCCTTAAACAATACCATAGGTGGAATACACTGACCCAAAGCATTTCCACATGCTACCACTGTGACACTTTCAGAGTGCTCTGGAGCTATCAGATGCACTCTTTTTGCTCCTTTTCGACTAAGAACTTGTTGTTGGTGGTGGAGGGTCAGCTGACAGTCTTTCTCATCCATGATGTAGATCCGTTGTGGCTGATTCATTATATTTAAATCCATTAAAATTTGTTTGAGTTTTCCGAACTATTCGGTTACAATAGGTCTATTTAGTTTTTGCGCCCTTGCAGGATTTAGCATTATAAAACAGTGCCATCCATTTTCTTCCTGCTAACCTGTTCTGTATGCTAAAGGGATGTTTTAAACCATTCTCCTCGACGAATGTGAATACACTTCTCCTTAAAACTTTCGGAGTTAAAGGCATTCCAACCTCTGCTAATCGGAATATTCTTCTGCACAACTCATTTTCCTCGGCAACATTCAAAAGGGAGTGACGTCCTAATTGTCTATGTATGCGCCCAGTTATAATGTGATTCCTCAGGGTACGTCGAGGAATGCCATACTGTTTCGCTACTGCAAGGACGGGTTGTCCGTTGTGAACCTCTTCTAGCGCTATTCGCATGGTATCTTCCGTCCATTTGGTTCGTTTCGACATAATTAATTTCGAAAGTTTCTACAGCAAATAAAAAAAGTCTTATTTAAGTTTTATAGGCTCCAAATACGACCACTGCTCCTAATAAAGTACAAAGTGATCATTTTGAAGTGTCCTTGATTTTGAAATAGTAACACGGTGTAATTGGCGAATATGTTTTACTATTTCTATTTTACTTGTGACAAATGTCAACGCAATGAGGTTTTTGTTGTTTGACAGCTGTCCGAAATATACTACTGACAGCTGTCAACGGGAGGAGGAAGGGAGATGATGGGGAGTATAACAGTTGGAATATTTCTGGCAGTTGTCAAACAATAAAAACAATTTATTTTAATTTATTTAATAAATTGTTTATATTATATGATAGCTGTCAGTAATATTCCAACTGTTGCACCCTCCCTGCCCCCCCCCCCTTTCCACCTCCCGTTGACAGCTGTCAGTAATATTCTGTTACACCCCGCAAGTCAATATAAGAAAATAATATCTTTCTTCTTCTTATAATATAACAATTTAAAAATGACAGTTTTTAAAACATGACAGCTACGAGAAATATTTCAACAGTTACAATTATGATAGCTGTCATATCTATTAAAAGTGATTTAAACCGTAAAAATTAACGGTTGACATCTGTCACTGTCAAATTTCATTATTTCGATCCTTGCAAGCATTATAATATCTTTAAAACGCTGTTATTATAAAACCATTATTTTCTTAAACTGTTTTGCATTTGTCAAAGTATAAATATGGTTGATTTTTACTTTTGAAAATAACTCTGATAGCTGTCAAATTGTAAATAAAAAATGATTTTTTCAATCTCAACACAGGAAGTATTATAACTATCTTGAGATCTGTCAAATTTGAAACATTTACTTTCATTTTCTTTTACGACCAATTACAATACTTCCGACAACTGTCAAACTATACGAGTAAGTAATTTTTGCGATACTTAGGACAGTAGGAAAACTAGTAAATTTGTGTAAATTAAAATTGTAAATGTCAAGTCTAAATTCAGACAGCTGTCAAACTTCAGTTTGAATACAACTGTGCTGTTTTTCGATAGTCGGTAAACTTTGTTTGTAATCTATTTACTATTGTACGCTAACAAATTATACTAAATTGTTCTATTTTAATAGTAAGTTAGAAGAGATGTAAAGCTAGATTTGTCAGTATAGTTTCCGCTTAGACAAATTAAATTTGCCGCGCCAACATGTCCACTTTATTACTTGGAAAATACGTGTAGTTTATTGTTTATTTTGTAGCTTGATAGCCGAACCTAGTTTACGTCCGTTGGATTAAAATTTAGTAACGAATACGCGTACAACATATAAATTGTTGTTCTCTCCAAACAGTACCTCGATTAAACTAAATATCCACATTAAAGCTTGCCATATTATAAAAGCGCATTTCCACCAGTACACAGGACAGTTATTTATGCCACGTATAATATCACGCAACATCTGCTGTAGGTACCCTCGGTTTATATGTAAAATCTCATAAATTAGCGCGATTAACAGTCGTCCAATCGAATCAACTAGCTTAAATCAATATTAGCCCGCCTGTTGAAATAGTTCGGTACCTCTGACTAGTTTATATTAATTGCTTTGACCGCATTTATATACAAGGTGACATAGAAAAAAGTACATTGCATAGTGCCACACAATAGAGGACACTAAAATAAGAAAAAAAGTTCCTATGAACATGGGTCCGCAAGACCTTCGGTTAAAAGATACGGGTTGTTGAATTTTTTTTAAATTTATTTGCAAAAACAATGATTAATTAAAACAAAAAATTGAGTTTTTAGAAGATGTTCAAATTGTTGCCCTTGTACTTGAATACATTTTTCCATTCTTCTTCTTAATGATTGACGGCATCTTTGAAATATTCCTGGGTTATTACGAAATCTATCTGCCGATTCCATAATTCTTATCCACAATTGTTCTTCATTATGTATTTCTACAGCATAAACTTCATTTTTCATAAATCCCCAAAATGAAAAATCGAGGGGATTAAGGTATCGGGACTACGAGCTGGCCCCCCTCGACCAATCCACATATTTCCAAATCTCCTGTCCAAATATTCCCTTGCCACTCGAGAAAAGTGAGCTGGCGCCCCATCATGCATGTAATACATTCTTCCAGTAATGGCCAATGGGACATCCTCTAATAATGTGTTTAAATCATTCTCCAAGAAATTTCGATACAGTGCACCTGTCAATCGATTGGGCAATCGAAATGGGCCAATTAAATAATTGTCAATTATACCTGCCCACACTTTAATTGAAAACCCATATTGGTGACATCGAATTACAGTTTGATGAGGATTTTCATCACTCCAATGGTGCATGTTATGTAGGTTCAGTATACCATCACGACTAAAACCAGCTTCGTCAGTAAACAAAATTGATGAAATAATGTTTTGTCTTTGGTTTTGCAACCATTGGCAAAATTGTACACGAGGAACAAAGTCATGTTCCAATAGTGAATGAATTTTTTTGGAAATGATATTTTCGTACCGCTGAACTTGTTTTTCTGGTGCTTGTTCTTGGATTATTTTCTACCATTCGTAAAACAGTTTCTTCGTTTCGCACAGTGCGACGAGTTCTGGAAACCCCACTATTCAATTTTCGTTTTCTAAAACAGCCATCTTCTCTCAAACGCCTATGCACATCAATAAATGTTCGAACATTAGGAACTTAGGGATAAAGGATATCTTTCTCGAAAAATACGTGGAGCTTCGTAAGAATTTGATCTAGCTTCTCCGTAACACATAATCATGTCCCTGTATTCTTCAAAAGTGTAGTGAACCATTTTTGAAAGCAAATTTGAATAATCAGTGAGAAAACCAATGAAAAACTTAATCACGAACACAAAATTCCTCAAACAACAATTACATCAGTTTGACAAGTGTCATTATGACACATTATTCAATTGTTATTTTTTGATTAATTAGCGTGCATTGTCGGCTTTCAGATGCATTTGTACTGGAACCATAGATATTAAAAAAAAAACCCTAAAAAAGAAATAAAATTCAACACCCCGTATCTTTTAACCGAAGGTCTTGCGGACCCATGTTCATAGGAATTTTTTTTCTTATTTTAGTGTCCTCTATTGTGTGGCACTATGCAATGTACTTTGTTTCTATGTCACCCCGTATATATGTATTAATTTAATCGCAGTAATATTTATCGAAATTTTTCCAAAATTTATATTCTCCACGCAGCTATGACGTTTAAACTATCGTAAACGAAAACCGCCTATTTCCGTTTCCCATCAAATTTCAATTAGAAATACAGTTAAAGGGGACCATCGAGGTAGTTAATTCGCATTTAAAGGAATCGAATTTCCGAAAAAAAAAACAATCATCAGTCTATCCTTTCCTTCGGGGAGGCAGGCGTCGTTTTTATCCGGACCGAAATAATCGGATATTATCAAAATGCCTTGTAATATCGGCCACGTTCATCGGACTAGGAGCGCGATAAGCTCATCCGCCCAAAAGCCGAATTGAATTGACGTCGTCTTTGTTTGCGGAAGACAAGATAGAAGATTTTGGACGGTGGAGGGAGAGGGTTGGGGAATTATGATTATAGGGGGAAAGAGAGATGACTCCTCGAATTGGGTGATGGTGCTTGATGGTTGTTGCCCGTCCTAAATTACGACGACTTATCTTGCCGGCGCACTTCACGATATTATTTGTTTCCTTGTCGTTTTTGACAAGGTTACTGAAACATATTATGTCGTAATTTTTGTTTGTTACTTGTTACGATTAATAAAAGAAGTCGGAGCGAAGTTCGTGTGTAACTGGAGTCAAATTAAATAATTTGCATGAAGATTTACATAATGTTATTCATCAGCATTGTTATTTATTCACATGTTTCTAACAAAGGAGTACAGTTAATGTAGTTTGCTACATTTAAAATAAAATTTATATATATTTTTTGATCCTCTTCCTAGATTAATTCATCCAATCCAATTAAATTGAAACGCCTGATATCACTAATTAATGCGTCGTTTCAACCGAAATTCTCCGTATCCAATAAAAATATTTCTTCGTACGCTTCACCACGCTCAAGTTATAACAAGTCCTAAATTAATTAATATATCGATTGGGGCCTTAAGGCCTCACGATTTCAAAGGTATGGTAACTGAATTAAAAATAAATACCATGGCAACCACCAATGCCTTTAAGGGTTACTTAAATGTAACCGAAATTTCTAATGTATTTCCAATATACACTGTGATCATTTTAAACTGTCCTGGGTTGGCAACAAAAAAATCCCAAGATTATTAAAAACTAGAACACATTTATTTTCGTGAATTGTCCATATTGAACTTGAATGTCTAATGTCAAAATCATAGTGTTAACACTTGTCTATTAGCTGTCACTTGAGGGATAATGAAATATTGCAACTGTTGCACACCCCGCCCCTCCTCCCTCCCCATCTCTTCCTCCCGTTGATAGTTGTCAGTAGTATTCTGTTACACCGGCCAAGACAATATAAGGAAATAATATTTTTCTTATAATATAACAATTTATAAATGAGTTTTTAAAATATGACAGCTACGAGAAATATTTCAACAGTTACAGTTATGACAGCTGTCACATCTATTAAAAGTGTTTTAAACCGCTAAAATTAACGGTTTTCGTGGCTTAACAGCTATCGTAAAGCAATAAAAAAATAGTGTTTTTTTTTCAGTGTGACAGTTAAAAACATATGTGACAGGTGCAAATACTCAAATTATGAAAAGTGAAGGTATTTACAATTCGGCAGTCATTACAGATATTTTGACAGTTCTAATTATCAAAGCAGTTATGACTAACTTGAACCGTAAAAACGATTGCTTCTATTTATTTGACAACTGTCATAAATGTTTGTCAAATGCAAGCGTTGAAATTCGGAAAAACAATTTCACAGTTGTTAGAAGTATTTTGAACCGTAAACATTAACTGTTCCTATAGTTTGACAGCTGTCAGAAGAAAGCGGTTATTATAATGTGACACTTACAAAGACCAATATACAGCTTGCTGGTGTAACAAAATATTTCGACGGTTACAATGATAAAATCTGAGAAAAATTTCTGATATTCTAATTTGACAGCTGTATACATATATTTTGACAGTTACTCTCGGAACAACAGGTACCAATGTAACTCTTACACCCTCTTCCCCCTTCTTCCCGCCTTCCGTTGATAGCTGTCAGTAGTATTCTGTAAAATGACAGCTTTTAAAATATGATAGCTACGAGAAATGTTTCAACAGTTACAATATTATGATAGCTGTCACATCCATTAAAAGTGTTTTAAACCGCAAAAATTAAAGGTTTTAGTAGCTTAACAGCTATCGTAAAGTAATAAAAAATTCATGTTTTTTTTTAAGTGTGACAGTTAAAGACAAATGTAACAGGTGCGAGTACTCAAACTATGAAAAGTGAAGGTATGTACAATTCGACAGCCATTACAGATATTTTGACAGTTCTAATTATCAAAGCAGTCATGAGTAGTTTCCACCGTAGAAAACGATTGCTTCTGTTTATCTGACAACTGTCATGAGTTTACATCTGTCAAAATAGAGAGAAAATTTCTATCGTCTTTAAAAAAAAATGACGCCTGCAAGCGTTGAAATTCTGAATTTCACAGTTGTTAGAGATAATTTGAACCTTAGACATTAACTGTTCCTATAGTTTGACAGCTGTCAGAAGAAAACGATTATTATAATGTGATACTTGCTAAGAAAAATGTATGTACAGCTTGCTGATGTAATAAAATCTGAGAAAAATTTACTGATATTCGAGTTTGACAGCCCCATACAAATATTTTGACAGTTACACTCGGAGAAACAGGCACCACTGTAACAGTTTTTAAAGAATTATATAATTAAACTGTGACCTACGACAATTTTTGCAATTTGACATCTGTAAGTATTGAGACTGTTGAAAATTGCTCTCATTAATATTTTGACAGTTACAATTATTAAAACTGTAGGTGTATAATAATTAATACTTTGAACGATAGATATCAACTGTTCCCGTAGTTGACAGTTGTTTGAAGTATTTTAACTATTACACCCTGTAAGACAGAACAAGAAAATAACGGATCTATAATGTGACAGTTAAAAAATAAACTATAATACTTGTCGATTTTGAAATTATTAAAAAAAATCTTTGATTTTGTAATTTGACAGCTACCAGGAATACTTTGGCGATTACGAATCTTACCTTCCCGTTACAAAACGTGTCTCAACGATTTGTTTTTTACGTTTTTACGTTTACGATTTGACAACTGTCAAAAGTAGGTTTTGACAGTTACTGTCAGAATTTTGTAAAAATGTGTGGTTTACTTTTACAATTCTCAGGAGTATTATAAGTGTTACACGGGGCCAAAACACTCTAAAAATTATTAGAATTACAATTTGATAGCTGTCAAAAGCAGGTTTTGACAGTTAGTGTCAGAATTAAAAAAAATAAGCTGTGGTTTTACTTTTACAATTCTCGGGAGTATTATAAGTGTTACAGTGGTCCAAAACACTCTAAGAATTATTAGAATTACAATTTGACAACTGTCAGAAGCAGGTTTTGACAGTTGCTGTCAGAATGTTGTAAAAATAAGCTGTGGTTTTACTTTTACAATTCTCAGGAGTATTATAAGTGTTACACGGGGCCAAAACACTCTAAGAATTATTAGAATTACAATTTGATAGCTGTCAAAAGCAGGTTTTGACAGTTACTGTCAGAATTTTGTAAAAATAAGCGGTGGTTTTACTTTTACAATTCTCAGGAGTATTATAAGTGTTACAGGAGGCCAAAACACTCTAAGAATTATTAGAATTACAATTTGATAGCTGTCAAAAGCAGGTTTTGACAGTTACTGTCAGAATTTGGTAAAAATAAGCTGTGGTTTTACTTTTACAATTCTCTGGAGTATTATAAGTGTTACGGGGGGCCAAAACACTCTAAGAATTATTAGAATTACAATTTGATAGCTGTCAAAAGCAGGTTTTGACAGTTACTGTCAGAATTTTGTAAAAATAAGCGGTGGTTTTACTTTTACAATTCTCAGGAGTATTATAAGTGTTACAGGAGGCCAAAACACTCTAAGAATTATTAGAATTACAATTTGATAGCTGTCAAAAGCAGGTTTTGACAGTTACTGTCAGAATTTGGTAAAAATAAGCTGTGGTTTTACTTTTACAATTCTCTGGAGTATTATAAGTGTTACTGGGGGCCAAAACACTCTAAGAATTATTAGAATTACAATTTGATAGCTGTCAAAAGCAGGTTTTGACAGTTACTGTCAGAATTTTGTAAAAATAAGCTGTGGTTTTACTTTTACAATTCTCAGGAGTATTATAAGTGGGGATGGGACGGGGCGTGGGTAGGAGGAAGGAGAGGGGGGAGGGGAGAGGCAAAACACTAAAGATTTATTAGAATTACAATTTGCCAGCTGTCAGAAATATTTTAACAGATACAATTATTGTAAGAATTGGAGGAATAATACTTGGCAAAGTAAAGATTTTATCACATTTTGTCATTAAAACAGATAGTAATCCTCACTTAATAAATCATTAATGCTTAAAAACAAAGCCCCTCCGTACAAAGTTGTATCGCTCGGCGAACTGCTAAATATATATAGTTTACGATCTCTATAAAATTTAAATTTTTATATGGTTTTTCCCTGTTGATTAATTTCAGCGGAAACTTTTAAGTCAACCGTTTAGAAGTTTTTAAATTATGCCTAATTTATTCCGTTAAAGTTGATATCGTTCACGCCCAGAATAACTTATGGGCTTTCGTGGCTGTCGACGAGAACGGCTCGTTGCTAGAGGACCACCGCTTCTTCTTCTCGTTCTAATTATTTCGGTGAGTAAATCAGTTTTAAGTCTGACAAACATTCGGACGACAACAAAATTAAACCAGCAGCGGAGAGCTTCCAAAATTAAAATACGTACCCCCGTTCTTAATTCGCCTTTTTCTCCATCGACTTCCGCTTTATTTCCAAAGAAAACCTCCCGGTTAATGAGTCTCACGAAAATGAAACCTTTGATCTCGACACGGACTAATTATAAACGCGTTTTATTTTGATTTCGTTTAGCTGCGTAACCAGGTAATAAAAATTAAAAAATCCTTAAACTTAAAATTGTATTTTTAGTGCTTGAAAGATAGGATGGTACGATTTAAAATTAAATTTCAAATCGGGACCATTTTACGGGAGCAAACAATGGAATATTCGAGTGAAAAATATTGCACGAACCTAATGGCTTACGCCCGATATTAAAGCACCGTTTTCAGTGGAAAAAAACTCGTAAAGTCGGTGCACATTCATAATTTTTATTGTCTTTTTATCTACCACTAAAATGAAACCAGTTTATGGCTTCCTTTTTAGAAATAATTGTGCCATAGTATCGCTGAAGCTTTTTATTTATTTAGAGCTTATGTTAGTCGAAAACGTCTATCGCATGGTAGGGTGGTAGGGTTTTGTTAGCGTCTGAAGGAACCTGAAAGGTTTATTTTCAAAAAAAAAAGCACTTACCACAATGTAATACCTGTTAAACCCCATCTTATTCTTTCGGTGCTAACTTTAATTTAATGACAAAATAGCCAAGTGTGTTTCTGTGAGAGAATGGAACACGTGGTCGTAATTTGCAGGAATTTATTCTTCAATTTAGAACCACTAGAAGTGGCAGCGTCTGGTGCAGCGAAAACAAAAGCTTCTTTAACTCAATCTTTAATCTCACGTTGTGCGCCAAATTCTAGAAAGCGTTTATCCTCTTCATATTAGGGGCAATAATTAAACTTGAATAACATTAACATAGCACCTGCTTTGAGTCAGATAATACGCCCATGCATGCATGTATGCAGCCTATTATGCAATATATCGACAAGGCTGTCGTTTATCTAACAAAGGGGAAGCTATTACATCGTATGAGGGCTCTATCGCCAGAATATTGATGCAGGTGTAATTAATGGTGTATTGTGTGTAATTCTATGGGATCATCTTCATTCTAAAATAATTGGCTATCTAGATGTTACAAGCTCGACTATTATATTATAATTTGAAAAAAAAGCGACGCTCAAGCGTGTAATAGAACCACCGCTAGTTAGAAGATGGGTTGGAGAGGGGTGGGATTCCTTTTGTTTTCAGCCACCGCTTAAATTGAAACTCCTCATCCCCACGCGTAAAACTTATTATCCTGACGCAAACGCAGTTGCATTCTAATCCCGTTTAAGAGATGGAAGTATTCAATTAATTTAAATTCATACGCTAGGGGGGGGACTGGCGAATTCATGAAATTTTTTACATATTTTACTCGACCGTTGCAGTTCTCCGGGTAGAAATCTCTTTTTAAAGTCGTTTTGTCGCCGAGGACGCATTCCTGGATGTCGTTATTAATACCTTTAGGGTGTAGTTTGAGTTTTTTAATGTTGGATATGAGAAAAATGTATTTTGATACTGATTGGTCCTACTAGGTTGTTCAATAAGTTTCTAGAATCACACATAGATGGCGCTAGTAGGTCCGCTATTTTATTTTTCTAAAAATGGTACTACTTTTTCATGAACACGTGGAAAGTTTTGTGTAGATCTGTCAACTCAGTCTTATATTTACAGCTGTTCAAAGTAGACGTGTCACAGTTTTTATTTAATATGAAAAAAATCAAGTATCGTGCAGTGATTGAATTCTTGAACGATTGTTAAAAGTATATAAGGACTCTTCACCTTCACTTGCAACAGTATATAATTGGGTTGCTGAGTTTAAACGTGGTCGTACAAGTCTTGAAGACGATCCACGTCAAGGATGTCCAAAAAGTGCGTCAACACCAGAAATCATAGCAAAAATACAGGATATGATTTTGGAAGATCGTCGATTGACTGAGAGAGATCTTGAGGCTCTAGACATCTCATTAGGCAGTGGAAGCCATATTTTAAGTGAAATATTGGGTTTCAAAAAATGGGTGCCGCATTCGTTAACACGCATTCGAATGCGACTTTTTCAACAACATGTGGAGCGTTTTAAAAAGGATAAAAAGGATTTTGTACGTCGATTCATCACTATGGATGAGACTTGGGTCTATCACCATGATCCTGAATCAAAACAAGAGGCTAAAGAGTGGTGTGAACCTGGTTCTTCAGCTCCAAAACGAGTTCGTGTCAAAAAATCAGCAAAGAAGGTGATGGCATCAGTTTTTTGGGATGCTAAAGGGATATTGTTGGTGGATTATCTTCAAATTGGTAAAACAATCAATTCTGTATATTACTGCAAACTGTTGGATCAATTGGATGAAAAAATTCGTGAAAAAAGATATTTTATTGAGTAAAAAAAAACGTCTAACAAAATTTTTTCTTTTCTGACACACTACATTAACTGTTTTTTTTTTATCTGCCTTCTTAAATAATTACAATTGTCATTATTACTTAACACCATCTCCTAATGACAATTCTAAGCGAATCTGACATTTTAAAAGTTTTACAAAAAAAATCAACCAATTACAACTAAACATTTTTACAGACTAGGTAGCCTATTTCTAAATTCTATAAATTTACTAGCAGCCAGTGGTTTGGTTAAAATATTTGCTAATCGCATTTCTGTGGCACAATATTTTAAATCTACTATACCTGCATTAATTTTTTCACTAATAAAATGATGTGTTTAGACCGTCTATTAAATTGATTATTTTTTTACTAGCTTTATTGTACTACTACTATTAATTGCCCACATTGAGATTCACTTTCACTGTTTCACCAATCATTTCCTCAATTAAAGATTTGAAATAGAGCACTTCCTTTACGCATTCTGCAGCAGCAATATATTCTACTTCTGTAATTGAAAGGAAACTATAGGTTGTCTTCTTGAGCACCAAGCTATTGGTCCACCGCAATACATAACAAAGTACCCTGTTGTACTCTTTCTCGTTTCTAAATCTCCTGCAAAATCGGAATCACTAAAGACTGTCAACTCTGTTTGATATGAGGAAGCGGAGTATTTTATACCATATGAGTTCGTTCCACTCAAATATCTCATAACGTGCTTCATATTGGATATATATTTTGACTACTTGGATTTTCCATTTTCCTGGATCCATAAGATGCTGAATACGATGAAATATAGACAGGGAAATCTTTTTTGTACTGCGTCAACTGAATGAGCATTTTTCTCTAATGGAGTTGAGGTAGGTTTAGCATTTACCATATTAAATTCTTCAAGTATAGATTCAACATACTTTCTCTGCTTTAACATTATAAAGTCTAATTCCCTCTTTATTTCTATTCCTAAAAAAGTAACTGGATTGTTAGTTGGCGGTTATAATTTCAAATTCTCCAATACTTTATTTATTTCTATCTCATTACTGCCTATTATCATTCCATCATCAACGTAAATTGCAAAAAATAAAATATTGGATTGATTTTTAAAAATACAATTTTCAGTTTTCAGCACTGTTAACCCGTTAGATTTTATAACATTAGTGAACTTTTTATTCCACTGTAAAGGTGCTTTCGTAATCGACATACTGTTCCCGTTTCATTATTACCTTCTGGCACTTTCATGTAAATTTCATCATCTAAATCACCATAGAGAAAAACAGTTTTAATATCAAACTTTATCAATTAATACCATATTCTTGTAGGAATCCTCGTATTACTAATCTTGCTTTATAAATATCATTTTCGTTCACTTGAAACTCGAAAATCTTTGTTCACGTATTGCCACGTATTTCTATCGCTTTTTTCCATTTTTCTCCATCATTACCATTTATAGCTTCTTGATAGGTTAGCATTACAAAATCATCATATTTTTTAGGGAATTTTATTAGTCTTGTTCTTATCGCTTTTGAACCTTTCTGCACTTCTTCTCTAACATCTTCGTTAAGTTTGTCCGGATCTTTTTCTTCCGTTTTCTGTCCAATTTCTTCAGATGAAAATTGTTCATTGTTTTCATTTTTGTGATTGGTGATTGCATAATTTTTTACTTCAGATTCTACCGATACCGATATCCATTTGAAGCGTATCCAATAAAAATGTACTTCTTACTTCAACAATCAAGCTTCTTTAAGTATCCTAGTACTTTAGTATATGCAACTCAACCAAATATAAATCAGGTATTTCATTAGTCTAATTTTCTATTGATGTCTTGATGCTTTTAAAAGGAACTCTTGTTTGTTTCGCTCGTAGGCAGGTTTCACAAACTGTTTGTATTTTGTCACAATCACTAACAGTTATATCTATTCCTGTAGAAAAACTTAGCAACTTCTTCATATGCTAAATTTCCGCTTTTTTAAATTTATTTTCTACTAACATCGATTCCTTCGTTTTCAGTTATTGAATGCACAGATATTAGGTTTTTACCAAGTTCCGGTACATAAATAACATTTTTAAGAATGCATTCAGCCCCCTCAATTCTTCCAACACCTAGTCCTTACAGATCTTCATTCTTTTTCGCAACAGATATGTTTGTTTCGATCTGTTCTAATGACATGAATGTTTCTATTGAATTTGACATATGTGACGATGCTCCAGAGTCAACTACAAAACTTTCCATTTCTTTTAAACTAGTTTCCTCCTTTTCGGCAAAAAATTCAATTCTATTCTTACTACTTTGCCCTCGTTTTGTTCTCCTAAAAAAGCAGTTTCCTTCAGCATGATTATTCTTGCATATATTACATTGAAAAACACTCGGTTCACTTCCTTTTCTACATGCTCTTGCGTAATGTCCTTTATTCCCACATTTAAAACACTTCCCTTCAGTTTTATAATCCTTGTTAGGACAATTGATACTCATATGGCCTTTGTTTTTACATCGATAGCAAATCCTTTCAGAAGATTTAAATACTACCGTATTTTATTTTTCTTGATCGTTGTTTCTTAATTCCTCATTTAATAATCTAGATATTAATTTCGTTAAAGTCTTGTCCTTGGTAGGAGCCGAATCCCAAGCTGTTGTAAAAAAATTGTATTTCTCAGACAGCGTAGATAATATTTTTGAAATTACCATGTCTTCTTCGAGAGGTTGTTTCAAATTCTTCAGTTGATAAACTAAATTCTTTATTTTGCTAATATATTCAGACATATTTGTACCTCTTTCATATTTTAAATTGAAAAACGCTCTTAGTAAACTGCATTTTTGTTCTTCCTTTGTCCTCTCTAAATACTTTGCTCAGTAAAATCTTCCTGTCTATTGTTAATAATAATAATAATTCATACCTTAGCATCCCCCAACAGCTTGCGCCAATTACAGGGGGCATCGGCTGGCCATGAGTTATTATTACGCCTGCGGCTGTAGACCGACTTAAGATGTAATCTTTCCGCATTTGCCGTGGAATTTGGAAAACTACAGAAAACCAAACTCAGAAAGGAAGCACCGGGGTTCGAACCCGGTACTGCCGGACTACGAGGCAAGTGTGCAAGCCACTAGGCCACGAGCCCGCCGTTGATATGATTATTTTTGTTGTGCCTTCGCATTTTTTCTTTGCCATTTTTTCCTTTCCTCATCTCTTGTTAAACTATGAAATATTTTCTCACCGCTTATTATTTCCCATAAACTTTGAGCTTTAAGTATTATTGTCACTTGAAAATTCCATATTTCGAAAGTTGACACATCTGACAGTTTTTCGACATATTATGTTAAATCGTCCATTCCTTTTACCATTTTACGATATTACTTTTTTATTATTACACGATGCCTGAGCCCATAACCTGTTACATTTTGGGTTTTACTTCAACTGTTTTTTAATATATGCCTTCTTAAATAATTATAATTGTCATTATTACTTAACAAACTACCTCCAAAATTCTAATCAGATACCTAGCAGTCTTTCTGAACAAATTTTATATAACAGAAGGACCTCCCACAGAGAAGCTGTCGTTATCAAGGCGATAATGACAGCTTTGCTGTCGAAACACATCAGCGTTAGGTGTTTTGTGGGTCAAATAGCGTTTTTAACGATTTCACTTAATATCTCCACGTTTTATTTTTTTCTGAAGATCGTTGATGATAATTTTGAATTGTATCACAAGAAGGTTTGAGCAAAAATTAGAATTAACCAATTTTTTGTGTTAGAACCATCAAAAAAATCATTCTATTCCCTAGATGAACTTGTTATTATGCGTAAGAGCATCTGAGATCCGACGGAAGAACTCGATTTACCCTAAACTTATAACATATTCATCTTTCCACGGCTATATTTCACGTTAAACAGGGTGGAATATCCACGAGGACAAGTACAAAACTGCAACATCTCCCAATAAGTGATTACGGTAGACACGTGCTGCTGTTCCACTGTTACCTCCCGGTTCCTGTGAGAGAACTGCTGCTCCGCGTGATTGATTAGAGCCGAACGCCTCTGGAAGAGGACGCCTCCACTGCTAGGGAAAAAAGAAGAACTAAGAGACTCCCGCGGAGAGCAGAAAAAATGAAGCAGCTCCCCGTTTTAAGGGGCGCAAACTACGCGGCAATTTATCTTTATTATAAAAAGGAAACGATTTGTACGCCTACATGGAGGTAGACAAGTGGGGCTGCGCCCCAATTCATCGTTGGATTTATACAATTTTTGTTACGATTGTCTTAAATAAATTGAAATTAATTGCGCGGGTGTTGTTCCAATTGATATAAATATAATAATAAAATAAAGTGAATTTATAAATTCAATTTTATCCCCGCAAGCAACGAGGACGGAACACAGCGTGGCTTTCGAATAAGGAATAAGTCCTAGTACGGTTTCCCTGAATAATGGCCGGGTCCGTACGGGTTCAGAATGACATCGGATCCATCTAAGAAGACGCGGGAACACCTGGGGTTCGACGAGTTTCGTTTCCTTCTACCGCACACAGAGGACGCTCCACCTGACGAATGCGCTCACTTAAACACGTTGACATTTCACTTATGTCACGATATATCCTCGGAGCCGAATGTGCGGAAATAACATCATCCTTCTCTTTCTACTGCACCTGTTTTCCCCGCAATATTGAGGAGAACAAGAAACGAACTTGGACGAAAGTGGACAAGGGGAAAAAAAAGGGAATGGTATGTATAAATAATATCCCTGAAGAAATGTTTCATGGCGATTCAATAAGTACATATATACGAGTGTAACCCAAAAAAAAAACAACCAAAGATTTAATTTTCTTAAGCTGTAAATTATCCATTTTGTAAAATTTCTATTGTTTGATTTTCTTTGATTATTCCTCCTGATAGCGTTGATAGTTTGATAGGATGCAATCAATCTGCAGCATGGAAAGATTTCTGTTTTGATAAAGGTCGCAAAGCTAATCTTTTTTCAACTTTTCAACAGATTCAGAAACGATTGAATTGGATTCTGGAATCCCACAAGGTACAATCTAGGGTCCATCGCAATATGTAGATGATGTGAGTCGTGTCATTAGGTTAGTTTAGGCTAGGAATGAGGTGGCATGCGAGCCTGTTTCACCGCGATCTTTTACTTTTTATCCTAAAGGACGCTCTCTAATTTTGCCTTCTTAATTAGGCTTATCATTTTTGAGAGCGGCTTTTTTATGTAGCCATTAGTTGTGGGGCTCTCTACGCCCATTAGTAGAAACCTTGTTCTCGCTAGGCTGTCACATGAAGTGGGGTTTCTTCTTTCTCTTGACAGAATCTGCAGAGAGAATCATCTGCCAGGTCGATGTTAATTAAACATATGCCTATTCAGTCTGCAATGACCGGTCAACAGACCTACTATCACTTTGACAGCCTTCCTGTCTTTACTCAGTAGGTCTTCAGTAAACTCAGGCTTCTGTTCCCTTAGGAACTCCTTAGCCTGTCTTTGTCCTGGTGATCTTTTCCACCATTTCTTGGACCTATTTTGTGTCCATTCGTAGATGGATTTTTTAATTTGTGATTTGGTAATACCGAAGGAAGTGCCCGCTCCTATGAAAGGCCTTGACGAACCTCGCCTGGCCAGCTCATCTGCCGCTTCGTTTCCCCTTCACGCCCATGTGGTTGCGAACCTAGGCCAAAGTTATTTTCCTTTGGGTGCCCACCTCATTTAGAGGTCTTATGCAGTCAGCAAGAAAATTACATCAACATTTTTTCACGCACGATTTGGCAGTGGGGGTGGGAGAGGGCGGAAGGAGGGAGGGAGGGAAGGGGGTGTCCTGGTGATCTTTTCCACCATTTATTGGACCTATTTTGTGTCCATTCGTACATGGACTTTCGAATTTGTGTGCCGAAGGAAGAGCCCGCTCCTATGAAAGGCCTTGACGAACCTCGTCTGCCCAGCTCATCTGCCGCCTCTTTTCCCCTTCACGCCCATGTGGCTGCGAACCTAGGCCAAAGTTATTTCCCTTTGGGTGCCCACCTCATTTAGAGCATTTATGCAGTCAGCAGGAAAATTACATCAAAATTTTTTCACGCACGATTTGGCAGTGGGAGTAGGAGGGGGCGGAAGGAGGGAGGGAGGGGGGTGCCAAGAAAATTACAACGTCAACATTTTTTTACACACGATTTGGCAGGTGGTCAACATTTTTTTGATGTTACCACATTTTAAATCGTAAAAATAAATTGTGAGCAAAATTTTGGAGCTGTCGGAAATACTTTGTCAGTTGGATCTCTTGGAACCATAAATATGTACATTATCCGACAGTTATACATGTAAAAATTATAAAGAAATAGGCTGTACAATTTTACAGCTGTCAAAAAATATTTTGACATATCTGTGATCATATCAATCAATCACTGAAGTATGTTGGGGGTTCATACCTGTTAAAGTCGTAAAGAAATAAATGGTTTTAGAATTTGACAGCTGTCAGAACGATATTAATTCGATACGCACTACTCGAGGTTGTCGATGGAGCAATTGAGATCCAGAAAGATCCCTAGAATCTCAATTATGATTATTAACGGGGCCGTACAGTACAGTACCGGCCATAAGTGAGGGATCAGTAGAAGAAAAATGATACATCGCAACATAATAAATTAGTCGATGCATGTATTAAAACAAAAATATAACTCTAACAAAACAAAGTTGAATTCTTAAAAAATAAAGTAATATTTACAAATTATGAGCCATATAACATTTAATTAAAAAATTAAACCACCACACTTAATAATTGCTTTACATATTTTGGGCATTCTTAATACAAGTCGTTGAAGTATCTCTACTGGAATTACGTTCCATGTCTCTTCGAGATGTTCCCAAAGCTGTTGTTGTGACCACGGACAATGTTCCCTCACCCTACTATCCACCTCATCCCAAAGCAGCTCAATAGGATTGAGGTCTGGCGATTATGGAGGCCAAATCATGTTAATAAGTATTCCATCCGCTTATTTTTGCTGCAAATAGTTTGTACAAAGTCGAGCAGGGTCATTATCTTGCTGCAAATGAAACCCTTCTCCAATCAATCGCAACCCTGAAGGAATGTTGATTCGATGCAGATTTCCAACATCGTCGAAGGAAAATGCTCCCAAAACTAGCACAGAACCTCCTCCATGCTTAACAGTAGCCATAACACAATCATTACGCATTTTTTTCTTTCGTCTGCGTCGAACTTAAATACGCCGATTTTTGCGGGTGGATCACCCTGTATATTAGATTATAATTTGAGAAAAAAAAACAGTAAATGAAAATTGAAAATCGACCTGTTTCGGGAATTTCTAATATTAGTGTTTATTTAGCTAATAATGAATTTATGCGTTACTTTATGGACGCACTGTATATTATTAACTGTAAGAGTAAGCGATATGCCGACTGAACAAACGAGGTTATGTAACAAGATGATCTGACTCGTTCAGAAATAGATTTTTATCCAGATTGCTCATGCAAACAGACTTTTCAGGGAGACTAGGAATCTTCAAATTTATAAAAAGAGCAAATGATGGATGGATCGTGAATAGCTGGTGGCAAATCTCCATTTTTTTCTTTCTAACTGTTCAGAACAATGGCAGACTAACTTGATTACAATTTAAGAGATTAAACCCAAGAAACGAAGACGATTGGTATTCTAGAAAGTTCCTCTTGGTAATAATTTTTGTTTTTCAATTGAGTACTGATTCACTCGCATTGAAATACGAAGCAATAAAATATCGCTTAGATAAGATGGATATTAAGCACAATTTGTATACATTTCTCACCGTTTTTTCTTTCGGGAAAAGTTATTTAATAGCCGCTCGTTTTTCTTTTTTTTAGGTAGATTTTCCGAAGCAATAAAATTAGTGAAATGTACCGGAATAGAGACAAAAGGCCAGCTAGCTACTACTACCCTAGGACATAAATTTCCTCAAATATCAATTTAAATTACGGAAAATATCGCTGCGTTTGCGGCAAAAAAAAGGAAACTTCTTCGTTCTTCTTAATGCTGGTGCGGTTGTTTCTGGAACAATTTATGTATCAGACGTGTATTTCTATGTATACAGGCTGTTACAAATTCGCGGGTCACCATTGGGATCTCGAAAACGGTAACAGATACAAAGTCAGTTAAATTAGGGCAAAGTTGCGGTTTTTGCTGCTGAACAATAATCCGTTTTAAAATTTTTTTTATGATTTGTAGTTTTTGAAATATTTCCGAAAAACCCAAAAACACACTTTTCTTTTTTCTTCTGTTCTGAAGTTATTACTGCAGGGATGAAAACAAGACTAATACATTCTACAGGCAATTTTTTTTATCTCTTTACGAAGGTGTTATTAGATTTTGCTTAAAGCGTTTCGTCTCGCTTTGACCACCATCAATTTCATTTTTTCTTATGGCCGCCATATTAGATCTTGGCATCATTAAATAGATCAATTTTTTCTGATATTTTTTCATGTATCACGCATCCTCATTAAAGAAAGTTAAATGGCTATAAATGCAGAAAATGTTAAAAATAACAGTACTAAGAAAAATATGGTGTGCTGTGACGACAAAAACAAAACGTTTTGACATATGTATCTCCGCATAGTTTAGTTTGTTTATTGTTTAACTCAAATGCAATTCGTTTTAAACTTATTCAAATGATGAAAACAACGCATAACAACGTGACATGTTATAACTTTATTATAATAATAACAACACAGTAACAGCGAGCGAAATTTACTTCCAACAGTATCCATAAAGACGTCAACCAAATAGAATATTGTTTGGTAAATTAGATAGAAACGTTGTTCTTTGTGGATCTTTTAGTAAAATTCGAAGGAAGTAGGAATTTCAGAATTTTAGTACAAATTCAGAAAACAACAGTCTCGTTAACAACTTTTAATATCCAGCTAATTGCTGAAAAATTAAGTAGGTATTATAACATTCACAAATAGAAAAAAAAAACCCAAAATATGTATTACAATGTCGATACTGTAGTCTGTTTCTTTGAAATTTTGAATAAGTTATATTTTACAATACTCGTCACATTGCATTGATACCAAACGTGATCAACACGAACGAATTAAACTAGAAAAAATAACGGTGTAGTTGGCAGTTCTGAAAGTACCTACTTGATAGACATATTCATAATTATTATAGTCTACAAATGTAATAGTTCACAAACAAAACAAAATTTTCAGAATAGATATTCGAAATATCCTCCGTTCTTTGCTATACATAAATTTATTCTTCGTCGAACGTTATTAACAGCTCGTTGAACATCTCTTTTTCGTAACGAATTAAATGAAACCAAAATTTTATTGCGTAGCTCGGCAATGTCATTAACTGGTTCAGCATAAAGTTTATTTTTCAGAATACCCCATAAAAAAAATCAAATGGCGAGAGATCCGGCGACCTTGCAGGCCAACGTACTACTCTACCATTCCCAATCCACTGATTTGGAAATTGTTCGTTTAAATGATCACACACCGCCCTTGCATTGTGCGCTGGTGCACCATCATGTTGAAACCATAATTCTGGAAGTCTCCTTAAATTTATATTGTCCAAATATTCGGCAAATGTAGTTCTAAGAAAATTTAGGTATCGTTTTCCTCATAAATAAATGGGCCAATAACTTGTTCTCCCACAACTCCCGCCCAAACATTTAACCCAAATCTAACTTGATTTCGAACTGGTCTATTGACTCTTGAATTTTCAAGTAACTAGACGTGCTCTGATATTTCGATTAAATAATCCACAATTTGTAAATTTACTTTCATCCGTCCAAATAATGTTATTTAAGAAATTGCCGTCTCTGTTGCTAAGCCAATGACACCATTTTAAACGTCTTTCGGTATCCCCAGGAAGTAAAGCGTGCGAAACGTGTATTTTGTAGCATTTGTAATTGTTCTTTCTCAAGAGTATCCAAATTTTAACATGATGCGCGGCATCGATGGTGTTTGCAACTTGTCGGGTAGAATTGGAAGGGTTATTGTTAATCTAAAAGAAGAAATTATAAAAGAAAATTGAAATTGTTAAAACAGCTCTTGTCTGGACTTTTATTTAAACTATACGTTTTTATAAATAAAGTAACAATTAAGAGAATATTATGTATTTAGAAAATAAAAACTATTAATTATCTCTTCTAAAATTTGTTCATTCTCATTATTATTAGAGCAATCTCCATACTTCTTTCGAGTTTTACGAAAAGATCCGTAAAGAGAAATGTTTCTATCTAATTTGCTAAAGAATGCTCTATGTGGTTGTTGTCTTTCTGGATATTGTTGAAAGTAAATTGCGCTCGCTATTACTGAATTGCTGTAATTAGCATAATAATACTTTAACCGTTTTGTTAATTTTTCAGCAGCTGGATATTAAAAGTTGTTAATTGTTTTCTGAGTTTGTATTAAAATTCTGAAATTCCTACTTCCTTCGAATTTTACTAAAAGATCCATAAAGAACAACGTTTCTATCTAATTTACCAAACAATGTTCTATTTGGTTGACGTCTTTATGGACACTGTTGGAAGTAAATTTCGCTCGCTGTTACTGTGTTGTTATTATTATAATAAAGTTGTAACATGTCACGTTGTTATGCATTGTTTTCATCATTTGAATAAGTTTAAAACGAATTGCATTTGAGTTAAACAATAAACAAACTAAACTATGCGGAGATATGTCAAAACGTTTACTTTTTGTCGTCACAGCACACCATATTTTTCTTAGTACTGTTATTTTTAACATTTTCTGCATTTATAGCCATTTAACTTTCTTTAATGAGGATGCGTGATACATGAAAAAATATCAGAAAAAATTGATCTATTTAATGATGCCAAGATCTAATATGGCGGCCATAAGAAAAAATGAAGTTGATGGTGGTCAAAGCGAGACGAAACGCTTTAAGCAAAATCTAATAACACCTGCGTAAAGAGATAAAAAAAATTGCCTGTAGAATGTATTAGTCTTGTTTTCATCCCTGCAGTAATAACTTCAGAACAGAAGAAAAAAGAAAAGTGTGTTTTTCGGTTTTTCGGAAATATTTAAAAAAATACAAATCATAGAAAAATTTTTAAAACGGATTATTGTTCAGCAGCAAAAACCGCAACTTTGCCTCGATTTAACCGACTTCGTATCTTTTACCGTTTTCGAGATCCCAATGGTGACCAGCGAATTTGTAACAGCCTGTATATAGAATAAGTGTTATTTAATTAAATCGCTGATTCCTTCGTAATAATAATAATGAAATTATGTCGTCTATAAGAGGTTGTACAAAGGTTAATGCAGTTGTTATAGTTATAGTTGTGTATGCACCCTTGCGTTTCCGTGCAAGCAACATTAACCGTGGAGATTACGATCTAAATCCGTGTCATTTGAATAATAATAGTGATTAGTTCCGTTATTATACATATGTGTAGCAGTAACATGTTGTGTTGTGTACATTATTAATTCAAAACGTAACACTTTACAGTTATCATTAAATCATAAATTAGAATTAGATGTACGAAGCAGTATTACATCGTATTATTGCCGTAATTGCCTATTTAATAAATCAAGCTTTGCATACGTGTATGGATACATAACGACAGTATTAGATACTAAACTATAATTATTACATCGACTGTAGTATTGATGATCACACTGTATGTATTTTTTATAATAATTTAGTTCTCTATTTAGTTAAGATAACGTTTATGTTTCGTAGAGAGGCCTGATTGTCACAGACTGTCAACTTCTTGATCATAAACTTATTGTACTATAACATAATTTATCAGATTCATTTTCCTCAACTCTAACTGTTAGCTTCAATGGTAGTCGACAGCAACTAGATAAGATTTTATAGTAAATGCCACAAGATGGCGAGCCTATTTTAATAGGAGTGGTCCTGATTAGTAAGCTCAGAGCTGACACAAATTTTAATGTTGCCTTAGGAACTACCACGTGCAAGCGGAGGATCAAGAATTCTTATTAAATTAGTCCTGTAGTGCGTCAAACCTGGCTTGGCTACCAGAGAAAATGTCCAAATCGATCATGACAGCGTAGTCTTTAGTTGGTACTGGTAAATCAAACACGCTTTGCCTAAAGGCCGGTTTTCACGGGGCAAGCTACTAACCGGTCAGTGAGCCAGTAGCTGTTGTTCTTCTACTGTCTATACAGCTACTGTACTCGCCCGAGGTGTTTTTACGGCGGAAATTACCTACCCAGTCAGTTGATCAGCAGCTGTCTTCAACGTACCTCCACAGTTCCTACTCACCTCTAGTGTGGACAGTTAACTTGCCTACAAAATTGATGACCAACAGTCTATCATAATTCGTGAAAACATACAATCGGTGGCCTTAATTCTTGGCGAAGAGTTAATGAGAATTGTCTAAAGACGAGAAAAAAAGAAGAAAGTCTGGATAAGAACTTGGTTACAAGATAAAAATTTTGGATCAACCTCCATGATTATTGATTCTTTTAAGTCTAATTGCTCCAAAAATTTAACGCACTGATACGTTTATGCGAGAAGCTATACCAGCAAGAGTGAAACTGGAAGTAGTATTAGTTCATCTTGCCTCAGGGACAACTTTCCGAATGTTGACAGTAATTTTCAGAGTGTCAAAGACAGCTATAAGTAAAAAAATTGTAGAAGTATGCTGCTTGTGAATGTTCTTGAGGTATTTCTTCTTCAGTAATGCTTTGCTGTGGGGATACACGTGACTGAAGTGTTTGTTGTGTCAATGTGTATGACTGAACTGTCCCTTGTGGGGACGAGAATGGTTGAAGTGATCCTTGTGGAGATGGGTATGAGGCAAATGTTTCTTGTGGGGATGAGTATGGTTGGAGCGGTTCTTCTGGAGACAAATATGCCTGAAGTGTTTCTTGTGGAGAAGATAGTGAATCCCCACTGTATTGATAAGTTGATGTGCTGGCATGTGGTAAAATATGAGAATGTACATGTTTGTTTCTGAATTTCTTCATTCGCATCCAGCATATCTGTGAGTGACAATCATTGTCTTAATTCTATAGCTATATGCCTCCCAATAATCTCACATTCATCTTCGTTTCCACTTTCTTTTATCGGCATAGCTTGTATTGGTTTCCTAACATTCTCATTTATTTGGTGTAATTCACGTATAGCTGCAGCTATGGTATTAACTTCGCCGCGTTTTCTCGATAATTTTCCATTTTTTTAATGTTTATCTTTCCACTTCTGGCTTTGATGTTCAAATATTTTTGAGCCTTCTTTTCCTTCCACTCCCCTCTCTTCATTTTCCTCATCGGCTTTTTCCTCGTTCACTTGCTCTTCATTATTTTCTTCCTGTAATCAGATTATTTTTGCATTTATTAATTTTACAGGTTCCCAATCGGGAAGAGTAGCATGAGATTCAAGTCGGATTTACTAAAGATTCGAATTTCCCAGGATGTTGTGGGGCGATAGATGGGAAACATGTCACTATACAAGCACCACCAAACGTCGGAAGTGAATATTTTAACTATAAGGGGACCAACAGTATTGTCTTGCTCGCAATCGTGGATCATAATTATAATGCCGTAATGCAAATGGAGGGGTCTTTCAAAGATTGTATCATTTGCTAGAAAGCGACTCAATTTTACTTGAAGGAGGCATATTGGTAGGAGATGATGCGTTTCCTTTAAAACCATATTTACTCATGCCATATTCATCAACTCCGACTAATGCAGAGAAAATTTATAACTACAGGCTGAGCAGAGCCAGAAGAATAGTACAAAATGCTTTCGGCATTTTAGCATCCATCTCAACCTCACGTCTACCAAAAAGTAGTAGAGTAGAGGTCACCATCACTGTCTACTGTCCACTACTGTCCGTTCGCGTCCCCGCGTGGCAAGTAAAAGGTGAGTAGCTTGCGTTATCATGGTGGGGGAAGGCAAGTGGTCAGTAAAAACAAAAATGATTGAAGTAGCTGCCTGTCAGTAACTGTCGGGCAGTAACTGGGCCAGGTGGTTTACACGGGCCGAGTTAGGAGACAGTAACTGTACCCCAGTCACTGTCCCACACTGACCGCCAGCTACTCGCCCCGTGAAAACCGGCCTTAACAACACCCTACAACTGCCCACTTGCAGTTAATCGTTGTGACGGTCGTTCCATCATCCGTTTGTTGTGCCTTTGTCCAGCTACATGGTTCGAATTTAGTTGGTGTTGTTTTATAATCCACTCTGGGAACCACCCCCACTTTGAGAACACTTCCTCGCTAGCTGGTATGCAGTTTCACTACCCGTTATACACCTGTGTCTCGACATCCTCACCAAGGTGACTTTGGCTGTTTCTGGCCAGAACAGGTTAGGTTTTGCAGACATTCCCATACTAGTTTGGAGGCTATATAATAAGATGCTAGAGCCTTTAAGGCTGCCTGATTTGGCCACCCCTCGCGGAAATACAGTTGTGTATCGCTCAAGTGGTTGAAAGAAAACTTTGAACGGTTTATCGTAGGGAATCCTGGTGATTGCTACGTCGCTGCTCATGTCAAAAATTGAGTTTCTTACTGTTATTTCTATTCTAGTGTGCCCTAACCCATAGTGGGTTCTCCAGTTGTTAGTAACTAGCCTCTCCCATGATAAAAATATCGAGAGGAGGCAAATTTAGCACCTATCTCCATAGCAGCCGTTGGGGTGCTCTTAATACCTCCAGTTATACATATGTTAGCATACCAATCTCTGAATTCGCGCGAGAGAGAGGTAGCCTTAAGCTTCTTCTAAATAAAATAAATAATAGAAGCCTAAAGGAAACAAACCAGATCTCGTGTGGTAAGTCCAAGAGACCATTTGGGCTGTTGATGACGAGCTTAACAGCAAACCATCAAAACAAAAAGAAACGTCGAAATATGCCAATTTTTATTGAGATAACTGCATTACCAGCAACATCAAGCAGGTACATCAATCAAGTAACCAGTTCTTTCACTTCAACCAACTTTTTTTTTGTTCATTTTGGACAAGATTTAAGGATCGCTTTCCTACCTAACTTACTTACTACAGGAACTGTTTCCCCATTAGACAGCTTACGTATCCAGTGGTTTCTAAAGGACAGCAAGCTGGCTGGACATTTTCTCCACACTCCATTCTTCCCTTTTCCATAGAATAAACGAGGGTTTGAAGACAAGAGGGCAAGCATGGTGCGTGATGGAAATGTCGAGGCGTAGTTGTACCCCAACTTGGATATCTTTTGAACGGATACCAATAAAGAAATTACATTTTTTATTGCAGCCTGCAGGAAAAGCACCAGCCACCCCACTCCCAATTAAAAATTTAACTAATTCTTTTTTGTTATTGAGCTTTTTTACTCCCAACAATGACAGTCTCCACCATTCTAATGCAACGCACAGGCTGTGTCCTCCTCCTCATAGCATAGTCTACAAATAGGCTCATCATTAAAGATGCCAATTCTGTCTTAGATAGCCGTGTACTCGGTTGAGAGCCAGCACATCTGCTGGCTGTGTCTTGGTTATCTCTCGACCCGGTTCAGGTCCAGTTAATGTTGTTTCAGAACTTCTTTATTGCCAGCTTGTTTGCTATTTCGTTGCCTGGTATGTCCTTATGCTGCGGTGATTTTGACCAAAGTAATTTTTAGGTTTACCTGGCAGTCCCCAGCTAGTTTTGAGGCGAGTTTCGGGCACAAATCTCTATTGTTTAGTAGTAGTTTTGTTTGCTCCAAAGCCTGTGGTTCTTTTTGACTCATGTGCGTACCAAATATAAGTATTTTCTGAACCACAAGGAAATAAAGTAGCACAAATTGAGTGGCATTGGGATTTTGACTGCTCTAAATATTGATGTTACTTAACAAGCATACGTCAAGTGTGCAATATTGCAAATTAGATAGTTTCAACTTTTAAATGTACGTATGTATCTAATCATAGATCTATGCAAGATAAATAGGCTTCAAGTTTAATATATTACAACTTCACTACTTTACAAAGTTAAAACGATAATTATCATTTTATGTGCCGAAACGAAATTAACTTAGAACAGGGGAATAACTCATAACAAAGGTCCGTGAATTACAACCGTCGTACATTCGCTGCTTAAAATAACGACTGAACTCTAAACATTATCATTACGGCGACTAGTTATAATTACTATGTGTGTACCTCAGAGCAACGCCGTACTACACAGCATACCGTTTTTGTTTCGACATTTTAACTCTGCGAAAGCATTGTATAAGGTGTGGGCAAATTTCCCAAACTCCCATAATAGGTAATAGCCTGTATGTATGTTATGTATGTGTGTAAGCGTAAGAACACTGATTTAATACAATGTGTATACATATATCCACCGGAGAATTCCTGCTCTCGAGTAAAATATTATATCCGTCTCTCCTGTTTTTTTTGTAATTCTTATTTTGATGCTATGACGAGTTTTCAAATACGCGGCTCTAATCTACCGTCTAGACTCTATTATTTTCTTGTGTTTGGCATCTATGTAGATGGAAGATTTGCTGGATTATTATTATCTAGGAAGGAAGGAAGTGAATATTAAATTTTATTTGAGATAAATAACAACATTGCAACATGAAATGTTCCATGAAAAATTGAGATGCAACTCTATTGTTTTCAGAGCAATTCCCAAGCAAGCCCGATTTCTCCAGATTTAGTTTTAGTGATAGTATGCCCATCTCAGGCATGTAGAGCATCTAATCCACCCCTCTTCAGATAAGTCATGACAGTACAAGCACTCATCTTCTACTTCGCTGTCATCAGAAGATAGTTTTTTTTTCTTGGAGGCTTGTTTTTACTGCTTTAGCTGCTTTTGCTTGTTTTTGTTTTTTTTTCGGCACTATTCAGCTCTTCCTTGTATGATGATGATATCACGATTATGGTTTTGCCCCGTTTTCTTGAAACCCTTTTATTATTTTGGGAAACTTTTGGGACAGGAAAAATTATTTCTGGACTGGCACACTTAAAACTAATGGAACTTGGCTCCTGATTCGAAGTTGATGAGGTAGAAGGCTGCTTCGAAGTTGAGGGGGTCAGACTTTGTGCTTTGTTTACTCAATATCGGTTGTTGCAGAAGGCAAGAAATCTACATCTGTAAAAACGTTCATGTCAACAGGCCAGATTCCAGTCTTTCGAAATCCATTCACAGCTGTGCTCATAGACACCACCTAAAGAAGTAACTTGAAATAACCTTTCCAGGGTTAACTCTGAGCCATTTTCGTACTTCATCAAATACTACGTCAACTGGTTGGAGCATGTGAGAAGAATGAGATGGAAGGCACAATAAAATCATCCCATTGTCCCGTGCTAAATCAATCAACTCCAAGCTTTTAGTCTGACTCGAATGCCCATCTAGAACGAGTAGACACGGTTTTTCTTTTGTAGTTCTTGTGCATGTAACAAATTTTTGAAACCAAATTAGAAAAAGTTCCTTGGTCATCCACCCTATTTCGTAGGCTTCTGAAGAAGCGTCAGGAGGACGTCCAGTTTCAAATTCTTGTTGCATACGTTTCCTTGGAAATATCAATATGGCCGGGACATAAGTTCCAGATGCGGAGAAGCAAATTGAAGCAGTGACAGTATTACCTCTTTCAGCTGATGTTAGGCTTTCGACCGGACGCAATTATTCTTGAATGACCTTTTGGATTTACTGTCAGACCCGTTTCATTGCAGTTAAATATCCTATCCCTTGTCAGCTGATGAGTATCCACAACTTTCGAGAGAAGGTCGAAAAATGTGGGGCAGAGCAAAATGGGGTACCCCGTTTTGCTCTGCCCCATTATCTACACATTTTTGCAACTTGGTAGCTGTGATCTGTTGTATAGTAGTAGGGGACAACATGAGCACGGACTTCAGCGAAATTCAGATAGATTGCAGTACTTGCTACGAAAATAAGGGAGATACCCCGATTTGCGCCAAACCCACTTGTGCCTCACGTTCCCCTGTTTAGAAGAATAAAATATGCAATATAATGATTATACAGAGAATTCTAAAGGAGGAGAACGCTGAAATGGTACGAAGGCCACAAACGTCAACGTACTGCTATGCCGACTATGCTCGACGAAGAAAGGTGAGAAACCTATCAGCAGATAGAGGACACCTCAGGTCTAAATGCACCGATAATTCGTTTGATTCTCCAGAGACTTTGTCGTCTTTGAGTGCCGCATAGATTAACTGAAGAGGAGATATCATTATGTTCGACTTGGTGCTGCGAGATGCTAGAAATGTTTACAAGGGGACAATCTCGATATGTGAACAAAATCGTGATAGGTGACGAGACTTAGTTACACGTTTATGATGTGCCAATCAAAACAGACTCAAAAGAAAATTGGGGTCTTTGGTGATAAGGACAGCTGTCAGGAGATCTCGATCCCGAAATAGAATAAAATTGTGGTGCGTATCGTTTTAGACATACAAAAGATAGTGACAGTTAACTGGTACATAAAACAGTGCCTGTCTGAAATCATCATCAAATCGTTGAAGAACCTGCGGTCAAAGTCAAGAATGGGTACTTGGCTTCTTCATCATGACAACGCTGCAGCTCACCGCGCCAAACCACCCCTCCTCCCCCTTACAGTTCAGACCTTGCTCTCCGCGATTTTGCGATTTTCCAGTGATGCGGAGCTTCTAAGGACTTGTGCCCAACTTCATAGTGAAACTTAGGAGAGCTGGTTTAAGGATTGGTTTCGAAAGATGCAGAAGTGTGTTGAATGTTAATTTTTGGAACAACATTACATGAATCTGCTCATCCTTTAGTTTCTATTAGTTTCATTGAATTGTACAGATTTGATCTCTCAGACTATTATTCTACGTCATTATCGTTAAACTACATGGCAGGCTTGTTTTCAACACCATGATTTGCTCTTCCAAACAGTGCTTTGGGTCTGCGACGATGAACCAATTTTAATTCGCACAACAATTCTGTATCTTTTGGATCATTATCCTGCAAAAACTTGAAATTGTACCCAATTATCAAAAGCTCCATTTCTGTGGAAGGAGAGGCGTTCCCAAACAAGATCTAAAGAAAGTATTGATTCATCCTCTTATTTTGCAGTGTGTATTACACAATTTGGATACGTCAGTCCGTCTTCGACTTCAAATTTGGATACGTCACTCCAGAACACATTTTTTCATTTGTTAATTGTCCAAGCGATATGTCCTCGAACTCGTTAAATATTGAGCAACTTTTTTAGTTTGAGTTTTTTTAAACAGAACACAAACGGATGAAGAACTTAATTATGAACACTTTTTGTTAATATAATCCTATGGCTATCTGTAGCTGTTCTTGATAAAAATGTAAAATTCATAATACGTAACTATTTAGTTAAAAAATGAAGAAAGTAAACATGTAAAATATGTAAAAAATAAGAAAATAGAAAGTTTTCAAAATGTATTCCATTCATTTGCAGACAAAGATGAAAGCGATTGTTGAAGGACTGTCCTTCTACAGTGGTGGGTTCCTCAGGATATACAAGTTCTTTTATGTGCACCCACAAATAAAAATCCAGTTCGGTTAGGTTGGGAGACCTAGGTGGCCATTGCCTCGGTCCTCCTCTTCCGATCCATTTGTTTGGAAACGTTTGATTTAAATGTTCCCTCACAGCCAGCATGAAGTGAGCAGGTGCACCATCGTGTTGCAACCATATTCTTTGCTATATGGTTATATTAACAAAAAGTGTTCATAATTAAGCTCTTAAGCGTCAATTGCCGAAACAATTGGCCTTACCGACTTGCCAGGTTTGTGAATTTTAGATAAACAATATAATTTAGTCATAACAGGATTGGAAACATGTAGCTTACGTCTAACATCGGCAGTAACAAGGTTGTTACAAGCTTTAAACACATTGTTGACGTCTCTAATCATTTTCGGTAAAGGATTTTTTGAAATTGACTTATAAGGACCACTACTCAACAGGTCATTAACCCGATCATAGTAGTCCTCTTTATCTAAAATAACAACCGTGTTCCCTTTGTCAGCTTTCAAATAAAAACAATCTTTTTCCCGCAAAGTTTTAATGATTTTAATGTTTTCGGATTTCTGAGATGATTTATAGGATTTCAAATTTTTTGAAATCGTATGTTTGCAGGCCTCCCTAACGAACTGTTTTGTGGGCTCAGGAAACCGTTGGATAGAGGATTCTATCCCGGCAATAACCCATTCAACTCTGGTAGTACGAGGGAGCGTTTTTATATTCGCGGAATGAGCGGGTTGTAGGGGGGTGATTAGGCGCATTGGGGGCGTGGCCTGTGCAGCGACTCATAATTAGTATGAATACGAAGTTTCATTGTTATTAGACAGTTCAACCCTCGCCCCGAAAGATCACCGTTCTTCGGACGGAGATCGACTGGAGCGAGAAGATCGAATACCTGGGAATGATCCTCGACCGGAAGCTAACTTTCGCCGAGCATCTAGGTAGAGCTAGGAATAGGGCCATCGGTCGACTGCACCAGCTATATCCTATCCTCGGTAACCCCAAACTCAATCCCAAAACGGGCGCGATGCTGTACAAGACCCACATCCGCCCGATCCTAACCTACGCCAGCCCAGCTTGGGCCACGGCGGCTCCATCTCACATCCTTCCACTAGTCCGAGTGCAAAATCGCGTTCTGCGACTTGTATTTCGACTTCCTAGACGCACCTCGCTGGCAGTCCTCCGAGAACTTACAGCGGCAGACGTCCAGGACCTGAACGAGTTCTTGAAGAAACTCAATCGAGGATTTTTCGACAAGGCACTCGCGAGCAGCAACCCAGCGATGAGTAGCGCTATCGCGCAAAAATCAGTGGGGCCCACCAAGCACCGCACCACAACGGAGATACTCCGACAAATGTGACGCGGTGATGATTTATTCATAAAATAATACCTCTGTTTCGTTAGTTTCAGATACCAACAGCGAGGGAGATCCATCCAGAAGACTCCGAGAAGCCACAACAACCCAAGAACCCGAGAACCACCAGAAAGACATCCATGAAGGAAGTGGAACTGGAAGAAGAGGATCTTTCAAGAAGAGGCAGACAACCAACGCAGTAGTATTAGACAGTTAGTCTTTGAGGTATCGTCAACCAAGTAACATAATCAGGAGTGAAAAGTGAAATATGGAAAAAATCGAATATCGTGCCGTTATAAAGTTCCTTACCAGGCAAGGAAAATCAGTCGCGACCATAATGAATGAGATGTCATTGGTTTACGGCGATTCTTGTCCAGGAAAAACCATGGTGTACAAGTGGCATAGTTTATTTAAACAAGCAAGGGAATCCCTTGAAGACGACCCGAGGCCGAGCGTTGATGTGACCACGCCAGCACTTATCCAAAAAGTTGAAAAAATTGTACTCGAAGATGCTCGACTAAAGAAGAAACAACTCGCAGAAATGGTTGGAGTATCCGATACAACAATTTTTAAAATCCTACACGATCATCTCGGCATGTCTAAGGTCAGCGCAAGATGGGTGCCGAGAATGTTCACGCCGCCGCAAAAACAACAGCGCGTAGAGTGTTCGCGTGCATTTTTGGACCTCTGTAATGAAGACAAGGATGGTGTATTGAGTCGAATTGTTACTGGAGACGAAACTTGGGTTCATCATTATGAACCTGAGTCCAAACAAGACTCCATGCAGTGGCATAAAAAGGGCACAGCACCTCCCAAGAAATTTAAAGTGTCACAATCAGCTGGGAAACTCATGGCAACGGTATTTTGGGACTCGGAAGGAATATTGTTGATTGATTATAAAGATAAAGGTGTTTCTATAACCGGAGAATATTACGCTTCAATATTAGGTGTGCTGCTTTTGCACGACAACGCGCTCGTCCACAAGAGCCGCGTTGCGTTAGCTGCCCTGCATAAGGTGGGCTTCGAAATTGTGAATCACCCACCCTACAGCCCAGTCCTGGCCCCGAGTGATTATTACCTGTTTCCGAAAATGAAAAAAGAGCTGCGGGGTAAAAAATTTACTGCCGATGATGAAGTCAAGGAGGCAGTTTTGGCGTATTTTGCAGATAAAGAGAAATCATTTTTTTATTAGGGTATAAATAAATGAATTGAAAGATGTGAAAAATGTATCCGTCTTGCAGGTGAATATATTGAAAAGGAAAAATAATTTGGTTTTTTTATTTCCACCCCTTATCTCCCGTTCCGCGAATATAAAAACGCTCCCTCGTATGTCAACATTAATTTTTTAACAAAAATATTCATTGCACTGAACATATACATCAAAGAAAAAAAAAACAAAATGGGTACGTATAGATAATGGCCAGCCACTGCTAAAAATGCAAAAAGATGCAGGGTGTTCCATTTAAAAAAAACGTCATGTGATTATGCCCATGTTTTTTGGAAGACCCTGTATAGTTAAAAATAATTTTCAGATATACTACTATCCTAATGTCTAGTTTCAGCATGCGAAAGCGAAACGTTTCACTTTAATAACCAATGAGGAATCAAAGACCGGAGTTTAACTGCAGGACCCTGTATAGTATAGAATTGTACAAAATTATTACGACAACTGTCAAAAATGTTTTGGTAGTTGCATATTTCAAAAATGAAAAGAGAAATTGTTTGTAATAACATTTTGACAGGCAAAATTGACAAATTCCGTTCAAAATATTTACTCCTTGACAGCTGTCAAATTTTTTTTGACATTTCTTCTTTCTTCTGTCAGAAGAATGAAATACCAGTTTTTATAAATTCACGGCATCTAGGAAAGGGTTGAAATTGTTATTTTAAATCACGGTGCAACTGTTTCGCGATAAGATTATCAAGCGAAATGCACGGGCGATCGAGATAGCGAACCGAAGCACGACTTTCTTAATAAGAAATCTCCCCTTCTCACACAGAGCCGGCAGATTTAAAATTATACTTCGTAACATACATACATGCATACGTGTTTATATCGGCTAACGTATTCCAAACGTAATACTAGTCAGGAAATTGCATTTCCATAGGAATGAGATTGTTTATGCACGCGAAATTAGTTCTATCTAATGTAAATATGTACGCGGTTCGATACAGAATTGAGTCAATAAGCTTCCGCAGTCCAAAGCGCGACCAGTAGAGTAGACTCGTTATTTATTAAAGCCAGCGGCGAATTGTATTTGTTAAAGTAAACACATCGAAATTCCACCTATCGTTATTTATTTAGATCTTTAACTGCATCCGTACACCAAGTTATCTGTTGAATTTTTACTATATTAGGATGTTACAGAGAGAGAGAGAGAGAGGGAGATGTTAAAAACTTCACCCTAAATTTTCCTCTTCTTGTTTCGCTTCAGCAATAGTCCGATGCTTTAAAAGCCTCAGAGAATCGTGCATATCAGACCACCGAGACGATGTTAATGGTGGAAACCGCTGCATCTCCCGCTTCATTTGTTCTACACCCCATCTGTTAATTACTTCAAACTAGTCGTCCGAAGGACTAACTTAGTTTCGGGATCCCATCAATCTTGAAGCTTTTGGTAACCGCGGTGATAATATTCTTTAGCAAGTTGCATATAGTTTATCGAGTAGTACAACAGATGCTTATTATTACAACAATCGATGTAATCAAACAATTTAATTTTTTTTTCTTTGCAGGTAATTATCCAGAATTCCAACTTTAAATTCGAGGAGAACGAAGATTCGGCTAAAACGTAAGCAATAATATCAATGTCGCATTCCTTAAGTACTAAAATAACGAACAAGCGCAAGCCTGTTATAAATAACCATTTATCACGTTTTACGAGGACTTTATTTTGAAGTTTCGCTGTAATTTCTGACAACCACATCGCGACGCCGAAAACGAAACAAACCGGCGTTTTCCTCAGCGCGGTCTTAAACCTGCTATAAGACACGTTTGACATTTTACGATCACATATTATATCGTCCAATAAAAACCAAACAGTACGTTCGCAGCCACGAAAGAACGTCGTTTCGGAGGACATTAAATACTACCTCGCATGTTCCATAATGGCGTTTCATACTACACTATATGCGTCTTATCATCATAATAATAAAACCTTTAATGATGCGAAAGTTGAGGATATGGAAATTATTTCTTAGAGGATGAATCGAAAATTTCTGAATTCCCCGTGAGCAATTCTCACCGCGTGATTGAAACAAATTCAGTAAACGCGTTTCGCAAACAGTCTAGATTAATATCAGATTTGAATGAAATTCGGTTGAAACATTTAATTTTAACAACCATTTTTGACAGCTATTTTAACTGTACACTAATAACAGCTGTCAAAAATGTTTTGATAATTGCAAGTGTAAAAATTGAATAACAAATTGTTTCTAATAACATTTTGACAGGTAAAATTGACAAATTTCGATCAAAATACTGTTCTTACGCTTGACAGCTGTCAACTTAATCATCTTAACTGTCACATCCTTTTACCAGAAGAATAAAATAACAGCTTTTATAAAATCGCGGCTTCTACATAAGAAAACTACATTTATGTGATGAAATTGCGAAAAAAAATATTATTTTGACAATTGGATAGCTGTCAGAAATATGTTGACAGTTACATTAGCTATTTTAACGATCACATCCGACGAAATGACAGCTTTTATAGATTCACAACTACCCGAAAAAGAAAACAGTCTGTACGTCTTGAAATTGCAAAACAATGCTTATTTTGACAATTCCACAGCTGTCAGTGATATTTTGACGGTTACATTAGTAATTTAAACCATCACATCCGACGAATAAGAAACGAAATTACAGCTTTCATAGACTCACACCTCTTAAAAAAAGAAAACCACATATAGGTGTTAAAATTGTGCAAAAAATTATTGGTTTGACAATTCGATAGCTGTCAGGAATATTTTGATGGTTACCTTTGAAATTTTAACCATCACATCCCACGAAATAAGAGACGAAATTACACCTTTAATAGATTCACAGCTTCCCGAAATAGAAACCAGTATGTACCTCTTGAAATTGTAAAACAATGCTTGTTTTGTCAGTTCGACAGCTGTCAAAGATATTTTGACGGTTACGTTAGTAATTTTAACCATCACATTCTACGAAATAAGAAACGAAATTACAGCTTTCGTAGACTCACACCTCTTAAAAAAAGAAAACCCCATATAGGTGTTAAAATTGTGAACAAAATTATTGTTTTCACAATTCGATAGCTGTCAGAAATATTTTGACAGTTACGTTAACTATTTTAAGTATTACACCCGACAAAATAAGAAATAAAAATTACAGCTTTCATAGGCAAATAGGTTCTACGACACAAAAACTATAACTATGTGTATAAGCGTTGAAATTGTGAAATATTATTTATTTTGACAATTCGACAGCTGTCACAAACATACAGAAACATAAGAAAAAATACACAGTTTTATAATTTTAGCTGTCACATATCTTTCGACAGCACAAAGTATCAAATTCGATAAAAACATTGCTTTTTAAAATTTGGCAGCTCTCAAAATTTTTTGACAGTTACAGTTAATTATTTTAAATTTTACATCCTATAAAATAATAACGGCGAATTACAGCTTTATACATTCATGATTCCCAGAAAAAACAAAACAATGTATGTAAGCGGTGAAATTCTGAAAAAACTATTTCTTTGACAATTCGACAGATGTCAGAAACATGGTCGTAGTTCTAGTGTCAAAATAAGGAAAATAATCACGTTATTAAGCATCGAAATTGCAAAAAAAACCGTTTTTACAATTTGACAGCTGTCAGAAATATGGTGGCAGTTTAAACGTCAAAATTAGAAAACTTCTTTTACAATTTTGCAATTTAGTTGTCAAATGTGACAGTTGATCGTTACAATTGAACAACTGTTAGAAAAATTTAGATAGTTAGACCTGTTGTGTAGTTTAAATGTTGATCAATGCATTTAAACAAATGCGTAACGCCTGCAAACGTTGAAATTTTGACAAAATAACCGTTTTTATAATTTGACAGCTGTTAAAAATATGGTTGTATTTTAAATGTCAAAATTAGAAAACTGTATTTACAATTTTAGCTATATTTTGACAGTTAAAAATGTCATACCCGACAAAAAATACTGTATAGAGTTTTGCAGCTGTCAGAAAAATTTGGATAGTTGTCAGATGTAGTTCAAATGTTGTACTTGCTAAAATAAGGAGAGCAGCGACGCGTTGAAAATGATGATAACGCCTGCAAGCGTTGAATTTGTGAAAAAATATTCGTCTTTACAATTTGACAGCTGTCAGAAACATGGTTGCAGTTTAAACGTCAAAATTAGAAAACTCTTTTCACAATTATCCAATTTAGCTGTCAAATGTGACAGTTTAGCATTAAAATTATTATATCCGATAAAAAATCCTGTTCGCAGTTGAACAGCTGGCAGAAAAATTTGAATAGTTAGGAGTGTTACGATCGGAAAACATTTTTTACAGTTTAACTATTGTCAGATGTAGTTTAAATGTTGTGCTCGCAGAAAATAACTGCTATTAGTTCACCAGTGCTTCAAAAAAAATTTATAACGCCTGCAAGCGTTGAAATTTTGAAAAAAAATAACCGTTTTTATAATTTGACAGCTGTCAGAAATATGGTTGTATTTTAATTATCAAAATTAGAAATTAGTTTTTACAATTTTAGCTGTCAAATGTATTTTGACAGTTAAAATTGTCATATCCGATAAAAATACTGTATAATAGAGCTTTGCAGCTGACAGAAAAATGTGAGTAGTTGTCAGATGTAGTTTAAATGTTGTACTTGCTAAACTAAGAAGAGCATAACTATTTCTATTGTAACAACGCGTTCAAAATGATCATAAAGCGCCTGCAAGCGTTGAATTTGTGAAAAAATATTCGTCTTTACAATTTGACAGCTGTCAGAAACATGATTGCAGTTTAAACGTCAAAATTCGAAAATTATTTTCACAATTTTCCAATTTAGCTGTCAAATGTGACAGTTGATCGTTAAAATTATCATATCCGATAAAAAATTCTGTTCACAATTGAAGAGCTGTCAGAAAAATTTGGATAGTGAGGACTGTTACGACCGGAAAAAATGTTTTACAGTTTAACAATTGTCAGATGTAGTTTAAATGTTGAGCTCGCAGAAAATAACTGCTATTAGTTTACCAGTGCTTCAAGAAAAATCATAACGCCTGCAAGCGTTGAAATTTTGAAAAAAAATAACTGTTTTTATAATTTTACAGCTGTCAGAAATATGGTTGTATTTTAAATGTCAAAATTAGAAATTAGTTTTTACAATTTTAGCTGTCAAATGTATTTTGACAGTTAAAATTGTCATATCTGATAAAGATACTGTATAATAGAGCTTTGCAGCTGTCAGAAAAATGTGCATAGTTCTCAGATGTAGTTTAAATGTTGTACTTGCTAAACTAAGAAGAGCATAACTACTTCTATTGTAACAACGCGTTCAAAATGATGATAAAGCGCCTGCAAGCGTTGAATTTGTGAAAAAATATTCGTCTTTACAATTGAACAGCTGTCAGAAAAATTTGGATAGTTAGGACTGTTACGACCGGAAAAAATGTTTTACAGTTTAACAATTGTCAGATGTAGTTTAAATGTTGAGCTCGCAGAAAATAACTGCTATTAGTTCACCAGTGCTTCAAAAAATTTTTATAACGCCTGCAAGCGTTGAAATTTTGAAAAAAATAACCGTTTTTATAATTTGACACCTGTCAGAGATATAGTTGTATTTTAAATGTCAAAATTAGAAATTAGTTTTTACAATTTTAGCTGTCAAATGTATTTTCACAGTTAAAATTGTCATATCCGATAAAAATACTGTATAATAGAGCTTTGCAGCTGTCAGAAAAATTTGCATAGTTGTCAGATGTAGTTTAAATGTTGTACTTGCTAAACTAAGAAGAGCATAACTACTTCTATTGTAGCAACGCGTTCAAAATGATGCTAAACGCCTGCAAGCGTTGAATTTGTGAAAAAATATTCGTCTTTACAATTTGACAGCTGTCAGAAACATGATTGCAGTTTAAACGTCAAAATTCGAAAATTATTTTCACAATTTTCCAATTTAGCTGTCAAATATGACAGTTGATCGTTAAAATTATCATATCCGATAAAAAATCCTGTTCACAATTGAACAGCTGTCAGAAAAATTTGGATAGTTAGGACTGTTACGACCGGAAAAAATGTTTTACAGTTTAACAATTGTCAGATGTAGTTTAAATGTTGTGCTCGCAGAAAATAACTGCTATTAGTTCACCAGTGCTTCAAAAAATTTTTATAACGCCTGCAAGCGTTGAAATTTTGAAAAAAAAAACCGTTTTTATAATTTGACAGCTGTCAGAGATATAGTTGTATTTTAAATGTCAAAATTAGAAATTAGTTTTTACAATTTTAGCTGTCAAATGTATTTTGACAGTTAAAATTGTCATATCCGATAAAAATACTGTATAATAGAGCTTTGCAGCTGTCAGAAAAATTATGCATAGTTGTCAGATGTAGTTTAAATGTTGTACTTGCTAAACTAAGAAGAGCATAACTACTTCTATTGTAACAACGCGTTCAAAATGATGATAAAGCGCCTGCAAGCGTTGAATTTGTGAAAAAATATTCGTTTTTACAATTTGACAGCTGTCAGAAACATGATTGCAGTTTAAACGTCAAAATTCGAAAATTATTTTCACAATTTTCCAATTTAGCTGTCAAATGTGACAGTTGATCGTTAAAATTATCATATCCGATAAAAAATCCTGTTCACAATTGAACAGCTGTCAGAAAAATTTGGATAGTTAGGACTGTTACGACCGGAAAAAATGTTTTACAGTTTAACAATTGTCAGATGTAGTTTAAATGTTGTGCTCGCAGAAAATAACTGCTATTAGTTCACCAGTGCGTAAAAAAAAATCATAACGCCAGCAATCGTTGATATTTTGAAAAAAATAATCGTTTTTATAATTTGACAGCTGTCAGAAATAGGGTTGTATTTTAATTATCAAAATTAGAAATTAGTTTTTACAATTTTAGCTGTCAAATGTATTTTGACAGTTAAAATTGTCATATCTGATAAAAATACTGTATAATAGAGCTTTGCAGCTGTCAGAAAAATGTGCATAGTTGTCAGATGTAGTTTAAATGTTGTACTTGCTAAACTAAGAAGAGCAACTACTTCTATTGTAGCAACGCGTTCAAAATGATGCTAAACGCCTGCAAGCGTTGAAATTTTGAAAAAAATAACCGTTTTTATAATTTGACAGCTGTCAGAGATATAGTTGTATTTTAAATGTCAAAATTAGAAATTAGTTTTTACAATTTTAGCTGTCAAATGTATTTTGACAGTTAAAATTGTCATATCCGATAAAAATACTGTATAATAGAGCTTTGCAGCTCTCAGAAAAAATTGCATAGTTGTCAGATGTAGTTTAAATATTGTACTTGTTGTTGTATTAATTTTCAAAAAAATATTGACAGCTGTCAGAAATATAATCGTGGTTTAAACGTCAAAATTAGAAAACTGTTTTCACAATTTTACAATTTTATCCGTCAAATATACATATTTTGGCAGTTAAAATTGTTGTACCGGATAAAATATACAATTTAGAATTTAACAGCTGTCAAAAATATTTTGATAGTTAGACAGAGGAACAGTTACAACTGGGAAAAAATGTTTTATAGTTTAACAGCTATTATTGTATTGTAGTTTTGGAATAAATTATAACGATCAAGTCCTGAAATTGTGACAAAATAATCGTTTGACAGCTGTCAAAAATTTTTTGACGCTTACAACATTGTTGAATATTCGTCCAGTTTGACAGTTGTTTCCTGAAGAAATGTCAACAATTTGACAGATACCTATGTTAAAAGCGTTTTGCAGCAAATTTTTTAAGAGATTTGCTTTGAGTCTTTACTACGTACCTAACGATTTATTAGTTTCTCCTGCATCATTTATCTGGGATGTGTGATTGTAACACTTCACAAGCAAGGAGCAGCCAGGCAATATAAAGGTAATTTAACGCTACATACGCAACAACAGAAGTCGTAATTCCTGGTAAACTATAGTAATTAAGCAAACTAATAACGTATAGAATTGCTCCAGTGAAAGTGTGCATGTGGAGGTAACACTTTATATATAGTACGATACTTAAAGTCTGTTGCATTTCCATTTCGCCCCCGAATGTACCTACACCAGTAGTAGCGTAACAACAATGTACATTGTTCCCTTTATTCAGTTATTTATGAGATTGTAGATGACAGACTGCTACTGCAGTACTACATTGGGTTGTGTTCAGTGCACGGAGCCATTATTCGTAAACGCTAGAGACTCGGCTAAACTTGAGAGTAACTTTCGGCACGTGTAATGCAGCAGGACTCTGAGTTACGAGCAGTGTTTGACGTTGAGGAGAACTTGAGAGTTTACGGTTTGCATTGTTCATTTTCGTTTCGTGTTCGTTCCTTTTTTTTTCGCACACTCTCTCGTGTTTGTTTGCGTTACTATACAGCGGTGTAGCAGTAGCATCATTGCCTTAAATATTGCCGAAGTTTTCCAGCGTAAAATTTGGGTTATTGGAATTTCTACAACGGCTGAACTTATTCATCATTATATCCGCACGAAACTTTACCTAATTCTGCGGTCTTTTCCGAATGTACTATATTATACTGTGTTCTCGTAATTTATGGCGAAGCACTTGAAAATAGATTGCGTCTGCTTTTGAAGTTTAATAAAAGAAATCGCGAAACAAAAGGTGTCTTTATTGTTACACTGAATGGGGAGATCAAGGAATCGATGTCTATAATACGTTTACCTATATCGAAGGTGAATCTAAGGATAACTTAAAAAATGTCCTTACATTACTTTAATAGAGCTAAAGATATTAACAACACCATGCGAATTTGGTGAAGAACAGCAGAATTTGTTAAGAGATAAGCTAGTTTTGGGAATTCAAGATAAAAATGTACAAGAACGCCTACTTAGAGAGCCCCAATTAGAATTAAAGAAAGCATTAGATGTTTGTAGAGCAAATGAAGCCAGTAAGCAGCAGATCGAGGAAATAAAAGGGAGAATAGTCGCAAATGAAAGATAGGAAGGAGGAGGGAACAGAAATTGATTTCGAAATTGCCCAACAGCAAGAAAAACATGCAGAAAATGCAACAAATCTGACCATTTTGCAAGTTAGTGCAAGACTAAAATAAAAAAATATGGTACGAAAGGGATAGAAAAGGAAGGAGATTCAGAAGCTGGTGGTGCTGTAGTATTAACAGTGAGTAAAAGGGATGTTAAGTATTAGAAAAGATTAATGAACCAACTGCTTGGGTTCACCCAATTGTAACAGTAATTAAACTTAATGGATACTTGGATCCAAGATATCTTAATAAAATTACCTACAATTGAAAATGTGCTCTCACACCTACATGCAGCCACAGCATTCCTGCAAGTGCCTTTAGATAATGAAAGCTCCAAGCTATGCACCATAGCAATAGCTTTTGGGAGGTTTAGGTATAAAACTATGCCTTATGGAATAAGTAGCGCTCCTGAGGTTGGTCAAAAAATAATAAACCAAATTTTTGACGGACTAGAAGAGCACAATAGAAGACTACAAGTAGCTCTCTCAAGAGCGAAGAAATACAATTTCAATTTCAGCAAGATAAAGTTACAACTGTGTCAGAAAAGAATAAAATTTTTAGGCCACATAGTTTCAAATCAAGGTATAGAACACTAAACACTTTACCCACCCAATCCGATACGCATCATTAATTTCCGATTAACGAAAACAATGACGAATGCGGGATAGGTCCGTTGTCACAGTTCATTACACATGACTTATTTTTATATATTTCTAAACTTTCGAAAACATTTAGAAACTTACAATTTATTGTTTATTTGTCTAATTAATTTAACGTGTTAATGTGTCTAAGATTAGCCATATGTTCTTCGAATCTAGTTGAGACTGCTCTCCTGGTTTGCCCAATATATTTTTGATTACAATCTTTACAATTGATTTCGTCAATACCTGACTTTTCTAGAGGTTGTATTTTATCTTTAGGGTTACCGATGAGACTTCGTAAACTAGTCCCAGAACTGTAAACTATTCTGAGATCTAGCTCTTTGAAGATTTTACTCAAAGCTTTAGTGATAAAGGGAGCGTAAGGGAGGGTCACAACGGGTGAAGCTTTAACATCCTCTCGAAAAGTCGTAGATTCTTTCACAGTTTTCTTATAATTAAACTTCCTAATTAACTTATAGATATGCTGAGGCTGGAAACCATTACACTTGACCGCATCTTTTATCATTTTAAGCTCTTTCTCATACCTCGCCTTGTTCAAGGGAAAAGTCAGAAGTCTGTGGACCAAAAAATTCAGGCTTGCCATTTTGTGTTGAACACAATGATGGGAATCTGAAGGAATGTAGCGAAGTGTACTGGTTTCCTTTCTATACAGATCAAACTCTAATCTATTGTTATTTCTAATTACTAAAGTACCTAGAAAGGGTAGCTGACCGTTTACTTCTCTTTCACAAGTGAACTTTATGGTTTCGAACCGATTATTTAATCTATTGAGAAAATCGTCAATATTACATTTTTTAGTGTTAAGTATAGCGAAAACATCATCCACATACCTCGAACAAACCCTAGGAAAAGTATTCGCTCTCAGATTCTAAGTCCTTTTCAAAACGGCTCATGAAAAGGTTAGCCAAAAAGGGCGACCCATTGCCGTTCCTTCCAGCTGTTCATAAAAACTCCCATTGAATTGAAAAATGTTCTGTTTCATGCAGATGTCAGTTAAGCGAGAATATTCCTGAACACATTGTTGACTCAAACTATTTTGAAGCAACAAGTCGTCGAGGTATGTCAAGGTGTCTGGAATCGGTACACTAGGAAAGAGAGAACTAACATCAAATGAAATCAATATTTCACCCTCCAGCAACTGAATATTTTGAATTTCTTTAATAAATTCTAACGAATTTTTTTGCTGCAAAACTAGGTTGCTGTACTGGCAAATTATTAAATCCATTGGTCAGCCATTTGGAAACCTTTTAAGTCGGTGCGTTTTCTCGACAAGCACCCTTTGAGTTCTGCCATTTAAATAGCTCTCAAACCACTTTAATGCATTCCCCCAAATCCCATAAGGGTCTAATTTTTCAGACAACCATAAGCAAGAAGGTCCCTAAAGCCACATTGTCAACGTAAAAATTGCAGTTTGCGCGGATCTTCCCCTACGATATCCATGCTGGTGATCAGAAAGAAGGTCATTGCAATTCATAAAATCCATTACCTGTTGACTCATAACCAGTTCAAACAACTTCGAGAACCTAGAAAGCAAGCTTACGGGCCTAGAACTGTTTAGTTCTTCCCCATTTCCACTATTTTTAAGAAGTTGCTTTATTAAGGCCAGTTTCAATTGATCCGGAAATATACCTTGTCGTAAAGAGTTGTTGATAATATGGCAGAGGACATGGCCAATTATAGGAATGCTAAATTGGACTATACACAACGATACCTCATCATCCCTACTATTCTTTTTATTTTTTAGTCTTTTACACAACTCAATAATTTCTTGGAGTGCTACAGGTTTTAGAATTAGTTCTCTATTATTCCTTGGAATATTGCAATTCCATTCTACTCGTTTCACATTACTCAAAAGTTCTGGGACTGCATTTTGCAGATAATTATTGTAAGCATCTCTTGCGCTGTTCCCGTCACATTTATTCCTGTTATCAGAGTTTCGTATTCTGTTATCTGTAACTTTCAGATCGGTATCTGACTAATAAATCGTCAAATTCGTTTTTTAGTCGTTTTTGTACATATCTGAATAGTCAGAGTTTACATGTTTCATGATTAATAGAAGATCTAACCTTCTCTTCATTTTCATAACTTCATCCACATTCTTATACAAAGCATTATTCTGGTAGTTTTTAGTTGGTTGTTCCTTTTTCCTTGCCTTCCCTTTTTTTTCAATTTGATCATTCTCTGCTCCTCACAGTATCGGTTGAAGTGGATGTATAGAGCTGCTGAAGAGCATCCTTAACGCAGAAGAAGGTACCGAGGGTCCTCTCTGATATGTTGGCCCAATCCGAAGATCTAGTCCAAGTAAATACAAATTCCTTTTGCGTGGGAGAAATCTAAACTCAGTCAATTATTAAGTTGTAAAAACGAACTAATTTGATGAAACACAAATGGACACATTGTTGACTCAAACTGTTTTGAAGCAACAAGTCCTCGAGGTATATCAAGGTATCTGGAATCGGTACACTAGGAGAGAGAGAACTAACATCAAATGAAATCAATATTTCACCCTCCAGCAACTGAATATTTTGAATTTCTTTAATAAATTCCAACGAATTTTTTACTGCAAAACTAGGTTGCTGTATTGGCAAATTATTAAATGCATTGGTCAACCATTTGGAAACCTTATAAGTCGGTGCGTCAGTTGCCGAAACAATTGGCCTTACCAACTTGCTAGGTTTGTGAATTTTAGGTAAACAATATAATTTAGGGATAACAGTATAGAACAAGAATAGAACATGCAAAGGTAGAAACGATATTAAAAATAAAAGCTGCAAAGAATAAATAAGAAATTTAAAGATTTATAAGCATGATAATGTTTTTAGCAAATTTATCTCAAAAGACGAGTGTTTTAAGAAACCTATTGAATGGAAAAAATTAATTCAAATGAGGGAAGGACGAAGAGGAAAGTTTTCAAGAATTAAAGAAAATTTTGAAGCTTTTCAACCTGGACAAGCCTTTATGTATATCTGTGGATGCAAGTAGTCATGGATTAGCTGCAGTGGCTCTTCAAGAGGGACAATCTTTAGGTTATATCTCAGCAGGCCTAAACCAAACACAACGAAACTACGTCCAGATTGAAAAAGAACTCCTGGCAGTACAATATGGATTAGAAAAATTTCATCTTTATACTTATGGCAGAAAAGTCCTCATACAAACGGACCATAAACTACTACTTACCATTATAAACAAGCCCATGGAAAAAATCACACCCAGAATGCAAAGAATGATACTTACGTGAATGAGGTATGATTTTACATTAAAATATGTTTCAGGAAAAGAGTTGTATGTTGCTGATGCCCTATCTCGTGATCCAAACCAATCTAATTCATATAATACCAATTACATGGATGGTAACAAGGCTATAGTTCATAGTTTGATATGTGCAACGCCCTCGCGTATCCAAGATCTTAAAAAAGCAACACAACAAGATGAGACTCAAAACTCAATACAGGATGGCCTTTGTATAAGAAAGACATAAAAGATGATACTAGCTTGTACTGGGATGTAAAAGATGACCTAAGATGAGTTGTTATTTTGGGGAAATAAAATTGTAATACCTAAATATGAAAGACAAAATGTAATCGACAAACTTCATAGCTCACACCAAGGTATTTCATCGTGCCAATACAAGGCTAAACCAGTTTTATTTTGGTCAGGCATGATGAAAGACGATATCAAGATGTATAGTTTACCAGCAATACTCCAAATCTAATAGGGATCAACCTCTAATACCACACAAAATAGAACTACCATGGAGTAAGATTGGCATAGACTTCGCCAAAATTAAAAACAAAGATTACCTAGTGATGGTTGACTACTTTTCAAAATTTGTTGTAGTCAATGAAATTATGTCAAAAACAGCGAAAGCAGTAATAGAGGTATTAAAGAAGATTATACTCATTTTAGGAATACCATCAACTCAATAGAATTTAAAGCATTTAAAGCATAATATAGGTAAATGTAAAGTTTGAAGTTCCCGCTAAGACAAGTCAGAAAAGGACCGATAGACCGTTGCGTTGAGAGCACTTGTCATTTTTGTCTAATTAGAAGATACTGAAATATAAGTTTAGAAACGAGTGTGTTGAGTTCAAGTTTTTTTTTTTTTCATGTTTAAAGACAATAATATCACGACGAATACTTCGCATGTGTGACACATTTTAATTATAAGCGCAGAGGAAAATTCGACGGCGGCAATAAATTTATTATATTTATTAATATCACCGACGTAAGTTAGGGTATTATGCAGCTTAAAAACACACTACATTTTCATTTTCCACGTTTCGGCATATAGGTCTAGGTAAGCGACTCTAATACGTGCATTTGTTACTGCGTAAAAGCTAACACATGCATTAGGCTCGTTTCAGAAACGTAGCCGGCCGTGCTTTGAGACCATTTTCAGGGATCATTAATTCATCCCCAGTGAATGAACCCGGAGCGCTACGGATAACTCCGGGGTTTCGCTGTGCACGCACCTTATACCTCACGGTCGCCGCAAAGCGAGAGAGACCTCTCTGTATGACAATACCAGATTCTCGGAATAACTTAGCAAATGGGAAAATTTAATGGAGATGTATTGTGTATAGTGTGTGTGTTGTTGTGCAGATGAAATTAGCAAATTGGTATATATTGAGAGTGCAGGATAATAATAACCGGGTAGAAGAACTAGAAGTTTTGCTGTGAGGACTAAGCAGGAGTTACATTTATTTCAAATTAAAATATACGTACACTGCAGTATTATATTTTGCTTAATTAATGAGGCCTGATGTATACATTGTTAATGCATCTATTAATTCACTGGAATAAACATATTCAAAACTAAGACGATAAACAAACAAAACTGACCAGAACTTCTGACTGGCAAGATTGACTAAATATTTTTCAATAATTCATAAAGATAAGCTGGAGAACAAACACACCCTGTATAATCTGAACGCGTGAAGATATATCCATAAAATTTGCGGAGCATCAAGGTTACCTATAGACGAGTCTATGAGCGAGTTGCTATCATCGCATTTTCCTCTACCGGTTAACGTTGAGCAGCTATGGAGGCGAATTGATGCGGCATGGTTGGCCATCCCACCCGCTGCCATACGACGATTTATTAACTCCATGCCTCGTCGTGTAGCGATGGTACGCGCCGCTCGCGGAGGATACTTCGGCTATTGATGCATCTCATGAGGGTAAATTATAATTAAGTTTAGCAGTACCTACTTCTACACCAAATTTCATTGCGCTAGAACCACGCGTTCAGATTATACAGGGTGTGGTCTTAAATTATGTCCAGCAGTGTAGAACAGAGATAGGATTATCACACTAGCACAAAGCATAGCTCTTATATACTGCAGACTAAATTTTAAAACTCACATCGATTTTCTGATGAACGTCTGTCTTACCATTGTAATAGGCAGGTGCTTTTAAGCTTATATTATGCTAGTTTTCATTCGCATCTACGCTATGGTATCATGCAATGGGCAAACTCAAGTGAAGTTGAAAGAGTTTTGTGATATTTTTAATATTAATGGATATATTGAGCTTTGACGCACTAATGTCTCACCCTGTATACAGGATAACAACTTGAATTACGAAAGCCTATTGATAGGAGAGGGTGGTGGGAGTTAAAATTAAATGTATCCATTTTAGTATTGTCAACTGTTTGTATGACAGGAATGTCAGTGATTATGAGGTCCCCCTTTCCATTTAAGACTTTTAGGCTCAGTTCCACCCTGCCCAAGGAATTGCAGATGAGAGTTTGCTTGTACGCCTAATAAATGACCCCCTCAAAAACAAAGTTGACATGTCTGAGCATTTTATTTTTATATGAAAGCTAATGCCCAAAATCAATGCCGTTTCGTTTTCGAATGGCCACCCCGTATATGGAAAATAGCAGAGGACCGAGAACGGAGTCCTGCGGAACGCCCGATGAAACGAAGAAGCACCATCAATAACGACACTCTGCGTTCTCTTGGAGAGAAAGTAGAGGGGTACCAAAGTAAGAAGGTTTTTTAGCAAAGTAGCTGATGATTGATCGTGTCAACAGTCTTCGAATATATCATCCAAAGATAAAGAAAAAATTATCTGCGGTGGGTGGAGCTGCACTGGCTCTCAAGCTCAACCACGAATCGTAATTTTCAGAGGAAGTAATGCTTGCAAGAAAATTACTGGAAAGTTTAACGAAAGAAATTGATTCAAACTTTTGACGTAACCATTTTCCGGTCTTCAAACTAGTCAATAAAGTCAGTAAGCGTGTGTATTTTAAGGAAAGTCTCTCCACTCTCCATTCTCCCTCCTTCCCTCTACCTCCAAGAAAAAGGAATTTATATCTACTTCGACCAGATCTCCGGATTGGGTCAACATATCAGAGAGGACCCTCAGTACATTCTTGCGCGTGAAGGATGCTCTTCAGCAGTTCTCTACAGTCAATACTGTGAGGAGCAGAGAATGATCAAAGTGCAAAAAAAGGAAGATGAGGAGAAACCTAAAAAACAAATCTGTGCTGTAGCACACACAAAGATGACGATGAAAAATTGTCTAAAAAGAAAATAAAGCATCAATGACACAGCTTCACGTCTATTTGACATAATACAGTTAGACAATTTAACAACATCAAATAGCATCGCCTTAAACAAAAAACAATATGATGGCGTAATTATAATAAAAGATCCTCTGCGCCTTCCTTTCCGGAGACACAAACCGGAATAAATTAGAAGACAAAACACGCGCATCGACAACACCGCTGTTCTATTAAATCTGCGACCGTGACAGCTTTAATTAAAAACGATTGCACGTGAAAGTTATCCGAAAGTACCCCACCACCTCTTTTAAATTGACAGTTATTAGCAAGCAGAAGAAGAAGATTGGGCGTCGACAATATAAAACGAACGTAATGAAATATTATTAACTACAGTAGGATATCGAGGAAGGAGGCATTCTTCGCAGACATATTTGATTTGACGAGAACACAGAGAGCTTTTAATTACTTATTTATTGTTGATGGAAGTTGGCTGCACTGCCTGTCAAATGTCAAAAATCAAACTAGGCAAAAAAAGCGCAATTATATCGAGAGCTATCTCTTATATTCCTCGCTCTTCATATTATTCATATTCGGTTAAGCGTCACCCCCGCATAAAGTGCGAGCACGTACATAGATGTTGGTGACGGGGTAAAGGGGAGTACCTAAATTTCAGCAGGCTCGTGGATAATGAGGTTTGCGTATGCGAGACTGCGTTTAAGCTATCACGATCATCATGAAGGATATTCAAATATGTGTACTGGCATGCAATAAACAGCGTAATGTATTTCTCCCCCCCCCCATCGGTTCTCTCACGATACAGGATGTGTCATAAATACTGCAAGAAACTTGCTGAACAATTGCTACCTAAGTCTAATTTTGATCTTTAAACAAGAAAAGAAAAGGATCAAAGAGGACGACAAAAAAAAACAGAAAAAGAAAACCCTACAGATTACTGAGTGTGACGTCCAATAAATCCTCGTGACTTGAATTTAATAAGTACGCAATTTGAGAGAGAGAGAGAGAGAGAAGGAGAGAATTAAGTTAACTCTCCCGTAATAAAAGGAGATTTATTTAGTTAATTACAACTTTTTGAAACGGATTAATAAAATTGTCCTAAAGCAGCGGGAACTGGGTGGCTCGCTGAGGGGGCACACGGGAGTTTTTAGAGAGGAAGGGGGAGGGCGTTAGGATATATCAAACTCTTTGGGCTTGATTTATGGAATTTCATTAGAGCTCGGCCCTTCGCAACGTATAGTAGGTCTAAATACGTCATTAGTTGTGGGGTGATTTATGTCCAGGAGCCTTGAAGTAGGTCAGAAGATATTGGATGATGAAATATAATGCGTTTTTCCCTTCTTTTGTAGTGGTTCGGTTGGTAACTACGCCGTTGTGATTTGGAAAAAATGTTACGGACGTAGAAAGGAACGGAAATATAGAACTAAACTAAGCTACATACATTATTTCTTATTGATTTCCGATACTGGTCGAATTTAGAACTTTTTCCTTTGCGTTTCGGTAATTTTATTCATGGCTTTACTTCTTCTTTTATATGTGTAGGATATATCTAGGTGGTTGTATTAATGACGTCAGGTGTCAGGTTTCATTAAGCATTTGTAATTTTTCTTTTTCATTTCGCGAGTAACACGAACTCTGCTAACACTCTTGTAATAAAGATGAAGGAAATACGAAATGTAGGATTTCCGACCTAATAAAGACTGACAGTTTTATTTGTTATTCAAATTAGAAAGGTCTAATGGTCGTTGTATTTTAGTATCATGTGCTTTTTTGTTGGTATGATTTTCATTCTAATGATATTGTGATCTTAATTCGTAATATACGAGGGGAGACCGAAAATTTTTTCTCGGTAAAATTTTATTTGTGATAGTCGTCTCATGTTACGGATCATTTAGGAAGTTGCGCCTTGGAATACATATTGACAATTGTTTTCTAAAAACTTCGGTAATAACTCTCATTTCCAGTCCTCTATGAAGTCCAGTAACTTGTTTATTGGAAACTTGAGTACCCTCGAAGGCTCCAGTAGATCCTTTCCGCAATGTTTCTGCTTGAGTACCTTCAATTCCTCACATGTACAGATTACATGTAAACTTGTTTCCTCTTGTAACTCGCATCTCCTCCACCAGAGTTCGCTCACCCGACCCGTGTTGTATAGATGCTTCCTTAAGGGACATTGTCCAGTTATCAACCCAATAATGGTCTTAACTTGATTTTATTGCGTCTAATTAGGTTTTCAGAGAACTCCATTTCCTTACACTTTCTTTATCTAACCAAGACAAAATCTCCTTCTAGTAGAATCCATTGTGATTCCACATAGAGATTCTGGTCCTATGAAGTGTTTTGTAGAACTCTGCTTGGCTAGTTAATCGGTTATTATATTGCTTCTAATATACTCATGTCCGGGCACCAAAATCAATCACCTTATTGTCTTGTGCCAGTGTTTTGAGGTGCTTTAATCAGTTTTGACCTGCTAAGAGGATTCATAACTGCCTTGATAGCGGCCTGACTATGCAGCCTCTCAGTTCTGCGCAGGTTGCAATTGCGAATACTTCTTCCTAGAAGACCGTTGCATGCTCTCCTAGGCTTAAGGATATCCTCTGTCTTGGGCTCAGTCCATAAACACCGGCTCGTGTGCCCTGTTTGGATTCGTCCGTAAACCAATCATCAGTAGCAACGAAGCCACCTCGTGGCTGGTCTCTGTTCGGTATTGAGATTTTCACCTTTTCAGTGAAAATAATTTCAGGTGTCATACTGTCCATTTGCATTTGGATTTGCAACAAAGGCCCGTCCAATACCGTACCTGTAGTATCAGTGTGGCCTCCAATCCCAATCTTGGCGTACCACACTTTATTGGCTTTCAGTCTAAAGATCGCAGCCATAGCTTCCGCCTTTACGTAAAGCTCCAGCGTTGCCTCATCATAAACTAGTAGTCGTTGCGGACCATGAACAAGAATTTTAAGCACGGAAGCCGGCCTATAGTACCACTGGCACAAAGATAAATGTAAGCTTTTTGGCATCAATTTCAACACTGTACGATATGGCTTGCACTGCACGTACTTTCTAATTAATTAATTGTTGATCTATGTTGGTTTTGAAGAGGTGACGAAGCAATACTTAAAATTCTTGAATCAATCACTCCATCACTAATTTTTTTAAATAAAGTTATTAATGAACAATGTGTTTATACATTTTTACAGAATTATTGGTAAAAAACATCGTCGTATGAGGGGCAATTGGATTTATCACATGATGAAGGAAGAAGTATAATCGTTTCAGTACAGTAAAATCACTGATTGATACAAAACATTCATGAGTGATATCACAAATAAAAGCAGAAGCCATCAATTGTGCCAGGGCAGCTAAATTGAGTCCAAAAATTTTAGAAAAGTATCCTAAACATCGGCTATCAATATGATTATAATATGGAAAAAAATGGCTGTCGCTTAAGTGTACATCACCAGCAGATAGTGATTTCTAAGTAAGTGATGGGATTGATAAAAACATATTCCGCCCTTTTTGAGCATTTTTAGGACGAGGAGTTGTTACATTACTGCGAGAAATCGATAAATGAGGGTGTTCATTAATCATGTCCATGATAAGGCATTCAGATCGACAAAAGTGTGATTTCTGAACATGCGTATGCAGTAAGTGTTCTGTTTGGAAAGGAATAATAAGAAGGACGATTCAAATAATTCAAATAACGACTGGGATCTCGATGACATGATTTCCTGATGGTTTATCTTTCAATTCCTGAAATATGAATTAAATTAATCCTATTAAGGAGATTCTGATCATTCCTGATATGAAATCTGCAGGGAAGCTATGTATTTGTTAGAGAAAAAATGCACTAAACTATAAAGGATAGAAGATATTTCTCCTTCGTTATCAAATAAAAATCCAGCTTTGGAATCTAATGTTGCCATATCTCCTGAAAATACTAGATTATAATCTGAGCGTCAGCCCAGGTTGTAGTTTTTCAGCAGCTTCATATTCCAAAGCTGAAAGTTGGTTTTGTCTGGGTAACAGACATGAGAGAGTGTTAAGGGTGTCAGTCATGACTACCTAGAACTTACCAAAGATGGTACAGGATATGTTAAATGTCTAGAGTACAGTGATTAGCTTATTTTGCATTATGGACTTTACTTAAACGGGCCGATAGCCGCAGTGGTTAGGCGGCTGATTATCGTTGTGGTGGGACGATAGGAACCGGGTTTCAATTCTCTGAAGAGACACGGTGGCATTTTTTTAGAGAGTTGAAATCCGGATCGACTTGGGAGCAACTCAGCATTAAGGCGATATGATGCTGTCACAAAGCCAGTTAAACACAATTTATCATCTGGTTATGAATCTGATATACTGTATTATAGAAATTACAAAAAGATATATAGAAAAGTAATCTGTACCGCTAAAAGGCTGCATAATACTAAATTGTTGTTTAGATCTAAAAACAAAATGAAATGTGCGTGGAACATAATTAAAAATAATTTAAGTTGGAAAAAAGGTGACACTATCAAACAAATTCTTCATAATGATGCTTTCATTACTGACCCAGACGCAATAGCGGATCTGTTTAACAAGGCTATTGTGGGTGACTTTCCAGTTAATACTCAAAGGGTGCAGGTTGCTAATAGAGTTGTTCCAACTACAATATTTATGGACATGGTATCCCCTGAGGATATATTTAACATTATTGATAAGCTGAAACACACTAACGCGGTTGGTACAGATGCCATTAGCACTAAGATTATTGAACTGTGTGCACCAATTGTTGCGTATCCTCTGTGCAGCTTGGTTAACTGGTCTTTTCAGGAGGGTACTTTCTATGACTTGTTCAAGACTGTCGAAATAATGCCTGTATTTTAAAAAGGAGATCGGCTGAGTTTAAATAATTATAGACCAGTTTCCATATTGTCACCTATCTCCAAGATACTGGAGAAGATAGCTTCTCTAAAAATAATTGACTTCATAACTATGCATGAGATAGTTCATCCAGCTCAGCATGGTTTTTCTGAGTGGTAAATCGACAATTACGGCCATAATGAAGTGTCTCTCTACTGTATACGAGGAAGTTGATAACAGAAAGAAGTGTATTGGTATTTTTATGGATTTATCTAAGGCGTTCGATATGGTGGACCACAGTTTGCTACTGGACAAGTTATTTAACTATGCACTCCGGGGAGTTATGCATATGTAATTGGCTTCAGTCTTATCTTGCTTGTAGGAAGCAAGTAGTTGTGATGGGTGGTCGATTGTCGTCAAGATTGGCTGTGACCACAGGTATTCCGCAGGGTTCCATTCTGAGGCCACTAGATTTAGATTTAGATATAAGGGTGATGTTGCACCGCGACCGTGGGTCTATTGTGCCCCCTTACATGAGGTGTAAGCTGCTGGGTTTTGCCCGCAGTCACAGCTCCCCATCCAGCCTGAGGGCTTTAATAAACTGTAACAGATGTGATGGTTTCAGAGAGGGTATTTCTTCCTCGTCTATAGCGCCTTTGCCAAGATAGTTGGCGCGAATTTCTTCAATTTCTGTGCAGTTGGATATCAGGTGTTCCGGACTTTCATCTTCCGCCCCGCAGAACCTGCAGTCGCTATTCTGTTTCAGACCTATTCTCTTCATGTGCTCCCCGAGGTGACAATGCCCTGTGAGAATGCGTAATCTGTTCCTGTTTAGTTCTAGCATCGTTTTTGCTCTCTGCTTGTTGAAATTTCCAAGGAATACCTTGGAATGTCTCAGACCAGGAATATTGTGCCAGAGGGAAGCTCTGACGTCCTCTTCCCTGTCTTTAAGTTCTTTCTTATAGGTGCTCATCCCTATTCCACAGAATGGTTCCGGTCCCACAAACGATGTTGTGGCGGCCTCCTTTGCTAATAGATTAGCTTTCTCATTGCCACTGATTCCAGTGTGTCCTGGTACCCAGCACAATGCAACTTTGTTTTCTTTGCCCAGGTTGTTTAGTTTATCCCGGCATTCCCAAACTAACTTGGAGCTGATGGTGTTAGAACTCAGCGCCAATAAGGCTGCCTGACTGTCGGAGAAGATTGCAATATTCTCCTTCCGATAGTTCCTGTCAAGATTCACCTGAGCACATCTTCCAATCGCATTCATCTCTGCCTGGAAGACACTGGGGTATATTCCCATCGGCTCTGAGTATTTGGTTCCTGGCCCGAATACCCCTACACCTGTTCCTTTTTCAGTTTTGGACCCATCCGTGTACCATTTGATGGTGTTTTCTTTTAGAGAGTAGGTGGAGGATTCTCCTTCCCACTCTCTCTTGTTGCTCAACTTCGTTGAAAAGTTCTTTTCGAAGCTGTATTTCTTAACCATTTCGTCGCTTGGCAGATCCGAAAGTGGGGAGAGTCCCGCCATGGATGACAAAGCTCCTTGGCATAAAGTCCCGCCCCTCCCGTCCGTGCCCTGGCTAGTCGGTACACTGCCGCACGGGCCACTCCCTCCACTACTAGATGTAGAGGTGTGAGGTCTAGGATGACCTCTAGGGCAGCGGTTGGGCAGGTTCCCATTGCTCCGGTAATGCATACACATGCTAACCTTTGCAGCTTGCCAAGGATATTCTTGGTTTTGGAACCAGGTTATTGCCCCGTATGTTACCATAGGTCTTACTCTACTAGTATACAGCCATCGCAGTATATTTGGGTTACAACCCCACGTTTTGCCTGCTAAATTCCGGCATATCATTAAAGCTCTTGTTGCTTTATTCACAGTCAGTTCGATATGCTTGTTTCACAGAAGTTTTTTGTCCAGGGTTATTCCTAGATATTTGACTTCTGGTTTGCATTCGATTACTGCTGTATCTAGACGTATATCTTTCATTTTCAGTAGTTTCCTCCTCCTAGTGAAAGGTACAATTGTGGTTTTTGCTGAGTTAATGCTCAGCCCCACTGATCGACACCAGTCGCTTGTAATTCTAAGGCTTGTTTGTATCAGGTCACTTTCTGAGTATTAAATCGATAATTACGGCCATAATGAAGTGTCTCTCTACTGTATACGAAGAAGTTGATAACAGAAAGAAGTGTATTGGTATTGTTATGGATTTATCTAAGGCGTTCGATATGCTGGACCACAGTTTGCTACTGGACAAGTTATTTAACTATGCACTCCGGGGAGTTATGCATATGTAATTGGCTTCAGTCTTATCTTGCTTGTACGAACCAAGTAGTTGTGATGGATGGTCGATTGTCGTCAAGATTGGCTGTGACCACAGGTATTCCGCAGGGTTCCATTCTGAGGCCACTACTTTTTATTCTATTTGCGAATAATCTTCCCTGGTTATGATGATAATAGTTACTGTATTTCAGATGAAAACGTGGATAGTCTACTCACGAATATGCAGCTAATGTTAAATAATTTTGTGGATTGATTTGGACTAAGACTAAGACTATTTATTGATTTTACGCCGAAGAAACGGGATTCGACAGATAGTTATATATTAGGAGTTCAACTTCAATCAATGCCTTACAGGCCTTTTTACTATCACTGTGTTATTATTCAGTTAAAATTTTTTTATATAGTTAGACGACTATTTCTATGGTTTTTTCTTTTTTATATAGTAATTTCCATTAGAACCGTATTATCTGTTTATATTTTTGTTGTTATATTTGCTGACTTATCCTATGTCTTGTACCGGGTGGCCAACTAAGAATGTCGCTCGGCCATATCTCACGAATGGTTTACAGCATAGCTTTGGGAAGAAAATATTACTGACTAAAGTGACCCCGAGAAATATCTGGAAATTATTTAGAAAAGCGTAGGATGACCGCTAGAGGGCGTAACTGACCACAAAAAAAATAAATTCTTATTTTACGCAAAATTTACCAACTTAAGGTACATTAGAAATATGAAAATCGGAATCTACTGAAAATTTTGCATATTTTACATCGAACTACTTTTTCCTATTCTGTGAAATAAGGGTGAGGGAGGAGGGGAAACTTTGTATTGAAGGAACGCTTACAACTCCGGTTCTGTTGACCCGAATTTTGCAAACTTAGTCTCGTTGGAAACAGGATTACTCCTCCAATCTAACGCTTATAAATTGGAACCAATCTAATAAGTGACGTGCATGCTAGAGGGCGATGTTTAATTTTTTTTGGGGAATTTTGCTTTTTATCGAAAATATTAAATGGAAACGTACATTTTTGACAAGAAATTAAAAAAGTAGGCTAAATTACCAACAAATTAGCGAAAACCGGGTATCGCTATCTTTTACCAATCCGAAGATATCTTCAGAAACGTGTTAATAATTATTCTGCTTTCCGTCAACGAAATTTAGCAAATTTGGTCTTATTAGAAAGGATTTTTATTGTCCTATGTGTAGTGACTAAAGCTGTTTAATTTTATTTTGCCCGTCGCCGCTAGAGGGCGATAAAGGAATTTAAATACGTAAATTTTATGATTTTTGAAAAGAACAGTGCGTGGAATTCTAAGACAGAAATAGAGACAGTAGTTCTATCTACTCGTTGTAGAGTGAAAGTTGGAATCGAAAATAATAGGAGACAACTTCAAGATTTAGTTTTTGTTGTTTTTTTGCATTATTTATTTGTATTATACGGTTGTGATTTTTATTAAAATCTTAAGCTTTCAATTCACTATTTTATAGTATGAGCATAAATATAACTTTACACGTACTGTTCTTTTCAAAAGTCACAAAATTTACGTATTTGAATTTCTTTAACGCCCTCTCGCGGTAATGGACAAAACAATATTCAACAGTTTGAATTACGAGACATAGCCCAATGAAAATCCTTTCTAATAAGACCAAATTTGCTAAATTCCGACGGGAAGCAGAATAATTTAAAATTATAGAAGAAATTTGTACCATCGGACACGTTTCTGCGGATATCTTCGGATTGGTAAAAGATAGCGATACCCGGTTTTCGCTGATTTATTGGTAATTTAGCCTATTTTTTAATTTGTTGTCAAAAATGTACGTTTCCATTTAATTTTTCGAGAAAAAACAAAATTTCCGAAAAAATTTAAGCAGCGCCCTCTAGCATGCACGTCACTTATTAGATTGGTTCTAATTTGTACGGATTAGATTGAACGAGTAATGCTGTTTTCAACGAGACTAAGTTTGCAAAGTTCGGTTCGACAGAACCGAAGTTATAAGCGTTCTTTCAATACAAAGTTTCCCCTCCTCCCCTCTCCTTATTTGACAAAATACAAAAAAGTTGTCCGATGTAAAATATGCAAAATTTTCAGTAGATTCCGATTTTCATATTTATAATAGGCCTTAAGTTGATAAATTTTGCGTAAAATAAGAATTGAAATTTTCGGTGATCAGTTACGCCCTCTAGCGGTCATCCTACGCTTTTCCAAATAATTTCCAGATATTTCTCGGGGTAACTTTAGTCAGTAATATTTTTTTCCCAAAGCTGTACTGTAAACGGCTCCTGAGATATGGCCGAGCGACATTCTTAGTTGGCCACTCTGTACTTTAGATTCATTGGATAAATATATTATTATTATTATTATCAAAAAATCAAGCCGAAATTCAAAAAGACGTTCAAAGCAATAATGAAGAAAATCATCTAATCATCGCATGTCAGCGTCAATATCCGAATTCGAACCGTTACGTTCGCGTGCTAACATATCCTCCTCCGATGAACTTAAAATTCGAGTTTGTGCCGTAGCTGTCAGCGTAGGAATCCGCGCCGGAGCCCCCGGAGAAGTTTTAGAGGCTCGTTTACGAGCGACTGTGTGAGCCGTTGTATCGACGGATCGATTTCGCGTAAACTGCTCGTTTGATGGCCAACTTCGCTCGTTCCCGCGCACCAATTTTATATTTAATTTGCATTTACGATGTACAACGCAGCGCCGTTGCTGTACGCTCGCTTCACGGCCCTCTAATTTATTAAGTTATATACTTAAAGGCGGTGTTCATGTCGCATTGCAGAAATGCATCTGGGCTTGGTACTGCCGCCTCCGTTAACATTAGCACCGACAGCTCGTTGCACTCTTGATGTTTCGAGCACATCCGTTCGGTGAGTGCATCACTGTAATAAAATAATCCGTTTATGAGCGCTTTCGAGTACTTGCTTTTTTTCTAAAAAGAAATCTTTTCTCGAGTAAAGCTCCTCTTATTGCTATAATAAAAAATGTCATTAGCACATGCACAAATTATATTTAAACAATTGAAACCTTTACATTCAAAAATGATTTTAAACAAGCGTTAGCAAATTCAAACGTTCTTCACAGGAAACAATCAAGAAGTAATTTAGTCAATTCTACTTTAAACACTATACTTTTACCATCCTTAATCGTAAACTGTTTACTTTCGGCAACGACTGTAATGTTCCCTCCGGTAGATCCCCTTCTACATAGACTCCTTCGTATTTGTGTTTAGTTTTCTCGTGATCGTCTTATTTCACGGTTCGCAAATTTATACTGCCTCGGCTCCTTGAGCGTAATTCTCCATCTACAACTCGACACATCAACATGATTTTTTACTGTTCCCGTGTTCTACCCTCCGCTCCGGTGTAATTGCAGTATTTCAGTTTGTTAGCCGCTTCCGTTGTTGATATAAAAACGAAGAAGTTAGGTTTGTTTTTACATTTCCAACGGTGGTGGTAAACGATCCCGCTTTATCAACGAGTTTCTTCAAAACAGATGTGTAATTACCAGTATTCTTTGATGAAATATTGATGAATGCGGTTACACTTTATTTTGTTCTCTTTTTTATTTATTAGTGAGGATGTCAACTTCAAAAGCCAATTAAATTCCGAATCCGGTATTTCCGATAAAATGATGTCCGATACAATTTAAACATAGACAGGTCACAACGTGTACGCTACTGAACTGTCGCGTTTTTTAAACCCCCTGTCATTCGCAGAATTAAGTACGTCAACGTTAACAGCTCCGAACGCATACAAATCTCTTTAATTCGATGGAGAGATTGGCAATTTTGAATGTCGGTACTATCATAGTTAAAATCTAGTTGGATAAATATTAATCTGTACCTCGCTATAACAATAATTTCATTTGTATGAATTATTTTAATTCGAATGCTGCAGAACATGACTGAATTAGTGTTGAAGATTTTGCTAATAGAACTAATGTTATGACGAAGGAGATAGATAGAAGTGTTAATTTTCTTCTTCTTTTCTAAAAACTGAAACATGCCATTTTTTTAATTTTTCTAATATTGTAGCATAGTATTAAACCGTAATACTCACACCTTTTTCCTTATAGTCAATCAATAATAATTTTTTTTTATGTGTGGTGGGTGCTTAGTTGCAGTGACTCCGTAAGCTGTATCGCTTGTCTGGCTATCACTGCAACTCTCGCGGTGTAGTTTGTGTGTGTAAGTTGTGTTCAAATGGCTTTGTGACAGCATCATATCGCCTTTTTATGATGCCGCGCTGTTAATCACTTTGTTCCCAACAGCGAATGGCAAATCGATCCGGATTTCAATCCTCGGAAAAAATGTCACCATCCCTCCAGAGAATCGTAACCTGACTCCTATCGTCCTGCCACAACGATAGTCAGCCGCCTAACCACTGCGGCCATCGATCCGTTAGTTGTACATTTTACAAGTGCGGAGACGCTTTGTTATAGAGGGGGTCGTAAATGAATCCCAAGACCCGATTTGAAGAGTGGAAGGTAAGAAACCTCCCCAGAACAACTTAGAATCACTCTTGCTCTGCGTTTTTATCTTGAATGTATAATGACGTCTATGAATTCTTTGGTCATTTTGTTTTTGATCTTTAATCATTGCAGCTTTTGTGGCTAAATAACGAACAACTTGCTGATTACTATTTACTAATATTTTCACAAAAAGGGTGTCATAGAGTTCCATTTTCATCCCTCCTTAACAAGATATTAGATTAAGATGCATACTTTCGTGTGTCTTGGGTTATAAACAAAAGTCGGGCTCGTGGCGGTGTAGTTTTGTGTGTGTAAATTGTGTTCAATGGCTTTGAGACAGCACCATATCGCCTTTTATAATGCCGCGCTGTTAATCACTTTGCTCCCAACAGCGTCACCGTTCCTCCAGAGAATTGAACCTCGGCACCTATCGTCCTCCCACAACGATAGTCGGCCGCCTAACCACTGCGGCCATCGACCCGTTTAAAATAAATAATAATATAGGTGTGGAAATAAGCGATCCATTCATTGTAGCTTCAATGTTTAGCGAATTTTTCGGTTCTGATTCACCGGAACTCATTGTTGGAGATTATGAGCCGCCTTTTTCCATCATAACTCAAGTACTCTATTTATTACTCCTGTCGCAGAAAATGAGATCAAATTTTCTGCAGGTCTTGATCAAATACCGGTATTTATCGTTAAAATTTCTGCTAAATTTGTGACTCTCTAACACCTCTAGTTAATTTGATGTTTACGCATAAGCTAAAATAAGCAAATGTAGTACCAATACACAAAAAAGGTTCAAAATCAGAAATTTAGAATTATCGTACCGTATCGATCATATCTATCGGAGCGTGATCAAAGGATCTGCATAAATATGGAAGGCGTAGCAAATGTATTTTCTAATTCGTCGCCACTGCTGAGAGGGGTTCCCCAGGGATCGACGATCAGTCCCTTGCTATATTTGCTCTACGTCAACGATTTGGTTAATTATAACTTCAGCGAAATTATCTCATTTATCAACAAATGTTATTAATAATATGAAGAGTTGGTGTCAGGCAAGTGCTATGCATCTAAATCCTGAAAAAATGGAGATTCTTCTACCAATGTATCTAGACCTACGGCACATTAATTATTATTATTATTATCGACTTGCCATTCGCTGTTGGGAGCAAAGTGATTAACAGCGCGGCATCATAAAAGGCGATATGATGCTGTCACAAAGCCATTGAACACAACTTACACACACGAACTACACCGCGAGAGTTGCAGTGATAGCCAGACAAGCGATACAGCTTACGGAGTCACGAAAACTAAGCACCCACCACACATTAAACAAAAAAATTAAAATACCGTTTAGATCCCAAAAAACCGCAGCCTTCTTCTGCATGGATTTTTTGCTTTGACTCAGGTTCATAGTGATGGCCCAAAATTCGTCCGCAGTCACAATTTGATGCTAGGTGGTGTGCCGATTATTTCTGCAATTTTGTCTTCCTTCAAACGAGCATGTTCTGCATTCTACTGTTTCAAGTCACCTCAATCGGCCGGTCTGAGCACGATTCCAACATCTTGTTTAAGTCGCTACTCTAGTCTCGTCGCTAGTCGCTCGCTTCGTCGCGTCATTATGAACGTACCTTTAAAAGACATGAAAGAGATCATCTTGTGCGGTTGGTCCTGCTATCACATCACAATTTAGCGATGCTGCATCTGCGCAGACGCATCGAACCACCCTCGTGTTTGTGCTCAAGCTAGTTTCTTTTAATAGTAGTTAAGTAGAGATTTCATTAGTTCATTTGGCTATCTATAGAGCTACAAACTTCGAAAATAGCGGATTGCTTGTCGAGATATTGTATTCAAAATATTGTCACAACCTGTTTAGTTAATATATCTTACCTTCATCTTACTCTGAACTTCAATGTTTAAGCTAACGCTCTAAAAACTTAGTCCCGCTTGATTTAACTAATCAATTATTAATTAACTATATTTTCTTGCAAAAGTACATCTCTAGATGCTAGGCTAAACAAATACCGACGTTGTATATGCATGTGCCATGATACCTAGACGAGTACCAAGTCTAGTTAGGCTATATCATATATCTTAATAATTCATGCCTTAGCATCCCCCAACAGCTTGCGCTAATTACAGGGGGCATCGGCTGGCCATGAGATATTATTACGCCTGCGGCTGTAGACCGACTTAAGATGTAACCTTTCCGCATTTGCCGTGGAATTTGGAAAACTACAGAAAACCAAACTCAGAAAGGAAGCACCGGGGTTCGAACCCGGTACTGCCGGACTACGAGGCAAGTGTGACTTTTTTTATAACCCAAGACACACGAAAGTATGCATCTTAATCTAAGATCTTGTTAAGGAGAGATGAAAATGGAACTCTATGACACCCTTTTTGTGAAAATATTCGTAAATAATAATCAGCAAGTTGTTCGTTATTTAGCCACAAAAGCTGCAATGATTAAAGATCAAAAACAAAATGACCAAAGAATTCATAGACGTCATTATACATTCAAGATAAAAACGCAGAGCAAGAGTGATTCTAAGTTGTTCTGGGGAGGTTTCTTACCTTCCACTCTTCAAATCGGGTCTTGGGATTCATTTACGACCCCCTCTATAACAAAGCGTCTCCCCACTTGTAAAATGTACAACTAACGGGTCGATGGCCGCAGTGGTTAGGCGGCTGACTATCGTTGTGGCAGGACGATAGAGTCAGGTTACGATTCTCTGGAGGGATGGTGACATTTTTTTCCGAGGATTGAAATCCGGATCGATTTGCCATTCGCTGTTGGGAGCAAAGTGATTAACAGCGCGGCATCATAAAAAGGCGATATGATGCTGTCACAAAGCCATTTGAACACAACTTACACACACAAACTACACCGCGAGAGTTGCAGTGATAGCCAGACAAGCGATACAGCTTACGGAGTCACTGCAACTAAGCACCCACCACACATTAAAAAAAAACCTATTACAGACTATTACGTTGTCTGACTATGGAGCTGATGATCTGCAAGCAGTAAGTAACAAAACTCAAAGATTGAATCATCATGGGTGATCGTAATACACCTGAGTTTTTGGATAAGGACTGGTTGTACATCTTATTGCAATAGTTGGGTATCCCCTCCCTTACCTACAAAAAAAAACATTTAAAGTGGCGTCTACACACAATTCTGCATAAGTTGGACTAGATATCCGTCAAAAAAATGGAGTTATGTGCAGTTCATTAATTTCTGTCCCTAACAGGGTTACTAAAAAGAGGGAGAAGGAGAGAGAATTTGGGAAATTTTAGAAAACTAAATTCAGAAAAGAAGTACCAGATTTAGAACACAGATTATGAAACACAGGTTTTGTGGGCTTTGTGGGTTTTTTTGGCATAACTTTGGGTAATATTCACCTGTTATAGTACTCCTACCTCCTCCGAATTCTAAAAAAAAACTCTGACTATGATTTTTCCAACAATACCTTGACTAATGCGCTTTTGAACGGCTTAAAATTTTTGGCACCCACCGTACTGAAACTTTTTTGAAATGATTTAACACCATATCTTGAATAAAAATATCATAATAAAAAATATTGTCTTCGATAATCTATCTAGTAGGAACTTGAAGCATGTTTAAACACGTTTACCACAGTTCGTGCTTCAATTTTATCTCTTAGATGACGAAGATGAAATTTTAATAAACAGAATTACATACTAGTACACAATATCTAGAGGAGATTTTTAATTGTACGAAATAATCTTACACCAACCAGACGAAATGGATAGCTGCAGTTTCCATATCAACGCTTACCACAGCATCAGTATCATGCCACCCTATTACTTTGAGGGGAATATAATATGAGGATTAAATTTGCACAAAGCCGTTCATGTTTAATGCTCTCTCAGGTTTTCACAATCCCCTATTCCTGGCAGAGAGGATATAGTAGTCGAATGAGATTTCACCTACTCCACGTCCCTGATCTACTTTGTCACATCTTATTACTTCCATATATGTACATACATACGAGTAGGTCTACGTTTTAGTTCCCTTCCTAAAAATCAATCGCAATAATTCCTTAATATTAGATAATAACGAAACAAACATGTTGTATGTATTCCTCCTTTTATTTTAGGGTGCTTATCCCTTTGCTTTGGTTAAGAGGTAAGATGGTAGGAAATACTACAGATATATACAGGGTGACATAGAAAAAAGTACATTGCATAGTGCCACACAATAGAGGACACTAAAATAAGAAAAAAAGTTCCTATGAACATTGGTCCGCAAAACCTTCGGTTAAGAGATACGGGGTGTTGAATTTTGTTTTTATTTATTTGCAAAAACAATGATTAATTAAAACAAAAAATTAAGATTTTAGAAGATGTTCAAATTGTTGCCCTTGTACTTAAATACATTTTTCCATTCTTCTTCTTAATGATTGACGGCATCTTTGAAATATTCCTGGGTTATTACGAAATCTATCTGCCGATTCCATAATTCTTATCCACAATTGTTCTTCATTATGTATTTCTACAGCATAAACTTCATTTTTCATAAATCCCCAAAATGAAAAATCGAGGGGATTAAGGTATCGGGACTACGAGCTGGCCCCTCTCGACCAATCCACATATTTCCAAATCTCCTGTCCAAATATTCCCTTGCCACTCGAGAAAAGTGAGCTGGCGCCCACCCCATCATGCATGTAATACAATCTTCCAGTAATGGCCAATGGGACATCCTCTAATAATGTGTTTAAATCATTCTTCAAGAAATTTCGATACAGTGCACCTGTCAATCGATTGGGCAATCGAAATGGGCCAATTAAATAATTGTCAATTATACCTGCCCACACATTAATTGAAAACCCATATTGGTGACTTCGAATTACAGTTTGATGAGGATTTTCATCACTCCAATGGTGCATGTTATGTAGGTTCAGTATACCATCACGACTAAAACCAGCTTCGTCAATAAACAAAATTGATGAAATAATGTTTTGTCTTTGGTTTTGCAACCATTGGCAAAATTGTACACGAGGAACAAAGTCATGTTCCAATAGTGAATGAATTTTTTGGGAAATGATATGGGCGAAGAAGTTGTTCTTTGAAAATTTGTCTAACTGATTCACGGTTAAGGTTTCGTACCGCTGAACTTGTTTGTTTCTGATGCTTGTTCTTGGATTATTTTCTACCATTCGTAAAACAGTTTCTTCGTTTCGCACAGTGCGACGAGTTCTGGAAACCCCACTATTCAATTTTCGTTTTCTAAAACAGCCATCTTCTCTCAAACGCCTATGCACATCAATAAATGTTCGAACATTAGGAACTTGTCTTAAAGGATATCTTTCTCGATAAATACGTTGAGCTTCGTAAGAATTTGATCTAGCTTCGCCGTAACACATAATCATGTCCCTGTATTCTTCAAAAGTGTAGTGAACCATTTTTGAAAGTAAATTTGAATAATCAGTGAGAAAACTTAATCACGAACACAAAATTCCTCAAACAACAATTACATCAGTTTGACCAGTGTCATTATGTCACATTATTAAATTGTTATTTTTTGATTAATTAGCGTGCATTGTCGGATTTCAGATGCATTTGTACTGGAACCATAGATATTCAAAAAAAAAACCCAAAAAAAGAAATAAAATTCAACACCCCGTATCTTTTAACCGAAGGTCTTGCGGACCCATGTTCATAGGAATTTTTTTCTTATTTTAGTGTCCTCTATTGTGTGGCACTATGCAATGTACTTTTTTTCTATGTCACCCCGTATATACGTGTGAACGAATAAGGTCTGACATGGCGATGCATAATTGAAGAAGAACCTTTTTTCTCTCTGTTACGACCTCGCAAACCAGCTTGTGTAATATGCATTATGGGAATTTAAAATATCCGGGTGGAAAAACTAACGATACAATTGTGGCCCATTACAGTCCATTACCCGGAAGAATGATATATCCCTCCAGTTTAGTAATCCTTTAAGAATAGTAAAATATCAAGATATAGTTGTGAACTACCTAAACTACACCGACGACTAAATTGCTCGTACATACTTAGAGGGATTGGACGTCTTAATTAGGAAGCAGGGAAAACGAGCACAACCTATTTCGCAGGACAACGACTTGAGAACGTCGTCTTGGATAACCTCTTAATTGAGGAGGAAACAAGGACAACGTGTTTTAATTAAATGCGATGGATTGCATATGGATTATAATAGTTTTTCGTCACACTCACACATCTAACTCGTTAAAACTAAAAGTTAATATTCCCAACAAACCCCCACGGTGGAGGGGGTGGGGCTCTATGTGTATTGTTATTGCTTGGGGTAATGTGCTCCCACAACATCGTTAACCCTTTTAAATGGTGATACGTTGCGATGCTGTTAAATTTAACGAATATTACACGTCTTAGAGCAGGTACCTATACTGTATAGGCTTTAATTGTGAGACTCAGTAGATTTTAACGATGTTTTTGATGTTGAATTTAATTAATATAATCTTAAATATTAATTGGCGCTTGAACATAACAGACCCTCTTTTAAAACCTGCACGACTACTAATTTGGATCTGTATGTATGTATATCTACAGGAGGGTGTGTGTGTGAGTGTGAGTGTGAGTCTGTACAAAAGCAAATTGCTTTATTGAAGTGTGCAACAGGAACTTGTCCCCCTATTACTTGAATTCAAAGCAATTTTCCTCCTCGTTCATTACGTCCAATTTACAGGTATTTACTCAAGTTGTACAAGTACTTCAATAGATTACCTTTCAACTTCTTTAACGCTGGTGTTACCGTAATGCCCTTTTAAAGGTGTAATTTTGTCAGCGACGGCTAATTTAGATTTTAACTCGTAATAGTTCAGTCAAGATATTTGAAGTTTAGTTTATTTGAATGAATTGAGAAATTGGTACTGGTGGTGCATTGTTTTGATGAAACAAAACTTTCGCCAAATGCGACCGTTTATCTTGATTTCATGCCAAGTTATTATAATAACAATAATAATAATAATGGAAATAATAATAAGCCCCACATCAAAATCCCATATAATAATCGTGACTGAACCTCATGAATATTATGAAAATAAGTGTTTTAGGCGACAATTTTCAGAAAAATTATAACGACTACAATTATTGAAATCCTACACAAAAAAATGGTTATTTTTACAATTTGACAGCTGTCATCAAGATTTTAATAATTAGACTGTCAAAATGGGACAAACTAACAATTCATTTACAGTTGCGAGACTCAAAACTATAAGAAATAACTGATTTTACAATATGACGATATAGTTTTCGAATCTGAGTATACTATTATTTCAATAATTTGACAGCTGTCAGAAATAACTTACTTCACAGTCGTTCAATTTTTTATGTCAATTACAACTGTCAGATACTGATTTTATAATTTGGCAACTGTTTTAAATATTACACAGTTATTTCACCATACTTCCCATCCACCTCCCTCTTCATGCATCGACCCAAAACAATGCTAGTCCTTCTATAGGTTGATGTCAATTAGGAACATCGTTTTTACGAGTTCGAAGCTCTTAACTGTATTTTGATAATTATAATTGTCGAATCTTAAAAAAAAATGGTGTTTCTATAATTTGACAGCTGTCAGAAATATATTACCAATCGTATCCTTCCACAAAATTGTAGAAAATAACCGATTTTACAATGTGACAGCTGTCGTATAATATTTCGACAGCTATAACTATCGCAACTCTAATGAGATATATTCTTGATGATTATAATTGTACTCTCAAGTGCTAACTACAGCTGTAATCTTGTTTCCTCAGTTCCTATAGTACAAATTTTGTTGTTGAATATGACAGCTGTCAGAAACGTTTTGACAGTTACGCCTGGTAAAATTGTAGGAAATAACTATTTTGCAGTACGACAACTATTAGAAGTATTTTGTCAGTCACAACCGTAAAAAATGACAGATTCTACATATTAACACTCGTCAAATTTGAAAAAAAAAATTGTATTCTTATAATTTGACAGCTGTCAGAAATGGACAAAGCTGTAGAATTGTACAAATATCCGATTTTATAATATGACAGCTGTCATAAATATTTCGACAGTTACAACTATCGGAATAATAATGAGATGTATTATTTGATTATTATAATTGTCAACTCTGAAAACGATCCTGTTGGAAATACACTGGAACCTCGTCTATATCCGCGGTCGGGAAACGTAAACATTCACTTACATCCGCTCAAGAGGGATTCCCACTCTTATCCCGTCAACGGAGAGGAAAGGCAGTGCTACGCGCTGATTGGCTCATGTGAATACGTGCACTATCGGGTGGTGGATGCCGAGCGGATATAAATGAGCGCTATAGTGCGGATATGAATGAGGGTGGATATGAGTGAGCGCGGAGATAAGCGAGGTTCCAGTGTATTATGATACGATTATGAAACGATAAGAAAACCAATACTTGTATAGTTTGAGAGAATCTAATAAAATGATAAAAAAACTGCTGCTGTGATCTTGTTTCCTTGGTTCCTTCAATAAAAATTCTGTTGTTAAATATGACACAAATACGATCAGTACGTATTATTTGACAGCTGTCATAAACATTTTAACAATTACCATACACCTGGTAAAATTGTAGGAAATAACTATTTTGTAGCACGACAACTATTAGAAGTAAAGAAGAAATGACAGATTGTACATCCTAACACTTGTCAAATTTGAAAAAATAGTGTTTTTATAATTTGACAGCTGTTAGAAATGGAAAAAACTGTAGAATTGTACAAAATGATTGATTTTTATAATATGACAGCTGTCATCAATATTTCGACAGTTATTACTATTGAAACCGTAATCACATATAATATTAATTATTATAATTGTCAAATCTGAAAAAGATCTTGTTGGCAATATTAAGGGGCAATTATTAAACGATAAGAAAAGCAATACTTTTATACCTCGTTTGACAGAATGTAATAAAATGATAATTCCTTGGTTCCCTCAATAAAAATTTTGTTGTTAAATATGACATAAATATAATCAGTACGTATTATTTGACAGCTGTCAGAAATTTTTTACCAGTCACTCCTGGTAAAATTGTAGGAAATAACTATTTTGTAGCACGACAACTATTAGAAGTATTTTGACAGTCACAACCGTAAAAAATGACATATTGTACATCCTAACACTTGTCAAATTTGAAAAAAATAGTGCATTTATAATTTGACAGCTGTCAAAAACGGACAAAGTTGCAGAATTGTACAAAATAACCGATTTTATAATATGATAGCTGTCATAAATATTTCGACAGTTACAATTATTGAAACCGTAATCAGATCAGAAACCACTACTGTTATAGTTTGACAGAGCGTAATAAGATGATAAAAAAGAAAAAAAAATAACTGCTGCTGTGATATTGCTTTCTCAGTTCTCTCACAAGTCCAAAGTTTGTTGTTGAATATCACACAAATACAATCGGTACATATTATTTGACAGCTGTCAGAAACGTTTTGACAATTACATATGACAACTATTACAAGTATTTCGATAGTCACAACCGTAAAAAATACTCTAAAAATGACAGATTGTACACCCTAACACTTATGAAATTTGAAAAAATAGTGTTTTTTAATTTGACAGTTGTCAAGCGTAATCCTGCTTTTATAATTCGTCTGCATCCAGAAATATTTTGACAGTTTGATAGCGTTCAGAACTCTTAAGAGCAGTTGGTATTTTTTTAAGAAATACTTTGGTAGTTAACGAAACTTTAAGTTGTAAAAAATAATTCAATTTTAGAATCGTTATTTTGAAAGCTACAACAGTTATCAGATTTTGATAAATATAAATTGACAGTTGGTAGAGATATTTTGACAATCACAACTGACTTTTACAATTTTAGACGGTCAATGTTTTTGTCAGTTTATCGTGAAATTTGAAAAATGGGTGATAGTCATTGCATTGGAAGTTGTGAGAAAATATAACCATTTTTATATTACGACAGCTGTCACAAATATTTCAACAATTTCAATAATTCTTGGAAGCGTAAAGAATAAACGAAAAGATTTTACAATTTTTCAACTGTCAGACATACTTTAGTAATTATTACAGTTGTCAAATCGGAAAGAAAAATGTTTGTTCATATAATTTGACAGCTGTCAGAAATATCAATACATGAAATGGTTGTTTTTTAACTAATCGTCAATGTCGGGATTTGTTTACTTCAAGTACATTATTATACAATAACTACTAAACGTTGTAAAATAAACATTAGCAGCACATTTTTATTAAGTCACAACTTTGCATAAATTTACATGAAATATAAATGAATGTATTACACACACACAATGTTTTTGCAGAGTTCGAAGTGCCTGTAGCATGTTTAGTTTTGTTCTCTTTTACATCGCCGTGAAAACGGTGGCGAACGTAGCTCGGTTATTACAGTTTATAAAGTGAGAATAATTTATTACCACGCATACCGCGTTTTAATCAATTTTTAATTCAGAACTTTTTTAATTCTATTTCGCGTGTTACACATTCCCATTTAATAATTCACCGGCTCTATTTTGTACAACTTTCCTAGGAATAATTCTTTTTATTACGGCTTTGTTTTTTGCGGCGCTGCTGGCACTGTGTACGGCGTTCACGACAATAATAGCGTTAAATTCGACCCTGTAACGTTGTTAGAAAGTTTTATTGACCAATCGGAACCGTAACGCAGGAACAATAAAAGACAAACGGTACACGCGTCATAAGTTTAAATTATGCAGAATGTCAATTCCAACGTTCGCTCGGATGTTTAAATATTTACTAAATACAGCGAGGTTTTTGCACAGATAAACGAGTTGTAATGTCCAGTTTTATCGTCAATCTGCATTAACTCGGTTGGGACCCGTATAAAACGAGGGGAAAAAGGTCAGTGAAAGGGATGAGGATGACACGACTCTAAATGTAACCATAAAAGTCAAGCGGAACTCACCTAAATCCAGCTTTTGTGCTTTTTTTTATATTATAATTTTTCTATTTTACACCCTGTATATGTATATTCTCGTTTGTTTCTCCATTGATGTTTACCCGTCAGTTATTTTCTTACGCGGATTACTTCGGACGAAAAGAACGAAAGGAAAAAATCATCATCCTGAGGAATCCATTTTTTAATCAATTACAGAAATAAAAAGAGACAGCAGGACGAAGCGGAAAATTTATTTCCTGTCTCGGGAAATGCGGTGTGATCGAACCGAATCCGGCCGTTTCTCGAGATGGAAAATAAGAGAAGTATAAAAGAACGAGAAGGAACGAGAGAAAAAATAAAACTCGAGAGCCGTTATCTTCTACTTTTGATTTTTAAAATATTCGCACGCCCGGTTTGTCCCGATGATTGCTATGGAAGTAAGGGAGTTGAGAAATACGAGATGGCAGATATTTTTTTTTTCACGGAACGGTTTCTCTTTGTGTTTGTATGATCAGTTAAAATTTGTTTGTTTCTGTTGTCTTTATAAACGGCAAATTCATTATTGTTTGTTTTATTTTTAAATTTTTTAAACTGTAAACATTGCCTCCTCAAAAATTAATTAAATTGTTTAAAAAGAATAATTAGAAATAATATAATAGTTGGACATGGAAGAAATCGGTCATTGGTATGTGACTCAATTTCATTTGAAATGCCTCAATCCAACCGACATCCAAGCGGAGCCAGATTCTACATTATACTTTTGATATTTTATTGCATTGAAGATTTGAATCTTTGTGTTTATTGCATACGATATCAAAGCTTTCTAGACTCGGATCATGATTTGAATATCTACAATGATTTCATTGTCGTAGAATAGTAATAAGCTCATTTCAAAACAATAAATAATATATTAAAATATAACTTAAAAAACACATACCTAACTTCCTTCTTTCGTTCCCTCGCTGTAGTATTTTTTTTACGTTTTCTACTACCTCTTTCGCTGTTACCAATAACATGTTCCCCTTGTGGAGCTTCCATTATTGCGTATTTTTCAACCACACAATCAAAACAATCATTAACTTCTCAATGAACAACGCTGCACGCTTGCACTGCATAACATAACGCGGTATGTCCACCTGCTATGGACAAAATCCATTTTGCTTGTCTACCGGAGTTGGACAAACTGCAGTTTGTACGTCCAGGGTTATTTGTGCATTATATATTGACAGGACAGAATTCGTTTTGAACGTTTAGGATGAGCTAAGATGATGCCTATTGTTACTGGGACTGTAACGTCACCCACATCTCATTTTCGAAAAAAAATGGACAAAATGCAGTTTGCAAGTCTGCTCCTCATACACACTCGTACTAAACACATAAATTAGGGATTCCCTGAGACGAACGTCTGCACGGGTTCACGCGCCAGCCTCTGGCCGACAGCCACGGATAATCCGCGCTCCGGATAAAGCGCGCACGGATAATCGGGGTTCTACTGTATTTCGATAGTCACAAACGTAAAAAAAAAAATAAAAATGCCAGATTGTACTGACACTTCATCAAATTTGAAAAGATAGTCTTTTTATAGTTTAGCAGCTGTCAGAAATGGAAAATTATTGTGAAGAAAGGCAGAGCAATGCATTGGCCAGTGTTGTATTTCTATTTTGATAGTTGCAGCCATCATTATTATGGATACCGTAGAGTTGAGATTTTCAAGGTACTTCCTTTTTATGAAATCAACTATCATGGATGTAAAGACTGAAGCCTGTAAATTTGCCTAACTATTTTCGTCAAACCGATAATATGACGAGATCGCAACAGGTAAAATTATGGCACACTAATTTTGTTTTAAAATAGGAGCCACTGACTTGTAGAAATGGGCAAAGTTTTTTATACAGCTTGAAGATTCATTGTAAAAACATGGCATTTCCCATTCTCAGCATCTTCTTTGTCTTTAGCTTTTTCTGTTTGCCCTGCTACTTCTTCTAATCTATGTTTTTCCCCTCAAATTTGAGCTTTGTCCTCATTTTGCGGTTTAGCTCGTCGAGAATGCTTCGAAGATGCTAAAAATATCTTTTTCAGTTCATACACGGTATCTTTGATCTTCAACGATGAGGCTATAAGAAAAAGTGTTTGTTCTTCATGAGTAACAATCTTTCTTTTAGTTTTGCTTCGGAGAACAAGGTTTGCCACGTATACTTTCTTCTGATCTCAGGTTATTTTTTTGCACTGCCTTTGTGATGATTTTCTACATGATGCAGACTCGTAGGATATTCCCAACTTTCTTTCTGATCGAGATCTATCCTGAAATGTCATTTTTTTTTGGTTTCTTGGTCTATGAAATCCCAGATACTCCTTCCTTTGAGCTCGTAAATTTGCATTGGTGGTTCTTTTATTTTTCAGTTTTTTTATTTGTTTGGAATTTGGGGCAAAATTATCTTTGGACGTTTCTTGACTAACAACAGGTTCCTTAATAGAAGAAGGAGAGGTACTGTCATGAAAGTTTGATTAAATACTGTTCTTACGTTTCGTACACTTCCTTTCTAAAGTGGCTGTTAATTCAACTACATTTATAATCGAATGTATAGTGAAACCGTATCCTTTCGACTAACTTTAAACATAAAACTTAAAATTCGAAGTAGTCGAACGTAGACTAAATTGTAATAAAATGCTTTATTCGTAATATTGACGGGGCTGCATGTATAAATCTTCCAGAGAAAGACCTGACGCCACTAAAAATAAATTTCCAGGGATAAAGCAATTCAGAAACTATGAAGTTTAAATCTCGTGTCAGTTACATTCCGGCAGATCTATAAAATCTGCATGGCACGATGTCGAATGTAAGTTTTACGTTCGGAGATTACCCATGCCCCCGGTACGGTTGCCTCGCCATTTCAGGATATACTTAGAAGGTTGCTATATTTATGCAGCTGCTGTCATGGAAAACCATATTCTTTGTTGCAGTTTCGGGAGTAAACACGGTGGAAATTGCGCACTATGATTTTATGTGATATGATGTAGTAGTATTCGTATAAACACAACTCTCTCTCTCTCTCTCTCTCTCTCTCTCTCTCCCTCTCTGTGCGATTGAAGCAGCATTTATGAATTCGTTTTAAGCCTGTTTGAAATTTAGAGAGGATCTGGTTAGATATTCACGGATGGGACACGATTTAACGTCATTTATAATCTCTCGTTTCGTCGAGATAAACTGGCCCTAGACGGGGATCAGCGTAGGATTCAATTGCAGAACGCTTACCGGATCCTTCTCGCTTATTTACAGCAATTTAACTCGACGCCATTACCGGTTGAAGTACTCGCGAAAATTAGTGACGAAAGTAAATAATGACGTTCAAATTGCCTAGGATTATATTGTTCGGATTTTAGATTCGAAGTAAATCCTCTTTATTTGCACTCAATCTTGTTCTGATCTATAGGTGTTATAAGTGTGGCTTTGAGTTATGATTATAGCCATTAACCTTATCGTCTTATTTAAAAAAAAAAAACATGCTTGACAGCTGTCAAATTTTAAAAACAATTATTTTTATGACAGTTTCGTGACAGCTTCCAAATCATGCAAACGATCACTTGGTCTTATTTCACAGTCGGTTCCGGTAATGATAACTGTTGAAATATTTGTGACAGCTGTCATTACGTAGAAACGATTGTCGTAGTTATCATCCCTTTTTTTTCCAAGTTTATGAAACCACAAAAGTATTTATTATTTTCCCGTTTTAAAAAGTGGAACTATTATAATATTTATAACAACGGTCAAATTATAAAAACAGTCTATATTTGACAGTTTTAGGTGGTAAAAATATTTAGTATCTTTAAAATTGTGAAACCAATTGTATTTGTCGGCTGTGATTGTCAAAATATTTCTACCAACTGTCAAATTATATAAACAATTTTAGGGTTTAAAAGTTACTGAACATTTTGAGCTCGGTGTGTCAAAATTTAAAAAAATCTAGGCTTCTAAACTGGTTGAATCTTTCATTGAACTGTTGAATTAATGAGTTTATTATATTCTGCTACAAAAGTATGAACTACATTTCACACGGCGTTGTTGCCTTTTCGAAATATTTTTTTATGCGAGGAAATGTTTTATAGTTTCAATATTTGATGTATCCCAAACATAACCTCAATACTTTTGTCCAAACCAGTGAAAAGTGAAATATGGAAAAAATCGAATATCGTGCCGTTATAAAGTTCCTTACCAGGCAAGGAAAATCAGTCGCGACCATAATGAATGAGATGTCATTGGTTTACGACGACTCTTGTCCAGGAAAAACCATGGTGTACAAGTGGCATAGTTTATTTAAACAAGGAAAGAAATCCCTTGAAGACGACCCGAGGCCGGGCAGGAGCATTGAGGTGACCACGCCACTTATCCAAAAAGTTGAAAAAATTGTACTCGAAGATGCTGGACTAAAGAAGAAACAACTCGCAGAAATGGTTGGAGTATCCGCTACAACAATTTTTAAAATCCTACACGATCATCTCGGCATGTCTAAGGTCAGCGCAAGATGGGTGCCGAGAATGCTCACGCCGCCGCAAAAACAACAGCGCGTAGAGTGTTCGTGCATTTTTGGACCTCTGCAATGAAGACGAGGATGGTGTATTGAGTCGAATTGTTACTGGAGACGAATCTTGGGTTCATCATTATGAACCTGAGTCCAAAATGACTCCATGCAGTGCCATAAAAAGGGCACAGCACCTCCCAAGAAATTTAAAGTGTCACAATCAGCTGGGAAACTCATAAATTTTGGGACTCGGAAGGAATATTGTTAATTGATTATAAAGATAAAGGTGTTTCTATAACCGGGGAATATTACGCTTCAATATTAGAGCGACTAAAAGCAGCCATTAAAGAGAAAAGACGGGGAAAATTGACGAAAGGTGCGCTTTATTACTTTTTGAGCAACATCTTCTTGCTTAATTGATAGTATATGGTTCTGGGCAAAACTTTTAGGACGAAGAATCAAAAAATAAAACTTAAATAACGAATTTCAATGTTTAATATTTAGTATTTCAGCAAAGTTTGCTCTGGAAAAAAAAGATAACACTTAATTAAAGATTAATAATGCGTGGGACCTCCTGTAGCTCCTATGACCTCCTGGGAACGTCTTGGCATGCTGGAGATCAAATTCCGAATGTAACGCTGAGGAATATTTTGCCATTGTTCCAAAACGGCAGTTCGGAGCTGATGGTGATTGTTTGGATCTACTCCTCGAGATATTATCAACCTCTTCAGGTAATCCCGTATGTTGTCTTGTTGTGCTCACTCTAGTCTTCTTCTTTTGTGGGTTCTGGTCAACAATGGAGATTTTTTAGAAGATCTGGATCTTAAATTTGCCGCCCGAGAGGGTGAGGGAGGGGGAGGCTTCTTCTTACTGTTTGAGTGGATACTTGAGTACCTGTTACGCTCAATAACTGAATTTGGAGTGCTCTTGCAGTAGAAAATCTATTCCTTCGACACTGAACATAAGAAGAGGGTTCTCCCTGACTGTTGTACTGCGATTTCATCTATATTGGACATTAAAATAGGAAGCAACAGCTTTAATAGCATCTCTATTTTAACTGACAAAAACATTCGGCAGATGTTAAATCAGTTATTGTCGATTGAAAGTTTCTGTCTAACCACACGAATGGGAGAGGAAAGTGAAAAGATGAAAGTCTAAAGTGTGATAGTACTGTAGTGACGTACTGCTTTCGTCTAGTTTTCCTTCAGCTTCTTCTAAATTGGTCTCTTGAGAGCTTTCATAGGGTCTTATAGTATTGAGGCAGAACTTTGATCAGAATGATCCATCTTCAGTCCCAAAATATAGTGGTCGTGATTTTTTTTTTGTGTGGAAATTGAGTGCTCTTCACGAACAATTTTTACATCAACTCATCGATGAAAATGCAAGCCTCACAATACCACTTCACTTTCGTAACAGCTTCGCAATAAATAAATTTAATAAATTTCAGTCGGTGCTGCAGAACTTGATCACAGCGCCCAGGCTGGATTTGCTCTTAACATATTTTACACAGACGGTCACTACAGCCGAGTTTCTATAGGGGAAGGTGGGGCAAGATGGATACGTTAAGGTTTAAGCCACTGCATTAGGATTGTAGAGTGAAATAAAACTATCTCGGTTTGTTTATTGTAAACTTTAAATATTTGATTGATGATGATGATTCAACTAGGATCCTTTTGTTTTTAAGAGAAGAATGTGCCCAGCCTTGGCATCCATGGTACTGAATCCATACTTCTCCTCTGATATCTTTAGAATACTTTCGAAGACAGTAAAGACATAGTGCTTCATCTTCTTCATCAGAAGAACTTGATGCTTCTCATTGACGTTTGCCTGATTTTTTTTGACGAAATTTTTTCTAAGTTCAGATTTTTTCTTGCTTCTTCTTGAGCTGCTTTATTTTGAATTTCTTCTTGTAATTGATCTTTATATGGAGTGCTTGTCAAGATTGTGGATTTTCCTTTTTTGCGTTTCGATCTTCTAGAGAGCATAATGAAACAGCTGAAGATTCAAGGTTCGAAGATGAAGCTTCTGCATTTCTGAGCAATTTTTATTTGGCAACTTCTCTGGTGTTTTTCCAGTGTGAACATCCCGCCTGATAGTTGGTGGTGCCTGTTTGTTAGTTTATTGTTTCAGCTGCTACAAAGTCAGCTTCCGAAAAAAAACTGTACTCAATGTTCCCAACCCCTGAAAAAACTTTCTTTGGACAATACTTCAACAGAATTTATTGATACAAAAATTTGGATCTGGCGATCTTTGAGGTTTCTAAGCCAAAATGGTAAAGTCCTAAAGTTGCTAAAGTCTAAATCGCTTTCTCAGCCTTCAGCTTCTCCCATTTCCAAATCTTTGCATTTTCTTCTTTAGCGTAGCTCTTGCTTGTTACCCGAGAGTCTTGAGGAGAAGATCTTGGAAAGAAATATGAATTGCTTCGTCTTCTTAACAAGATTCATTGTTTGGTCGTACTGCTTGATCAAACAGCTGCTTTGAATCTGAGACTGTGACATCAAATCTATGACTTCTTTAGGGGATAGTCCAAAATCCTACCGTTCGACTGTTTTAAGGTCATCTTAATTTTATCTTTATCTTAATTTACACCCAAACATTCCTCCATAGAGCTGAAGCTCTCGTTTTCAGACTCTATAACCACATTATCCTGCATGAAAATCAATATTCTTCGCAATAACGAATAAAAACCCCTAAATGAAAAAGTGTAAAAATATCGAAAATGCAGTAATATATTCGCGCTCTACGATCATCATATAAAAATGAAGCTCCATAACCGCACAGGATATGGAAATAACAGGATCTATGTCGTTGTTTCGATAGGCGAGAGAGAGAGAGACGCACTTATACCTCAGTAAACCCCCTTAAAAGAGACAAACGTAGAGACGGATTGGTCCTAAAACCTATACGCTCGTAAGAGAGGAAGAGAAAGTTGGCAGGCAGAAATAGTATGTACGCAAAAAAAAAAAAACATATACGCCTAAGCGAGATAGAGATACCGCGAGAACGAGATGGAAATGGAAGCAGGGATGAGAGAGAAGCACGGAGATGAAATGGGCCTAATCCTGAGTATAAAAGCTCCCTCGAGTCTCGAGCGTCGACTGTTTTTCACCCAGGCTACAGGAATTCGGGATGAAATTCCTACAGTGCCAAGATTTTATACGAGAGTTACCAATGACACGCCGGATTTTCCCCCGTAAATGGCAGGGATATTATTTTGACATCGTTAAAACATTTTATTTTATTGTTGTCGTCGTCATCGTCGTAGCCGTCGAGGACAGGTCTCCTACCTAGACGTTGTCCGTCGCTCTCGCTACTTCTCCTTGTATCTCTCGCTGAGTGTTATTAAATTTACTTTTCTCGGAGGTAGCGGGAAAAAGAAGTGGAACGAGGTTGACGATAGTTAATCCTTAGGGAGTATTCTAACACTGTTTCGATGATAATCATCGTCGTTTAATTAAATAGTATAGTAAATGAGGATTTATTGTTAGTAAGTAAAAAAGCGCAGCCACCATTTCTGACTTTTTCTATCAATTTCGTAGCATTTCCTTTGAACCTGATCATGGACTCATCTATGGATACTGTTTCGTGAATATTATAATATGTAGAAAAGTTTTCTGATAACGTAAGTATTCAAAACTGGGCCAAGTTTGTACAATTTATCAGATGAAGCTTCGTTTCGGGTTGGGTGAAGAGTATTGTCGTTTAGGTGAAAGTTTCCTAATAGCCAATCAAACTTAATTCGTGGCATTAGTGACGAAATAATACGAATTTCGTAGTTCGGGCAAAGAAGACCAATAACCACGGTAGCTGGGAAGGCGCTTGACTCCCATCAGAATATTAATAGTCAGAAATGTCTGGATTTTCTTCGGTGTAGTGGGAACAAGACTTTTCTGTTTTTGGGTCGCATAAAGGTTCGTTTGAAATGAAATGCGTTCAATGACCTGGTTAGATACCAGACATTAAAAAATTTCAACGGGTGTTGCCGATTCCTCCGGAATATTATTTGGTCCAGAATCCTCCATCTAAGAAACTTCATTTATATTAATGTTAGGAGTTTGAGTATTTTTTTGCCAAATAAACTGCTTGGCCGACCTTAGTTGTGCTAATGGAATATTGTCTTCTTCATCGAAATCTTCATTCGTGTGCTTCCAGCGCATTATTTGTAATTGTTAACTCGTCAGATATTTCATCAGTTCACATGCCATTTGCCATTACTATCTCTTCATCTTCGATATCATTGCCACCGTAATCGCCAATAGAATCTCCATCTGAAGGAATGTCCGCAAGGAGTGTTTCCACTTTTTGAGCATTTAGATTCCCCAGTTCTTTAGAACTCCATATATTTTTTCCTAAATTTATAGATAATTAAAATATTGGAAGCATGGCTTTATTAGCATCGATCTGATCAAATTTTATTTTCCAGTTTTCCGAGATAACAATTATTAATATATAATTATGATTATTTCTAATGTATTGTTGCTTTGTGGTACTTTTGAAATACCACAAATATGTATCAATGTACTCAAAGTATAAATGAAAGAATGCAATAAAATATTTCAACTTACCTGCCATTTCTTCACAAAATTCACTTCTACAGTCACAAATTACATTTGTATCATTTTTACATTTGTATTCCACGTGGTGCATTGGTGGACCCCCTTTTTTGCTCGTTATAACTGTTCTCCTTCTGGTTGCATTGAGTCATCTCAGTTTTTCGATTGGTTAATTCCCGTGGAACTTGTGAAGAAAGCTATGGAGAATATCATAGAAATATTTTGTTTGCTACTGGATACTTCAACAAAGACAAAATGTTTGAAAAGTTTGATATTGCAGAAGCAGTTGAGGGAAGCGTAGAAACGGATCAAATTTCAAAAGTAGTGGTTGAAGAAATGAAGAGATACGCAGATAGTTCATCCTGTCCTCGTAATCAACAAAGTGAAACTAATAATTATAGTCTTCGACTTCTAATAGTAATGGGATAGATAATTTGAAGAAAGGACTTGAAGTTGCAAATACATATGTCCATTATAAAAACGCAGCATAAAAAGCAACCCACTTCAAGTCAAAAAACCCGAGTTGCAAGAAAATTCGCTGAGAGTTTAACAGAAAACGAAAGATTGAAAAAGGTTGAAGAAGAAAAGCGATTGAAGATGCAAGAGAAACTTATGACTTATTTTTATATATTTCTAAACTTTCGAAAACATTTAGAAACTTACAATTGTTTATTTGTCTAATTAATTTAACATTCGTATGATCGATGTTGTGATCTGTTTCAAAAATATGTTGGGCAACGCTCGATTTCTCAATTCTATGAAATCTAAGATGAGCCATGTGCTCTTTGAATCTAGTTGAGACTGCTCTCCTGGTTTGCCCAAATATATTTTTGATTACAATCTTTACAATTGATTTCGTAAATACCTGACTTTTCTAGAGGTTGTATTTTATCTTTAGGGTTACCGATGAGACTTCGTAAACTAGTCCCAGAACTGTAAACTATTCTGAGATCTAGCTCTTTGAAGATTTTACTCAAAGCTTTAGTGATAAAGGGAGCGTAAGGGAGGGTCACAGCGGGTGAAGCTTTAACATCCTCTCGAAAAGTCGTAGATTCTTGCACAGTTTTCTTATAATTAACCTTCCTATAATTAACTTATAGATATGCTGAGGCTGGAAACCATTACACTTGGCCGCATCTTTTATAATTTTAAGCTCTTTCTCATACCTCGCCTTGTTCAAGGGCAAAGTGAGAAGTCTGTGGACCAAAAAATTCAGGCTTGCCATTTTGTGTTGAACACAATGATGGGAGTCTGAAGGAATGTAGCGAAGTGTACCGGTTTCCTTTCTATACACGTCAAACTCTAATCTATTGTTATTTCTAATTACTAAAGTATCTAGAAAGGGTAGCTGACCGTTTTCTTCTCTTTCACAAGTGAACTTTATGGTTTCGAACCGATTATTTAATCTATTGAGAAAATCGTCAATATTACATTCTTTAGTGTCAAATATAGCGAAAATATCATCCACATACCTCAACCAAACCTTAGGAAAGTATTCGCTCTCAGATTTTAAGTCCTTTTCAAAACGGCTCATGAAAAGGTTAGCCAAAAAGGGGCGACCCATTGCCGTTCCTTCCAGCTGTTCATAAAAACTCCCGTGGAATTGAAAACTGTTCTGTTTCATACAGATGTCAGTTAAGCGAATATATTCCTGGACACATTGTTGACTCAAACTATTTTGAAGCAACAAGTCCTCGAGGTATGTCAAGGTGTCTGGAATCGGTACACTAGGAAAGAGAGAACTAACATCAAATGAAATCAATATTTCACCCTCCAGCAACTGAATATTTTGAATTTCTTTAATAAATTCTAACGAATTTTTTACTGCAAAACACGGTTGCTGTATTGGCAAATTATTAAATTCATTGGTCGGCCATCTGGAAACCTTACAAGTCGCTGCGTCAATTGCCGAAACAATTGGCCTTACCAACTTGCCAGGTTTGTGAATTTTAGGTAAACAATATAATTTAGGGTTAACAAGATTGGAAACATGTAGCTTACGTCTAACATCGGCAGTAACAAGATTGTTACAAGCTTTAAACACATTGTTGACGTCTCTAATCATTTTCGGTAAAGGATTTTTTGAAATTGATTTATAAGGACTACTACTCAACAGGTCATTAACCCGATCATAGTAGTCCTCTTTATCTAAAATAACAAACTTGTTCCCTTTGTCAGCTTTCAAATAAAAACAATCTTTTTCCTGCAAAGTTTTAATGATTTTGTTATCGGATTTCTGAGATGTTTTATAGGATTTCAAATTTTTTGAAATAGTATGTTTGCAGGCCTCCCTAACGAACTGTTTTGTGGGCTTAGGAAACCTCTGAATAGAGGATTCTATCCCGGCAATAACCCACTCCACATTCGATTCACGAGTCTGCAAACCAAATTTCAATCCTTTATTCAAAAGATTAAGTTCCCGTTCACTAAAAATTTGCGAGGAATGATTTTCTACTATGTTAATGGTATTCATCGGAACATGATGTTTATTTTTTTAAAAATAACCTAACTTTCTTAATTTGCTATCATGAGAGAATTTCTTATTCTGAACTTTCCTATCGATTGAAATAAACATGTTCCGTTGAAAATCACACCATAGTTGATATTCAACATCATTAAGATCTAATGTTAAAAATTTCCAAAGTTGGTAAGCTTGAATCTCAAGTTTACTGCGTTTGGCAAAAAGATATTCGATTTCTGAACGCAACCATTTTTCTTTCGCGTAACAAATGACTTTATCACTACTTTTGCAATTATTCGAGACAGTAACATTAATAAAGTTTGGAAAAACAGAAAAACGTTTATAAGTTTTCAGAAATCTAATATCTTCGCTAATAAACCTAATTTTAGCACTAACTTTATGATATAAGTTCTGATCCTTGGACCTGGTAGCCATATTGCGAAGTTCTTCACTGGATCTCTTGGTGCAGAAGTAGAACACTAAACACTTTAACCCACTGAATACCAAACAAGTTTTGACTTTTATATAGGCAGGGAATAATAATTGAAGTTTTCAAGTTTTCAGTTGTTCATTACGACTTTTATGGAAATAAATTTTTGTTTTTATTCGTCTTTCTTATTTCTAACTTATTATACGTACCTAGTTTAGAGGTGCCAATGTTGCCTGTAGTCATACAAACTTTGCCACAAACACGATACCTATGTGTCAATGTTGTACGTACACTGGGGCAACATTGACAGCTGTCAGAATTTTTTAAAAATAACTGATTGAATTGTTAAATCAGAATTTTGGAAAAAACATTAATGGACATGTGTATTTCTTAGAGAACTAGTGTATACAGTGGCGGTTGTACAGTTTGTTTATTAATGCGATGTATTTTATTTCGGTCAAAATATAAAGATGTGTCAATGTTTGCCACTTTTACCTAACTCTTTAAAATTAGAACTAATTTGAACTATAACAATTATATGAAATTGAATCAACTCCTCACATGGCAGGCAACATACTTTCGCCCATTTTCCCCGATAATATTTCATTTCGGACAGTTCTCCTGCCGGTTAAAACCAGCTCACGCACCGAGAACATGAAACTGCCGCAACATCCATAGAAATCCACTTCAACGTACCTATATAGCCTGACTTTAAGCCATTAATTAACAGTCGTAGCACGGCGGTAACGCATTCTTCGCCGAAGAAGTCCCGCCAATTATTCTACGGTATGTTGCACTTCACCGTCGTCGAAGAGACTCTGATAAAACAGCAGCGTACACACGATGAGTCAGTAAGTTGTCGGTGGCGCTAAACGCGTCATTGACAAACAGTGATTGTGACAAGCCGTAGGGTAGTTATTGGATTTATCTGCGGCCGGATGTGTGTACCGTTGGATTGGGGGACAGATTATTTAGATAGATTGATGCCCATTCGGAATTATTTATATCTGCTAGTGCAGTACACATATCGTGTTACCCTTCTCCCCCTCCTCTTTAGCCCTCCTTTTTGACCGGGGGGTAGTTTGTTTCTGTTATTTATAGTGCAATCCCAGACAACCATCAATAACGTTGTGCACTATAACGTTGCGTTTACCTCTGCGCGATCCATCGCGTATTCCATATAGTGATTAAAATAATCCATCATAACGTTAACAGTGAAATATCTCTAGGTTACATGTGCAACGGTCATCAACTGGTAGCTTATCAGGAAGATGTCTATGTATATAGTTTTGATTTGTGGAATTGCTGTTGCATAGGGAAACGAGAATTAAATTAAATTTCTAAATCTATAAGAGAGTCTGTATGAGGGTACATTTTTTTCCTTTATCGTTTTGTAAGGAGCCCACATAGTTGGCCTTTACGTCCTTCATATAAAATGAAGACAAAAACTATTATAAATCTTGGTCTTTTGGCAGTCGGACCGATTTCAGGGTCAATGGACCTAGGTCGCACAAAAAAGCTGTTCAAAGAGGCTTGTTTCGTTTGTCTAAAATGGGACAGTTTACAATCGTTAAACAAGTTGCAGATACGGTCTACAATAGCTGTTTCTGGATGATTTTCCTCCACAACTCTTTGTACTTCTCCCTACATGAGCAGAATCTCCTTAATCTTTGAAGAAGGCACATTCTGCCTTCTCTCTCCTTCATTATCTGAAGCAACTTCTTCCTCTGCTGACTGTTCCACTTGTAAATAATAATAATTATGATTTCTGATGTTGATAAAGATTTTTTTATCATTGGGCTCTAAAGTTGGGGTTGCTGTTACGCAAAAAAAAAATTTAAAATTAGCTGACGTATTAATGAGATCCCTGATGAATACATGATGAACATTATCTGTGAATAATGGAAGTAGTAGAAAGTGAAAATTCATTAAGTGAAGAAAGAGTAGTCCCTAACGAAAGGAAAAGAGGGATTAAAAACCCCGACGATTATCATCGGAACATAATAAAACATTCTACAGTTAAAGAAAAGCAGTATTTAAATTACAAGGGACATGTAGTACAGGGAAAAGGATTGGAGAAGCCTGTCGGTGAGTGTTTTACGAAGAGATTAGAAATAGTTTTCTTAACTTATTAACTCTTTAAGATGCCCAATGAAATGTTTCCAAAAGCTGGGAGATGAACAAAAACTGAGTAATTTCAACAAGTTATATTTGGAATTCGATACCTACTAAAGCTGGTCTTTTAGAAATGGACGAGGTTTTTCTCGAAAACATAAAAATTTTTCTGCAATAAACAACTCATGTGTAGAATCGTTAGGAAAAGGTTCAAGCCTTTCAGAATCTCTCCCATGCACGCATTTTGGCTATAATTTCTTCCAGGCAGAGTTGATGACTCTTCCAGAACTCTGTTAAAAACAATTCTGTATCTGATGTCACTTCAAAACATCTTTGAAACATTGCCTTTGTATACAATTTCTAGAAATTTGAAACGACGTTCTGGTCCATGGGCTGGATGAGTGGTGTCGTATTCGAGGGCAGGAACTTCACTGTGATAAAGTCGAAATCCTCCAAAAATGCGTCTTCCAAAGCTAGAGGGTGTGCAGGAGCATTGTCCATTAGCAGGAGGCACCTGACTGATTATCGTGGAGGTATTTTTTTTGTACACTTGGGCCAAACACTTATTACTATGATAAGGGCTTTATTTTCACACAACAAAAGAGTGAGTCTATCTTTCATAGGCCTATGTCGTGGCAGTGCCTTTTCCTCTTGTATAATGAACGTTCGTTTTGGCATTTTCTTCCAAAAGACGCCAGTTTCATCACAATTGAAAACTTGTTTGGGGAGCAATCCTTGAGCCTCTATGTAATCTTTGAATTGTGATACAAATTTTTCAGCTGCCAGCTTGTCCTAACTTGCACTTTCGCCGTGCCGAATCACACTTAGTGTGCCAGTGCGATTCTTGAATTTTTCGAAGCAGTCTCTGCTGACCTTAAAATCATTAAATACGAGGGCAAATATTTTTCTACATAATTTCCTTCAACACTAATACACTTATTCCATCTTTCCTGCAATTGTCCCATCCCCTCAGAAAAAAATTGCTTCGGTAACCCAGTAAAATATTCTTCAACAGCTTCTTTTAGTTGTTCGTTCATCAGATGCAAAACGCTTCCCCCGAGGTACTTTTTTTTAATTTTTGAATAAGAAGAAGTCTGACGGAGCTAGGTCGGGGCTATAAAGTGGATGCCTTAACTCTATAAACCTACAGTCATTGATTATCTGCTGAACTTTGTTTGCCTTATGAGCCCGGCAATTTTTGTGGATAAGAAAGCGACCGTTTTTCCTTTAGAGCAGTTTTCAAATTTTTAATTTCCATTTATGGTAGACACTCTTGGAATATATTCAATAAGCAAGACTCCTTCAACATCCCAGAAAACAGTTGCCATTGGTTTTTTTTTTGTCCAGAAAATTGTGCCTAGGCCTATTTTGGTGGTGGAGAGCCTTTATGAACCCATTGCATGGATTCTTGATTAGTAGGAGGATCCCAATGATGTACCCAAGTCTCATTCCCGGTGATAATTCGAGATAAAAATGTTTTGTCCCTCTCCAACTCGGCCAAATTTTCTTCTTCTCTGTATAGTTTTTGTTCAGGCAATCTGGATATCCACCTTCTTCATACCCAAATCGTCATGCAAAATTTTGAGGACTTTTGTTTCGGATATACAGACTTCATTGGCAATGACAGAGAGATCTTTCAGTACCAAATTTTCGACTTTTTGCACAATGTCTTCAGTTCGAGCTTCAACAGGTGGTCCGAACTCATCACCGGGTCATCATTGATTGACTCTCGGCCCCATCGAAAGAGTTTAGACCAATATTTTACTTGAAAATAAGATGATGCATTTTCCCCATACGCAGCAACCATTCTTTCATGGATTGCTTTTGGACCATTGCCTTCTTTTGTTAGGAACTTTATTGCACTGCGATGTTCAACCTTAGTTGCACTCATTTTATCGAGAAGTCGACCGTCTCAAATCTCTGTAAACAACTCAAACTAAACACAACTTAGCACATGTACTTCTAACAATGACAGCAATTTTTCAATAATTTGTTTGACATCGTCACTCTTTTGTTTCATAATTACGAGGGAGCGTTTTTATATTCGCGGAATGGGGGATAAGGGGTGGAAATAAAAAACCAAATTATTTTTCTTTTTCAATATATTCACCTCAATTAATTTATTTATACCCTCATAAAAAAATGATTTCTCTTTATCTACAAAATACGCCGAAACTGCCTCCTTGACTTCATCATCGGCAGTCAATTTTTTACCCCGCAGCTCTTTTTTCATTTTCGGAAACAGGTAATAATCACTCGGGGACAGGTCTGGGCTGTAGGGTGGGTAATTCACAATTTCGAAGCCCACCTTATGCAGGGCAGCTAACGCAACGCGGCTCTTGTGGACGGGCGCGTTGTCGTGCAAAAGCAGCACACCTTTCGTCAATTTTCCCCGTCTTTTCTCTTTAATGGCTTCTTTTAGTCGCTCTAATATTGAAGCGTAATATTCTCCGGTTATAGAAACACCTTTATCTTTATAATCAATTAACAATATTCCTTCCGAGTCCCAAAATACCGTTGCCATGAGTTTCCCAGCTGATTGTGACACTTTAAACTTCTTGGGAGGTGCTGTGCCCTTTTTATGCCACTGCATGGAGTCTTGTTTGGACTCAGATTCATAATGATGAACCCAAGTTTCGTCTCCAGTAACAATTCGACTCAATACACCATCCTTGTCTTCATTACAGAGGTCCAAAAATGCACGCGAACACTCTACGCGCTGTTGTTTTTGCGGCGGCGTGAGCATTCTCGGCACCCATCTTGCGCTGACCTTAGACATGCCGAGATGATCGTGTAGGATTTTAAAAATTGTTGTATCGGATACTCCAACCATTTCTGCGAGTTGTTTCTTCTTTAGTCGAGCATCTTCGAGTACAATTTTTTTGAACTTTTTGGATAAGTGCAGGCGTGGTCACCTCAATGCTCCTGCCCGGCCTCGGGTCGTCTTCAAGGGATTTCCTTCCTTGTTTAAATAAACTATGCCACTTGTACACCATGGTTTTTCCTGGACAAGAGTCGCCGTAAGCCAATGACATCTCATTCATTATGGTCGCGACTGATTTTCCTTGCCTGGTAAGGAACTTTTTTTTCCATGTTTCACTTTTCACTCCTGATTATGTTACTTGGCTGACGATAGCTCAAAGAGTAACTGGTTTTTGGCCTTCTTTTGCAAAGAGCTACTGGCTTTAAAGTCTTTCTTTGGTCTCACGATAGAGCTACAAGCAAAGGGTTTGATCTAAAATAAACACAACAAATAAAATCATAGGTATAAAATTGTCCGGAAACCGATTATATTTATAATGTTCCAAACATGTTATTTCCAAGTAGCCAAACTCGCTAATAAGAAGAAAAAAAAATTATAGTCTATACTCTAAATAGGGTGCCAAAAACGAAAGTCGTCCATCTTGGCTTTATATCGAGGATAAATTAGAATGATGGATCGCAAAGCGCATGATACTATATTTAAGCAAACAACGAATAACAACCCACCATCGTATATCAAGCAGTTGCATTGAAATTTTATGGCTTCCAACACGGAAGTGCTTTTGTAAAGCGATGATTTAGCATTAATCGATGCTGGAATAATAAGACAGGCAATTTTTGAGGCGGAGGGCAGGTTTAAACTACTAAATAACCGGAACGAATGTTAGTTAGAGAGACATATTTACCAATTAGTTTATGTAAAGTTTATGTTTATATATATATATACGTACACATCTAACTAATTAGTAGCGGGGGTAAACAATCTTAAGACTGAATGATTAGCGGAATTCAACACGCCATGTTAACCCGTGAACGATCAATACAACCCTGTGATCTTCCGACGAAGATAACGGTGGCTTCGTGTGACCATTGCGTGCTTAGAATTACTACCACCTCTAGTTTATTTGCGTCCCGATTAAATGCATTCACACTTGTAATTGCCCTCGTAATTATGAACTGTCCGGTATCTTAACTTTTAATCCAATATATTATAAAACGGAAATTAATTAAAAATCAATAATTTGGTTTGACATTTCTAATTGACACTTCTGTCAAATTATGACAGATAAAATCGGAAATTATCATCCAAACATCTTATACGTCAAAATTAGTCGAAATTTTTCGTAAAATTGTCTCGAAACGGATCAGTACGAAATTACCCGTCGAAAATCACCTTCATCCATGAATCTGTAGTGGAAGCACATGGAACCGCCTAAAACTAAACGGATATCGAGATGGTACTTCGGAGGTTGTGCCAGTGCCGGTGCCGCATGCATAACGCATCCGTTGGACTTGATCAAGGTACTGTTACAAACGCAACAGGAGAGACACGCAACGCTGCCGGTGATGGTCGCTGAAGTAGTTAGGACGCAAGGTATAAAAGCTCTCTACAATGGAATTTCAGCTTCGGTTCTACGACAGATGACTTATTCGTTAACAAGGTTTGGCATATACGAATATTTGAAGAATTCTGCTACTGGACCGACGTCTTTCCTGGCTAGAATTGGTATGGCTAGCGTGGCTGGAGCTGCTGGCGGTTTTATAGGTACACCAGCTGATCTGATTAACGTTCGTATGCAGAACGATGTTAAGTTACCGCCTGATCACAGGAGGAATTACAAACATGCCATCGATGGATTGTTTAGAGTTTTACGCGAGGAAGGTATTGCGAAATTATTTTCCGGTGCTTCAATGGCAACGTCTAGGGCTATTGTAATGACCGTCGGGCAATTATCTACTTACGATCAGATCAAGATGGTTTTACTTACGATGCCGTTCTTCACCGATACTCCGGTTACTCATTTCACGTCTAGTATATTAGCTGCGAGTATCGCTACGACGCTAACGCAACCGCTGGATGTCATGAAGACGAGAGCAATGAATGCTAAACCTGGTGAATATACGGATCTGTTCCATATCTTCGTGCATACGGCTAAACTGGGACCGCTTGGTTTCTTTAAAGGTTACGTTCCTGCTTTTGTCCGATTGGGACCCCAAACTGTGTTAACGTTCATATTCTTTGAGCAGCTAAGATTACATTTTGGAATTGATGTGCCTGTTATTAAATAGATTTAAGTCCTGTTTTTATTTTTAATTAAAGTTTGGAAACCATTCGTAAATGCTTTTTTTTAGTTTATGATATATACCTACACATGTTACCTATACAGGGTGACATAGAAAAAAGTATATTGCATAGTGCCACACAATAGAGGACACTAAAATAAGAAAAAAGTTCCTATGAACATGGGTCCGCAAGACCTTCGGTTAAAAGATACGGGGTGTTGAATTTTTTTTTTAATTTATTTGCAAAAACAATGATTAATTAAAACAAAAAATTAAGTTTTTAGAAGATGTTCAAATTGTTGCCCTTGTACTTGAATACATTTTCCCATTCTTCTTCTTAATGATTGACGGCATCTTTGAAATATTCCTGGGTTATTACGAAATCTATCTGCCGATTCCATAATTCTTATCCACAATTGTTCTTCATTATGTATTTCTACAGCATAAACTTCATTTTTCATAAATCCCCAAAATGAAAAATCGAGGGGATTAAGGTCGGGACTACGAGCTGCCCCCCCTCGACCAATCCACATATTTCCAAATCTCCTGTCCAAATATTCCCTTGCCACTCGAGAAAAGTGAGCTGGCGGCTCGCCATCATCCATGTAATACATTCTTCCAGTAATGGCCAATGGGACATCCTCTAATAATGTGTTTAAATCATTCTCCAAGAAATTTCGATACAGTGCACCTGTCAATCGATTGGGCAATCGAAATGGGCCAATTAAATAATTGTGAATTATACCTGCCCACACATTAATTGAAAACCCATATTGGTGACTTCGAATTACAGTTTGATGAGGATTTTCATCACTCCAATGGTGCATGTTATGTAGGTTCAGTATACCATCACGACTAAAACCAGCTTCGTCAGTAAACAAAATTGATGAAATAATGTTTTGTCTTTGGTTTTGCAACCATTGGCAAAATTGTACACGAGGAACAAAGTCATGTTCCAATAGTGAATGAATTTTTTGGAAATGATATGGGCGAAGAAGTTGTTCTTTGAAAATTTGTCTAACTGATTCACGGTTAAGGTTTCGTACCGCTGAACTTGTTTGTTTCTGGTGCTTGTTCTTGGATTATTTTCTACCATTCGTAAAACAGTTTCTTCGTTTCGCACAGTGCGACGAGTTCTGGAAACCCCACTATTCAATTTTGGTTTTCTAAAACAGCCATCTTCTCTCAAACGCTTATGCACATCAATAAATGTTCGAACATTAGGAACTTGTCTTAAAGGATATCTTTCTCGATAAATACGTTGAGCTTCGTAAGAATTTGATCTAGCTTCGCCGTAACACATAATCATGTCCCTGTATTCTTCAAAAGTGTAGTGAACCATTTTTGAAAGCAAATTTGAATAATCAGTGAGAAAAGTTAATCACGAACACAAAATTCCTCAAACAACAATTACATCAGTTTGACAAGTGTCATAATGACACATTATTCAATTGTTATTTTTTGATTAATTAGCGTGCATTGTCGGCTCTCAGATGCATTTGTACTGGAACCATAGATATTACCAAAAAAAAAAACAAAAAAAAGAAATAAAATTCAACACCCCGTATCTTTTAACCGAAGGTCTTGCGGACCCATGTTCATAGGATTTTTTTTTCTTATTTTAGTGTCCTCTATTGTGTGGCACTATGCAATGTACTTTTTTCTATGTCACCCCGTATAAGTTGATAATGCAGAACATAGATATGTTGGAACAGACACCTCTCCCCCTCCCCTGGACAATGACAGAAGTTGAGTGCGTGACGGACGACGAAAGACTCGTTTAAAGTAGTACCAGTAGTACATTGTACATGTCGTTTTTTTATGTAAATCTCTTTTATGTATTTATTATTTCGTTAGTAAAGTCAAGTAAAACTGTTCGCGAGTGTTTGAATTATAAAATAATATTTTCAAAACCTAACCCCACAATTTTTGGGGGCTCAACCGGCATTTAAAACGTTACAAACCGGACAAGAGTGATAAGTGGACGAAGTAAAATAAGAACGACAGTGAAATTAACGATTCAGTGAACAGTATACATTGTAGCTGTAATATGTAATCTCAAACCCACCTCAAACCGTTTCAAACAGTCTTGAACACAGGTACGCAACCGAAAATATACTCTGTTCTATATAAGCTTGCCGTCGCGTTTTCATACATACCGTAGTGCATTCACGTGTATTCGGTTCACGAAAGTTTGCTGTTGCTTTCGCAAACATTGTGCCATCGAAAAAAAACATAATTGGTGTAGGCTATGTAAATGTTTTTCATCGTTGCTTTAGCCACTACCACATAATAACATTTATTATTTGACATTTTATTGTAACCAAAGTTTATAACCTCAAATTAAATGTCAAGGAATAAATATCATTATGTGAAAGTGGCTAAAGTAACAACACATTCACATAGCCTACTCTAATTATGATTTTTTTCGATACGTGTATTCGGTTCACAGAAGTTTACCGTTGCGTGTATAAACTAAAGGCGGCCACAGACGTCGTTCTTTTCTGGCAGTTTTGTCTGCACGGGTAAAACTGTACGGGTAAAGGTCTACCCAGACACATCAGTGCTGTGTCCGTTCAGTATCAGTGTCAGTGAAAAATAAAATATCGTTGCGTTTGCTTCAACCAGACTTGTTCACACACGTCCGACACAGTGACGTGTTTAAGTAGATAGTATTTTTCACTGACACTGATACTGAACGGACACAGCACTGATGTGTCTGGGTAGACCTTAAAACGGATCGTGTGTGACTGAAAACCGTCCTTCTTGCTTGAAGGACGGTTTTAAGCAGTAGTGTCGACCTGATTTTTGCGAACAGTCCATTTCAAATAATTATCAGACGGTGATATCAGAAAAACTGAACGAAACAATCGCTACGTGTGTGGACGATGTCGTTGTTCGTTCTTACCCGACAGTTTTACCCGTGCAGACAAAACTGCCAGAAAAGAACGACGTCTGTGGCCGCCTTTAGGGCAAAGAAAAGTGATAATAAAGAAAAAATAAATCGTAATGATTCAGATGACGATGAATCTGAAACAAGTAATGATGATGATAATTAGAGACATAGAGGACATTCGAAGCATGGTTAGAAGAATTCGAAGAAACTGCTGTTATGCTGCAATGGAACGACCTGCAAAAATTTATATTTGCCAAGAAATCACTAACTGGTTTGGCAAAGCTATTCATTAAAGAAGAAAAAGGACTTACTTCGTGGAAGAAACTGAAGAAGATGCTTGAAGAAGAATACGTGGGAAGAATAAATAGTGCCAGTCTACATGAAATGTTAATAAACAGAAGAATGAAGAGAAATGAGTCAGTTTTGGAATATTTTCTAAAAATGAAGGAATTGGCAAACCGTGGTAACATAGATGACCAATCTTTAATGGAATATGTTATAGATGGAATTCCGGATAGTGTGTTCAGTAAAAGCGTATTGTATAGGGCTTTTGACAAGATGATTAAAAAAACCAAAGGCAAAAGGTGAGAATTCGCAAAAGATGGCAACCAATTCACGAGAAAGTAAGAAGTTGCAAACACAATCTGAATATATATCGCGAAATAAACTTACATGTTACAACTGCGGTGCAAAAGGACATAAATCTGTGGATTTTAGACAGAAAAGCTTGGGAATGAAATGTTTCAAATGTAACAGATTTGGACACATAGCAGTGAGTTGCGAAGCAACTAAACCAAAAGGATCGACTGCGGTGATCAACATTACTATGATGTAAATTGTAAAATTGAGAATTATTTAATGCAACTATGATCAAAGTACTACTTGTTGGTGTAGTATTAATCTCAATTTTACAAAATAAAATTTAAAAATCAAATCAAACGTCGCACATTTAGGATTGTGTGACATGTTATTGCTCTCTGGAAATAAATAAATAAAATGATAGTTTACAAATTTAGTTCTATTTTTTTATTTCTTCGTTTTTTTTTATAAATGTCTACAGCTTGTTTCAAAATATTACACATTTTATTTGTTGATACAGATTCTTTGTGAGACTGCTTTGGAGAGTGATTTGTGAGACTGCTTTATCATATGAATATGACAATATTCACAAGGAAATTTTTGCAACACTTCTCTTGTTATGAATCTAGACAGATAACCCATTGCCATTTCACTAATAGGTTGATTGAAAGATCTGTTGACAAATTATTAAATCACTAGGGCTAGAAATTATGGTGTAATCTTCTAGAGGGTTTGCTAATAAAATATTTTTTAATTGAATCAACGAGGAATCAAACGTTTCTTCGCAATTTAATGATGGTGAATGTACATTTGTGAATGAAAACAACATCCTTGATAAATCGATAAATGATTCAACCGCATATATTAAATTTTTCAGTGAAGGTGGTACAGATTTCTCATTTGTTCCTTCCCCTCTAAAATACATTTGTCTCAATGAAATTCAAAAACTTTTCCGAAAAGTCAACATGTTTGGATTTCTCTGTCACAGATCCTTTCTCTCTTCTTTCCAACTGATATTCTCCTGTAATATCTCTTTCACCTACAAAAAAGATATGCTTTATTAAGATTTAACAAAATGGAAGCATTACCATTCCGAGCCATATCTGTAATAGCAGCAGCCATGGAGTGACTAAACACTGGCGTAGCATAGGCAACTTTAATTTTTTTTTTATTTTTGTTGGTATTACATGAAACTCAGTAATTTTTGGAATGCACCGAATATCTCCACTATTTTAATCTATGTAATAAGCAGCTATAATATCACTCCATTTTGCAATAAAAATTTCTGCATCAATTTTCCATACTACTTTAGGTAATAACCATGGGCTTCTTGGATCAGACTTTTTACAGCACTGCGGTTTGTTGCACCCTGGGTCAAAAATTGTCGCCACAATTGATAATCCTACAGTAATAGAATTTCTTCTTGTACTAATTTTTTTATAAGTGCTTTTAAATCAGTTGATTTGGTTGAACCTTTGCAAAATTTATATCAAATTGTTTGTTTCCATTTCTTTATTATACCTCTAACCATGAATACAAAAGCATGGTCGACAGTTTGCCCATTGGAAATACCAACTATTTCGTCTCTATGTTTATTGTATTCTATTTGTGGCATTAAAGCAACCTCATCAAATATTAACATACAGAACTTTTGCTTTGCTTTTAATGTTTTCACAGCTTCCTTCAGATTAGCCATTAAAAAGTCATTTATACCAACATTAATTGGAATTTTACTCAGCAATCTGGATAAAGTTCTTCTTGAAGGTAACTGGAACCACTTTGACAAACATCTGTATCCAGAGAACTGGTTCATTAGAACTTTTTGATGTTCTTGAAATTCAACTTTTCAGAAAACTTATAACATTATAACTGATATCATCTGAACTCATCAGCTAAATTATTTACGCCATTGTACCACTTCCGGTTTACCGGAAGTTGACGTCAACTTTCTTAATTTAAATAGCATGGTATATTTTTTATGAGTTTTTTGTGTCGGGCATACAATTCTGCATCAAAACTTACTAAGACACCCTAAGCCAAAAATCAGCCGTTTTTGAGTTATTCAATTTTTTTCAGATATAGGTCCAATTGCAACGTTATGTTCAAAATTCTGTATTTCTGCAAGCATTGCAGCTAAAGACCTCATATTTGGCATGTTATTAGCCGAAATAGCATACATCAAATCTACGTCCTAAAATTTATCATAATTTTATACAGGGTCGTCCAAAATTAACGTTCATTTCAACCAAGTTCACATCGATGAAAGTCCTTTTTTTTTAAATGGAACACCCTATATATTATTGCAGTTTTTGAATACACTTAATAATTCTCTATCATTCCTTATTAAACATATTAGCTTGTATTTTTTACGGTTTCCGAGTTATAAGTACTTTTCGGGTGAAAGTCCGAAAAATATGCTTTTTAATACGTTTAAAATCTTAGTAATCCTTGAATGTCAAAATAATTGATATTCCATTTGATAATATACTAAAACACTAAATAAAAAAATACAGAAAACGATGACAAACCGTAAAATACAAACAACAATGGCGGCTTTCTTTCGGGGCGCCTCTACTCTCTCTCGTTTGCAATTCATACTATTTAAGTGCCATACCTTGATGCAGAACACGGTAATAGATAGAATAGTTAGTTGATAATTGTCGAGTCAAGGACATGTTCAGCGTGGGCAAATTTCGATGTTTTAATAGGGGATCTCGGTAACTATAAGAGGTATCAAAAAACGGACCACGCATCCTCGATCTGTTTTTTCGAGAAGAGGATGACGGTGAAAACCAAATTTGGCTATCGGCTTTCGGTTTCGAGTTATCCCTGAAAATTCGATTTTTCCCATTTTCGTTTTATCACGATATCTCGGCTATTTATGAAAATTAACAAAAATGACTTTTACGTTCTTCAGGCACTTTTTTGATTAGAATGCAATGGCGTTAGAGAATTTTTGAAAAAAATTTCCAAATTCGAGGTAGGACATAAAGTTGTATTTTTTTATATGGAACATATAGTTGGCTATGATATCATTAAAAAGAGGATTTTTTGGCCATTTCAATGATATATATCATGTGGGGTCTATTCGTTCGTTTTCACTGTATTATAGCAAAAAATTAACATTTTCCATTGATTTTCATCATTTCATTGCTTTTTGTTAGTAGGCGTGTGTCATTCAACATATATGAATCTGTCAGTAGGTTTATAAATAGTATCAATAGTTTAAGTTGATTATTTGATTGTTGCTTCACCTTAAAATTATAAATTTGCGATGGCTTATGAAAATTACGAAAAGTATGATATGTTGGAATGCTTTATTCACAATAATAATAATACTGAAGCTGCATGTGAAACATATTTTAATCGTTACCCGGAAAGAAGGCAACCTAATAAATCTATTTTTGGAAGACTGAAAGATAATCGCATTAATTTTGGAACATTCAACAAATCAAGATCGAAGAATTATAATAAGGAAGATACTGAGGAAGTCACGGTCAATGTTATTGGAATGGCAGTGGCTAATCCTTCAATCTCAACCCGTCAAATTGAAGTGGAATTGCGGATATCACGACGACGTGCGTTATCAGTTTTGAAGAAACATAAGTTTAGGCCATACAAAGTGAGGAAACAACAACAACTCCTATTGACTGATCCTGAACGACGCTTAGAATTCTGCAATTGGTATCTTCAACAAATTCAGGAGGATCCATCATTTTTTAGAAAAATTATTTGGACGGATGAAGTCTACATTAGCAGTGCCGGAATTTTTAACCGACACAATGAGCATTGGTGGTCTGATGTTAACCCCTACCGTGCCGTCGATGTTCAAAATCAGGGTCGATTCGGCTTTAGTGTTTGGTGTGCCCTATTTGACAATCGTATTCTGGCATACCAAATTTATCAAGAAAAATTAAATGGTCAACGATATTATAACATCATAAACCAACATGTAGTCGAAGAATTTTTGGAAGCACTGCCTTTGAACGAGATAAGAAATGTATTTTTCCAGCAAGACGGCGCGCCGCCCCATAACGCTGGAATAGTCTCAGGATTGCTGACTGAAAATTTTGGAGGCAACTGGATAGGCACGGGCGGACCACCACGTTCGCCGGATTTGTCACCCCTAGCTTTCTTTTTCTGGGGACATCTTAAAGACCGGTTCTACAAACAAACTCATAATAACATTAACGAACTGAGAGAGAACTTTATACGGTGTCTTAATTCTGTTTCTTGTAGGTATTCATGTTCACAGTGCACTTCACAATTTTCATAAATAGCCGAGATATCGTGATAAAACGAAAATGGGAAAAATCGAATTTTCAGGGATAACTCGAAACCGAAAGCCGATAGCCAAATTTGGTTTTCACCATCATCCTCTTCTCGAAAAAAGACATCAAGGATGCGTGGTCCGTTTTTTGATACCTCTTATAGTTACCGAGATCCCCTATTAAAACCGAAATTTGCCCACCCTGTACATAGTTAAGTCCATGTTAAGTCTGATAAGTGTTATAGTGTTAAATAAAGCAAATACATAGTAACAGGTGTCCATTCGATCAACCCATGTTTACTGGTAGGTAAAAAAAGAAATTAAATCAGGAGATAACAAGGAGGAAATTTGAGTTAACTATCGAGGAAAACATACAAAGGAACCTGGAAAATTGGAATGCAGAATTTGTAAAAGCGTTAGTAAAAATTTCGGGAAAGTGGAAGGATTTGAAACGAAACGTTCAAGGATGATTGAAGGAGTAACTAGAATGGATGAACTCAACGTCACTACATCTTCGAACCCGCTAATCTCACAGCTAACAGGACTTGATTTGGACAAACCACCTCCCAAAGTGAAGATCAGGAAAGTTTTCGAAAAAAGTGATTAATACGAGGCTGAGACGACTAACTCCTATCTCCAACCAAAACACAGGACGTAACGAAGGACTACCTATAAGTCCTTCGTTACGTTCTGTGTTTACATTTTTTCATACATCCAAGAAAGAGCAATTTGCATTTTTGATGACAGGATATTTAAATGCCCTGCCTTGTATGATAGTGAAACGCAACATTCATTTAATTCATCTTGTTAAATTCTAATTCATTCCCTCAATACGATAATATATTATTCCACTTGAGATAGCGTACGCTTCGGTTTGTTGTTCTTAAGGAGAGAGAGATGGATTCAAGTTAGAATCGACGTTTACATTTACCGTTCCACCTCCTCGACTCCGGTTCCGACTCCGGTTCGGAGGTGTTTTCATTCCATCTACGGATTCGCAACTGAAAATTCTGTACAATTAGGTTAATTCTTGCGGTTACGTTTAATTACGTTTTAAGAATCCAGACAGTTTAATCGAGAGAAGACGGGCGTTGTTGTAGGCGTGCCAAGTAGGGATTCGCTAGCGGAATTTATACACTGAATATTTCATGGTAGTCTGCGGAGATGGAGAAATTCCTGCGCAAAACGTTAAGTGGAGCTGATTGTTACACCGTATCTAATTTAAATGTGGCGTGGAGTTTAGCAGCGTTTATATTCTCAAAATTGCTTATTTGTGAGAGTAATTCCCTCTTTGCGAACTTTGCGCAATTACTTTGTCACTTGATAGGAACATGTTTCAGTGTTGCTAGTTTTTTAAAGTAAATTCTCTCGATTATCCGATTATATGATTTCGACATGTTATATCCTCCCTCAATATTCCGGGATAATCTCGTCCGAAACCAATTTAACTGTTCGAATTCCATTTAATGGTAAGTAATGGCTGGCAATTATTGAAATTTCTGTATAGGATCCTAGCAGCTAACCGCTTACTGCCCATCTGCTATCTTAAATTGCTCTCATTAGGATGGATTTACCTGTAGTCTTAATAGATATTCAATTTCGGACATCGAATCGCTGAAGTTTAGACTTTATTAAGTTAGATAAATTCCGTTTCTAAATAACCGTTTGATCTGAATATTCAACGATAAAAAAGCTGCGGGGGAATAGGAAGGAGATACACTTCCCCCCGTTTTATATCGAGGGTGTTGCTAGTACGTTCGGAAACACACGTTCAGTTGCGCTTCCCAAACTTCAAATTGGGTTAGTGAAGCGATGTTAGTGAATGCAATAAAGATAAAATACGTTTACGCGCGAGCAAGTTATATTTACTTTCAACACCGCACCGGGAAGTACCGAACTAAATAAGGATTTGTTTAAAAATAAAGCTTAAACGGTTTAAATATTTCAGTATTTTATTCTTTTATATAGTGTGTTAGATGTAAATCTGTTACAAGAACATTTTATTGTCGCTAGTCCCTGCAGGGATGCTTCAACTCCCAGCAATATCTGCTTTTGATCGTTCAATCCTTTTTAGTTCGCTTGAAGAGCTCCAAATAGCACTCTGAATCGTCGATACGTTGTTGTGCAACTCTTTTCCGGAACAACTGCCGATTTTGGGCAATCAGAGCGTTCAGCGTACAACTCAATAATAATTGATTTCTCTGGTGCAGAGTTCTCATAATGGTTATCAAACCACAACCAGTATTTTTCCCCATCATAAAACAGTGTTTAATCAACACACCAAAATTACTTTCTATCCATTGTCTTGAAAATTACAAAACTGGGACCACTAAAACGACTGTAACCTCTAAACTAACTGTCAGAATGCCACTACAAAACGTTAACACCTACTGTTTGAAGGTTAGTACTACTCGGAAATCACGTGGGTCTGTCAACAATGTTGCCATATATGTGTGAAGCATATCGGCCAAACCGTAAACCAGAAATAAGGTCGGATCCTAAAAATTAGACTGAGTGAGAACAAATAATCTCTTTGTATATTGTTGTCTCACTCCTCTAGTACTAACAAATTGTTTCCTATTACCTCTTAAACCTGCCGACTCCAGTTTAGCCAATAGAAAATCGTGACTCTTTCACTTGAATCGCTACACCACCCCCTCTATAGACACTTCTGCTGAACTAAATTACAGGTCTGTAACCCGGGATAACAGCTTAAAAGATTTCTCTGTTTGTTTAACTGTCACTAACTTTATTTCGCAAACTGCGTTTGCTGACATTCAACAGCACAATACCTTGACGTTTACTCATTAAATCTTCAATCCTCTCAGCCGCTGGTGTGCTAAAAAACCACACCGTTGATGTGTGTGATGTCCCCAGCCGAGTTCACGACTCGTACCGCTGTCCTTTCATCTTCAATTTTAACTTTGGAAATAGAAAATAGTCTGTAGGGGACAACTCAAGTGAATATTAGGGGTGGTCGATGGTTACAACCAGCCTTCGCGCCTAGAATTGTTGAGCAATGATCGACTTGTGTTTTCAGTAGACGGTGTAGCACATCTTTGTAAAAGGCACCAGTGACAGTGGACTCTTGTCGAAGGAATTCGTCGACTGTTACGATCAGTATCGTCTTTGATTTTGACGCCCGAACTTTCATCGGTCGACCCTTTCCTGGACTTGTCCACTCCGCACTTCGGCGTTTAGTTTCCGGATCGTATTCGAGACACCAAGACTCGTCTCCGGTGATGATGTTTTTCAAAAAGTTAGGGTCTGTGGAAGAAGCAATTCGGTGTTCTTTTTGCTGCGTATTGAGACTGTGCGGCACAAAGCGCGCACAGAGCTTTTTTTTCTTTAAATCTTCCATCATTATCGTAAAAACAGATCCTACACTCATGTTTTTAACGATTCTCCAATCATTTCTATCGTCATTCGACGGTCTTACCTCACCAACGCTTGCACTCGCTCGACATTTTCATCAGTCCGACTTGAACGTGGACGACCTGACCTGTCATCATCTTCCATCTCTAAACCTTGCAAACCACTCAAACACACGCGAACGACTCATAGCCTCGTCACCATAAACAGTTTTAATCGTATCAAAAAAAGCTGGAGGGGAATGGCAACCCTGGCAAACAATAAAAACGCTTGGAATAGCTTTTGGATGGCCTATGCTCCTACAATGAGCGATAGGAACTTTATATACAGTGTGGAAACCACTTATGGAATAAAATGGTTTGTGTCCTTATTTTAGAAAATTATAAAAAACGCTATACATTTAAATGTACAGGGTGGTCAGATAAGAATGCAAAGTGCTGTATCTCTGAAACTCTTCGTCGTAGAGACTTGGGGTAAAAATGTTTAAGGTTAAAGTGGTCAAAAGAAGACCGTGGAAAATATTTTCAGATTTCCAAGATGGTCGCCAGGGGGCGTAACCGGCACCTTAAACCTTTAAAGTGATTTTTCACTGAAATCCACCCAGTAAATGTTACCAAAAAATATATACTTTTTAAAGCTAACACTTTTTGACGTATCTATTAAAATAAAGTAGTGGGGGGTAATTATAAACAGCTGTAACTTCTAAACGACTGAACTGATATTAACAAACTTGGTCTCATTGAAAAAAGCATTTATTGTTCCATCAAACCTATCTTACCTGTGATATATCTATTTCTTAGTGATGCCGCTAGAGCGCGCTTTTTGATATAATAACAGAAAATTGAAAAATTCTCTAAAAAATTAAATGCAATAATATGACTTTTTTTCATAAAAATGTAGCGAAGTAATACCTAAAAAGTCTAGTGAAAACCGTATTTCGATATCTTATTTGTAGCCTGAAATATCGCAGAAAGATTTAGTTATCACATAATTTTAAAAAGACACTTACACCGGTATTTATTGTTATTTATTTGTGTTTTTTCAAGATTCAATTGCATAATTTATCATTTTTAAATAATAAAACTATTCTTAGTTCAAAAAATTAAAAAGTGTGTAGGGGCATAATAAGACAAAAGCTCGAAATGGTCTTCCATCACACTCAATGCATTGTTGGAGCCGCTCATGTGTAGACATTACAGCAGCTTCAATTTCTGCTCTTGACAGGCTACGAATGGCCTCTTGTATTCGGATTTTCATGTCATATCTCGTTGTTAGTGCAATTTGGTAAACAATATCGTTCAACCGACCCCAGAGATAGATGTCCAAACAGGCGAGGTCTGGAGATCGGGGAGGCCAAGCAAATAAACATCCTCGCCCAATCCACCTCTGGCGATATCTTAGATCTTCTGCTTGAGAAATATGCTGGACAACCATCTAGTTGGAAAAACATATTTTGCCGTAATTGCAAGGGCACATCTTCCAATAAAATAGGCAATTGATTTACCAGAAAATCAAGAAACGTGGCACCGTTTAGTGATTGATCAAATAAATAGGGACCTATTATAGTTCCGCCCAGGATGCCACACCACACATTGAGACTCCAATGGCTTTGATATTGGACCTCGCGCAACTAGTGAGGCTTGTTGTCAGACCAATAATGCACATTATGCAAATTAACATTTCCATCACTTCTAAAAAAGCAGTTTAATACTTTTAAACTTTACTTGTGTGTGCAAACAACATAAATTACATTGCATCTATAAATATAATTTGTTGATTTTAGATATTTGTTTTTCCTCCATGGCCTACTCTTCATATTCTGCGTACCTTGCACTTGCATATTATATGTATTGATAACTATGCCCCTACACGTGTTTCTTACAATTGTCTGAACTAGGAATACTTTTATTATTTAAAAATTATAATTTTTTAGAGAATTTTGCAATTTTCTGTTGTTATATCCAAAAGCGCGCTCTAGCGACATCACTAAGAAATAGACATATCACAGGTAAGATAGGTTTGATGGAACAATAAATGCTTTTTTCAATGAGACCAAGTTTGTTAAAATCAGTTGAGTCGTTTAGGAGTTACAGCTGCTTATTAAAAAAAAACATTTAATTACCCCCCACCACTTTATTTTAATAGATACGTCAAAAAGTGTTAAACAAAAATTACTCGAGTAAAGCTTAGCTTTAAAAAGCATATATTTTTTGGTAACATTTACTGGGTGGATTTCAGTGAAAAATCACTTTAAAAGTTTAAGTTGCCCTTAGGGGAAAGAGGGCCACATTCGACCAGGGGGCACTTTCAACCAGTCACTCTAGATCATATTGCGTTTGAATTTGGCGCTTGATAAAAATATATTATATTATTTGTAAGATGGTAGTACTGTTAGTGAAGTTTTGTGAGTCTAGCGGTTGCTGAAATTAAATGAAAAAATATAATTGTGAAATTCTGCTGTACAAGGTAAGTTTTTTCACATATTGATTTTAGTGATAACTACAAAGTTTAAAATATTACTCGACCCTTTTGTTTATTGCGTCCTTTTGTTATTATTTGAAAGTTGTATCCCAGATTGACATGACTTTAAAATCAAACATGTAGACAGGACATATAAATTTTTATATAAATTGGCTATGGGGCAGATTCGACCATATAAACACGGGGCACTTTCAGCCACTGGTCGAATCTGCCCCAATCTAAACCGCGAGAGAAAATATAGTACTGTTAAATCAGTGATATATTTCAGATGGTACGCACATATATAAAAAAGACTAACCGAGCAAATATTAGTGAAGTCAGTATATGAAACAAACAATTCATGAGATTTTGTCAAACAGAATGTCGCAGAGAGAAGCTTCCAGGTGTTTCGGTATAAAACGTGGAGGAACGTTACTTTCGAGACTTAAAAAAATACGAACAAAATACTCAGCTGAACAATTAATGCAACTTTATAGAGATGACTCGGGCAATGAAAGTGATAATAATGAGGACGCTACATATTCATCGAAGTATACTGTTGCACAAGTATTTTCAACAAAACAGGAAGAGGAACTAGTTAAATATATTAAAATGTGTTCGGATATGAATTATGGCCTTAGGTACTTATAATCAAGTTAGAATGCTAGCCTATGAATATGCCTGTATTTTTCCAGAATGTAAAATGCCTGCTCGATGGCAACAAAATAAGATTGCTGGTCTCGACTGGCTAAAGTCCTTTATGAATAGAAATAAAACAGAAATTTCGTTACGAAAACCTGAAAACACTAGCTTAGCGAGAGCCTCTGGATTTAACAAAAGATCTGTTTCTGAATTTTTCGATAATTATGTATCAGTAATATCAAAACATAAATTTCAAGCGGAACAAATTTACAATCTGGACGAAACCGGAGTAACAACTGTATTAAATCCACAATAGATAGTTTCAGCAAAAGGGAAAAAACAGGTTAGTGTAGCTGCCTCTGCAGAAAGAGGCGAACTAACAACCTTTGTGCCGGTTATAAACGCTATTGGGCATGCATTACCTCCTGTATATCTATATACCCCAGAATTCGTAATCCAGATAATTATTTAATTAATGCTCCAACTTCAAGTATTGCCCTGGGCAATCGCAACGGGTGGATGACAGCAGAATTGTTTCCGAGAGTACTGGGACATATCCAGAAGCACACCAACTGCTCTAAAGAAAGAAAAATATTACTTCTCATGGATAACCATGAATCACATATATCTGTAACAGCCATCAACTATTGTCGTGATAATGGTATTGTTGTTTTGACTTTTCCGCCACACACGTCCCATAAACTCCAACCATTAGATGTTGGAGTTCTTGGGCCGTTTAAGACCTACTGCTCTGTGGCTTTCAATAATTGCCGGATGAATTAATGGATGGCAGCTCATCCTGGGAAAGTTATAACGATTCGAGAAATTGCCGAATTAAGTAAAATTGCTTTCCATTCAGCTTTCACTCAGAAAAACATAACAAACGCATTCGCAAAACCAGTGATTTGGCCATTAAACAGGCTTGCATTTACAGACGACGATTTTATTGCTAGCTATGCAGATATAACTACTGGTGATACAGTGGAAGAAGCTGCCTCTGGTATACCTCAAGAAGTTCCTATGATGGCGAATTTTGGATGGAATATTTGAAATTATACATCATGTTTTATTTCGTACTTTCTTCATTTAGGATCAGTCAAACAATGTGGTAATAAATCTATTCCCACTCCAGATCTGATTCGACCCTTTCCTAGACCATGTATTAAGAGAAAGCAAAATGGTGTAAATAGAAAGGGAAAATCCAGAATTTACACTGATACTCCGGAGAAGAATCGGTTGGAACAGTTGGAATATGAAAGAGAGGCTCGTAAGAAAAACCTAGAAGAAAAGAAAAAAACAGAAAGTGATGAACAAAATTTTTCCAGAAAATAATGAGAAAACTAAACGTATTCCTCAGCGTAAACGAAAAATGAGCGAGAGTAGTTCCGATTCAAATCATACAGTGGTTTTGGAATCAGATGAATACTCTGATGACAGTGAAGGAGACGCGGCTCCAATTTTATTGCGTAACGGCGATGTAATAAATGATAATGATTTTTTATTGGTAAAATTTTGTACGAAAGCTAAGGTAATATACTATATAGCCAAGGTAATAACTGCAAAATCATCACAATTCGAAGTAAAATTTTTACGACGTAAAAAGTCATTATATAAATTCTTTTATCCATTGATTGATGATATATCAATTGTCGAACGTGATGATATTGTTTTAAAATTGCCGGAACCAAATTCTGCTAAAACTTCTAGAACAGCTTCTTTGTTTAGCTTTAACATTAATTTAAGCGTATTTGATGTTAATTAAAATATCTAACCAAATATGTAATTTAAAAATGTATAAATATAAGACTTTCTAACATATCAGACCATTTTATTTATTTATATTCTGTACTGTTGAATCTGCCCCACCACATGGCTCAAAGTGCCCCTCCAGGGAGGCAGTTTCAACCTTTTGGCATCTTTTTTTAAAATAAACATAACATCTGTCAATACTGTTTTTTTTAACACATTTTTATAATTTCATATATTATATTATATATAATCTAAAAGTCCCTGTCTACCTCTCGGTGTAGGGATATTTCATTCTTATACTATTGTAATTTGTGTACAAAGTTTTTCCACTTTTTCCTGTCTTTGGCTATCTCTCTTGCGTTCAGTATTGTTTGGCCTCTGTTCTCTATCAATTTGGCAACTTCGTTATCCCATGTTAGTTTTGGTCTCCCAGGTCTTCGTTTTGTTTTTATTTTGGACGTCCATATTCTTTTTGTTGGCATGCATTCCTTCATACGCTGCAGGTGTCCCCACCATCCTAGTTGTTTCCTTTCTATATATTCTATTACGGATTCTATTTGTAGCTCATCACGTACGTCAGTATTTCTCACTCTGTCTTTTCTTGTTATGCCTTTCACACCTCTCAGAAATTTCATCTCTAACGCCTGTATTCTGCTTTTATTTCTCTTTGTAAGTACCCACGTTTCGCTCCCATATGTCAGTATTGGCCTAAATATTGTCCTATATACCGTCATCTTAGTTTTCTTTGTTATTTCTCTCTTTCGTATGAATGTTCGTCTCATTGCATGGTATAGATTTGTTGTTTTTCTAATTCTATCGTTTATGTCCATGTCATGGTTCCCATTCCTTTCTATTTTTACTCCCAAGTACTTAATATGTTCAACTTGCTGTATTCTCTCATTATTAATTTTTATATTTAGTTCTTTTTCTTGTCCGTTTGTTGCTGTCATCACACTTGTCTTTGTTATGTTTATTTTCATGCCATATTTATTCAATACGTTATTCCATATGTTTATGTTGTCTTGCAGCCCTTTCTCGGTGTTTGCCATAATGACCAAATCATCTGCGAATATGCATTCCGTTTGTTCTATTGGTTCTAGATTTCTGTATCCCACACTTAGTTTTTTCATGTGTGGTTTACATTCTTTTAATATTTCGTCAATGAATACATTAAACAGAACCGGGCTTAGTACTCCTCCCTGTCGCAGGCCACCTTTAATTTCAAAATTGTCAGACTTTCTATTCTTACTGATTACGTAATTAGTATTTTCTGTATACATGCTCTTTATTGCTGTTATTAACTTGATGTCCACATTTCTCTTCTCCAAGCTATTCCACACTGTTTTTCTGCGGACTCGATCGAATGCTTTTTCTAGGTCAACAAATGCAAAATATGCATTTGTTGCACTTAGTATCGTTTCTTCAATTATTTGTTTCACGGTGAATATGTGATCTTGAACCCCTCTTCCTTTCCTGAATACACTTTGTGTTTCTTCTAGCGTCGGTTCCACGTATCTTTGCAATCTTCTTTCCAGTATGCGTTCGTAGGTTTTTGCTGCTGTACTTAATAACGTTAGTCCTCTATAGTTATTGCATTCCCTAGTGTTTCCCTTTTTATATATTGGCACTATCTGACCTATCTTCCAATCCTCCGGTATCCTACCTTCTTCCCATGCTCTATTGCATATTTTCCAAAATATTTCTATTCCTTTTCCTTTTAAGTTCTTCATCATTTCAGTAGTTACTTTGTCGTGTCCTGGGGCTTTACCATTTTTCAGCATTTTTAAAGCCTCTATTATTTCGTCTTTAGTTATGGGTCCTAGTCCTTCCTCATCTTCAATAGTTCTTCGATGTTCTTCATGTCTTTTGCTTATCTCAATCTCGTTTCCATCTATACTTAGCAGTTCTTCGAAATGCTCCTTCCACCTTCTCATTGTCTGCTTATCATCTGTTATTATATTTCCTTCCTTGTCCATAATAGGCGCATGCATTGTCGGTTTTCCTGTTTTGATTGTTTTTAGTGCTTTGTAGAATAGTTTTTGGTTTTCCTTACTATCACTCTCCATCTTATTTCCAAATTCTGTCCAACTTTTCTCTTTTGCTTCTTTTATCATCTTGCTTACTTTCTTCCTTTGTTCCCTGTATAGTTCGTATTTTATTTCTGTTCTGCATCCCAGGTATCCTTTTCATTTTTCTTTCTTTATTTTTACTTCATTTTTAATTTCTGCTGTCCACCAGGCTGTCTGCTTAGCTCCACTGCGTCCTTTCATTTCCCCGCAGGTATACCTTGCCGAATATAACAATATTTCCCTGAAGTTTTTCCAATATTCTTCGATTCCATCATTTTTGTCCAGTTTAAGTTCCTCCATTTTATTTTCTACCATGTCTTGATATCTCTTTGCCACAGCTTCATTTCGTAGTTTGTAAGTTCTTATACTTGTAAATTTTGCCTTTTCTTTATTTTCAGATTCGTTGTCTCTGTTTATCTGTCTTTTAATTTTAGCTAGTACCATATAGTGGTCAGTATACAGCTCTGGGCCTCTTCTAGCCCTGACATCTTTTACCTCTTTTTTGCTATCTTTTTCCACTAGTATATAGTCGATTATATAGTTCGTTATTGGGTCCTCTTCTTGTATATTTGTGCACATCTCTATGCTCGTACCATGTGTTTGTTATTATTAAGTTGTTCATGAGGCAATATTCCATTAATCTTATTCCATTGTTGTTCTTGGCTTCTTCTCCATGTTTGCCTATCACCCCCGTATATATGTCTTTCCTTCCAACTCTTCCATGCATGTCTCCCGCTACAATTATTTTACCCTTGCAGTTTTCCGTTATCACATTTAGCTCCTCCCAGAATTTATCTTTGACTTCTGCCTTCTCATCTTCGTTGAGGCCATAGACGGCTATTATTGATATAATTTCTTTGTCTATACTTAATTCTACTGTTAGGATTCTCGCCGAGTGTCCTTCCCATTTCCTTATATTATTTACCAGTTTTTTGTTAATTACACATCCTACACCTGCCGCAGCTCTCTTCTCTTGTGGTACACCACTAAGAATTAGTATATGTCCATCTTCTAGTATGATTTCTCGCTGTCCCTTTTTCTTTGTTTCAGACAATGTTAGTATGTCCAATCCAAGGCTATTGGATTCATAGCATAGGTCTTGTTCTTTGCCACTTAGGCTTCTTACATTCCAAGTTGCATATTTCCAAATTTCTTTATCAATATTGTTTGTTTCTCTTTTCCTTTTCCTTTGCCTTGTCAGATCCTCCCTGTCAGTCGTTTCTCCGCTATCAGCGGTTAGCCGTTCAAGTTTTTTGGCCTTAGATCCTCTATTTTCAATTTTTTCGTTTCATTGTCCCAATTCCATTTTTTGCCATCTACTATCATCTTTTGGTAGCCCACTATCACTTTGCAATTTCTGTTTTTGCTTCTTTCTTCTTTGGCTTGCTCTCTAATTATGTTTTGAATTTTTCTTTCATTCTCCGTTAAGTCATTGTTAATCCACACATAGCTGTTTGGTCCGCTTCTTAATTTCTTCTTGTTATTCATTATTTCCATTTTCGTTCCGAAGTTTGCAATTTCTACATTCCATACATTGTTATTTATTTTTTCCACTTTCTTTACTTTCGTATTTATCTCTAATTTTTGTAGTATGAATTCATTAATTTTTTCCTCCATTTTGGAATCGTCCTTCGTCTCTATTTTCAATCCTGAGATTACTATATTGTTTTTCCTTCTAGCCTTGTCTGTTTTTTCCAGTCGATCTTCAATTGTTTCCAGCCATTCAATTTTTGCTTTCATTTTATTCACTTCTTCTCTAAGTTTTGCATTTTCCTCTTTCACTTCCTTTATTTCAGTTATATATATCTTTTTATCTTTTCTTAGTTCCTTTACTTCAGTCATTATTTCATTTATCATTTTTATTAACATCTCCATTTTATTATCTACATTTATTGCAACCGACTCTTCCGAGTCCGATCCTGTGTTTTCGTCTTGCATTTCTCGTCAACAGTCGACAAAAACAGTATCGTTTCTTATACGTTAGCAGTACTGCCGTATCTCACAGCCAGCGAGCGCAAGGATATCCGTCCAGATCAGCTCTTCAGAGACGAAAATGTCCTATCCCACTGGCTTGTTTCTTTTATATGCGTTTTTACAGTGGTTTGTTAAAATTTTCAGTATCTTACCTCGATAGCACACACTTTTAATTGAGTAACTCTCTGATTGTTTTCCACTTAGTGCTCGTAGAACTCTAATAACTAGATACTTTCTACGGAGCTCACTTTATCGTGTACACAATCACAACCTCCAGGGCCGTACTTCATATATTATAAGGTATGTATTTTATAATTATGACATAATATGTTGTCATAAATCATCCTGTCAAAAATATGTGATTTTGTATCCAAACATGTTGAATGTGCCCCCCTTTCCCCTACACCCTCTGGCTACTATCTTGGAAATTTGAAAATATTTTCCACGGCCTTCTTTTGCCCACTTTAGTATTAAAAATTTTTACTGCAAGTTTCTACGACGAATAGTTTCAGAGATACAACACTTTGCATTCTTATCTGACACAAATCTAACATAGTCCATGATGTTTATTTGTAATAGAACAGCCTGTATATTTTTATATTTTTGAAAGCTGTTTAACAACCTGATTTCAAAGAATTACATCATCTAGGGTATATTATTAATAGTACAGGGTGAAACTTAAAATTATTTATATATAATTCCCTCCGGATCCCAGATTCTTTTGCCTCAAATGAGGGGATCATCGAAACATCCTACTTTATCGACGGCTTGCACCATACTTTACAACCTCACTGTATGCACCGGTTATAATCGGAAACATTAAGTTTAAAGAGCAAATCCTTATTCGTCGGAAACCACCTCGTTATAAACGAAAACGGCGAATCGATTAAACCATCTAAGCCTAAATAGTCATGATTGTAAAAGACCGATATACAACAGCAACTATAATAATTGTGAGAATCCGGAAGCAATATCGGGATAGTTCTGTCAGGTTAAAGCCAGAGCGCTAAATTGGTCGTATCAATAAACAATAAACACCAATTTCTGTAATGGTTACACCGCAATACACCAGCGATTATATTTAACGAGATCTAACGATATATTTAGATTTAAAATAATACTGTAATGGGCAAACGGGTCGTGAAATTTCACATCGAACGTGATGATGAAATTTCCTTACGAAGTTACGAAGCTCATCTCCCAGCGCCGTCTTTAGTATGCAGATTCGTGAACTGCAGCATTTGATCTCTCCATACAATTACGATGATAGATCTATTCACACGTGGCGTATTCAATTTTGGAATCTCGAGTATCTAGAAGAGACATAATTTGACTATCTCCCTCGCGCTTATCGCTTCGGATATGGGGTTTACTCTTTGTCCTCTTTGTAACGTCTTCCAGTCTATAATAGACAATATCCCATTATCTACGCGACGGACAATAACTTGGGAGAAATATTTATGTGTTCTTTCCATTATGGCGGCGGTGCTAGGGCGTCAGATTTTGCTGTGAAATTATGATCTGCTCCAGTTCAATATAATTCACGTAATACACGTTTTTATTAACTTTGAGGGACGCTCGGAAACAATTTAAACTTTCCTATCCCCAAGACGGCCACTACACACCAGAAGCGAAATAAATACGAACGCAAGAACTTGTCGGAATCCCCGGAATCAAGAAAAAAGAAAAACAATGCGCGTAAGTTTCTCTCTCTTTTGACTCAAGTCGTTGTGTCCTGTCGAAGTTAATGTTCCGGGTCACCAGATTCAACTTCCGCAAACTTAATACACCTAAATCATTCCCTTAACAGGAATAGGAGAGGGAATCGTTGGTGGTAGTATGTACAATGTAGTAAAAGATCTACAACCGTTGCGCACAGAACTAGAGAGGGGTTGAGGTTGTGCATCCGGAATTTGTATATAAAGTTGTCGGTCCAGATGCGCCCGTCAAAATGGACCTAGTATAGAAATAAGGGGGAGGTTACCGAAAACCGAAAGGGATAAGTTAGGGGTGCGAGGGAGAGAGAGAGAGAGAGAAAGGGCTTTCCTAAACTACATTTATATTCATTAGCCTCAACTAATGCCCTAACGCTGCGGTTGACCAGCATCAGTTTGAACCAACCGAAGGGTAGGTACGGGAGAGGTACTCTTCGCCCGACCATTAACTTTGGTCTGGCTAGATGATGAATACTGTGACAAAAGTAGGATTGATTATAAATAATTGGTTTTGTACGAGGTCTAACCGGTTTAGATTTAATTGTGGGTTTTGTTGGGAGATGATTGGAATCTCTAGATTTAAAACAATCCATAATCGAACGGTATATAAGGAGGATACAAGTCAATATTGAAGACAGTTGTTGAGGTCGTAATGATCGAAAAATTTATTGACAGCTGTCACATACTGACAACAGACACTTTTTACGCAGTTCATCGGTCAAAATATTCTTGACAGGTGTCAAGTTGGGTTAGGATTTCGCGAGCGTTGCCGATTAGACTAAACAAGTTGTCGGCTTCTTCAGGAGTTTTCTAAACCCAGTCTTCAGGAATTTAAAGATAGACCATCATGATCAGCGACACACCAAGTGCTAATTTATCTTCGCTGTAACACGCCCGGAAGATGTCAATGCAGTAAACGATAGTCGTGATAACCTAGCTTCAACCGATATATCAAGTTGTTAAAAAAAGTTTTTTTTTTCGTAAGGTATCGTAATGATCGAATTATTCCATGACAGCTGTCACAACAACTGACATTTCTCACGAATTTTGAGGGTACGTCCCCATGTGTCCGTATTTACGGATCCGTATTGGACAGCAACCAATCAACACACGAATATTGAATAGCGTCTGACGTCATTGGTTCAATATTCGTGTTTTGATTGGTTGCTGTCCAATACGGATCCGTAAATATGGACACATGGGGACGTAGCCTCAGAGTTTATCGATTAAAATATTTTTGACAGGTGTCAAGTTGCGTTGAGATCTTCCGAATGTGGCCAAGTAGACTAAACAAGCTGCCAGCTTCTTCAGGAGTTTTCTAAAGACAGTCTTCAGAAATTTAAAGATAGATCGCATAATCAGCAACACGTCAAGTGCTAATTTATCTTCGCTATAGCACACCCGGAAGATGTCCACGCAGTAAATGATAGTCGTGATAATGTAGGCTCAACCAATATGTCAAATTGTTAAAAAAAAAATTATATTCGATTACATCATAGTTGCCTACTTTATGTACTTATTACATAAATAGCTATTTTTGACAATATAAGGTATCGTAATGATCAAAAAATTTCCTGACAGCTGTTACATACTAACAATAGACAGTTTTTTCATGGATTTTGACAGTTCATCTACCAAAATACTTTTGACAAGTGTCAAGTGTTGTCAAGTAGACTAAACAAGCTGTCAACTTCTTCGAGAGTTTTTTAAAGACAATCTTCAGGAATTTAAAGATAGACAGCATGATCAGCGACACGTCAAGTGCTAAGTTATCTTCGTTATAAAAGACGCGGAAGATGTCAACGCTGTAAGCGATAGTCGTGATAACCTAGGCTCAATCATGTCAAATTGTTAAAAAAAACATTTTTTTTTTACAATATAAGGTATCGTATTGATCAAATAATTTTGACAGTTCATCTATCAACATATTTTTGACAGGTGTCAATTCAACGAAACGTCAAATGCAAAACTATCTACGCGACAACACTGCCGTGCTAAGACAAGAGGTCGTATCTAACGAAAAATTGGATTTTAAGATTTATGCATATTTGGCATCTATTAACTAAAATCTATCAATGTACTAAGTCAGAAAATCGTATCTATAGCCTAAATAAGTGAAATAACGTATAGTATTTGTCGTAATTTGCGAATATTATTCGATTACTAAATCAAAATATCGTATCTGTTCTGTGCTAAGTCAAATTGTTCTATCTGACAGTTACGACTTTTCCTCTAGTGTACCTAACTATTATTAAGTTCAAAAATACATAGTCCAAATATCCTATTTGATCTATACCAAGTCAGTTTGTCCTATCTACTTAAAATATTTTACATACGACTTTCGAACTTAGAATTATTGTAAATAAATTGTTAAGGGATCACATTGTTTATTTCTTAAAGATAGCGTTTACAATCGAAGAAATACGTGATATTTTTTAATCAATAACTGTAGGTTATGTATGCGGCAACGGTTTTTTGGGAAAATTAACTTTAGCGCTAAACCAGCAGCTAGCTAAAAAATTGAAAATTAATAAGAAACGCAAATTAGAAGAATCTAATGATGAATTATCAGCAGATCCAGATTATGAACCCTATTCAGAAACTAAACCCAAACAAGTCAACAGTAAGCAATAATAAAGATGTGAAAAGTCACTTTTTTAACAAATATCAATTTTTAGAAAAGCCACTCGCCTATAAAAACAGTAATATGTGTTCACCGTATATTTTATATCCACAAGTATCTGATGAAAATTACTCAAATATATTGAATCCATTAGTTACAAAGGATGTACCAGAAAATTCCGCAGAAAAAGGAGAAGTTCTAGCATCTACTACATTTTCTGTTTTAGAGAAGAGTGAGCATGAACCAGGACGTTTGGGTGTAATCGGTTTGTATACCTATATATAGTTAGTAGGTTGTATCTGGCTTTTTATAAAAAAATATTTTTAGGACAGAGAAAAATAAATATTACATCCAATGTTTTGATTAAAGTGCCTCCTAATTCAGAAGAGGTAGTAAAAATAATTCTCGGCGACGTAATAGATTCAACTTTAGACATCAGTAGCAAAAACAGAGAAAGGCAGTATACTAAAAAAGGGACACTAAGAAAAAGAAGAAAGTGTGATACTTCTCTTGCAGAAAGAAAAAAAAGCCAGAAAGAAAGAAAAAGAATCGAAATTTGTTTTACGGGAGACATGCAATGACAGATGTGGTAGAAAATGTTTACAGTACATTAACCAAGATATCCCAACAAAAATTCATTATGAATATTGGAACGTGCTATCAGAAGACGGAAGACGTCAATTTGTATTTAGCGCTGTTAAAAACACCATGAAAAAGAAGAGTTGTGCAGGAGAAAATTCTCGTAGAAATAAGACCTTAAAATATTATTTGAAAGACGATAAAGGTGCGGATTTCCAAGTATGTAAAAATTTTTTCTTAGGAACCTTAGGATATCCTCTTCATAACGACATAATAGTAAGGGATGTTCTTTCAAAAACATCAGCTACTGAACTTGTAGCTAATCCCATCAAAAAGGGACATCCGTCAGAAAAAAAAATTGAGAGAGAAAGCATAAAAAGTCATATAAAATCTTTCAACCCGTCCACATCCCATTACCGACGTGAACATGCACCAGAAAGACTATAACTACCCAGCGACATAAATATAAACTTAATGCCTAAGGACTACTTGGAAAAATATCCAGATAAAAAAATCTCCTACGAATTATACAGAAAGAAAGTACGAGACATGAATATATCCTTTGCAGTCCTGGGCCACGAAGAATGTTGGCTTTGTGAGTCATTTGAAAATCACATTAAAAGTTCCAAACATAGAAAAGATAATATCCAGTTAGATTGTAAGCAATGCCAGTTATGGAATGAACATCACAACAAAGCCATAGTGGCACGTGAAGAATATAAAAAAGATGCTTCCACTGAAGGTGGTGAAACAAGACTCTTTTTTTTTCTGCCGATTTACAAAAAGTGAGTTAACTTGAGCTTTTATATGAAACTAAAAATAAATGATTTAATATTTTTTAGGTTGTAATGCTACCTCGTTGCGAAATGTTTAAAGAGATAATATTTGTTCCCCGGATTATTTGTTTTAATGAAAGTTTTGTTCCCCTGGGCAAACAAACAAAAAATAAAAAGCCAATTGCCATAATTTGGCATGAAGGTACTGCCTGAAGATCGCAATCAGATATAATATCAACTTTTAAAAAAATTTTATTAATGCACAGGGATGCAAAAGAAGTTACAATTTGGATGGATAACTGTGCGGCCCAAAACAAAAACTGGTCGCTTTACTGTTTCTTCATTCATTTCATTAATTCTGAGGACACTGCTATAAACTGCCTAAAACTGAAGTATCTACAAACAGGCAATACATTTACGAGTGCCGATTCATTTCACCATCAAGTAGAAAAGTCATTAAAACAAAAAGGCAAAGTTTTAGATTTTGATGACTACAAAAACTGTGTTGAAACATCAAACAGCGGAAGAACAACCTGTACTGAAATGAATGTTAACGACTTTTTGGACGTTAAAGATTGTTCATCGAGATTCAAATTGAATAAAACAATACCTAAACTCTACTTATCAAACTTTTGTGAAGTAAAATTTATTAGAGGTACCAAAAAACTTTTCTACAAAACAAAATTTCATGAAGAGCTTATTGAGTTATGTATTTTGACGGCAAAATCAATCGTTAAAAGAAGGTGTGGCTCGGCCGGATATAAGAACTGCCTCCCCCCTCTCTCTCCCCCCAAGAGGGATAAGTGTAGTAAGAAAAAGTAATTTAATTAAAAAATTACAAGAAATGTCTTTGCCGAAAAGTAGGCTAAAGTTTTGGGAGGAGTTGCCCGAAACCGCAGCTGCAGCAGTAGAATCGGACCTAGATTGAAGTTATTTATAGTTAAAAATAAAATAAATGTTACTTTTTCAGTTTATATTTTATACCAAATTTCTTAGAAATAACTTATTATCCTACCATAATTAATTTAATGTGTACTAATTTAATCATTTAACTAAAATTTTTAAGTCAAAACGTCCTAAGTGGTTCATACTACGACTAAAAGTCGCATCTCTGACAATAAATGTGGCGTACTAGCTTATAGAAAAAAACTTTATTACTAAGTCCAAATGTCGTATCTATCAAACGTATCAAATTCTCTTTTATCGTAATATCTATGTTATCAAGCTGTTCGGATATTTACAACATACAATAATTGTTGTTAGTAGCCCAGAACGTTTGCTTTAAATATGATGGCAAAGTACAAATCCAATTAAGTTAACGAATCCTTAAATAACTCAAAACTTTATTTAAATTAGATACGACCTCTTGTCTTAGCACGGCAGAACACCTGGAGGAGTTTTTAGACACTGATTAGTCTTCGATTAATCCTGGATCTTTCACAGTTTCATTGTTTGAAGTTAAAGTGATGTTTCACTTCAATTGCTGTCTTGTTTCTTATCTCAATCTAAATATAATCGGAAACTTGAATTCAATATCGCACTAAACTCTTTTTAATAAAGTTATTCTATGGTTGATCAATGTCCAACTGATTTGTATTATTCCGGTCTTCTAGATGTTTCGTTTTCGCAATGGAACATGTAGAAATGTTTTCCAACATTATTACTCCTAAAAGCTCTATTTAAACTCATTTGTAAATATGGGCATGCCGGCAGTAAATCCAAAAAATCATCCAGCGTTAATAACGTACAATTTAGATGTCCGCCCGGATCGCTAAGATCAAAGGGGGAAAGTTGCAGTCCGCCGGTCCTGTTTTCAGGAGCATTTTCCGTTTGCAGAACTCCATTAGCGGAACTTGTATATACACTTTCGGCGGTTACGCTGACCGTCATTCCGTACGGCCAAAAACGAGTTCCTCGACCGGAAATGGAGGAAATCAACTTCCAACTACCCCGTGGTGTATTTATTCCCGTATCCGCACGATACACTCGAGGACGCATACTGCGAGTACCCATTCTGGAAAGCGACGAAATCGTCATCGAATCGAAGGAAACAATTATTTACCATCGGTGGAAACGTCAAGCTGTCAAAAGATTAAAACGAAATGAAAAACACAGCGGTGGATTATTTCCGATCAAGAAATAATTTTCTCTTCTTTCTTGTGTTGGCGTGGAAGTGAAGTAATTGATTAAAAAAATGCTGTAGAATAAGATGATTTTCGAGGTAAAACCCAGATGTCGCTGGTAACACATTCGATCCCCTTCTCCCTCCCTCCCCCAAAAAAGGAAAAATCATTATAGCAAACAATGAATAACTTAAGGGGTCCCTTGCACTATAGGGATAGACGCTCTCAAATAACTCAGAAAGCTATATAAAACGGTAATTAATTATATCACAGGGGCCAAGTGGGAATATGCTTTGGAGTCTTGCGTTTATTACCCACCACCCTCTGCTACACCAGAAATATAAGTTGTTATTTCGAACAGTTGGCGGGTTATATTAAGAAACTGTCAAAATTTGACATATTAGGAGGAGCGAGTATTAGCTCGCGATGAGAAGTTCTTCTTTCTTGATCTCCGAAAAACCGACAAATCCTGTTATAACCTTAAGCGTTTCTAAATACCACTCTTTCTATACATCAAAACCGGGGAAAAACAGGAAGTAAGTTTCGTTCGGCTACTCTTTTTTTCTTCTTCTTCCTTCATCCGACGTAACGTTACGAAGGCATATTCGACTTAATCCACCATAATCGTTTAAGGAGTTCTTAAGATCTTTTGTGCAGGTATTACGAAGTGCTCGCCGATATTGATTTTATCTATATATATATATGTGTTTATGTACTGGTCGTACTTTCTTATGTAATTGGCCCCCGTGAGAAAGGTAGCTTATTTTTCTGTGGTGTACAGCGCCGCCAGTTAATTAGGCGCGGCTACGACAGGGGGCGCTTTCACGGGGAAAAATTTCGATGTTCCTCATTCCATCTGTACCGGTGAATTGATCCGCGTTGACGTAGCGATGGTATCTGGGGATGTTTTCAATTAGAAAGAACGCAGGCGTTAAATGGTTCGCATTGCACTTTTCCACCCTAGTTCCATTACTGAAAAAATATAATAATGCCTACGGTTGAATGGTGGAAGAACAACAGGCGTACTGTACGTGATTGTATTGATTAATTGGTACGAAACCGAGCACATATTATATAAATGTGTACGCTTACGTATACAGAATGTTTCACGACAAGGTTATCAGAAAATCTGAAAATTTAATAAATTTAATTGTCAATTCTGGTCGACTGAAGACAGGTATAATTGCTATCAGCGCTGGCAGGCTGGCAATAATACCCTTCACTTATCGAAACGGTGTGAACGGTGTCGACCGACATTCAGTAAGAAATCACTTTCTAGGTCGGCAACAATAATACTCCCGTCAGCGATAGAAATGAATAATTTCGCTGTCAACGGATATCGATGGATCAACGGATAACGTTAAAAGTAAGGAGAGGATGTGAGAGTAATGAGACTGAGTAGATGATTGATAAAAAATGGCGTAGAGTCTCGGATTCATTGGACCAGAGCCAATCTATGAGCTAACTAAAATCCACAAAGTCACGTTAGAGTTCATCTTCAACAATGAGAGACTAAACAAAAATACCTTGCACTGTATCAACTAGATCCAAAACTAAAACAATCAAAAATGTTTTACTTTTTTTCGCCATTAAGGTGAAATCCCTGCTCCACCTCAATAAGAGACATTCTCACCATCATGATGGGTTTATTTACCGGCTATGGCTATTTGAGATACCGTCTCAAGAAGATGGTCAGAATTCCCAAATCACTAACATCTATAGATACTCGACGCCTGTGCATTAGGTTTAAACCGAATACTTGAACGCCTCTTATATCACTATCACTATTTTCTATACATAATTTTCTTCAAATATATTTTAAGTTTACGGTCAAATTGCCAGAAATTATTGTGCTTTTTGATATGTTAATTTGAATGTTACTGTTGTCCTCAGTAAACATCAACTGTTCGTTGCTAACGATAAGCAAACAATCTTTTTCAAATGATTGTAGAAAAATATTATTTTAGTTATTATTTCATGATTTGGTATTATGAGTAAAGATAGTCGCTTAAGTGGTAACAATTAATCTTCGAATGGCTTCATCTATTGTTTGAAGGAGAACTGGTACAATCTAGCTGCATTTAACTGAAACGTATATAAATCTGAGTGGTCTGTGGTCAAATTAGTTAATGACATATTTAAAGATTGTTGAGGATTAGGTTAGCAAATATGTTGGTCGGTAAGCAAGCTGATAGCTGGTCTGGCTGGTCGATGGATTAGCTTGTCAGTGGGCGAGGTGGTCGGCGGGCTAGCTAGTTAATCAATGATAAATGGCGATTCTATTTGTAACACAAGGAAAGGGCAGAACAAGCCATGGCCGTGTGGAATGCGAAAATGGTCCTCGATATATGCTCTCTGATTAAATGATACGAAATATGTAGTTTCTTGGTTAAATTGTTTTCACCCAGTATTAGTCCAAGAAACTGAGCCAAGTCGTGACGCCGCAATCTCGAAATACCAAAGCCTCCATGTAAAGAGGCTACCATAGTTTGGGACGTATGGAAAACAACACGACATGTCTTGCTAGCATTTAAATCATTGTCACATAGTCTTAATGTTGTGCTCTAATTTGACAACATCTGAAGCAGATACCAAAGAAAATGTATTACTTGTATCTAGTCGAGAATTTCAAGGAAAGTGCAGGTTTTCAGCAGTATGTTAGGAACATTTTTAACTGAACCGTTGGACCGTTCTGACTTAGAAATTTGCCCGTCGTATCTGCATACTAAACATGATTATAGCCGCAATGATTTCTCCTTTGCTATTAGAGAGGAAAGTTGTTAATAGCTCAGCATTATAAACGGCGAGATAGTGCTGTAACATAGTCATGGAGCATGTTTACACACACAAATCACATAGCGGAGTTTGCAGAGGTAATTAGACAAGCAATGCAGCTAAAGAACCCGCTGCAACTTGCATCCATTACAACGCAAAAAAAAAAAACGTAATATAAAATTGAGTTCGATCTGTCAGGCTTCAACAGTTGTTCTAGGTTCTTTCACATTTATTGTTTCAAAATTTCAATACACGTTTAGAAAATATTAATATCATCGATAATTACAAGACTACATAAGAAACTTTCTTTCAATTCAATTTCTAAAATTTCAATTTCGATCATTGCATTACAAGTCTGTTACCTGTTATCCTGAGTCATCTTTGAAAGTAGCACCTCGAAGCTCTATTACAGCAAACGTGAAATAATATCATCTTTCTTTTGGAAACAAGTTTTAATTTTCTGTGTCTACAGCGCGACTTTCGTCCTTCTCCCATAGAAATCCTATTTTGATTGCTTAGAAATATGCATGCACATTGTTAGGAGAAGCAATTTAGCTTTTCTCGATCCTTTTGTTATTTTCAGTTAGGGTTTCTTTATATTTACCCCAGCATTGTGGCAGCTCCTCACAAAAAAAGATTACAATCAGCTAGATGCCAGATTAGGATACAAGCCCAACAATTTTTCAGGTAGAACCTTTGAGTCCAGGCTAACCTGGGACCGAAGGAACACAGTTACACTGTTGTGGGTACCAGGACATTGGGGGTGCGAAGGGAATGAGACTGCCGACAGGGGTGCAGAGAAAGGTGCTGAATCTTGATTTATTAGACCAGAGTCGTTTTGTGGCCTTATCAGAAGCCACATAAAAGCTCATCTTCAACAATGGGGGACTAAGCAAACAATCTCCCATTGAATTAACACTCCAAAACTAAGACAATCAAAAAAGTTCACCACTAAGGCTAAATCTCTGCTGGATCTCAATAAAAGAGACCTTAGCACCATCATGGCTTTATTCACTAGCCATGGTCCTCTCAGGTATCACCTCAAAAAAATGGGCAAGGTAGACAGCGACAAATGCCGATTCTGCTCTGAACGTTATGTTGTTGAGTTGCCAAACTCAGCGTTGGGCGCCAACATTTTTTGCAAACTATTACCTACACCAACCACTAGAAACGAAATGTTTAAACGAGTTAACTCGTAGGTACACATTTTACTTTTTGCACTGTCGGTGGAATTATCGACGTTTTAGATTATCACGGTCGAGTGATAATAATAAACACAATTAATTAAAAATAAATCAAAACCGTACCGTGATTTATATAATAGCATTATCTGCAGCTGACAGCCGTAATTACTTACGTGAAGGCATCGATTTCTAGAACATATAATTTATTGTTGGCATTATTTCCTCGATCGCTCTACTCGATTTGATATCACGCAGAGTTCATTAATCATAAAATCGGCGGACATTAACGTATTCCATTCGAAATTGATTTCCCCCGCTTGTTGATACCCCAAAAAAAATTGTGTTCATATTAAATAAATTTGTAATTATATATTCATCAAGGCTGAGTTCGTGGATTAATATAAATTTATTGCGGCAATTATATTAATTATACCTTTATGTATATATGGTGGAATCGTTTTCAGAGGGTGAATCCTCGGAGACAACAATAATTGACTTATTAGCGCTTGCTTTATGAAGCGCATAATAGCCCAACCCCCTCTAATACAAGTTTCAGCAATCGATATTTATTTAGAGCGCATTAATAATCATCAAAACGGTATCCCATCCATACTAATTCGTACAGAGATAATAAATTCAAGCAATATTCCCCGACAATATGTACTGAGAGCTTCCTCTATATATTGTGTAGGCGAATATGTAAATTGCGAGTCTCGGAAACAACACTCCCCCTGTATATACCACTTAATAAGCAGTAGATAGGCTTTGTTCTAATACATTAAAATTGGTTTTAATGGACGGAGCCTTATAAATTTTCCCTCACGATCAACTGCTTCTTAATAGGAAACGAGGTCCCTTTCGTTATGTAAGGAGTTATGTTGTGTACTGCTAGCTAGCGCGATTTCTAAATTTTCTTTCATCCTCTTTCAATTTCTAATTGAAATATACAACTCAAAATTTAAATGCTGTAATGAATAATGAAAAATGCGACAAATCGACATCAATATCTACCTATCCAAAAGCCTAAGAGCGTTTCTTTTGCAGAAGTAACAAAAACTCAGAGTGTAAAAGAAATCGTCGATGTATATCACAAGAAAACCCAATTCGAATAATTTAAATAAAAATACAGTACAAAAATGTTACCTCGAAAGATATTTCTAATGAAGATGATTCTAACGACAACTGGATTACGAAGAAAACTCGACGTCTTGTGGTGTGGTGATTCCCTGTTCAGGGAAACGAAGAAGATGATGAGGAAGATGATAAATAAAAACATTACAGCCGTTGGAAATTTTTGTAGAACATCCGGTATATACAGGGTGTTTTGAAACATCGTTTAAAGATTTGAAGGACATAGTACGATGAAAAATAAGGTTAATAGTCTTAATAAACATATGTCCGCAAATTTACCGTTTATTAGATAAACAGCGATTTTATCGCAATTGCAGAATAAATTTGTTTTAGCTGTATTTTAACATAAAATTTATACAGGGTGGGGCAGAGGAATTTGCTTATTTCAGTTGGCAGTCCTGAAGCGTCGGCTGCTGTTACGAGGGCGAGGATAAGGTCATCCGAGAGGGCGTGGCTTAAAGTTTATATCCTACCTGATTTTGCTGCTCGAGCAAATGCATGTGAGGCGCTACTCAACATTCCTCAGGACGCCGTAGTTTTCTTCACTGATGAGGCTCACTTCCATCTTTCGGGATGTGTCAATAAGCAGAGCATGCGTTATTGGAGCCCAGACAACCTCATCAACGTCCCTTACACTCGGAACGTGTTACTGTTTGGGGTGGGATATCGCGAGTTTGAATAATTGGTACATGGTTTTTTTGAAGAGAACAACCAGACAGTCACTGTGACTTCAGACCGGTATGTCAATATGGTTCAAGAAATTTTCTTGCCAGCACTTGAAGAAATGAGCGTGGGACAAGTGTGGTTCCAGCAGCACGGCGCCACAGCACACACCGCACGAGTGTCAATGACTGTTTTGCGGCAACACTTTCCAGGGCGGCTCATCTCCTCGAGAGACGATCTGCATTAGCCGGCGCTGTCCCCTGATTGAACCCCCTGCGACTACTTTCTGTGGAGTTATCTCAAGTCATTGGTCTACAACGATCGTCTTAGGACCCTCATTGAATAGAAGAACAATATTCGTCACGCTGTTACCAATATACCCGTGGATATGCTGCAATAACTTTCAAAATCGACTGAGACAGTGCATTCAAAATAATGGACGCTATTTGCCTGACATAATTTTTAAAACTTAGTAAACATAAATTTTCAATACTATTCTTTATGTTGCTTTAAGAATAAAATTTGTATTTGTACATATTTTGTTTTTATTGAGTAATCAAATAAGCAAGTTCCTCTGCCCCTCCCTGTATTATAACTAAAGAAGATGTTCAAAATGACATCCTTCCATTTTGACACAGCATCTACATCTTTTTTCAAAGGAAACGCGCACTCCTTCAAAAAACGAGGCTTTTTCTCTAAAATTTTCAAATAACTCCAGATACTAAAGTCCAACGGGGCTAGATCGGGAGATCTTGGAGGCCAAGCAATGGGACCTCCTCGCCGTATCCATCATTGTTAAGATGTTCCCTAACAGCGCGCGTAAAGTGCGGTGGTGGTTCATCTTGCATAAACATACCATAAGTAAAACTGCCAAAAGTTCAGGTAAACTATTTTCCAAGAACTCGAGGTATGCAGGACCTGTTAAGCGTTGTGGCAAACAATCGGTCCTAACAACCGGTCCCTTATCATGCCTAACCAGATGTTTAGAGAGAAACGTTGCTGGTGTGTGGCTTCAACGGTAACGTGGGGATTCTCGTCACACCAAACGTGATTGTTGTGGAAATTAAATACTCCATTTTTAGTAAAACCAGCTTCATCAGCACGTTATCAGCGAAATCTGGCCGATTAGCAGCTGTTCGCAAAAACCACTCACAGAAAGTCCTTCTCGTTGATAATCCGGAGCAGTAAGGGCTTGTACCCGTTGGATATGGGAGGGGTATAGGAGTTGCTCATGAAGAGTTCTCCAAACAAGATGCTGCTTACACCCACTTGAGTTGAAATTCTTCTAACACTAGTTTCTGGATTTTCATCGATAATATTCAAAATTTGATCTTCTATCTGTGGAGTACATGCTATTCTCTGCCGTTCAGTAGGAGTTTTTTTTTTGTTCGTCTCCCACTGTTGGATATGAGCTTGTATGTGGCTTCTAGTAAGGCCACAAAACAGCTCTGGTCCAGTGAATCGAGATTCCGCGCGTTTTTTTGCAAGACCGTCGGCAGTCTCATTCCCTTCGCACCCCCAGTGTCCTGGTACCCACATCAGTGTAATTGTGTTTCTTTGGGCCAGAATTTTGAGGGTCAGCAGACAGTCCCAGGTCAATCTCGACTCAAAGGTACATGCCCCTAGAGCCATTAACGCTACTTGACTGTCTGAGAAAATGTAAATGCATGCACCTTGGTAACGTCTTCTCAAACATTCCTGGGCACATTGTTCAATGGCATGTATTTCTACCTAAAAAATGGTTGGGCTTGTACCCAAGGCCACCGAGACGTTGCATCTCGGCCCATAGATACCTATTCCCACTCCTGTATTTGTTTTGCATCCGTCCGTATACCAGTGTATGGACGGGTCTTGTAGTTTAGGTCCACCAGACTCCCACGTTTGGCGGTCTTGTATAACCACTTCAAACTGTTTGTCGAAGTCAAACCTAAGTGTCATTCTTGTAGAATTTGAAGATGGCCTACTAGATCTCCTGATTTGAAGATCATATTCCGTTCCAGCCTGATGGCGCCCATCATCGCTTCCCTTTTCACCTGTAGGTGCAAGGGAATCAGATCGATTAGGGCCTCCATCGCCGCGGTTGGACAGGAACGCATAGCGCCTGTGATGCCTATACAGGCAAGACGCTGTATTTTTTGCAGCAAGTTTCGTCCTTGCTTTTCTTTTGTTTTTGGCCACCATACTAATGATGGGTATGTGACCATGGGTCTAACTATAGGCGTGTAGGTCCAAAGGATCATTTTACCAAAAAGACGACAATGCTCTTGTGGCCCTTTCCGACGTCCTTAGGAAATGACTGTTCCAGGTAAATTTTTTGTCCAAGAAAATACCCAGATATTTCACTTCACTAGAGAATTCAAGCTGCGTTTCTCCTACTGTAGGTGCCACTAGGGATAGCTTCTTTCTTTTGGTGAATGGTACCACAGCTATTTTGGCATACAGGCTGATAATAGTCCCATTTACAGTGATTACTAGGTCATCGGCGTGTCCTTGTACCTCAAAGCCAAGGCGTGATGGCCTATTGAGGATTTTGTCTACAACCAGTGATCACAGCAGAGGTGAGAGTACCCTTCCCTGGGGACGTCCCTTCATGACTAGGACTTTTACAGTAGAGTCGCCTATGCTTGCAGATATGATTCTGCTTTTAAGCATTGACTCTATCCATCTTACGACGGCGGGTTCAATGCCAATATTCTCTGCTGCATTTTTAATTGAAACAAATGAGGTGTTATCAAATGCTCCCTCTATATCAATAAATGCACACAAAGCAATTTCTTTATCCACAAAAGCCTTCTCAATCTGATAGACCAGATTGTGCAAATTCTGTAGATTTTCCGCTCTGGTAAGCAAACTGTTTGCAATGTAGTGGTTTCTCTACAAGAGTTCCACTTCTGATGTGCAAATCGATTACTTTTTCTATTGATTTGAGGAGAAATGAGGTCAAGCTAATGGGGCGATCAGATTTAGTCTCTGCGGCAGGTCGTTTGCCAGCCTTTGGTATAAACGCCACACTAACCCCCAGGATTGGGGAATGTGATTTAGGTAGAAGCTAGCTCTAAAGAGTTTAACTAGTACTGGCAGAATTTCTTCCAGACCCTCCTGTAGCAGGGCAGGAAAAATGCCATCTCCACCCGGTGATTTGTAGGGTTTAAAGGATTTTATTTGGAGTAAATATTTTGTTAGACAGGCTTTTGTCCCACCCAGGGAAAATATTCTCTTGATCTGAGATTTCCGCTGAGTCTGGAAAGTGCGTCCGTAGGAGTAGACGCAGTCTTTCCTCCTCATTGTCAGTGTAGGTTCCATCTGCTTTTTGCAGATAACCCAGTTGGGTTGGCATTTTGATAGGACTTTGTGGAGCCGTGCAGTTGTCGGTAGTTCGTTGACACCTTCGCAAAAGCTTCTCCATGTCCTTCTCTTAGCCTTTCTTAGTTCGGCGTTGTATTTTGTGAGGGCTACTCGGTAACTGTTTCGGTCTCCAGTAACTTTGGCCCTATTGAAAAGTTTTCTGGCTTGCGCTCTAAGAGTGCCACCAAGACTCTGTGAGTAGCCTTTTGTCGAAGAGAGCAGCTCATCTCGTATGATGTAGTCAAAGCAGCTTGCAGGTGGGCTGCCGTGATTTCAAGTTCCTCGTGCGTCTCTATTGAGTGTGGAGGATCAATCACTTCTGTTTTTAGGTGTTCCCCTCCAATTCGTCAACTGGGGTACCCTATTTTGTTGGTGTGTTAAGTTCACCCCTATCTCGAACCTAATATGATCGTGGTCAGATAGTGACGGCTCACTTGATACATGCCAATTATTTATTTGGGTGCTTATGTAAGTACTGGCCAAGGACTTTTATATACCGGGTGTCCCAACAAGGGTAACGAGGTACGGTATTAGGGAAACGGATGTACCTAGAAATTTGAAACAAAAAAATTATTGAGTAAATCGGCTAAGAGAAAATGCTGGAAATTACTTTCGAGTTTCTGAAATGCCCCCCAGGGGGCGTAATTGCCATCCTGAATTTTAAACCCTGTTTTCTGCAAAATTTTCGTATATTAATGATAATCATAGTGAATACTATTTTAAAGCTGAGACAAATTAAATTTTTTTTTGTTAAATGCTTTTTGCTCTATCTCTGTAAAGAAAGTGGTGGGGGGCGCTAGAATATTTTCGGAAATAAATGTCGATAACTCTAAAAAGGCTTAACGTATCTTAATAAACTTGGAGTCGTCAAAAAGGGAGTTTCCTAGACTATCAATTGAACTGTGAGTGAGGTGATTATGTTTGCTTACCTTGCCGCTAGATGGCGTTTTTTGACATAATCGCAAAAAAAATAACTTACTGCAAAAAAATTAAATGGAATGATATCACTTTTTTTACATCATTGCATAGTCAATCAAGAGCCTAACAAGCCAGTGAGTACCGTATCTCAATATCTTTATCCTAACCTAAGATATGAATAAAGAAATCTATACTAAAAAAAAAATTACATTTTGGGAAGCATTTCCAATTATTATTCCTAATTTACCAAATAAAATGCTAATTTATTATTTGGGATGCCAAACGATATTTTAAATCGAAATAAAATTTTGTTATTTATCTTTGGTGTCCTAAAAAGTAACAAAAATAAATAACAAAATTTTATTTCGATTTAAGATATCGTTTGGCATCCCAAATAATAAATTAGCATTTTATTTGGTAAATTAGGAATAACTAGACATTAATAACAAACCTTAAAGCGAAAATGCTTCCCAAAATGTATTAAAATAGTATTCACTATGACTATCATTAATATAAGAAAATTTTGCATAAAACGGGATTTAAAATTCAGAATGGCAATAACGCCCCCTGGAGGCCATTTCAGAAACTTCAAAATAATTTGCAGCATTTTTTTCTTAGCCGATTTACTCAACAATTTTTTTGTTTCAAATTTCTAGGTACATCCGTTTCCCTAATACCGTACCTCGTTACCCTTGTTGGGACACCCGGTATATACAGGGTTTTCAAACTTAAGTCGGCACTATTGCTAACTTTGTTATTATTGGAGCTACAAAGTTGGTTAAATAGGCAAACTAGTGTAGTTTTTCAAGCAAATTACAATGGCATTTAGAAAAAAATAATTGACGTACTGTGTCACGTGGTATTGTGAAAAACGTAATTTTTTTAAATGAGACACCCAGTATACAGTTCTCACGGTCGACAGAAAATTTAATTCTGAACAAAAACTTTCCTATGAACTTTTATCCTAAAGTAAATAATAACAGAGTTATTGATGATTGTTTTTGCAGAAACTAAAAACAGTATTGTTTATTTTAAGTTATTTTATTAGTTTCGAAAATAAAAAAAAAAAAGAAATTTTAAATTCAGAGCAGATGCTCAAAAACATCACCCTCTTGCTCCAAGCACTTTTGAACCCGCCTGTTAACGCTTCTAGTAGCCTTAGCAATGATTCTACCATCAATATTATTAATAGCATGGCTGATGCTTTGCTGGAGATCTTCAAGAGTATCATACCGTCTTTCACAAATACACTGCACTTTTCACAAATCCCCAAAAGAAGAAATCCAAAGGTGTTATGTCCGGTGATCGGGGAGGCATACGAATAGGCCCGTTAGTTGATAGATATCGGCCATCAAAAAGGTCATGTAATAAGTTATGAATTTGGCGAACATTATGGGCAGGAACGCCATCTTGATGAAAGAATATCTGTTGTCTATCCATTAAATTCAGGTCATCCAATAATTCTCCAAGGGTAGCGGTTAACATTTCGACATACCTCTCGCCAGTTAATGCACCTTGATAAAATACGGGGCCTACAATTCTTGAATCAATCAAGCCACACCAAACATTAACACTAAAGCGTCTCTGCGGATTACAAGGACGGAAAAGCATCGGGTTTTCTCGACTCCAATAGTGGCTGTTCTTCCTGTTGGAGAAATTTGATTCGTCACTCCAAAGAACCAAACGTCAAAAATTATGGTTAAGTCTAACTTGATTAATGTACCACTGACAAAACTGAGTCCGTCTTTCTTGATCTCCCGGTACCAGCGTCTGAATAGGTCTGTATCGGAACGGCACAAACTTATGTTTTTTTAGAATGTTGTGAATAGTTCCCAAAGATAGTCCACTTTCTTCCTTTAAATCATTAATTGCATTATTAGGATTAGCTTCAAAGAAAGCTAAGACGTTAATTTCAGTTGCTTCACTTATTATAAATTGTTTTTTGGTTCTAGTTTTCTTGAACACATTTTCATTTGATCGAAACTTACGGTACAAAAGTAAAAAGTACCTTCGATCTGGCAAGTTGCGCGTAGGAAATAAAACACCGTAACGTTCACGAGCTTGCAGGGAATTTTTATTACGAACGATGTAACATTCCATCATATCACATTTTTCTAAATGCGTGAAAGGCATTTTTTCATCAATAAACACAAAATGTTAATTGCTTACTGACAGAGGTTTAATGCAATATTTCAATGTTGATGACATTTGCAAAACAATCGAATTTTGTTTATGAAATAACAGCCACCTTGGCAAATTTGAAAAATCATCAATAACTCTGTTATTATTGACTTTAGGATAAAAGTTCATAGGAAAGTTTTTGTTCAGAATTAAATTTTCTGTCGACCGTGAGAACTGTATACTGGGTGTCCCATTTAAAAAATTACATTTTTCACAATATCACGTGACCCAGTACGTCAATTATTTTGTTTTAAATGCCATTGTAATTTGCTTGAAAAACTACACTAGTTTGCCTATTTAACCAACTTTGTAGCTCCAATAATATCAAAGTTAGCAATAGTGCCGACTTAAGTTTGAAAACCCTGTATAGAGAGAGAGATTATCATCTACACTAAATATAAATGTGCCAAATCCGACTAACGCACCCTTATACATCCTGACAGCTCGTGCATTATGTCTCAGTTTGAAACTATTTCGTTTAGGCTGGAAATTTATACCTTGTGTTTCCTTAAGCTAATGGAAACTAAAACAAACATTAAAGTCGAGAGAAAGATAACGGAGCAATGTAGATAGGCTTCTTTATGGTATTAATAATTCTCCTTCTATTACAACATTCGACTCCTATATTAATCTCACTCGAAAGCTCGTAAGCTTTGATATATCTCCTACTGTTTACGATCCGTTTTCGTGTTTACTTACGTTGTAGTATAGAAGCAGCAGCAACAACAACAACGGAGAGGAAAAAAAAAAAACTCATCAGCGAGGACAATGAGGGCGTACAAAAGGAGGCCACACATCATTCACAAAGCAGCGTACGCTGTAATATAGCTCTGCCATTTCTAATTTTAGCACGCGGTAAAATTAAATGCCATCGAATGCGATCTGATATCGAAAAACCGCTCCTGAATCAAGTTTTCGATGTCGGTGTCACGCAATACGGTAATCTCATAACTTTTACCCCACCAAAAACAGGAGTTTACGCACAACTACCACCAACGTATACGTTCGGACGTGATATAGGGTAGGTAAAAATGTGTCTCTTTCTTTCCCCTCCCGAAATTTATTTGCTCCTCGTAGAACGCGGGTCTTTATCTGCGCGCTAGATAATTCCATTTATTTAGAGGGCCGTGCAAGAGAGAGAGAGAGAGAGAGAGTATTTCCCGTTGTTTGCCCATCCATTGTCCACCAGGTCTGATTTCCTATTGAACAAATTTTCACCGACTTTCCGAGATGCGAAGTGTGGGGTATGTATGGATGTATGGATAGGGACAGGCGGACGGACGAACTGGATGGACGTCTTTTCATCGTGCGTGCATCGTTCCATGTATACGGCTTCATTCTTCTCCCCGTGTGCTTGCTCTTCTTCGCTTAAAAAGCGGACGGAACAGCTTTTAACTTAAGTGTTCCTTTTCTCTTTATTGGTTTCCTCGAACGTATTCGCCTGTAAAAGGGACGACTTTGCGTTAATTTACGAAAGATCGTTCGAATTTTACCGGCCATTGTACGAATTCCGAATAGGTAGGAAGGTCTACAAGGGGTCTCTTTTAAGAATCTCGAGTCACATCGCATCAGGGACAGACTGTACATACGAGTATACAATAGTTGATTTCTTTCAAAAACAAAAATCGAGATTATAAATTAAATTAACTAAATTGCCCTTGCCTCGTAGCCCGGCAGGTGCCTTTCTTCTGTAGTTTTTCAAATTCCATCTTAAGTCGGTCTACAGCTGCAGGCGTAACAATAACCACCCGATGCCCCCCTGTAATTGGCGTAAGCTCTGGGAGGGATGCTAAGGCATGAATTATTATTACTATTATTATTATTAAAATTGCAGCTCTCCTCTCGTGTCTAATCTTTATGCACAGTTATGTCCATTAATACCACCATTCTTTTTTATTAACAGCCTATCGAAATGGTTTTGTAGTGATGTTACTTAGCCACGCTACAAGTTTCTACGTGCTTGGACGTTTCAATGATGGCCACCAGATGGAATCGAATTCTGTAATTTAGGTGCGCTTGGCAAGCCTGCTGTTGTTTCGTCCATAAGTGCGTTCCCTATTAAATTTAGCTGTCAGAATTAGTAATTTCTTTTGCTTTATAAGATGGAAACTCTGTTTGATCTAAGGCTGAAATTTCCCTCCCTACTACTCTATTTACCCACCCCACCCCTCTCCCATCACGGGTGAAATTCGTCTTAATGACTCTCGTAACCTCTGCTCACCATTATAGAGGGTGGTCATTCAGTCTAAAGGGCTATAGTCACCCCAATTATGGCCGAAATCCGGCCTAACGACTCTTATTGATGTCGTCATCCTCGAACTGTTGAACCTCTTACTGTCCGTAACCGCCCGGGTCGGCGTTCACCCTATAGCGTCGACCCTTAAAACTCTGCGGCTGCACTACCTTCGCTTTCATCCTAAAACAACTCGGTGATACTAGGACCCTACGGTTTCACTGTAGCTGCCGCGGATACTTGATCGCCGGAGGCGCGGTTGGCATTTTGGGGTAGGGCTTTTGCCCGGCCGTCCCCGTAGTTCAGGCTTAATTCACGGGCGGGCTGGTTGTACCTTACGGCCAGATTCCGTTTCCCACACTTGGCCGATAGTAGCCATCCGCAAGGAGGCCTAGGCCCCGTGGAGTTATATGTGAGGTAGGAGTTCGCTAAAGTGTCTCCAACGGTGACCCGTCCAACGTTGACAAGAAAACTTGTCTAACATGGGTAGCACGGGGGAGAGGAGCCCACCGGTTCGCCGGGCCTCTCCGCGAGGTGTCGGTCTCGTGCGGGCAACTGGTTTCGTACCTCTTTGTCCTGAGGAGTGTGTGCATTTTCCGTGACGCCGCATACCTAACGGTCGGTCGGCAGCTAGGTGCCCCTTTGGGGTCCAGCACTCCACATTCGTATCCGTAACCGCATCACTCCGTTAAGACTTTCGCTCCAATTCAATCATCTGGTCGACTCAATAATTTTACTGTATAATATCGAAATTATTTGGTGTAATCCCTTTTTAATGGCTAAAATTCGACCTAATGGGCTTGCTTCTTATACGACCAACTCGAAACTCGGCTTAAGGACTCTCGTAATCGCTGATCACCATGAGAAAAGGCAATCATTGAGTCTAATACTTCATAGTTAACTCAATTAGTGCTGCAATCTGATCCAACGATTTCTGGAACTTATTCATTGATTTTATTTCCGAACGGTTAAACTTGTTGCCTTGAAACTGTTACGTTTGCCCTTTACATGACTGACACTCGATCGAATGGTCTCTACTTACTTTATTTGGACTGAAATTGGATCTAACGATTCTCGTAACCTGTTCATTCTTGTACGTAACTTTCATGTAGTTTAACGGATTATATTACCCCCATCACACCTGAAATCCGTCCTGACAAGTCCTGTAACTCATTCACTCATATCATTCTAGAAAAATTTACTTCCGGTTGATGACATACCAAGGCGGTGACGTATTAAGACTTGAACTACAATTGAATCACCCCTCAAATATCAGATTACCTGCCGTTTGAGCATATGACATTGAGAAATGATGACTAGGGCTGCATTTAGATCACTTCCTCATCCTGTTACAACAAGCGTGAAAATATGACATCGTCTACACACTTAATCCTGTCAATTGCCCCTCAGTCTGTATTTCCCTCCCATCGAGGTTGAAATTCGACCTAACGACTCTGGTAACCACTCCACCTTTATTCAAGACAATCATCCAGTTCAACGGACCATAGTTACCGTCCTCAGGGGCTCAAATCCAGCCTAATAACTCCTCTGACTCATTCACTCATATTATTCTAGAAAAAATAACTTTTAGTTGATGACGTACCAATGCTGTGACGTGTTAAGACTTTTGTGACAATTGGACCACCTCCCCGACTTGGTAATTTCTTTTGCTCTATAAGACCGAAACTATTTTTGATCTAACGCCTTTTTATGTCTTAAATTTGGCTGAACTATCCACGTTTGTCCCTTGGCATGGTCATCACTCGGACTAACTGTACCTATTAACCCTCCTCTCCCCCTCCCCCCATCAAGGTTGAAATTCGACTCTCCAGTTTTCCGGACAATAGTTATCGTCATCAGGAACTCAAATCTGGCCTAACAATTTTTGTAATTCATTCACAGAGGTCATTCTAGAAAACGTAACTTCTCTGTGATGACGTGTCAAGACTGGCGTTTAAAACAATTGAATATCGTGCCGTCCATAACCTCATCATTCCGATTTTGACTTTGACGTTACAAAATTGCAATTACTTTCCGTTTAGCGTTCTTTGACGACTAAAACTCGACCTAACTACCCTCGTAATCACCTTTATATGAGTTTGATCAAGTTTCTCGTTTGTTTCATTAACTATGTTAACATATTCGGCATATTAAATATATTGAGAGAGAAAGAGAACACTTCCGTAACAGTACTGAAACACTATTTGCACAGGATAATATAGGAAGGCTACTTCAGCTATTTTTACTTTAAAAACGTATTCCAACTCCACATACATATTACAAGGATTAACTTTCGAGAATTTATCTCGGTAGAGGTCGCGACCTACGTTAGAAAAGCTTTATCCTTTCCGTATTCTTCTATTTTCCAGTCGTTATTTACAATACGTCTCGATCTACGATAGTATCGGAGAGAGTCGAACAATTTTCCAGGAAACGTTTTTCCGACAGGAGGAAAAACCGTGCACTCCAATGTTGTTCTGTAATCCTGAGAGCTAACGGTAGTAGTAAATTTCCTTTTGTCACGATAATACATCGACTTAATATGAATATATTTAAATGCGACCATAAATAAAACACTCCCTACCTCCCCCCGGAAATAAGGAAATAAGTTTGATATATCGTTCGGAATTGGTGCTGTTGTATTTATGAAATATTATCGACCATATTGCCCTCTATAATAAATTATAACGTCTGAATGAAACTCAAAATATGTCGTATTCAAAACTTAAAGATTCCCCTTTTCCCTCCCCACTTAAAGCTCCACACAAAGTCAATAATTCGTTAGAATTCGTAACAACGTCGAATTAAATTTTAATATCCAACCGTCGTTTCGTTTCATTCTTTCCAACTCGTCCATCCTTATCCCACCGCGAGTATACGGAGAGTGTTGTTTCCGGATTTCACCGCACTCTCCTGCGTCTCGTTTTTGTTTTACGGCGATGATCAGGAAAGTGGAGCTTAAAACTTTATAAGCGAAGACAAAAGTTGGCGGTTTTGTTCAAACAAAAGACTATTTTAAATTAGCATACAACAGGTACGAGATAGGCGGGGAAAGGGAGGGGGGGGAGAAGGGAGTTCATCCGCGGAATAATAGGATGAGAAGATGTATCCCGGTAAATCTGTAGAAACGTTTCAGTACGAGATGGAGTAACAAATAATTACTTTTAAAAGTTTAACTGGGATGAACACGTGTGAAGTACAAAGCGGGAAAAGCGGATCCCATTTACGAGCTTGCCTATTGTTTTTAATTAAAAACGCTCGGTACATTAGGAAATACTGCTGCACACTCTATTATTTCTTAATTAAAATAAGTCTCATCTCGTTGAGACCGAATCCAATAAAAGAATTACTCGAGCTAAAGTTGCAGTACAAATTTGTTTATAAGTTTGGTACGACTTCTTATTCGTAGGGTGGTACTTCGAATCTTGTCGGTGCCCTAGTTAGCTTTACAACCTCACTATTACTAAACGAGGATGGAAACAGAATCAAAGACGCCATCTCTTTACTCCAAATACGCCATCAATCACCTGCTAGAATCCACACCAATTTTAGATGTCTTTTATTAAATCATCTCTTCTATAGTTCTTGAAAAAAATGAAGCTTCATTCTAGAATTCTTAGTTCGTCCGTCCATAGAATTTGGAACTATTTATTGAGTCAAATCCCCATTCCGATTGAGTTTTGCAATTTTTAAAGACATGGTCAAGCATAGAAGTCAGTATGTGGCAGATTAGGACTTCAAATTGGACCACCCCATCCTATCCATCATCTATTTCTATTCTCGATTTAAAAGTCTAAGAGAGGACGATCATTGACAACAATTGACAGGATTAACTGAGTAGACGATGTCACATTTTCACTCTTGTTGCAACAGGACGAGGAAGTGATCTAAATGCAACCCTAGTCATGATATATTTCAATGTGATATGCTCAAACGACAAGTAATCTTGATATTTGACAGGACAATGTTGTGACCACTCTCTTCTAAGTTATTCAGAATCTCCTCCAAGAAGTTGTTTTATTTGTCATCTGTGTCACAAAAGTCAGTGCACAGCTCTAGAGACGTCCTCTTCATCTACAAGGTTATGTAAGATGACCCAACCCTTTGGCTCTTCTACGAAGTTACCCTATTAGTCTCTTGTTTCTGAACGGAAACTCATTGTCAGTGGCTTTTAGTCCGGTAAATGAGGTCTTTGATCATTGATAACTTGCTTAGACAGCTCTACAAGAGAACTCTTCATCTACAAGGTAATGTAGATGACCCAATCCTTAGCCTCTTCTACGAAGTTGCCTTGTTAGTCTCTTGTCTCTGAACGGAAACTCAATAGCCTTTAGTCCGGTAAATGACGTCTTTGATCATTGGTGACTTGGTCAGATAACTCTACAAAGAAACTCTTAATGCACAAGGTTATGTAGATGATCCGATCCTTAACCTCTTCTACGAAGTTGCCCTATTAATCTCTTGTAAGAGGAAAGTCAGTGGCCTTTAGACCGATAAATGAGGTCTTTCATCATTGTTGAATTGGCCAGACAGCTCTACAAAGGAACTCTTAACGTGGAAGGTTATGTAAGATGAGCCAATCCTTAGCCTCTTCTACTAAGTTACCTTATTAATCACCTGTGAGAGGAAAGTCAGTGGCCTTTAAGCCTATAAATGAGGTCTTTCATCACTGTTGAATTGGTCAGACAGCTTTACAAAGAACCTCTTAATGCACAAGGTTATGTAAAATAAACAAATCCTTAGCCTCTTCTACGAAGTTGCCCTATTAAACACCCGTGAGAAGAAAGTCAGTTGCCTTTAGACCGATACATGAGGTCTTTCACCACTGTTGAATTGGTTAGACAGCTCTACAAAGAAATTCTTAAGGTACAAATAGATGATCCAATCCCTAGCCTCTCTTACAAAGTTGCCCTACTGGTTCTTGTCTCTGGTAAATGAGGTCTTTGATCATTGATGACTTGGTCAGACTGTTCTACAAAGGAATTCTTAATATACAAGATTATGTAGATGACCCAATCCTTAGCCTCTTTTACAAAGTTACCCTGTTAGTCTTTTGCCTCTGAACGGAAACTCATTGTCAGTGGCCTTTAGTCCGGTAAATGAGGTCTTTGATTATTGATGACTTGGTCAGACTGCTCAACAAAGGAACTCTTAACCTGGAAGGTCCAAGATGATCCAATTCTTATCCTCTTCTACGAGGTTGTCCTATTAATCACCTGTGAGAGGAAGGTCAGTGGTCTTTAGACCGATAAATGAGGTCTTTGATCATTGACGACTTCGTCAGACAGCTCTAAAAACGAATTCTTAATGAACAAGGTTATGTAGATGATCCAATCCTTAGCCTCTTCTACAAAGTTGCCCTATTAGTTTCTTGTCTCTGAACGGAAACTCATTCTCAGTGGCCTTTAGTCCTGTAAATGAAATCTTTGATCATTGATGACTTGGTCAGACAGCTCTAAAAAGGAATTCTTAATGTACAAGGTTATGTAGATGACCCAATCCTTAGCCTCTTCTACGAAGTTGTCTTGTTAGTCTCTTGTCTCTGAACGGAAACTCAATAGCCTTTAGTCCGGGAAATGACGTCTTTGATCATTGGTGACTTGGTCAGATAACTCTATAAAGAAACTCTTAATGCACAAGGTTATGTAGATGAGCCAATCCTTAACCTCTTCTACGAAGTTGCCCTATTAATCTCTTGTAAGAGGAAGGTCAGTGGCCTGTAGACTGATAAATGAGGTCTTTCATCACTGTTGAATTGGCCAGACAGCTCTACAAAGGAACTCTTAACGTGGAAGGTTATATAAGATGAGCCAATCCTTAGCCTCTTCTACGAAGTTACCTTATTAATCACCTGTGAGAGGAAAGTCAGTGGCCTTAGGCTTAAAGGCCACTGACTTTCCTCTCACAGTTCCACTGTTCCAGTTTGCACACAGAACTTACTATGATGTTTATGTCATAAGTAAGTGGTAGTTCTCATCTCTCATATGAACTAGTTTCTGTTGCGTCTCTCCCACTCCCAGCCCCCAACCCCCACGACAGGTATTTTTTTTTAGTGCTTACATTCTAGCTACTGCTACTTGATTACTATTGAGCTAGTGCGGAATTCTTATTTTTTCGCTTATCTAAGGTCTGCTGCGTCTTCTTAAGATGGAACAGCACAATTTGTTCTTTGATTAGCAATAGGATAGCAATATGGAAGTACTCCAGTTATGGCATGCATTCCAGGAGTAGTAAATAGCTCGGCAGCCACTTTCAAAGTGGTATTTTTTGAAACTCTTCTGAGAGAGGTCCCTATACTTTTTCAGTTCTGTGGTATGGACTTGTATTTATCATCTGGGACTGTACCACTCCATTTAATGCTTCCATATTTTTACTGTTCCGTCCTCCTTGTCAGTCCAAATACTTTAATTCCCGTTTAGGAAAAAAAAACCTCTTTTACCTAGAATCTCTATGGTCTTCGATTTCCACAGCCATATCATATTGATGGTGCTTTCTCTGGTAGTTGCACGAGCAAGAATACCATTGTAGTGACCCTATTGTACTGTAGACGTGCGCCCATTTCCATTAGGGAGCTATACATAACAATAGACAGTCGAATAATCACACTAAAAGCACTATTTACCCATGCAGAACCAAACACTCAATCCAGAGCTAAAGATAAAGATAAGCTTACTGGTGGGGGTTGGTCCATTTTAATTTAGTAGCTGTTACCATAATTGTGGCTTTTTATCCTTACACAACAAGTAAGGTTGACTGAATGGTCATGATAATGATAAACAAAAGAACCATAATGAGGAAATGTGAGCTTTCTCTAGAGCTCAAGGTATCCACTTTCTTCTGTATAAAACAGTATGTTAAATATTGTTTTCATCAAGATTGATGACGTATGGTTCAAATGGGATCATACTAACCAGAATATAAGCTTTGAGTCAAAAAACTGAAATATGGCAAACCGGATGGATTCCAAGTGCCAACTAGGACAGAAAACTGGCAAATGAAGAATGGAAGAACTGAGATGACACAAAAAATAGAGGCATTTAATTACGTTAAAGTATGTTTTTGGAATATAAGTGGGATACATAATTTACACAATTTGGACAGAGAGCAAATTAGTTATTTGAAAGAAATCGATATAATATGTCTTTTGGAAACTTGGCTACTTGATGATAAGATCTCCCTTCCCAAGGAATTTGAAAACTTCGCTACAATACTAGCGCCAGCTGTTAAGGAGAAAAGTTTAGGAAGAGCAAGTGGAGGAATAGCGGTGTTGTATAAGAGTTCACTAAAAGTAGATAAAATAGAAGGAACAAATTTGTGGATTTTGTACAATTTTGAATATGAAAATAAAAACACTTTCTTGATGGCCAATTATTGGAGTCCTAAAGCAGATGTTAAAGTATGCATAGAAACATTAAATGATCTTCTAAACCAAAAAATGGAAGAGAATCCTGACTGCGGTTGGCTAATTGGAGGTGATTTTAACGGTAGGGTAGGAAATTTGAACCATCTAGATACTGAGATTTTATTGCATACGGCCTTAGCGCATCAAAGGACCTCACGAGATCTAACAGCAAATTATAGGGGAAAGAAATTAATTAGTGGAAGTAATGGAATGCCAGGACTTTATCCTGCTCAATGGAAGAACACAAAGTGATGCACCAGCCGATTTTACTTTTATTGCGAGGACAGGGAAGAGTGTGGTCGACTTGGTGTTTGCTAACGAACGGAGTTGCTTTTGCGTGCAAGATTTGTCAGTCGACAATATACTACAATCATCACCACATTTACCAGTTCGTGTTAAATTAAAAGTACAAAATATAAACAAAAAGACAGGCAAGAAATGCATCTCAGATAACAAACAATTACAATACAAATGGTCTGAGGAAAGATCTATAACATTTATAGAATCCCTACAACTGCCAAGAAGAGTATATTATCACAATGAAAATGTGAACGAGCTAAATACCAATCTTATTAGCGCATTGAAAGAAGCTGCTGTAACATGTAACTTGGTACAAGTCAGAACTACGTATGATACAAATAATGGACAGTCCTTTAACAGGTGGTACGATAAAAGCTGCCAACTAATGAAGGGTGAATTACGAAAAGCTATGAGAAATTACAAACATGAAAGAACTGATCCAGCTTTACAAGAATACCTCCATCTGAAACATAAATACCAAACGTTTTTAAAACAGAAAAAAAAAACACATTATTATAGAGAACTGTACAATAAATTAGAAAATGTTAAAGACTCCAAATCATTTTGGCAAACAATTAAATACTTTTCAACAACAATTCAAACTGAAGAGAGGATATCAGCAGAAGACTGGTATAATTTTATCAGGCTGTTTATGGTGACCGAACACCCTCAATTGGGCAATATATATCAGTTTTGCATCCAGTATTAGATACTGACATAACTATAGAAGAACTATTGCATTGCTTAAATAAACTGAACTTAAATAAAGCACCAGGGTCGGACTTATACCTAATGAGTATTAGAAAGTATTACCACCTTCTTGGACACACTATTTACTAGATATGATAAATAAAATATTAACAACTGCACAAATGCAATATAAAAAAGGCAACAGAGAAGATCCGCTAAACTATCGTGGAATCGCTTTGACAAATACAATCTTGAAAATATTTACATCAATTTTATATAATAGACTATATGAATGGTGCGAGAAGAATGGTATACTTCCAGAGGAACAGTCAGGATTTCGTAGCAGGAGAGGATGTCTGGATAATTTGTTTACACTGAGTTCAGCAATTTCAATTAACATCACGCCCAAGTCGTCTTATGTTTATTGCGTATTCGTTGACTTCAAGCGTGCATTTGATACGATCAATCATACAAGGTTATGGAACAAGTTATTTGATATAGGGATAAGTGCTAAACTGATAAGGGTTATGAAGACCTTGTACGACAATACAAACATGGCAGTGAAAACTAGAGCTGAAATCTCACCAAAAATAGCCATGACAGAAGGATTGATGCAGGGGGACTGTCTCTCTCCTCTGCTTTTCTCTGTATATATTTCTGATATATTGAACTACTTTAAAAATCAAGAGCTGCAGGAAATTAAAATAACTAGTAGTAGATCCTTATTGCTACTAATGTACGCCGATGACTTGGTTTTATTTGCAAATTCACCGGTAGATGGGAATAGAAAGCTTGAGGCCTTGAAACATTACTGTGACACCAACCAGCTAATACTAAATACTGAAAAAACAAAGGTGGTAGTTTTCCATAGGGGCAGAAAAAAGAAAGATATCGGCACGCTTTATTATAATAAGTGCCCACTCGATAATGTCCACTCTTTTACCTACCTTGGCGTACCTTTTGAAAGCGGCGGTATTTTCAATCAAGCCTGTAACCATTTTGTACAGAAAGCATCCATTGCATCCGCTAAAATAAGAAATATATTATACAAATCTAAATCTGATAGTTTTGATACCAAGATAAAATTATTCGATAGCATGGCTTGTTCAACGCTTTTGTATGCCTCTGAAATATGGGCCCCGCAGTATTTGGATTCCATAGGAAAAGTACAAACTGCTTTCTTCAAAAGATTGTATCACTGGCCAAGTAACACACCAGGATATATTGTACGACTAGAAACAGGACAAATTCACATCAAGGCGGTGGTACTTAAAAGAATATGTAATTGGTGGCAAAAAGTCCTCGAGATGCACGATGACCGACTCCTCAAACAATGTTTTCAGGCGTTAGTACAACTCGACCAATCCTCTAACAACAAAAGTCGTATAAACTGGGTGTCCCGATTAAAGGAGATATGTGCAGAGGTGGGTGAACCAAGTATATGGAACACACGTCAAACAAATCTACTAATAAAAACAAAAAAGGATGATATACTACAAAAATTTAATAACCATCTGATAAGTAAAGATATTGAAGCAGCAATTAAATCAGAATTTGCACCTTTATATCGACACATAAGCAATTTAAGTGTGGGTGAAGATTATATAAAATATAGAACAGCCATAAAGAAAATTAGGTTAATTAGCCAAACTCGACTTGCTAATAAAAATGAAATTAGATGGTATCACAATAACAACTCTTACAAAATAAAGACAGACATCTCTTGTACCATCTGCAACACTCACAAATTAGAAACACTGCAACACTTTCTACTAGAGTGCCCTATTTACAGCCACCTACGTGAACATTATTTATCGCTTGGATGGGGATCACCAACTGTGGAGTCACTGCTGGCAATAGCTGATGAACAGAAGATGAACCGCCTCTACTATTACATTGATGGTGCTCTCCGAATACGGTCATTTATTATTAATGAATAATTCATAAATTTTAGGTTTGATTAAAAACATTATTACTACTATTTTAAGTTTTAATTTGCTCCTTTTTAAATACCATTTTGAGATATGCATTGTTAATATGTTTATTTAAGCCACGAACCCTTCTGTAAAACATGTTTAATGTCTAAACAGAATAAATTCTATTCTATTCTATTCTATTGTTTTCATCAGAAATAAAAGTTGACAAGGCAAAGTGTCCGGTTTTTACTTTCAAAGACTGTACTATTGCTAAATTTAACGTTTTATTGTTTGAATTTTGTTCTCTAACTACTGGGCAAGTAAATTAAGTGAATTTTAAACGCGAAAAGAACTGTATTGTTTTAAAATTTCTCTGTTCTACGATGATTTCATGCTTGCCAACAAAGGAAAGAGTAAACTTAAAATAAACACGTTACGTCAAAGTGACAGTTACAGAAACATAATCACATTTACATGAAAAGTAAAACAACCGTTTCGTGGACGTATTAGCATTTGAAAAAAAAAATTTCCTACCACATTATTATCACATGTTACGCGGCATTTAATCTTCTCTTTCTCTCAAAAAAAAAAACCATACATACGCTTGTCAGTGGAAAATTTAAGTACGGAAGGTAGAAAAAAATATATTTCAAAAGAGAAGCTCGGGCTAACATTAACAAATTGATGTGAAAAGTAGCGTGCATGTTATACATAAATCAGTATTTCTACTCTATGGTCTTGTTCCCGTAAAAATATGGAGCTTTGTGTATAATACTGTCGGGATATTTAGGTCAGCTCGTTTTTTTTCCCCCTGCTTTCATACTGATCTCACTTTATTGTAATCTTTAAAATCTTATTTTCTTTTATGATTTTAATGAATAAGGTTCCACGAACAAAATTAATTTGTTTGAATAAATTCCTCCTAATTAATTAAGCATGTAATTTTTATTTAATGTATGTTGTTACTTCTTACCTCGGTTATAATCGGAAATTTCGTTCGCGTTCGATAATGACGTCCCTTTTTGGCTTTTATCCGCGCGTGGAGCGCGCCGGAAGGTCGCGATTTTTCGTAATAACACTACCGACACAACGCAACGGTGAGTACATCATATTCGAGTCGGAATTAGAGCGCCTCATCGATCCGCGATGTCTGGGGCCTCTGCTTTATTATCTAGATTAATTACGTCGTTATTATCAAGCGAAGTAAACAAGCAAGTAACGTTCTTGCGCGTAATTAACAGAAATTCTATTTAGAATTTGAAAGGATCAACTGGGTAAATGAAAATGTCGTTTACTTCTATTAGAGTTGTGTATTGGAGGAAATCGACTTAAAGATTTAGTTAGTTTAAATATAATATAGTTGGAAATGAGTTATTTTAACATGCGAAAGAGCAATAAACGTAGTAATATCAGTATTTGTATATAGTGGGGCGCAGTCAGTAGGATTAGGTAGTGTATCCGGTTGTCTATTGTAATTGTGGTATAAAATTTGCGTGTAATGCATGTTTCCTCAAACAATGTTATGCAAATACACTTCTTATCAAAATACTGAATTGAAAGCGGTCGTTTATAATTTTGCGCATAAATTACGATAACATTAATGACCCGCATACTTACAAATGTTGTTACAACTTTATTTTATTTGTCAGGTAGTATTGGCAACGTAAAAATGTACGAGGGTGGATTAAATTTAAACGAGACTAGAGTGACTGAGAGTGCTGCATTGCACGTAGTTTGTGAGCTTATCGAATCATCAAAAAGCAATTGGGCTTCAGCACGTTGGGTTCCAAAATTGCTGAATGATGATCGAAAAGCTGCACGACTTTGCATTATTTCTCAATTGATTGGAACTCCTTTTGAAGAAGAAGGAGAACCTTGTTTTGCATAAAATGACGAGACATCAGTGCATTACTACATCCCAGAGTCAAAGCGTGCAAGCATGGATTGGAGAAAAGAAGTCTTGGTCACAGTTTGTGTGTTTGGATCTCTCAAAGAAGTTTTTGGAGGCAAGTGATTTGAGACCAACAATCAAGTCGAAACATTCGTCCGCAACTGGTTATGTACCCGCACAACTTCATTCTACGAGAACGTAATGAAAAAATTGATCCACCCTCATATATATTACGTCTAGTTAACATTATTTATAGTACAGTAATCTAATAATACTTTTTAGCCAACTCAAGAATGATTATGCAGCAGATCAACACTATGGTGTGCCCTTTGGACCTTTGCACAAGTTTGGTGGGGGGCGGGGTCAAAGCCCAAACTAAATCCAATTCATGAGCAAAACATGTCAAAGTATTAAATGGATGTCTAATTCGAAAGGAAACTTTACAATTAGTGAAACATTTTGTCCAAACTGAAGATATTAAAACATGGTAGGGCAGCGATAGGAGTCTTTTATCACTTTTACTGGGAAACAAATGTGGTCCTCGTAGATATTTTAAAAAGAATACGAAGAGGCATACTACGGTGTTGAAGAAAATTGCTCTTCCTTAAGGACGTCCAACCTCATTTCATTCAAATAGTATTCAAAACAACTGATTGGATCAGGAAAACATCCACAGGTGGTGGCGATCCGTTTCCGTTAAGAATAGGTCTTCTCTGAGTACCTGCCTCGCGTGTTTGATGGAGTCGAGGACCGATCTCAATACGACCCTTTGCGATCCCTGACTAGTAGGACTTTCTCAATCAAATCGCTAAACCACGTCTTGGCACCCAAGCCCATTGGGCTATTCGGTCCAAAACTGCTTCTTTTTTTGCCAGCGACACTCTGTGCGGTGTACGCTAACGATACCGCAGCGTACTCCACATCTTCTATCATCTCTTCGTTGGAAGAAAATTTACGATCTTTGAAACTTTTTTTCAGTTGAGGAAAGACATGACAGGCCAGCATAAAATCAGGATTTCAATCGCATACATAATCTTTGTCCAGTAGATTTTACCAGATTTCCAGACACTTCATTTGATCATGTTAAACTGCAAAGCTTCACTCCAGCGTCTAATCAGTCTAAAACGACGCCAATTACTCGTACAGCATTTAATGAATTTCAAAATTAGTCAAATCTTGCATCATCAAAAAGAACTCTTCTCCAGTGATTAGTCCTGAAGTCATTGTGTATATTGGGTCAGAAGAGGTTGTGGTCCCACATGAACCAGTTGCTGGCCCAAGTACTCGATTAATAGAAACTGAAAGGGATAACAACGCCTTTGGGAAAGCAAAAAAATCCCTACAAAATCAAATTTTGAGCTTTTTATATGAGAAAAAAAAGAGATGTCTGAAATTGTCCCCGCAGTGCAATCTTCCCAATATTGGATCAGAAAAAGATTAAAATAAAAACTGGCAAAAAATGAAGAAAAGTTTCCGACGAAGCCAAACAATCTTCTCAAAGTCTCAGCCTGACACAGTTCAAGTCTAGTAAATGTTGTTTCAGAACCCTTTCTTGCCAGCTTGTTTGCTATTTCGTTGCCTGCTATGCAGCAATCATCTCAAAGTCTCACAATGAAATATCCTTAAGCAGCAAGATCCACCTGATGTGCTTTAGTGATCCTCTCAACTTCTGCACCATAGATCGCGGTCTTGATTATTGCCAGACCCAGTTCAGGTCTAGTAAATGTTTCAGAACACTTTCTGGCTAGTTAGTTTGCTATTTCTTTGCCTGTTATGCAGCAGTCATCTCAAAGTTTCAGAATGAAATATCCTTAAGCAGCAAGATGCACCTGATGTGATTTAGTCATCCTCTCAATCACTGCACCATAGATCGCGGTCTTGATTATTGCCAGACCCAGTTCAGGTCTAGTAAATGTTTCAGAACACTTTATGGCTAGCTTGTTTGCTATTTCTTCGCCTGGTATGCAGCAGCTTTCTCAAAGTTTCAGAATGAAATATCGTTAAGCAGCAAGATGCACCTGATGTGATTTAGTCATCCTCTCAATCACTGCACCATAGATCGCGGTCTTGATTATTGCCAGACCCAGTTCAGGTCTAGTAAATGTTTCAGAACACTTTCTAGCTAGCTTGTTTGCTATTTCGTTGCCTGGTATGCAGCAGCTAACTCAAAGTTTCAGAATGAAATATCCTTAAGCAGCAAGATGCACCTGATGTGATTTAGTCATCCTCTCAATCACTGCACCATAGATCGCGGTCTTGATTATTGCCAGACCCAGTTCAGGTCTAGTAAATGTTTCAGAACACTTTCTAGCTAGCTTGTTTGCTATTTCTTTGCCTGGTATGCAGCAGTCATCTCAAAGTTTCAGAATGAAATATCCTTAAGCAGCAAGATGCACCTGATGTGATTTAGTCATCCTCTCAATCACTGCACCATAGATCGCGGTCTTGATTATTGCCAGACCCAGTTCAGGTCTAGTAAATGTTTCAGAACACTTTCTGGCTAGTTAGTTTGCTATTTCTTTGCCTGTTATGCAGCAGTCATCTCAAAGTTTCAGAATGAAATATCCTTAAGCAGCAAGATGCACCTGATGTGATTTAGTCATCCTCTTAACCTCTGCACCATAGATCGCGGTCTTAATTATTGGCAGACCCAGTTCAGGTCTAGTAAATGTTTCAGAACACTTTCTGGCTAGCTTGTTTGCTATTTCTTTGCCTGGTATGCAGCAGCTATCTCAAAGTTTCAGAATGAAATATCGTTAAGCAGCAAGATGCACCTGATGTGATTTAGTCATCCTCTTAACCTCTGCACCATAGATCGCGGTCTTAATTATTGGCAGACCCAGTTCAGGTCTAGTAAATGTTTCAGAACACTTTATGGCTAGCTTGTTTGCTATTTCTTTGCCTGGTATGCAGCAGCTATCTCAAAGTTTCAGAATGAAATATCCTTAAGCAGCAAGATCCACCTGATGTGCTTTAGTGATCCTCTCAACCTCTGCACCATAGATCGCGGTCTTGATTATTGCCAGACCCAGTTCAGGTCTAGTAAATGTTTCAGAACACTTTCTGGCTAGCTTGTTTGCTATTTCTTTGCCTGGTATGCAGCAGCTATCTCAAAGTTTCAGAATGAAATATCCTTAAGCAGCAAGATGCACCTGATGTGATTTAGTCATCCTCTTAACCTCTGCACCATAGATCGCGGTCTTGATTATTGCCAGACCCAGTTCAGGTCTAGCAAATGTTTCAGAACACTTTCTGGCTAGCTTGTTTGCTATTTCTTTGCCTGGTATGCAGCAGTTATCTCAAAGTTTCAGAATGAAATATTCTTAGGCAGCAAGATGCACCTGATGTGATTTAGTCATCCTCTCAACCTCTGCACCATAGATCGCGGTCTTGATTATTGCCAGACCCAGTTCAGATCTAGTAAATGTTTCAGAACACTTTCTGGCTAGCTTGTTTGCTATTTCTTTGCCTGGTATGCAGCAGCTATCTCAAAGTTTCAGAATGAAATATCGTTAAGCAGCAAGATGCACCTGATGTGATTTAGTCATCCTCTGAACCTCTGCACCATAGATAGCGGTCTTGATTATTGGCAGACCCAGTTCAGGTCTAGCAAATGTTTCAGAACACTTTCTGGCTAGCTTGTTTGCTATTTCTTTGCCTGGTATGCAGCAGTTATCTCAAAGTTTCAGAATGAAATATCCTTAAGCAGCAAGATGCACCTGATGTGATTTAGTCATCCTCTCAACCTCTGCACCATAGATCGCGGTCTTAATTATTGCCAGACCCAGTTCAGGTCTAGTAAATGTTTCAGAACACTTTCTTGCCAGCTTGTTATCTATTTCGTTTCCTCCTGTGCAGAAGTCATCGCAACGTCTCAGAATGAAATATTCTTAAGCAGCAAGATGTACTTTAGTGATTCTCTCAACTTCTGCACCATAGATCGCGGTCTTGATTATTGCCTAACACAGTTCAAGTCTATTAAATGTTGTTTCAGAACCCTTTCTAGCCAGCTTCTTTGCTATTTCGTTGCTTGGTATGCAGCAGTCATCTCAGAGTCTCAGAATGAAATATCCGTAACCCTTTCTTGCTTGGTTTCCAGCTTGTTTGCTATTTTATTGCCTGGTATGCCCTTATGCCTCGGTACCCACACCAAAGCGATTGAATTGTGTTTGGCCAGGAATCTTAGGTTTTTCCAGGCAGTTCCAAGCTAGTACGGATATTTTTTGTTGTATTTCGGCAAAGCCATTTTATAACAAATTTAGAAAGTAAAGGAGTTCCATTTACTTCACACAGTCATTTGACGTGGACACCCTGTATAAGCTGTATTTTGACAGCTAAAACCTGTCAAACTGTCATAATTATGACAATTTGTTGGTTTTAGCTGTCGAATGACTGTGCTCATAGGCACATAGTTTACCTACTACTGTCATTATCCATTAGATGGGTCAGCTTTGACTGAAATCATAATACATAATAGATACATAATAGAATAATACATAAGGAATGAAATGATGAGCGTTTCTATTCTGGTAAGCAATATTTTCCAGTATCCAGCACTTCAAAACAGAACCCGCATTTAGTGCCTTCAATCTCTCAGCCACTTACCAGATTAACTAAGCTAGTCCAATTTCCAAGGAGGCGCTATCTCGTATCGGGGAGACCTTCCGTCAATAAAATGCAGATATCGTGTGGTCATCATTCTTTCTCGGAAAGAGAAGAGTTTAACACGTGAGACGTTATTTAACATCAACTGGATACAAAGTGATAAATTAAAGAGAGGAATCTCAACAATACAACGGGAAACAATTTTAAAATTATTGCCATCATTCCGAACGTTGCAGAAAAAGGAAAACAAGCATTTAATAAATATAGCAGTATATCATCGCCATTATAGAAATATTTTGTCTTATCTCTTTTTGAGAGACGCGACTGTTGTATATTGTTCGTTTCGTTTTTCCTCCCCAACTCTCCGCGTTGTATCGAACCCGGTGAATTGCACTTGGCGCTTGATTTGTAGCTCACGTTAGCCTAGAATATGGGGAAAACACATAATGCACTTGCGGTCGTACAAGCTAGTGCATCATTACGTTACTGCGTTTTGCTCTACTGTTGCTACTGGAGAATCCACTGCAGATGATATTTTTCTCGTGTAACAAATACAATTTTCCAGCTAGAGCTTTGAATATAAACTTTTATTGCGGTAATAATTTTAAAATGCGTCTACCATCGGCGAATTTAGGCGATTTATTGTGTGGTCGTTTAATCCAACGAATTAGAGATGGAGGAATTATGAATTTAATGGATAGTTTTGACGTAAATGGTTGCGAAATCTAATCGCGCCATCTACATATCACATTGAAATTCAGGTGTATTATATATATATATATGTATAATATACCGTTTAGGTGTCCGTACATCCGTATACGTATGTTATAGCGTTATATATTTGCACACCTTTACATATACATACACGGTTTATATACATATATATGTTGCATATAATATTATAGATTAGATTTTAGCAAAACGCGCATGTCATTCTGCACTCCGAACTACGCAGAGCTTTACCTTCTATCAGCAGTAAGCTTCGAGCTTTCACCACGGCGGAAGCGGATCGCGAAGCGGTGCCGGGGCTTTTTATCGGGATCCTTTCGAGTGTGTGTACCGGTTTACGTGTTCTTCTTGTTTTCTTTTTTTTTTCTTAACGACGGTCACACCGGTTAAAGAAGCCATCGTCCACCTTTCAAAGCAGAGTTAGATAACTGGGTTCGGTTTTATTTTATTCTGTTTTTCCTTTTCTTCTTCAATAAATATAGGGCGATGAAGATGGAAATATTGGATGTTATCAGAGAAGTAAGCTTATCTCTCAGATGTCTTGATTTGAATATGATTTAATTGCGGTTAAAATAATATAATGCGTACCATATATTTTATGTATTTGTATTTAGAATGAATGCATGATGATTATTTAAGTGCTAGTATGTAGTTGAGGTTGTTTTAGATGAGATCATATGTTTTGTTAAATTTTTATAAAACTGTGCTTTTTATAAAACAGTCGACAGATTTTGGAGCTTTGATACAAACCTGCAACTCTGCTACTAGACCAATATATTATTAGGTTGTAGAAGCAGATTTAAATTTTGAGCTTTGGTTTTAAGTACATATATCAAAGTTTCTTAAAACGCTACCGTAAAATAGGGTCAATAGAAACACGTTGGCACATTCAAAGTCTCACTTTAACAATTACTAAGTATTAGAAAAGTCCGGTCTATGGTTGTACTAAAGAATGATTTTTCTGATAATTTTTTTTTATGGTTCTTTCTATTTACACTAAAATTGGGGTCAATAGAAACACCGGTTTAAAAATCATGTATTGCTATTAAACCAATTTTGGGTTGAAAAAAAAAATCACAAAAAATTAGAAAAGCATCAAATTTTGAGAGATTTATTAAAAAATTTGCAAAACTCGTTATAGACGTAGGCAAACAATCTTAGAACTATATAGGGTCTACTGTTTGAAAATATTTTCAACGAAATCTGACTTCCGGTTATACCGGAAGTAAATAGAAATAGAATATATTTACAATTTTCCTTAAAATTTTGCTATTGCACCATCTTCAAGAAAAATTAATCTAGTAAAGACCTTTGAAACGTAAGATACCAAACTTCTGCAAACGAAAGTAAAGGGTCATAGATAGTGGCAACTGTCATTACTTTCAATAAAATTTATACAGGGTGTGCAGAAATTAGCAACCAATTCAGATATCTTCAAACATTAAAAATTCGAGTAGTTTTTATTGCAGCAATTCTACATCGATTCGTATTAAGGTCTCATATATCTATCTTTATTAGTTTTTGAGTTATTAGCGACTCCAACTATGGAAAGTATACAAATATCTGTTATTTTTTTCTCAGAGTTAGCTATGAAAATAAAATATTTCGGTAAGAGTTGTCAAATGAGTGACAGTTTTGTTAATTGTAAACATTAAGAATTTTAAGCAAAAAAAAAACAAGTAAGGTCCCCGAGGGTAATAAGGCCCACCGTAACTATATTTCCAAAATAAGCATATTAACAAAATTTTATGTAAAAAGTATATATGTTTATTGCAATCTTCAAAGAAATCTGTTCAGGTACCTGAGTAAAAACATTATATTTTTGGAAAAACAAAACATAATCAGTAATACTGCATTGGGCCTTAATACCACAATAGGCAGGTAATAAGGCCCATATAAGACGCATGGTGAAATTGAGGCCTGGTGAAATTGAGGCAGTCATCGTGCGTCCAGGACTAACATCCTCTGCACTGTCTCATGTCTGCTACTCTCTCTTCATCACAAATAACGCAGAGCCATCTTTCTTCGTTTGAAGTGCTGGGTAGCCTGAGGTTCTGCAGATACCGAGGCGCTGCAACTGGACTGAGGCTCTGACTGTGGAGTACCCTTCTTCTTAGATTTAACAAGGCTAAGTTTGGGAATGGATGTTTTATCTTTGCGGCTACAAAAAATGCTCCTGGTGACTACTAGGGCTTTATAGTTCAGGGCTTTTCTCCTCGCAATTTTTTTCTGATTCATCCCCTTCTTGCTTCCTTCTGGTGGGGAAGCTTGGTGCACAAGCATGTTCAGGAATGACATTTTTATCAAAGGGATAAATTCCTGTTGCTCTAAATCCATGCGTAATATCAATGGTCATAGTTTTGGCCCAGACTGGAGTGAACACCACTGAAAACCTTTCTTTGTTCATTTTCCTATCTCTTCGTCCCAATGATGTTCAAAAGCACGGAAGACACTTTTATCGAGGGGCTGAAGTGCATGTGCGGTGTTTGAAGGAAGGCACAATAAGTGAATTCCAAGTCGCTCAGCTGTGTCTACTATTATCAAATCAAGATGTGATGCGGCACCATCGAATATCAAAAGTACTGGCGGTTGGATAAAACTTGAAAAGTGACTCAACCATTCAATAAATAAAGAAGTGGTCATGCTACCTTTTGGAGACATAGCGACCCTAGAACCTGGCGGTAAACCATTACCGAACGTTGGCTTGAGTCTTTGGCCCTTGAATAAGATCATCATCAACTCTTTTGTTGCCCTTCTTAGCAATGACAGTTTGCTGGTGATGTAGCGTCAGTCGGCAGCCTTTCTCATCCATATTGTAGATCTTCGATGGGTGATGCTTAAGACTATATTTTTCTAGAATGCTATTTAATTTCTGAAAATAATCACGAACGATATAGGAATTCAGCTTCGCCGCTCTGGCAGGATTCAGGATAGGTTTTTTTCCCAATTTTCTTTGCACATCGCCTGTTTTCATATGGTTGCGGAATGTTCGCCTTGGAATACCACATTTATTTTCCACATAACGTTGAGATTTGCCTCGCCTCAGGAGAGTTAAAGCTTCTTCCATCATATCTTGGGTCCAATTTGCCCTCATTCCACGACATTTTTTAGTCATAGTTCTGAAAAAGAGTAAAAACATAAGAGGTGGGTAATAAGGCCCAATACAAATTCAGTGGTCCATATTACGGTCAATGTTTACATTTTGTTTGAATTGTTGTTTCAATTCGAAAAAATACGTTAAATCATTACAATTATGGTCGAGTAAGTAAAGAACTAATTGTACTAAGGCTTACCTTTTTGAAAATGAACACACTGGTACTTGTTTTTCCTTAAACGAACGTCAAATTTGATAAGATTTTATAATTCTTCTAACAAAGTAATCGCTCTGTTACTAAACACGCTACCAACAATCGTACAGATGGCGCTGTGATCGTCAGAAGGCACAGATTGAGTAAATATAATGGGTGGGCCTTATTACCAGCATGGGCCGTATTACCCTTGGGGACCTTATTTAGTTAAAATATTGCAAACATAGGAACTATGCCAAAAATCTAATTGCAAAAAAAATCTCAAATTCTGAATACAAATCTAAGACTAATAAAAATAATTAATCGAGTTTTATTTAATTTTTCCCACAACTTGATTATAGCAAAAATATGCAAACTCATACGAGTTGTTGACTTTTTTTGAAGCCTTTGTTCTGACAAAGTTTCCCTCAAAGTCTTCAAGTCCATCACAGTTAGTTTCAGTTAGACAGTCTCAGTTTTATTTAGGCACTTTGTGACTTGACCTATGTAATACTTAAACTTGTTAGACTTCCAGCTGGAAAACTGACGACCAACTCTGTGCCGGTCTTAATATTTTCTTTTTGGTATCAAAATTAATATTAAAAATAACGGCCCAGAATCAATTTTTTTGTATTGCTTTGACCTAGGTTCGTTAATGTACTTCCGCGGCATCTAAAGCATAAAATAACAGTGAATCATAAATACATTTTGTTATAAAAACTTTTTGTGGTTGCTTCTATTCACCTCATTTGTGAGGTGTGGTTTTTTACAAAATAAATTTAAAAATTTTTTTCGGAAATGGAATAAATTATTAACATGACCACTTAAGCAACATTAATAATATACAATGAAAGTACTTCAGCTAAAATATAAACAATCTTTCCTTTGTTTTTGTTGCCAAAACAAACACAGTTTTCTAACCTAGGTATATTATGACCAGAAATTTTGACGTTTACTTTGAACTGTATAAAAGACGGTTGCGAACCTTCTTTAAATTTTTTTGTAGTGAGTAATTAGTTGCTATCATTCTACATCATTTTCACGCAACCAAACCAAACCTTTTTAATTATTTTAAAAGTAAACAAATTATGAAAAACTTTCCTACCTCCCTCCCCTTTTCAATTTTAACATTTTAAAAGTTGCACTGTTTCAGAGTTTTGCAAGATAATGTTAGAAATTAGTGTCAAGAAAACGATGTTTAGGTAGCTTCTGTTGAAATTTGATCTTCTGAAAATTGTTCTAAACTTGATATCGGTTTGAAGTTATTTATTATATATTTATTTCAAAATTTTACCCACCTTTTACATTTAGAAATTTGGAAAGTTGTTCCATGTTTGTGTATATTTAGGTCAATTTCTCTTCTTCTAAATCTGATATTTTGTGGAAGTTGGTTGAAGTTGTTTAATATTGTTTCAGATTGTTTCACAATTATTGTACACTATTTCAGCATTTTGCAAAATAATCTTAAAAGTTAACAAATGGGGGGAATCTGAAGGAATGTAGCGAAGTGTAATGGTTTCCTTTCTATACACGTCAAACTCTAATCTATTGTTATTTTTAATTGCTAAAGTATCTAGAAAGGGTAGCTGACCGTTTTCTTCTCTTTCACAAGTGAACTTTATGGTTTCGAACCGATTATTTAATCTACTGAGAAAATCGTCAATATTACATTTTTTAGTGTCAAATATAGCGAAAATATCATCCACATACCTCAACCAAACCCTAGGAAAGTATTTGCTCTCAGATTCTAAGTCCTTTTGAAAACGGCTCATGAAAAGGTTAGCCAAAAAGGGCGACCCATTGCCGTTCCTTCCAGCTGTTCAAAAAAACTCCCGTTGAATTGAAAAATGTTCTGTTTCATACAGATGTCAGTTAAGCGAATATATTTCTAGACACATTGTTGACTCAAACTATTTTGAAGCAACAAGTCCTCGAGGTATGTCAAGGTATCTGGAATCGGTACACTAGGAAAGAGAGAACTAACGTCAAATGAAATCGATATTTCATCCTCCAGCAACTGAATATTTTGAATTTCTTTAATAAATTCTAACGAATTTTTTACTGCAAAACGAGGTTGCTGTATTGGCAAATTATTAAATTAATTGCTCAGCCATTTGGAAACCTTATAAGTCGGTGCGTCAATTGCCGAAACAATTGGCCTTACCAACTTGCCAGGTTTGTGAATTTACACTTCGCTACATTCCTTCAGATTCCCATCACTGTGTTCAACACAAAATGGCAAGCCTGAATTTTTTGGTTCACAGACTTCTCACTTTTCCCTTGAACAAGGCGAGGTATGAGAAAGAGCTTAATATTATAAAAATGCGGCCAAGTGTAATGGTTTCCAGCCTCAGCATATCTATAAATTAATTAGGAAGTTTAATTATAGGAGAGCTGTGAAAGAATCTACGACTTTCCGAGAGGATGTTAAAGCTTCCCCCTTACGCTCCCTTTATCACTAAAGGTTTGAGTAAAATCTTCAAAGAGCTAGATCTCAGAATAGTTTACAGTTCTGGGACTAGTTTGCGAAGTCTCATCGGTAACCCCAAGGTCAATAAAAATGCTTGGATGACATAACCTTCGGTGAATGGTGGTCTCGGTGGTCCTGTTAGTTAATCCGAAAACACATCAAACTCATCTTTCGCCCACTGAACACTACTTCGCTTATTCAACCTTGCAACCAAGGTGTGATAAGAACTACCGGCACGAGATGTGTTCTAAAATTTTAGAAAGTTCGGATGACAATGAAGAGAATGCACACTTGTTAAATAATTTATGGAAAAATCATAAAATAGAAACTATAGTGATGAAATTCAAGAAAGAGATAATGCTGAAGAAAATTTGCAACCAAGTGATTTAACCCAAGAACAATATAACGAGTGACTAACTATCGACGGTGGACTGGGGAAGTGTCACAACCCACTAACTTCCATACAATGGAAGAAATTCTGCTCAAAACATCGGTGCACACTCTAGAGCATTTGTGCTGTGATTTGACGGCGTTCATTAGTAATTCGTTGTCGCAACTCGTTTAAACTAGTTGGTTGGGGAGTTTTATAAATCTTAGTTTTTACGTGGCCCCCACAAAAAAGAAGTCTAAGGGCGACAAATCATGCTTGGCCGTACAATGTGGCATCTCCTTTCAATCCATCACCCAGGAAACCTTTCATTTAAATAGTGCCGAAGAGATTGTGTGTAGTGTGAAGGAGCTCCGTCCTATATTGAGACACAGCTCATGATGTAACTGTATAAATACAAAAACGCAGTTGTAAATTAGGACCTAATTAAACCTAAAAGTACAAACCTGTAAACTACAGTTTCCACTGCAAACAAAGGTTTACATTGCAAACAGAAATTTCATGTATTAAAATTTAAACAATTTAAAACTAGAAACAATACCCGCAACCTTGTTAACTTTGTAATATTCCACGTTAATTAAATTTTCAAATAAATGCATCCCATATCTGCAGCACGGCATATGCGTAATATACCAATTACTGATCCTGACAATGTCGAATGTTAAAACCGCACGTACGAATATAATGATTACATTAGATTTTAAATTTCGAAATACCTCCGGACGGAGCTCGAGTTGTTCTGTGCGGTTCTCCCTTCTTTATTAAATTTAATAATAACCTGTGTGCTGTACGAAATGAATAAGAATTCTTTGCTGAACATCATCGGACGATTTTTCTAATAAGTTCATTCATTAATAATAATTCGCAGTATATTAAGAAATTAATTTGGAATCACCCTACTTTCTAAACACTTTCCATATTGGCTCTAATAAAACTCTCTCTCTCTCTCTCTTTCTCTTTCTCCCGCTCAATTATGATCGCGTAAGCGGGCCTCTTTTAATTCAATAATTAATGATTTAATAGCCGTGAAAAGTGCGTCAGGTTTTAACGAATATTTCCCGAACTTTCCGTGCTTGGAATTTATAGGCAGTCCTTTAATGGTATGCTTAACTTTAATGTATATATAAGAGAATTTGTAATGCCTCATTAAAAGTAATAATTTTATAATCGATTATGTGTGTTAACTTCCTCCTTAATTTTCTTTTTTTTTTAATATTGAAAAGGAATGGTTATTGTAATGAAAGGTTAGGTATGATGAAAGTTTTTTTTTTCGACTGCACGGGTGGGATGACCCCGAAAGGTAAACTCGGCCAAAAGAGAGACCTAATCTTCCCCCATCCTCATAAAGACTAACTTGCAAAGTTTTTTCTCATTTCTCTCACGCCGGCAGTGCATTCCAATGGGAGCAATGCCTAGCAGCTAGTTCAGATCTGATAAAGGCCACACGTCAATTGTGGGCCTATGAATGGTCTCTTTTCAGTTTCATCAAGGTTGTGTACAAGAACCTTTTTATTTTGGAGACATAGCTAAAATCTTGTCTCATCTCCATTGAAACTACGTCCAGGAGAATGGAGAATAGTGTCGTAACATTTTTCGTTTAGGTAACAATTAATATCTTGAAACCATTCTCTGATGTCTGATCTAGGACGATGCTGATGTTATAGCTTTAGATTTTCTCTTAGTCAAGTCAGGATGTCTCTTAGAAAAATGCTTTTATACCAACCATCACCAAGGTAATTATTGGTAAATGGATTTTCACAGGGATTGTCTTCAAGGAATTGCTTAACTGAGAATTGGACGTCTTCTCTCCGACGATGAAATCTCCTTTTCTAGCAATCTATTATCCATTCTGCCAAGTCTTTTTCTTCGGTGGTGTTGAGAAGTGGATGTGGTTCAAAGGATATCTTAACAAACTTACTGGAAGATCTGAACTGCGTGGTGTGGACCTCGAGATATTGGGATATTTTCGGACCCCCTTTCGACCTTTTCGCTAACTTTTGAAAGCTCACATTCTTTCTATTTTCTAACACATTTCTCTTTTTCTGTTTTAAGCATTCTGTAATAAATATATTGATGATCTAATTTATAGCGAAATGAAAGGAAGAATTAGTGAAAGCTATCAACGGATGAATAAAAAAGATATGGCATAATTAATTATTGGCCTGTCTTTCGACTAGTAATTGGCCACGGCCAACGACTGTCTACGTTGACGTTTTTGCACACTTTTATTTAAATAAAGCAAAGAAGACAAAGACGAAAGTTTTTTGGTGACAAAGCCAACGCAATAGACTACATCTCTTTTCCCAAGAAATGGAACAACGATGTAAGTGCTCTTCTTGCTGCTTCTATTTTACTTTTTTTCTTCTTTTTATGCTGGCTTTTTATTCCCCTGATTTAGTTTTAGACGTAACCGTTTTTGATCTTTCTTTCACTGGCGTACCTGTAAAGATTTTGGTAGTCTCTTAATTTGTGTCCTAGAAAGAGCGTTACGGAATGGTTGTACTTCTGCAGGAGTCAATCGTGCTTGTCTGATGCGTGTTTGTCAATTGATCCTCGAGGTCAAACAGTTGAGATATGAAGCTATTTGATGTGATGCCAGATGAACAGGCAGGAGGATTTAGGTCTGAAGATGGCCCAGGTTGTGGAGATGTGTTTGAGGTAATCTCCCAGTTTGGACGGTCAATTAGAGAGAAATTCTTGGGCGCCTGAAACCACTACAAATACTATTTGTAGTAAAATCACTGGTAAAAGCCAAGCTGCAACATTGTAAATGTCAAACGTTTTGCCAGGATGATTTGTATGCCAAGCTTCCAAGGTCTAATTATAAAACGGTACAAATGCCCAAAAAATTATCAAATCTAGCGGCTGTAGACGCCCTGAAGTATGGGGAGGAAAAGTCAACATTTTAATGCCCCTTTTTGCCGCCATTTCTACTACTTCTACTTCACAATGAGACACATGACCATGTAGAATTAAAAGAACTGGTTCTTCTGGTGTTGGTTTGACGTGCTTTATGAAATGCCTCATGAACTTAATGAACTGCTCTTGGTCTGGATCGACTGAGCCTAGTGTCCCAGGTGGAGCTCCAATAATCATGTGTTCCATGTCACCGTAACGAGTTAACTACTTTGGGGCAACGATTCTTGGTGGTGCTTGGACTATAGTGCAACCACTTTCGTCCAAATTCCAAATCATTTCAGGTGGAATACATCCAAACTGACGGCCAATGTCTTCCAAGGTCGTCATAAACTTATCGTAATTAGTTTGGTTGAAGATTGATGCTCGAGCCGATCTGGTGGCTTCGGGTTTTCGAATAGACAGTTCGTTTCCATGTCTTTTCAAGAAACCCCGAATTCACTCGTCCTCAGCTATTTGATTTGTTTCCTACTTAAGAGGCATTTTATTGTTATTCGCTTTAGCGTACTTGAATGCAAGCTCTCTTACTCCTTTCCTTGCCAAACCATAGTGCATCTGAGCTATTTTTCTGATAGAATCGCCTAAGTTTGTACAAGAATAGTCGCTGAGCTTCTTAAACTATTATCTGCCTACATTGATAGGTGAAGTCAAGCCAACATTTTAATTCATCACTATCGAAACCAGATAAATTTTCGTGAACCCCGCTTACGAATTGTGAACCCCAACGACAGTCAGCATGCCCATGCGATTCTTGTGGTTATTCAGTGCGCAGTCACCGGTTAAGAAATATCCTTGTGAGCAACCTCAACCTGTCTCTGCTGATAAAGACTACCTTGCAAAGTCTTTTCTCATTTCTCTCTCACGCTGGAAATTGTATTCCAATAGGAACAATGCCTAGCAACGAGTTCAGATCTGACCAAGGCTTTGATATTTCCAAAAGAACTCCCACACCTTGGTTCTGGACCTATGACTGGTCGTTCGCTAGCGCCTCTTCCTAACTTGTCAGCTATATCATTGCCTCTGATTCCAGAGTGATTTGGCACCCATTTCAACGTAGTGCTGTGATGTTCCGCCACTTTTTGCAAGCATCACCTCGGAATCAAATCTGACAGCCTGTAGTCAGATAAAATTTCGATGGTTATTATTTTGGCCTGGAAGATGGATGGGGAACTCCCTAAGCTGATGGCATCGTCATCGGGTCCTCCATCCCTCCAGATTCCAATTCCGTACTGTTAGATGTTTTAGAAGCATCCACAAACCAGTTGAAAAATCGTCACCTCGATTTGCGAACGAGGACTGATAGACTGAATGGTCTGAAACTGAAGACAAATGAGATCTTGTCCGCCCTTATGGACAGTGGTACCGTCTGTTCCATGTAGGTTAAGATGCTGGTACCATCTTCCACTTTATTGTAGATGCGATATGCGATCTTTCCATCGCCGCAGTCGGTGTCAGGAAGAACATTTTTAGCAACAACAGGTAGATAGACAACAACGCCAATTGATTGTCTCGAGAAAAAAATCAAATTGATCACATTTTCTACATAGAACAAACATGCATAAACATGTCTATAACATCCTTAACATACATATCTAGATTGAGATGGCAGTTACTAAGCCAAAAAATAGCTCATTTCATGAATTATTACTGAAACCTGTGTAAAATCAGTAAATTGTCATAATTATGACAGGTTTTAGCCGTCAAAATATAGCTTATACAGCGTGTCCACGTCGAGTGACTGAGCCCGTAGGCACACAGTTTACCAAATATGGCGATTTTAAAAAAATGCAGAAATAGTTCAAATTTATTTTGTAGGGGGGCACATGTGCGTTCTAAACTCTTAACCTCCTAATTTTATGCCTCCTACCAGGAGGGGGTTGGGGAGATTACCCTTTTTCTTACCATTACGGGGAATTGGGATCGAGTGATACCTCATTCGAAAGACAATTAAATTCTCTTTACAACGAGACCATACTTGCAAGATTTCATTCAAACCGTGGACTAGAATGTTACGAAAAAGGTTTATTTCACATTTAATTCTTTTTTTGCTTAAAGATACATAAATAAATGAAAGTTTTTGCATGTTGTCTTCATTTTATACTGCACTGAATCTTAATTCTAAAACAAAGAATGGAAAATGCAAGAAAAAATAATTGCATTTTTGTGGAAAGATTAAAATAAAGTAATTGAATAGACAACATAGCCACAGATAGAGCAAAAATTCGTATCAGTTTTAGTCAATGTTCGAATTGACCACCACCTATTTCCGTACAATAGAACAAATTCTGTTCATCATGGCCTCTGTGATGCCTAGACAGGTCATTAAAAGTTCAGTCAGAACATGAAATTTTGACAACGAAGAACATTTTCAGCAACAACAGGTAGATAGACAACAACGCCAATTGCTTGAATCGAAAGAAAAAACCTCTTTAACATTCGTCGAGTATCCAAATCATTCCCAAAAAAAAAAAAAAACTACAAAGCAAGATCAAAACATTACCAAATCCGCGGATACGTATACGGAGGTAATGAAACGAGAGTTTATCAAAATCCCTCCTTTCAAAACCCGCTCCGTTTCTCCGGCTTTTCCCATTGATAGGATTACCGGATTCCCCTTAATTAAACTATCTTTTCAACAAATATAATAGGATTTTCTTTCAAATGCGATTTCCCTACGTTTCTCATTTTTCACGTTAGTCCCTCCTTACCTCCCAACCCCCGCAGGGCGCTTTCCTTTTCCGCGAAACCGCCGTTGCGGTAATTCTCCGGGAAAATCTCCCTGGAAAGCGATACCAGGGGTTATATAGTAAATTGGTTTTATTAATGATGTTTGCTTAGTTTACAGGTAGAGGGAATAGACAGAAGGGAGGCGTGTAGCGTTTGTTTTTCAACCCCTCACGTATATACCACTTACGTTTGTGTAGTACGTGTTCTCTCTTATCTAATTGGTAACTGATTGTCGGCAATTACTTGCGGTGAGGTGCTAGATTTCGATTCCACTCGCAATTATTCGCTGGTGAAGAGGGTCGGATATATTTTCGAAAAATATCTAACGCGTTTAAATCGCCCTAGCCCTTATACCCGTACTAGGATGTATGTATATGCGCTGCAATCAACTGCAAGCTGCTAATTGATATGGTAAAGCATAACCATTATTCTACGTTAATGAACCGTACTGGACAGGGTAAGATGGAAATTATGCATTAATTACAGTTGCGCGCTGAAGGGGGCACCCTATCTCCCTTTCACTCTGTGTGTCTGGGTGAAATAAAATAAAACCGGACCGACCAACGTGACGACTGCTTACCGTACGGTTTGCACAAGTTCAACAACGACTCACTGTTGTGAATTGTTCACATAGCAGAACTCACCGGCACGAGGTTATTGTTTAGGAAGTATTCAGGACCGCTGGCTGGAAAATATTAAACCTGTCTACTCTCGTTCGGGCTTTCGGCGGTCGTTTTTCGAATCACCGGACAATGAAGGCTTGATATAAACAATTATCGCGAATAATTCATGGTTGGGATATTTATTCGGTGGTGTTTAGTTTGGTGTTTAAAGTTCCGTTTGTTTTTGAGGTTGTTCAATTCACGCTTTATTGCTATCTTTTTCAATTATTTTATTATTATTATTTTTCTTTTAGCTTAGTGGATACACGTACGCGTATATTAAGCATGTCAAAATTTTGGTAACACAAAATACAATACAATATAAAAGCGGATTCAATGACTAAACAAGCCCACGAATTCGTCTATGGAATAAATACAATTTTGGTGCAATATGTTTTTGAGCCTAACTTTGAATATTTTTACATTCTGACTTAATTTCAAAACTTCAGGCAGCAGATTATATAGTCGAACTCCCATAGAAGATGGTGCTCGCCTTGTTATAAGAAGTTTATTAAAGGGGTGTCTAAAGTTATCCTTTCCTCTAGTGTCGTAACTGTGCCCTTCATTATTTTTTATAAAATCACCTCTATTATTAAATATATACGTTAAAACGTCAAGAATGTAAACCGCTGGAACGGGAAGTATTTTAAATTTACTAAACAAGGGTCGACAAGATTGAGCTGTTTTGATATTACCAATGCACCTTATAATTCGTTTTTGGGCGAGAAAAACTCCGTGTGCATGGCTGGAAGATCCCCAAAAAGCAATACCATATGACAGTCTCGAGTGAACTTCACTATAATAAAAAGATAAAACTGAGTTTAAAGGTAGCACATCACACAATATTCTAATCTGGTAGCAGGCCCTACCCATGTCAGTCATAACACTAGCACAATGCTTCTCCCAATCCAGAGTTTCATCAAGATTAATACCAAGAAATCTCAAATTATTCCTTGAAGATAAAGAAACATTACTTACCGATACGTTAACATTAAAGTTTAATTTGGATCTTGTTGTATGAAAGAACATGTAATGAGTTTTTTCAAGATTTAAGTGCAAATTGTTACTAGAGAACCATTGATGTAATTCGGACAATAAAATGTTTGCTCTGTTCTGTACATCTATGGGATCGGTTCCTGTAACGACCGCAGAGGTATCATCTGCATACATATACAAAGAATAATTAACGAAATCGACGATGTCGTTTATGAAGATCAAAAATAAGACAGGACCCAAAATCGAGCCCTGTGGCACTCCGAGGGTTACAGGTAGATACAATGAAGATACCTTCTTTATGACGTTCTTAGATGACTTAACTGAAATTCTAACAAATTGCTGCCTATTAGTAAGAAACGAAATAAACCACTCCGCAACCACGCCGCGAACCCCGCAAAGCTCCAGCTTCTCCACCAAAATGGAATGATCGACACAGTCGAAAGCGCGCGAAAGATCACAAAATACTCCCATAGTGCACTCACCACGATCAAGCGATTGCACAATATCATTGATGAAGGAGTGCACCGCTGACATAGTGGAGTGCCCCACGCGAAAACCATGCTGTCTGTTGACAATGTAATTATTATGTTCCAAATGATCTAACAACCTCGAAAGCATCGCGTACTCAAATATCTTCGAGAAACTGGAAGCTACCGAAACAGGTCGATAGTTCGCCACATCATCCTCTCTATCTTTCTTGTGGATCGGATGAACAACCGACACCTTCAAAACCGTAGGAAAAACGCCACTCTCAAAGGACAAATTAATTAATTGTGTTACGGGATGAACTAAATCTGGTAGAATCGCTTTAAGAATGCCGCAAGGTACGTCGTCAAAACCCGAACTATGTTTATTCTTTATTTTAGAAAAAATGGATAACATCTCCTCCTCGCTAAATGGCAAGGCACACATACTACCACCAATACCGCCGCGTCCCATATTTTTGGCCAAGTTTGTAGATGAATTATTTGCAATATTATTCACGATATTTAGAGGTTCACTCACGAAGAATTTATTGAAAGTATTAGCTACCGCCAAAGGATCATCAACCAGATGGTCACCCACCACAAGCGAAATATCTTTATTTTTATTTGCTTTCTTACCAGTAATATTTGATATTACGGACCATGCTTCACGACTCCGGTTATCTGAGTTAAGAATTTTATTTGAAAAGTATAGTGACTTTGTAGACCGTAACAAGATATTGTGTTGACGCTTAATTTCAAGATAAATACCCCTTAATTCTGGATGTTTTAGTTGTAAGTAATACAAATTGTGTAAGTTATAACTACTCGTCTTTACTTCTTTGGTCACCCAATTATATTTATTTTGTTTGGTCGGAAATGTAATATCTTTCAGTGGAAAAAATATATTGAAGTAATATATGAATTTATTATAAAAATAATTAAATGCTTCATCAAATGTGTCAAAAGTATGAAAATCCGGCCAATCCGTGTCAATAAGGGCATTTAGTAAACCTTGTACCCCATCTTCCCGAAAAATCCGAACATTTTTTTTGAAAACGGATCGAATAGCCTTAGTTTTTAACTCAATATTACTATTAAAGACTATATACTTGTGATCCGACACTATACACGGGAAAACTCCGCATTCTGCATTGTCAAAATTAACAAAAACGTTATCAAGAATTGCACTTTTACGTGTAGGTTCATCAACAAGGCTACGCACATCATATGTTAAAAGCAAATCTAGGAAAATTTTTGTTTTTTTATCATTCTTCTCAAAGTGAAGGTTAAAATCTCCAGTCAAAACGATATGAACTTGAATTCCATAGACGAATCGCAGCAAATCTAACAATACTTCAATAAAAACATTAAAATCACCACTGGGAGGTCTATAACATGTTACAATAATAATTTTCTTAGTACTAAATTGCCATACGACACCACATATCTCCATATGCATCTCTCTACAAAAACTTTCTAATAATTCAATAAATTTGAATTGGTAAAATTGCGTTATTAAGTTAGTCAAGCATGTTTAGAAGACTCCAAACTTTATATGTTTCTGTTTAAATTCTGAATTTCTCGTCAAATAAATGAGTTTCTACATCCTACTGACTGTAATGTGTTTAATAATTTATTGTTCTTTGACTACATACTCTAAATAAACTACTTGCCGACCCTATCTATGTATCTGACTATTCTAAAAAATACATAGCTCTGCCTTATTTAATATCCTACTGGCGTATGCTACTGGTTTGTTATCTGAATTTGAAAGAACAGCTCCCAGTGCATAGCCAGATGCATCTGTCCTGAGTATAAATTGATTACCGCTATTGAAATCTGGGTATTGTAATATTGGTGGATTTATTAAAGCTGCTTTCAGCTTTTCGAAAGACTCGCGTTAATTTATTTAATGGTAATGCGATCTGGGCAAAATTTGGTACAAATTTTCTATAGTAATTTGCAAAAACAATAAACCGTTTTGTGTCGTTTGCGTTTGTTGGCGTAGGAAAATTTTTTACTGCACTACTTTTACCTGGATCAGGAGATATCCCGTCCGATGAGATTAAATGACCAAAAATTTGCATTTGCCAGGGTTTAATTTCAAATTTACTTTTCTTAATGTATCCATAACTTTCACTAAATTTTGATTATGATTTTGAAGATTATTGCCGAAAACAATTAAATCGTCTAGGTATATAAAACATGATTGAAAATTTAAGCCTGACATTGCTATCTTCATTACCCTTGAAAATGAACTGGGGCTGGTCTTTAATCCCATGGGTAGTCTAGTCATTTGAAATTGTCCCTTATCGGTTGTAAACGCTGTATATTTTCTACTAGTTGGTTCTAGTTCGACTTGCGAAAGGTCTAGATGTGTAAAATAAATTGCACCAGAAAGTGAATCTAAAATATCAGTAATATTGGGTAAAGGAAAACGGTCATCTTCAATGTTTTTGTTTAAAAGTCTATAGTCAACGACAATGCGCCATTTTTTGTTTCCGTTGGCATCGGGTTTTTTTCGGTACTATTAGTAGGGGAGAGGACCAGTTTGACTTGGTCTCCTCTATGATACCATCCTTTAACATTTTATTTATTTGTTTGTTAACTTCTGACTTTGAGGTAATCTATAAGTTTTGACATATACCGGGCTCGCATTTTCTTTTAAATTTATTGTTTCTCTTATTACGTTCGTTACCGTCACGGGATCATCATCTAAAAGAAATACATCTGCATACTTCGCGCAAATTTTCTGAATAGATATTTCTTCTTCCTTATTTAGTTCTGTAATGTCTATTAATTCTAGCAATTTATTAACTCTACTAACAGACTTTGGAGAAGTTTTTCCAATATTGTACAATTCAAATTTCGACAAGCTCGTAACTGTTGGTCTAAAATTTTTTACCCTAATTTCTCGATCATTTGTGTTTAAGAGTCGTACCGGAATCATGTGTGAATTCGCCTTTGCGATGATTCCTGCAGTGAAAACACCTTCCGAAATTTCGCTAGACGTAACAACACAATCATCTGAGTCGTCTACCCAAAAATATTTTATAATTTCGCAACGTGGTGGAATTACTGTGTAGTTGTCATATTTTGATTCTAAAGGAAATGTAATTTTGATATTATTATTCCAAAAAGAAAAAAAATTTTTCAAAATCGATCGTTGCATTGTATTTCATAAAGAAATCTGATCCAATTATTCCATGCATACCACATCCAAAATCTTTCATAACGACAAATTCATGATTAATTTTTGTACTTTGTAATGTTAAAGAAATATTAACCGTTCCGATAGACTTGGTTGAGCCTGCAATCCCATTAATAATAATTTTTCTAATAATGCAATTTTTTCAAGCGCCAATTATTTAAACATATTTTTATATAAAAATATGCCGTCCCGAAGTGGAGTCGAACCACCATGTAGGGCTATCGCGGCTCTACCGCAAACCGTTGCGACCACCGGGGGCTTCGACTACACAAGTAAACTTCACAAATATATGCGAACGAGATGTTATAAACTCGCTCGAATCAGCTTCTTCGTTGATTGTCTGCTGCAACGCCATATGTACACTCCTATTGCTCCCAAAATTAACACTGCCAAAATTGCCGCTAATACTTCCCATAATCCGAGGGTGATTTGTTTCAGTCCAGTTGTACCACCGCTGTTGCCTGCTTGAGCGATGATTATTTCCTCTTCTTTTTTTGATTGATTAGTGCCCATTTTTTTTGTTTTTTTTTTTCACAACAATTTTATTTTTATTTTATATATCCTTTCTCAGTCTTACTATCTTCTGATCCGCAGTCAGGACTGGCAGGATCGCCATGTAACCAGTAGTGCGGACCAATAGTTTATTTAGAGTATGTAGTCAAAGAACAATAAATTATTAAAAACATTACATGACTGCGCCAATTTTGTGTGGTTTTTTTTTAACTTGATGTATTTTTAAGACTCACAAGCAAACAAAATGATTTTATTGTATTATTTTTTTTTACAAAAGCTGGCATGAATGAGGTCATGAAGTGACTCTAATACTGCTTCAATATAAGGTTTAACAAAAGATTTATTTAGGTTAATAAAGCTATTACATTATCTGTGGGCCAATTTAGCACTGATACTGTACTTAAGTCACATCATTCTGAATTATTCTAAACAAAGGAGTGTAAAAGATATCAACAGCATCATCAATGGATTGTTCTTTAAATATTTCCAAGACAAATTTAAGAAATTATGCCAGCAATATTATCTTGTTTCTTTCATCAAAAACATGGGCTATCTTTGATCTCACTTGAACTATTCTTATACCAAAAACAAAAAGTTTTGCTAAAACCAAGATATAATTTCAAAGTTCTTCTTCCAGATCTGGAGTGATTATTTTGGAAGGAATAGGCGTAATCAGGTCTTTCAACCTTTTTTCCCATTTACGTCAGTGTACTCTTAACTCTTAATTTTTGGTACCTATTCTATTCTACCTATTCAATCCCTATAAGTCTCACACCCACTAAAATTTGAAATAGGAATTAGAACTTTCGCATGTGACCTATTATAAGTATTTCGAAGACCCCGTCATAATAAAAAATGTATACATCTCCCTTTTGTGGTGTGAAAGTATGAAACCGGAATTTGCCCATAGGTGGCGCTAGATGTCGATGCAGTTACCGACAGATCACGTCAGCAGTGTTTTGTTATTGTATTGATATCCGACAAAGATTTCCAACTCACAATAACACGAGTTTCATTCAGTAGCATTAGTTTATTAGAGATAAACATGTCAAGTTTTGTGCCAACAAAAATAATGTTTAATTTAATCGAACTATGTAGCCCCAAATGTAGGGCGCCAAATGTAGGTACATATTTAATTCAATTACTTGACTTGATTATTCCTCCTGTATTATTCCTTTTTTTCTCCATTGTTTTTCCAGATATAACTTTCTTGTAAGCCGAAGAAGTTAGTACATCAAGGATGTCGAAACCGTTTTTTAATAGCGAAGTAAAATTAATAAAGTTAATAACCCATACTACCCTGTCGTATGAGAAAAAGGTCAAAACAAGAGAAGATTGCCTTTGGATAAATGACAAACTACTGAGAAAAATCAACGAAAGAAATAAACTATACATAAAGCATCAAAAAACCCTCAAAAGGAGAACACTACACACAACAATTTAAAAAAATAAATAAAAACAACTAAATAGAAAAAAGAAAATAGCAAAATATCAGAAATTAGGTGATAAAATAGAACAACAACAACAGACCCACAAGAAATAGCCAATGAAATAAACAAATATTTTACAAATATAGCGAAAAAAACTAGCAGCCAACCAGCTAACGAACACAGCAAAAACACCAATCACAACGAAAACAGATGAAACAAAAACACAACTAAAACTGAAAGAAATAACAGAGGAAGGCACACGTTCTACCACCTCGAGACGAAGACAGAAGAGCGCAACTGCAGAGTAGTTTTTGTATGTTTATTGTTGTATATTTGTTATTGTAAATAAATATTTTGATCATCATCAAAATGGCAGGAATATTAGAGTGAGGGGAGAAGTGGCAACCAATTAGGTTCTTGTCTCAACTTTTTGGCCGTCACTGTATACGCACTAATTCAACGGAAATGTATAAAATATGCTCATCCTTGTTTTTAAAAAACGAAAGCTTTGTTCCTTTTAAATTTGCTTCGATCGGAAAACGACAAAAGAATGTTTTTACAAGGCGGATGCCCTTTTTTTTTAAAATATACGAAACTTTTGATATTCAATTATCTCGATAACCGTGCACAAAAGGGAATAAATCATTCTCAACAGTGTAAACAAGCAAAACGTATCTGGTATGAAAAAGAAATAACAATCCTCGTTTCTTTTTGATGAGCGCGAAAGGAGGATGAAAAGCAGAGAGAAGAAAACCTTGTAATGTCTTCCGATAAATAAAACTTGTGCCACGTTCGAATGCATACATTATATGTTTCTGGAGATGCAGATGATGCAGTAAAAGCGATTTCCTATATATATATATATATATACAAGTATATATAATAGATTTGAAATTCAAATTTTGGCAAACACAGGACACGACAGCTCGGAGTTAGCGTTTACCTAAAAAGATGGATGTTTGAACGATCATCATCGCAGCCACCTAACCTTATTGCCTTCGGTTTCCTCGCTCACACCCTTTCCCTTTTCGTGTTCGATTTCGTCTTTGTAATAACGCACGTTATGAAAATTTAGTGTAGATGTAGCTTGATTTATACGTTCTCATTGTTTTTTTTTAATCTTCATTCTTATATCTTTGTTGTGTGCGGTTGCGTTAACGGAATAGATTTTATTTTTATCTCGATATTTAACGCTTCATTTCCCCCCTTTAAACAACCCAGAAAAAGTATATTTAAAAATAAAAAGGGGTTAATGTATTCCGAATGAGTTGGAAATTGCTTTCGATGTTCACGAATATGTTTATTTTTATTCTTATAACGTTAACGAGGGTGAACGAGAGGTTTCGGTCGGTAGGGTTTCGGTTCTCTTCTGGATATATAGCGTAAAAAGAAAGAGGGTTGGCCCTGTCGTCCGCTCTCCGACGTTGACAAAATGTGGGTCGAACGTAATCAATATTTACCATCTGCAGATGGAAAACCTACGCAGCAGAACCAGAAGTATTTATCCCAGAGGAATTTTTCGTTTCGCATAGTTTATGCTGTGCAAATTTATTGTTGTTGGAGTGTGGGAGAAGATTTGGAATTTAAACTAGAAAACCTCCTTAGCAATGTGTGAATTTGAAAAATTCATTTTGTGGTTTACCTTTTTTTTTTTTAACTTTAAAACCTTTATTTAAAACGTGAGTATAAACATTGGCGCTGTGTTCTCCACGTAGATGACTTGGGCAAGAAAGGCAGGCTCTTGGGAAAATATTCCAATTTTCAATCTTTCATGGATATCCTAGCGAATGGGATGTTAAAAGGTATACAAAGCCCTAAAAAATTGCAATATTCGGCTTAGACGTTTCGGAATTCAAGTCACCTCCTCCATGCATATTAGATGATTGCACTAGGAGATTGAGATTTGCACTGCGACCTAAATAGACTTTTAGGTGTCCCCTCTTTCTTGGTGTCTGGTTGAGGTTGAGGCAAGTCTCACTCTTCTATTTCATAAGATCTTAGGTGCATAACCCTTGAGGATTTGCACCTAGAAATGCAGAAATGGAATTTTTCTGTCTCTGCTAGCCTAATTATTTTCATATGTCTTCGGAGCCGACACTGACCTGATAGGATTCCTGTCAGTAAGTGAAGTTTGTCTTTGCTCATGGTAATGAGTTCATTTCCAGAGTTGTTTTCGCTTGTCTCATTCCATGTTGATCAAATCAGTGCTTGATTTTTCTTTTGATCATCTTCTTGTTTCAGTTTCTCTAGGCTTTCTCATTTCGTTCTAATACGCTGTGTCCTGGCACTCACATGAGGGTGACTTTGTTTTCCTTGCTTAGCTCGTTTAGTTTAGACAGACAATCCCAAGCCATTTGTGAGGTGATTGTATAGGAACTCTTTGACTGTCGGTCAGGATGATAATCTCCTATTTCCAGTACTTCCTTTCAAGGTTAAACTGGACGCATACTCCGATTCCAATCCCTCCGGTTGCTCGGTTGCATATTAGATAATGAAGGAACTATTTTGTGTCATTTATTTTGATATCAAAGATACCAATGCTTTTTTCTGGTCATAACAAAACTTTGACGTATCCTTTTTTTGTCATTAATGATTCAGGAGCAATCTTGTGTTTGTTCTCTCTTGTGGCCTCTAGTGGTCCTTGGCTTCGAGATATTTCACTCTTCTTTTCCACTTCTCTCTGTCCTCCGACTCGCTCTGCCAGTCCTTCAGTCCCACTGTCCTCAATTTTCCTCTTCTCCTCTTTCCCTCTTCTCCACACTCTTTTCGCCCATCTGTCCTCCGTCATTCTACCTATATGCCCCAGCCATCTCGCTCTTTGCATCATGATTACTTGTGTTATTTTTGGTTATTGGTCTTTCTTCTGTAGCTTTCGCCTTCTTATTCATAGCCCAGCTCCTTCTTATTCATAGTCCAGGTTTCACAGCCATATGTAACTGTTGGTCTTATTATATTCTTATTTTTGCTGCTCTCTTGTTATATTAATATGTTAAAAAGAATGCCTTTTGGCTGTACTTTTTTTTTGGAACACATCTATCATAATTGCATCCTCAAAACATTGATCAAAGCAGGGAAATTGGTTGACGATCAGCTTTATTACAGTATTATTTTATTACTCATAAAGAAATTCATCTTCTGAGTTGGTTTTGATATATCAGAATATTCTGCCGAATCATCTGAATGTTCACTAACTTGCTTGAATATGTCTTCATCTTTATCTCCGTCGCTAAAAGCTCCTTCGATGTCATCACTTTCATATTCTGATTCATCATCTCCTTTCAAAAACGGACTGCAAGAATAAAAAACAAACGAATTATTTAGAGCATCTAGAAGAGGTTGTGGGAGGATGTGAAGATCAACTCCTCATATTTACTCATCGCTTCAGATCACAATCTCCATCTCCATCGTTATGATCGTAAATTGCTGGGTAATGTTCTTCTTCCAGTTTCTTGGCTACATGGACGTTTTTAGTTTTGTTGTACTGGCTTTAGTTATGTTGCCGTGTGAACGATTTCGAGAACACACGCAAATAATAATCTGAAATATTTTTATTCTTATTCTGTCCCACTCTCCCCACCACCCCACGCAAATCATTTTGGTCCTCATAATTTTCTTGAGACACAACATGATTAATCTTATGTACAGGGTTGTCACCTAAGCGCGCGCTGGTCTATAGCTCCTATACTAATGATGTTAGGAATATCGTTCATATACTAATCTATACTACTTGCAAGACTCTATTTCAGGAAAATATTTTTAAGTATATAAGGTGACCCAAATAAGTGTGAAGATATGGAAGTAATTTTTTTTAAGTGACATCACTTATATTGTATTGCACATTTCAGTTCATCTCAATGCACTTTATCAATTCCCAAAAAATTATTTCATTACTCCTGGTATTTCCGGAGAAATAAATTAAAAGTCATTAAAATGAAATTTTACGCACTAAAAATAGAAAATAAAAAAAAACGTAGGAGCAATTTTTTGACTCACGATTTAGTATGGAGTGAGTCGACAAAGGTCTAAGCTTACTCTCACCTTGTTTACATTTCGTAAATTTTCTACAGGGTTACCAAAATTATGGTCGAACAATGACATATTTCAAACTAATTTTTCTCACTTTTTTCAAATGGAACACCCTGTATATTTTTTCACCACTTGATGCAGAATTAAAAAACAAATATTTTTTGTAAGTATAACCGTATTTAAATTCTCGACGGTTTTCTAGATATTTATGGAAAACCATTTATTTGGTTTTCACGGTAAATTTGTCTTAACATTTAACTATGAATAACATTAGAGAATTTTACACATGATTAAATTAAGTATTCAAACAATCTACCATTTTCTTGTAAACACAGATTTAACCTGTTTGTTAAAGATCTATTTGTATTTTGTAACATTAAAAGATTAACTGTATCAAAGGCTTCTCTTATTCTTTCCCGCATGTTTTCTGGTGTAGTTGGTGGTATACGGTAGACCAGATCTTTAACATACCCCCACAGGAAAAAATCAACTTTGGTCAGATCTGGTGACCTTGCGGGCCATGGAACAGGTCCTTGTCTTCCAATCCAGCGACCTGGAAACTTCTCATTCAAAGTATGTCGAACTTGAATACTGAAATGAGCAGGCGCCCCGTCTAACTGGAACCACATTCTTCATAACAGCCCTAATGGTATATTCTCTAGAAGGTTATCAAGGTCTTCGTCCAAAAATCTTTGAAAAATATCACCATTGAGATGTCCATCAAAGAAATGGGGTCCTATAATATGGTCTCCAATTATACCTCCCCAGACGTTTACATTCCACCTGTGTTGCCGGTCAACTGCCCTCTTAAAATTTCACATTGGCGTAATAATGTAGATTATGCCTGTTCACATGACTATTATTGTGGAAAGTTGCTTCATCGGTAAACAATACAGTATTAAAAAACCGTACATCTTCTTGAATTCGAGCGAGACCCCAATTACACAAATTTATCCTGTTTTCGAAATCTTGCCCTAGAAGTGCTTGACTCAGTTGTACGTGATATGGATGGAAATGATGCTTCTTCAACATCTGTTTAACTGAAGTTTCACCTATGTGCAGCAAATCACTAATGTCGGCTGTACTCCTATGTGGATTTTCAACAACACTTGCAATAATGTTAAATTCGTTTTCATCATTTAATATGGGCTTTACTCTGTCATGTTTTTCATATTTAACTGTCCCAGTCCTGTTAAATCGATCCATCAATCTTTGAAATGCTCTTTCATCTGGGTGCCTTCTATCAGGAAACCTCTCGCCGTACACTCTGGATGCTAGAAGACAATTCTTTAAATATTCTCCGAGAATGTAAATCGTATCAGTTGATTCTTGGATCGTATAGTTCATTTTTATTAAGAAAGAAAGATAATATGTGCAAGATGTCGCCGAGTGTCAGAATAATACGACAATAATTAATAACATTGTCATACCAACGAGTCATTTTTTTTCCATAACCGATTTGATCTATTAACAAAAATTTACCGTGGAAAACCAAATAAATGGTTTTCCATAAATATCTAGAAAACCGTCGAGAATTTAAATACAGTTGTACTTACAAAAAATATTTGTTTTTTAATTCTGCATCAAGTGGTGAAAAAATATACAGGGTATTCCATTTAAAAAAAGTGAGAAAAATTAGTTTGAAATATGTCATTGTTCGACCATAATTTTGGTAACCCTGTAGAAAATTTACGAAATGTAAACAAGGTGAGAGTAACCTTAGACCTTTCTCGACTCACTCCATACTAAATCGTGAGTCAAAAAATTGCTCCTACGTTTTTTTTTTTTTTTTCTATTTTTAGTGCGTAAAATTTCATTTCAATGACTTTTAATTTATTTCTCCGGAAATACCAGGAGTAATGAAATAATTTTTCGGGAATTGATAAAGTGCATTGAGATGAACTGAAATGTGCAACACAATACAAGGGGTGTCATTTAAAAAAAAATACTTCCATATCTTCACACTTATTTGGGTCACCTTATATATTTAAAAATATTTTCCTGAAATAGAGTCTTGCAAGTAGTATAGATTAGTATATGAACGAAATTCCTAACATCATTAGTTTAGGAGCTATAGACCAGCGCGCGCTTAGGTGACAACCCTGTACATAAGATTAATCATGTTGTGTCTCAAGAAAATTATGAGGACCAAAATGATTCGCGTGGGGAGGTGGGGAGGGTGGGACAGAATAAGAACACTTTCGTCTGTTTTTTTTTGTTCCTCTTTCGTCTTCAGAATCATCAGAATCGGGAATACTGTCTTTGATTCTTTTGGGGAAGGGTGTAGCTCTAAAATTAAAAGAGATATCGATGTAGGCTATTAGGTTAAGAGGAAATAATATTCAAGAATGTCAAAATTGCATTAATTAATTAATTGTAATACTTTATTATTACAAATTTCTAACTGATTACACAGACATGTATATACTTTGTTTTATCATAAGATAAACATTGATAACGTAAATTCTAATGCATGTTCATTAATTTTCTTAGAACTATAACGAGAGAAAACATATTAGATGTCAGTATGTCAATATTACACTCATACATATATGCAGATAAAATATATGGTACGCATTAGAACTTGTATATATATATATATATATATAATACATGCCTACTTGATTTGGTTTTGCAATTGAATACTCCTACATAGTATTCTACATTGATTCAATAAGTAGGCGTAGTATCAATGCAACACACAGAAGCAGCAACGTTATATACTTATAACATTACCATTCTTAATTTCAAGGATTCATCATCAACACGTCTTGCGGTAGTAGGCGAATGGCGACCAACGTGAGTTTCGGTGTCCCGATTTTCGAATATTTACCGTTCATTATAAAATGTAATTGTGTGGACGTTTAAAAGTGCGTTTAAGAATATAACCAACGTGAGATGAAGAAGAACTGATACGATGTGTCCGATGAAAGTGTACAGGTTTCAGTGAGAGTTTCACGTTCGTTTACTTTTGGGAAATTGGCCAATGCTCCTCAGTTCTTGAGCAGCTTAGCGTTGATTTTCACATGGTTCAACCGAGCAATAACAATAACGGAAGCTCCGACATGGACTCACTCGAGGACATGTTGCGAAAGGTAAAAATATTTAAATATTTATTTTAGTTGGCAATTAACTTCGCTAATATAGTGATAAGCATATTACCTTCTCCCTTATTAATTCCAGCGAGACAGGGACTTCGTATTCATATTTCATCGTTTAGATAGTATGCATTGACTTCATGAAATATTCCCTATCAAGTTATGTATACATATATATAGATGCACGCTTCATTAAATAAATTCAGTGACAGAGATGTGCATATCTCCCTAGCGGTGTGGAAATCGTGAAAAGATCTGATATTACGCTACATTTCTCTAGGATTACGCCTTTTATTGGGGAGCAAGACACGCTTTAGTACAATCATCAAATATTAAAAGATAACGCTCTCAATGCTATTCCCTTGGATGCCCTTCAAAGCATAATGTAACAGCGAGAGCTTTTCAGATTGTACGCTTTAATAATTCGTACGTCTGCGTCTACTTTTTACGTTGTCGAGGTTGTTTAGGAAGGAAATATGTAATGATTGCTTTCGCAAGTGATGCACTGATGTGTATGCAGTTTATTGAGTCATTCGTAAAAGTTATTCCTAGCGTTAAAAGCTCTCTCTCATTTTTTTCAGTGAAAATTTCTAGCCTTTGATAGCCCACATTATATCAACTTTTAATTTTTAAACTTCAACAGCTTTCCTAAAAATATTGATAGCTTGGAATGTCATCTGATAAGAGGATTTGACGTTTTGTCGTTGACGTGAAAGTTAATTAGTTGACAAATGTCTTTCCAACGTTTAGTCTTTGTGTCAATTTGGTCTGTTCCATTGCTGGTCTCTTTCCATTATTTTTAAATCCAAAATTCTCCAATAAATATTTCTGAAAGTGATAGATCGAAAAGGGATGCGGATTTTGTGTTACTATTGTAGTGGTTGTGATTGACCCCCAATATTTAAACAATTCATAAAAACAGGTCCGCGAAGTTGGCACTACAAAGTGGTCAAAAATCGACAAAAATCACCACGAGGAGGATTGATCACTACTGACCATCAGCGATTTAAATTGATCACTTTTCGTTTAGGCGACAAAAAATTGAAAAAAAAAAATTATGCAGAAAATGCCACGACCTCTTGCTTCAAGCCAGCCTTAATCAGAGCAAATTTTATCTGACCTTGAAGACATTTTTAAAGTTCATCGCAGCTGTTAAAGTCTTTGAGAGGTGATCAAAAAAAGAGAAAATATCACAACTTGTTGTTTCAATAGAATACAATACAATACGTTTTATTTCCCAAAAACAAACTGAACAAAATACAGGAAAGTCAAAAAAAGATGCTGTAGTACACAGCTTAAAATTATACAAAACTATAATATACTTATAAATAAATCTCTTTTAACGATAGATATTCTTCCACCCCATAAAAAGCAGAAGATATTAAATAATTTCTTAACAACAATTTTTTTGTTGTTTCATGTAAACAATAAATGGCATTATATTTTACCAATTATTACGTTCTTGATAAAATTTGTGATATGGAATCCTCATCGCCGAATGGTTTTTTCTAAAGTAATCATGCATATCAGATTGCAGTGGTAGATCATTATTGTTTCTTTTTGCCAACATTAAGCAATTATAAATATATAAAGATGGAATTGTTAAAATTCATTTTTGTTGATCATAAAGAATGGAAATGGAAATCGTTTGACCCCCTCGCCCTTCCTCCTCTCCCTCCTTCACCGCCCCCCTCGACCTCGACTAGTCAAACGACGATTTTCTATCATTAGGTTGTCGAAAGACATTAAATAAGAAATTGGACATTTTCAGTATCTGACTATTGATTTTGAGAGGTGGTCACACCCCAAAAATGCTGCGACTTATTAGCCTGTGACTTTAGACCATAAAAAAATCGAAAATCATTGTTTGACCATTCCCCGGCTAAATTTTATCCATAATAGAGTTTTCAACGTTCATCGAACTTTTAACAAATTTTCAAGTGTGCTGAAAATGATACGAGTTATTGTCTCATGTCTCTAGACCGTAGAAAATTGAAAATAATCATTTGACCACTCACCGGTTAAATTTTATCCAACCTCGAAGTCACACATAATGGAGTTTTCAACATTCATCGGACTTTTAACAAACTTTGAGAGATGGTCAGACGTTGAAAATGATACGAGTTATTGCCTCGTATCTCTAGACCGTAGAAAATTGAAAATCATCATTTGACCACCCACCGGTTAAATTTTATCCGACTTTGAAGTTACATATAAGAGGTTCAAAGTTTATCTCACTTTTCATAATCTTGGAGAGATGGCTAAACGCTGAAAATGGCGTGGGTTATTGTTTTTTGACTTTAAACCACACAAAATTGAAAATTATTGTTTGACCACCCACCAGTTACATTTTATCCGATCTCAAGTTAGAGTTTCAAAGTTTATCGCACTTTTTACAAACTTTTGGGAGGTGGTCAAACGATTTCGCCATTAGACTCCGAAATATGGGTGTGGTGGCTGCAGCATTTACAAAAAGTTGTCAATCGAAATCGCTGATGGTTAATAAACATCGCATCTGTTAAAGTCTTTGAGAGCTGATCAAAAAAAGAGAAAATGGCACAATTTGTTGTTTCATGTCTGTTAATCAAAATCGTTTGACTCCCTCCCCCTCCACTCCCTCCTCATCCGAAAGAATTTCGAAGTTTATCGCACTGTTCACAAATTTTCAGAAATGATCACCCATGTACACCAAAGGCGATATAACGTCTCGTTTCTTACCTCTAAACCGCACAAAATCGATAATCATCGTTTGACCACCTACTGGTTAAATTTTATCTGGCCTTGAAGTTATATATGACAGAATTTCCGAACTTCCTCGCACTTGATCCTCAGAGATTTTTAAAGGTGGTCAAATGTTGAAAATGTTCATCACCTTGTTCATCGTTTTGATGACACCTCGGCCTGGAAGTTCGAATTTTCGAAGTTCATCGCACTCTTCAGAGACTTTGATTGGTGGTTAAACCAAGAGATGTTAAACAAGAATTTGGACATTTTCAGCATCTGATTATTGATTTTACGAGGTGGTCACACCCTAAAAATGCTTCGGGTTATCGTTCTGTGACTTTAGACCATAAAAAATCGAAAATCATTGTTTGACCACCACCCGGTTAAATTTTATCCAACCTCAGAGTTAACAACGTTCATTGGACTTTTAATAAATTTTGAGTGGTGGTCAAACTCTGAAAATGATACGAGTTATTGCATCGTGACTCTAGACCGTAGAAAATTGAAAATCATTGTTTGACCACTCCCCGGTTAAATTTTATCCAACCTCGAAGTTACGTATAAGAGTTTCAAAGTTTATCCCTCCTTTTATGATCTTGGAGAGATGGCCCAATCCTGAAAATAGCGTGGGTTGTGGTTCTGTGACTTTAAACCACACAAAATCGAAAATTATTGTTTGACCATTCCCCGGTTAAATTTTATCCAACCTCGAAGTTACACATAATAGAATTTTCAACGCTTGTTAGACTTTTAACAAAATTTGAGGGGTTGTCAAACGATTTAGCCATTAGACTGCATAATATGAGTATGGTAGCTGCAACCTAAACGAAAAATTGTGAATCGAAGACTTTGATGGTCAATAAATGGTCAGATGATGATAGCAGAGATCTACAGATCCCTAGCTTGGGAAACCATTTGAGGTTGAGTAAGGCCTACTGCTCAATCTGGTTATTCTTCAAGGCCGACTATCTCCCAGAGTGAGGATCCGACACTCCATCGATGTTGTACAGCAATTAAACGCCTGAATTGAATCATCTTTAAACCACCCCCCGAGCAAAACTGTAGTCCACATCATTTTCTTCCTTCCCGTCCTACTCAATAAAAATTTTCCCTCTTTTGCTGAGAACAGGAGATGATGATAGAGGCATCACCGTTTTATAGTGTCAACCTCGCGGACCTCACAATAACATCCGAACAAATTTTTTCTAGGTTAAATTCAACACAAATTTGACGTTATCAAATCTAATTTAATATGAAAAATTGTTGCGAAGCTGATTGACTTGGAACTGACTGTCTATATAGAGTGCCAGTTTTGGTCTTTAAGACTGCTGCAATTTCTGCTTCAAATCTTGCAGGGTTCTTCACGTTCTGTACGTTCTTGTATAGACTTGTTCTAAAGAGAGACAATATTCTATATCATTAAATCGTTGAAAAGACAATAAAGTTGGTAACACACTTGGATTTGTTAATTAACGTATAAGATATTTGACTTGCACCGACAGTATGATTTTTTTAAATGTGTGGTGGGTGCTACTTATCTAGCTATCACTGCAACTTTCGCGGTGTAGTTTTGTGTGTCTAAATTGTGTTCAAATGACTTTGTGACAGCATTATATCGCCTTTTATAATACAGCGCTGTTAACCACTTTGCTTCTAAGTCGATCCGGATTTCAACTCTATTATTAGGTTGTCGAAAGACATTAAATAAGAAATTAGACATTTTCAGTATCTGACTATTGATGTTGAGAGGTGGTCACACCCCAAAAATGCTGCGGCTTATTGGCCTGTGTGTGTGGACCATAAAAAAATCGAAAATCATTGTTTGACCATTCCCCAGCTAAATTTTATCCATCATAGAGTTTTCAACGTTCATCGAACTTTTAACAAACTTGCAAGGGTGCTGAGAATGATACGAGTTATTGTCTCATGTCTCCAGATCGTACAAAATTGAAAATAACCATTTGACCACCCACCGGTTTTGCGAGGTGGTCACACCCTAAAAATGCTTCGGGTTATCGTCCTGTAACTTTAGACCATAAAAAATCGAAAATCATCGTTTGACCACCCCCCGGTTAAATTTTATCCAACCTCAGAGTTAACAACGTTCATTGGACTTTTAATAAACTTTGAGTGGTGGTCAAACACTGAAAATGATACGAGTTATTGCATCGTGTCTCTAGACCGTAGAAAATCGAAAATCATCGTTTGACCACCCACCGGTTAAATTTTATCCGACCGATCAGTGAGGTGAGTGCAAAAGTTCATGCGGAGGTGCAATAGATAGCGTTAGAAGCGGCGTAAAGTGTTAGCATTAATACTGTCATCTACATAAGACAGATCGTTGGAAAGGTGACGTGTGCAGCTTTAATTTCAAACTAAGTAATTTGTGTAAATACAAACTGCTTCGAGAAAAATTGCTTTCAAAATGAGTGTCTACAAGGTGCATGTTGTGCTTTACGAGTTTCGGAAGGGAATAAACGTTGCAGCAGCCATAAAAACGTTCAAGAGATTTATCAAGATCAAACACCAGCTAAACGAACTGTGGAAAAATGGTTTGCGAAATTTCGCCGCGGAGAGTTTAACCTTGAAGACGAGCCAGGTTCAAGTCGACGTTCAGACATTGATGACGATGTTGTACGTACTTTAGTTCAGAATACTCCGCGGATTTCAACACAGAAACGTCCGATTCTGTCAAATCGCATCAGGACAACGCCAGACCACACGTTTCGAGACAGACGCTGCGCAAACTGAACAGCCTGAAATGGGATGTCCTAACTCATCCACCGTATTCTCCTGATATCGCATAAATGGAAAAAACTTGACTCTTTAGATGCCTTAAAATCGTCGTGTCTTCGTTCTTCGAATCTAAACCGCGCAGTTTTTATGATCGGGCCATCCATATACTGCCAGAACGTTGGAAACAGATTATAGATAACGATGGAGAATACATCATTGATTGAATAAAGAGTTTTGTTTGCCCAATCACTGTGTGACTTTTCCTCACAAACTTCACACTTTTTATAATCTTGGGGCGATGGCCAAACGCTGAAAATGGCGTGGGTTGTGGTTCTGTGACTTTAAACCAGACAAAATTGAAAATTCTTGTTTGACCACCCACCAGCTACATTTTATCCGACTTCAAGATAAGTATTTCAAAGTTTATCACACTTTTTACAACCTTTGGGAGGTGGTCAGACGATTTCGCCCTTAGACTCCAAACGGTGGCTGTAGCCTAAACAAAAGGTAGTCAATCGAAGACGCTGATTGTCAAAAAATGGTCAGATGATGATAGAAATGTTACCATTTTGTGACATGAACTTCGCAGACCTCACAAGAACATCTTAACAAAATTTTTCTAGGTTAAATTCGACACAAATTTGACGTCATCAAAGTAGCGGGTTTTTTCGATGTTTGAATTATTACCCAAATCTAATTTAACGTGGAATATTGTTGCGAATCTGATTGGCTTGGAACTGATTATCTAAATACTGCCAGTTTTGGTCTTCAAGACTGCTGCAATTTCTGCTTCAAATCTTGCAGGGTTCTTCACGTTCTGTATGTTCTTGTATAGGTTGGTAACACACTTGGATTTGTGTGGTGGGTGCTTAATTGCAGTGACTCCATAAGCTGTATTACATGTCTGGCTATCCGCCTAATCATTGCGGTTATCGATCCGATATATTTGATTCTTCTTATTTTATAACGTTATGGGAGTCGTCTACATAACTTCGAAACCTTTAGAGTTGTTTCCTCACAACGTCGCGTTTTTTTGGGAGATGTTTCTCGAACAGTTTGCAGCGTTTTAACCTTGGAAAGGCGATGGCTAATTTCTACTAACTGCTCCAGTTATAAACACTTCTTCGATGTTCAGAAAACTTCGAATAAGACGTAGACAAGAGACACTAAAACAGAAATAGATATAGATAGAAATAGAATAGATATGGAACGATGACTAATCGGGCTGTAAAGGACTTTGTATACCTATAGTCTTCTTATTCCTAGTTATGTTCTATGCAGTAGTAAACATCGCAATAATCTAAATTTATATTCTAAAAATATCTTTAAATCTGTCACCGGCTTCCTTCGTATTTTTCCGGTGCAGTGCCCTTGCGGTCGTACGTAATATACGTTCGGTTTCGCGAGAAAGGTAATGTAAGGAAGTGTGGAGAGAAAATCTTGTTTTATTTTATCGCTGTCTTGAAAGCTCCCATAATGGAAGCAGGTAGGTGCTCGGACGTGCCTAGAAATTCAAACGCAACAGCGGCAATAGTAGTACCTTCTCCTCTCCGTACACAGCACACAACATCAACACAAAACTGAATGCCCTCTCTCGCTCGGGCGCAACATGTGGTTTACGTTTACGTAACTTCAGTGCGCGTCCTCGTCGTCGTCGTTCTCGCCCCGGCGTTGTGTTTCTGCTCGGGGAAATGTGCCTTGCGGCCTGTGAAAACACGCACGCACCTGTACTACTCGGCAAACCCGCTTATTATTATTACTCTACAGCTACTCCACTCACTACTGGCGTTGTGTATAGAGGGGTCCGGATGAACCGCAAAAATTCTTTTAAAATATTCAACGCGTCTCGAAAGATGGGGTCAGGTGTTGGTGGTATCGGTGTGTTTACCGAATAAAACTTGGAAATATTTGAATAGGAAATAAGGGGGCGAGGGAAGGATATCGCTAGGTGTGGAATATTTTATCTTATCTGCTTTTTGCAGAGCTATGTTTAGATATTTACGATTAGAACGTATTGGTTTAATTTCTTCGTACAAGCTTTGCTACAAACCACACAACAACACATTTCTACAAAATTTCTTAATAATAAATAATAAATGTTTCAGTTATAATGTGTAATTCAAATTACATTAGATTAGTGTGACTTCTATTGTTGCAGATTAGATGACAAATAATTGATATTCGGATTGTAATAAGATGATACTTTTACTTTAGTGGAGTCATCTAACAAACTGTTTCTAAGCGAGTCCTTAACGTTATTCATCTCTGAAAACAATATTGCAGGCATAGGTAGATAAAAATAAGGTCAAAATAGCATGAGCCAGCTTCTCCAAACAGTTAAATGTGGCTGGAATCAAATTCCATGTTTCCACAATTTTTCTTGTTTCAATAAATTTTTTAATCCATATTGAACTAGACTGGAAATCAATCAGCTGCATTTCAAATTCTTCAATTTTCAGATAATTCTTTGAACTGAGAAAATCTCGCTGAAAATTCCTTGATTGAAGAATCAATTACAGAAATAAATTCTTCAATAACTTTTTCGTCTTCTGGTTTATCATGCACATCGAAATCTTTGATATTTTTTTTTCCAAGTTTTTTATCATAACGATAATTGTTTTATTTGTGCCTTGAAGTTTTACGTTCAATTCACTGAAATGCTGGCATATGTCTGTAAAAAACAATCAATTTTGAAAGGCACATAACATCCAACAACTGTGTTGGTGAATGATGCAGTAAAACTCAAGATTCGAATGTCCTATGTCTGTTTGAAATAAAGTAATGAAACCATTTGTTTTGCCCACCATACTTGGAGGACCATCAGTCGTTACCGAAACAATTTTTTTCAAATCAATTTCTTCCTCAGCAAGGGCGAACTTTTAACAGCCGTACAAATATCTGTGCCATTTGTAGTTGTTGGCAACGATGTTATCGCAATTAATTCTTCCTTAATAACGTTTACTAGGTCATATCAAGCAGAAACAGCTAAACGTGCAGATTTAGTGACGTGAGTACTTTCGTCAAAACATAGCAATATAAAAGGAGCGGAGTTAATGTCACTTCTTTGTTGATCTGTTACATTTGCAGCCTTTTTTTTATTGTGTTTCTAGATAAAGGAGGATCTTTGATGCTGCATTGAGGAAAGTCGTTATGGCTATCTCTTTGTTTTCTATAGATTTTGAAATTAGCCTGTTGAGTTAGTTTGTCCCTCTAGTGCTAATAAGCAAGACATTCCGGTTTTCCTCTCTGTCACAGTAACTAGTCGAGACCGACTTCCATAACATCTGTCAGTTTTATCAGTTTTACAATCGCCCGTGACAAAAAAAAATAGAAACATTTTAAAGAATCTTCTGTACTTTCTTTCTGTAGTCGAATGTTCCAAAATACAACAATACAAATCAGCGTTCTTCATATTCGTTAGAAAGATTAGAAGATTAGAAGATTAGATTCGTTAGAAAGCTTTTTCCTCTTGCATAATATCCATAAAGCTATTTTTATTGCTGGTTTGCAAGTATTGCTTCTGACAAAATCATGGTTTATATCGAGAACGTGCTCTTTTCCACGCTGCAAAAGTTATCGATAACAATTAGAACAATGAAGACAAAAAAGGGGGAAAAAATTAGAAAAGGAGGGCACAACTTTTAATAATCTTCCCGAAGTTCCCTTGCGACAAAAAAAAAGAAAAAGGAAGGCACAGGACAGATACAGGACAGGCGATAAATAAGTTTAAATTAAACTGTTACATTGGAAATTGCCGTCCCTCGTCTAACAACAATAACAACAGCGGCAGTAGCAGCAGTTCGTAGAGAGATGGCGGTGGACCCCGTAGTAATTGAAAAAATAACGGAATAAAAAATGTTTACGGTGTGGAAAGCACGAGCTCAAATTCTAATTTAAACGTTGTAATGACGAAACTTTTCGTGGGTCCCTTTTAAAATTCTCATCTGGGAGTGAAGTAACCTGATAAGAAAACGACTGCGTAAACACAGCGTCTCTCTCTCTAAGCAAGTTGAGGGAGTTTAGTTATTACATTTTTATAGCGCTCACTGACATTTCGGCACATTTCGTTTATCTCCGGGCGTACTTAAACTCGAATTTATGCCGGCGTAAAACGTAAAACTTATTATCGTAAATTTTAAATTTAACTAATGTGTAACGTGTTGTGATATCACATTGTAAACGGGGGAAGGGAAGGGTGAAATATGTTTTTCAAACTATCGATACGATCTCGTTTCAAAATAATTAAAAAAAATTAATCTACCTATCTTCGTGATAATCGTAATAAACGCCTTCTGAAATTAAACCCCGTGAGCAAGTTGAATTAGCCTGCCATTCAAAATCCTTTCTATGCGGGGGTAATACGTTAATCTGATAAAACTAGATTTACATACTTTACGGAAGACGATGACTTAATTATAAGACAGTGCCGTAAATCGTCTTTGATTTATTACTGTGAAGTAGGAGCGTTCCGGGTATTACAAACCGCCGAGCACTAAATACGAATCCGGAACTTCGCTTAAAATAGATAATTAGATAGATGCCCATCAATAGTAATAAAAGTGTTTATCCTAACTTATCAACTTGAATTTTTAATACCAGCAACTACACTAACCGACAATTTTAAACTTTCTTTGAATAGACAAATTGTGTTAAACAGAAACCAGCAATAATCTCCCATTATGATGAGATTTCCATTTCTGCAAGATCTTGACGGAATCGTTCTGTTCGTCACTCATCTTTCCTAAGTTAGCATCAGGGAAGACATCCATGACCCCTGTACATGCCTGTTGTCTGCATGATCATTTCAGTAGCAAATGGAGTCCCCTTGAGGATCTCCTTCGTTTGAGGGAAGACGAAAAAATCACATGGGGCTAAATCTGGGCTGTAGGGTAGGTGTTCCAGCATCCCCCTGGTGCATTGTTGTGATGCAGCAACCAATTCTTGTTGCATTACAACTCAGACCTTTTTCGTGTAATCTGACGCCGCAATGTCTTCAGGCACCCAGTGTTTCAAAATGATGCCTTTGAAGTCGAAAAATGTGATACTTCACCTGCGATTTGGACATGCACATCATTTTGGTTCTTTGCTCCCCAGGTCTCTGACGTTTGGTTTCTGGATAGTATTGGAATATCCAACTGTCATCACTAGTAACCACACGATCGAACATTGCCTAGTTATCGAACCAGTCCTGACAAATGCGTTGTCCAGTTACCTTTTGGTTGGAAGTCAGCAATCTGGGAACCAATTTGGCGCACACTTTCCTCATACCTAAATCGTCGGGAAGGACACATATACCCATCCAAAATCATTTAGACCAATTAGTCTTACATCTTTTATGTTGAAGACTATGGAAAAAATTATACATCTTAATATTAAAGAGGGAGCACTTACCACATCCCCTTTACATCCTCTGCAGTGCGCATATCAGATGGGCAAATCGGGAGAGGCCACCTTGCATAGTTTGGTAGGAGGACTCGAAAGGAGCCTACACCAAAAGGAGGTTGCCCTCGCAGCTTTCATAGACATAGAGAGTGCATTTGATAATACATCAACACCCTCGATCAACCGATCCTTAATGGACCGGAGCATTAACCACACGACCAGCAGATGGGTGGATTGCATGCTGAACAGCAGAGTAGTCTATGCCCAAATGCTGGATAAACGCATCGCCATGACGACCACTCGAGGATGCCATCAAGGAGGAGTACTGTCATCTCTGTTATGGAGTCTGGTCGTGGATGACCTTATTAGGACACTAAATGACAGAGGGATATGGACGCAGGGTTTCGCTGATGACATCGTCATAGCCAAAGGGAAATTCCCTGGCGTAGTAGGTGGTGCCTTATACAGGGACTCTCAGTTAATCCACAGAAAACGAAATTGGTTGCTTTCACCAATATGAGGAAACTCGATGACCTGGGCGGCATTAAATTGTTTGGGCAAGAGTTACAATTAACCAAGGAAGTAAAGTATGATGCTAAACTGAACCGGAGGAATCCCTTAGTCAGCATAACGAACAGGGCTACGCAACTATTCTGGCGCTGCAGAAGAGTTGTTGGTGATTCATTGCCTATACACTGTAGTGGTGAAGCCGACGGTAACCTACGGAGCCGTAGTCTGGTGGAGAAGGACAGAAGTGCCCTCGGCAGTGGGACTGCTAATTGCTGTCCAGCGACAGGCGCTGCTGGGAATCACCGGAGCAACTAACAGCACAGGAACCGCATCCTTGGAGACCATTGTGGACCTCCCTCCGCTGGAGCTGTATGTAGAGGCGACGGCTATGGCGGCGACTCTTAGACTGAAAGCCAATAAACTGTGGTATCCCAATATTGGGATAGCAGGGCACACTGACACTACGGGTACGGTACTGGACGGACCTTTGTTGCAAATACCAACGGACAGTACGGCACCCGAAATTATTTTCACTGAAAAGGTGAAAATCTCAATACCGAACAGAGATCAGCCACGGGGTGACCTCGTTGCCGCTGATGACTGGTTCACGGACGGATCCAAATCCAGTAAGGGCACAGGAGCCGGTATTTATGGTCTGAGCCCAAGACATAAGATATCCCTAAGCCTGGGAGAGCATGGAACAGTCTTCCAGGCAGAAGTATTCGCTATTGCAGCCCGCGCGCAGAACTGATTGCAAAGGGAGGCTGCACGAAGAGAAAAATAAACATAATGACTGATAGTCAGGCCGCTATCAAGGCAGTTATGAATCCTCTTACCAGGTCAAAACTGGTTAAAGATTGTAAACAGCACCTCAATAAACTGGCACAAGACAACAAGGTGTCTTTGATCTGGGTGCCCAGACATGAGGACATTAGAAGCAATATTATAGCCGATGAACTAGCCAAGGAAGGTTTTAGGAAACACTTCATAGGGCCAGAACCCCTATGTGGAATCACAAGGGATTCTACTAGAAGGGCGATTTGGTCTTGGTTAGATAAAGAAAGAGTAAGGAAATGGAGATCGACTGAGGGTCAACTCCATACTAAACCGCTAATAGGGGACGGGGACGCTAAGTTCTCTGATTAGACGCAATAAAAAACAAGTTAAGACCATTATTGGGGTGATAACTGGACACTGTCCCTTAAAGAAGCATCTATACAACACGGGTCGAGTGTAATCTGCACATGTGAGGAATTGAAGGTACTCAGGCAGAAACATTTCGGAAAGGATCTACTGGAGCCTTCGAGGGTACTCAAGTTTCCAGTGGGCAAGTTACTGGACTTTGTAAAGGACAGTAAACTTCTCAACTGGAAATGAGGGCTTCAATAGGGATGATACAAAGACCACCCAGCTCAGGTGCCTGGACTATAGGTGTTCAACCCTAACTGAATAGAATAGAATAGAATGTCTAATTGGTGTCTAATTGAGCATCGACAATCATCCTTCAATACTTGCTCGAATTTTTGCTGGTCTTCTTGGAGTGGAACTTCTTGTGCCACTCATAGAATGACGATTTTGGCATTAAATTGTCGCCATACACTTCTTTCAACGCTGTGAACGTTTCAATTCTCGATTTCCTCCAGTTAACGTTACTCTTTGTTCAAAATATTCTGGCATCAGGTACAGAATTGCGAAACACACGTTCACTTGTCCGACATACATAACACGCGGACTACCGCGTGAAACGAGTTGAAACTTGGGTGGCGTTTAGCTCAGTCATAAACCACGTTATAATAATTCGACGAGACGGGAGAGTCCCATAGATGTGTTTTAATACGTTGCGGTGGGGAAGGGAGATGCGTATATCCTACTGATATGAATTCGTATCTGGTTCAAGTTAAGGTTTGTGCGTCATCCCGAGAAAACAATAACCGCAGATTTATGAGGATTTAAAGAGGAAAAATGAGGGTGGGTTGGTGAGAAAACCCTTTTAAGATCTTCATTCAATGACGCAGTTGCCAACTGTACATATTTCATTCTACGACCAATATTGTAGAAAGAAAAAACTATTTCTAGTTTGACAGCTGTCAAAAAGTGACGCCACTAGCAAAAGATCCAAAATAATTCTGTTGAAATTTGGAAGAATCAAACGGCTGTATTGTAATTCTATTTTATGATTCATCGAGAAGGAACACAAGTTAATATAACATTAAACAAAAATCCAACAAGAGCTTGCACAACAAAGTCTATAGTGGTATAATTTATTTGAACACTGCTCGGAAATTAGAGGTTATTGTAAGGCTTACATTAAAACCCGATAAATTTTTAATGTTAATAGCATACGTCATCAATTAAGTAATTATGGTAAAATATAGATTCTATTCGATAAACGGTAAAGGTGTTATTCACTTCATAATGAGTCGATGAATTAAATACACCCCGACGATAAGTGAACGTCGTAAATTATACAATTTCATTTATCCGGAACATCTAGAATGACAAAACGACAAAAAGATATAGTTCCGATGATTGTCCTGCTGGATTAGGCGTTTCACTTTATATAATTGTATCATTATTTCGCTGTATCTACATCGATTATCGGATAATTTAGTAGGGGAGGAAAATTGGACGTTCACTCCATCACACAGTGACAATTTATGAATGTTTTATAAATGCCGACGTATTAAAATAGAACAAATACGCAGTCTCTCTTTCTATTGTAAAAAAAAATATATTCTTTTATTTTTTTATATTGACCACCCGCGTTGCGTTCGCTTCCATCCTAACTCAATTACGACTGTTTTTGTCGTTTGCATCTTGAAGAGGGGTGAAGGGACTTACTTACGAACAAGTAAGTAAATGGAAATAATAATTCGAAACAAACAAACGCAGCACTGTAAAAGGCGGCAGCATCCATTCGATTCAACTGTAACGGAGACGACTGTAACTTACCACCGAAACGAAATTGCCATAAAGCTTGCCGCAGGCTGTTGTGAGACAGAAGACGGAAATTTCTCCGATAGGAATAGGTATAGGAAAAGGAAAATGAGAGAGGGAGAGAGAGATAATATGAGGCGTAAGGAGGAGGGAGTCGTATAATTTATTTTGCTTAAAATACGAGCGAATCGCGGTGAATATTAAATTAAATAATAAAAAGGGCGGGACAACTTCCCCGCAAATTATTTATGCCGACTGATTTCCATTTCAACGGGTTGCGTTCCGTTCGGAAACTTCGAGATCGTTCCGGTATCCTTTCGGCGGCGAAATATAGGTGGGATCTTGGGTGGAGGTATTTCGGTTGGTGGAGGTTAATAAGGAGGAAATAATCGTAATGAATATGCAGTTTGTTTTTGGGGGATTTCAGCTTAATTTCCTAAATTGTAATTCGGTTCTGTAAAATTTATTCTATTGTTTATGAAAGCTTTGTCGTTTAAGGGAATTCTAACGTGCCATCGAAAAAAAACATAATTAGGGTAGGCTATGTAAATGTTTTTGATCGTTGCTTTAGCCACTATCACATAATGACATTTATTACTTGACATTTTATTGTAACTTTAGTTTATAACCTTTATAACCTCAAATTAAATGTCAAGGAATAAATGTCATTATGTGAAAGTGGCTAAAGTAACAATCCATTCACATAGCCTACTCCAATTATGATTTTTTTCGATGTGTCTATACGAACGAATGTAGTTAGAAAAATTAGGAAAAACGAATGAAAAAGTAATGAAATCGTGACTGTTTGACTGAAAAATGACAGTTCAACAGAATTTAAGAGTTTATTTCAAACAGTTTTTGGCTAACCTGCCAACCTATTCACACCGTGGCTAAATCCAAAAAAAAATGCTGACTTGTAAGCTCACCCAAGCTCATTCTATGCTTGGCCTTAAAACATTTCTTCACTTGTCAACCCCTCCCAATTTTGCCAGTCCTCCAATTTTTGGGCGCCAAAATTTTGTTACTCGCGTTTATCTTTACAAAACAATTAGTTTTCGATAAATGTATCCGACACGTGTGAGCGATTGAAACTATAAAAACTGACTGCGTTTACAATTTGACAGCTGTCAAAAATATTCAAATTATTATAATTATGAGTGCTGTGCTGAGAACTGTAACAATCAACTGTTTTATGGTTTTGACAGCCGTCAAAAGTAGTTTAATTATTACATCTATCAAACAGTTCTTTTTAAATAATTTGACGGTTTAAAAAAAAATCCAATTCTTCCGAGTGTCTCTACAATCTAACACGTGTCAGACATAGTTTTACAGTTGACTTTACAGTTGTCAAAAGTATTCTGAATGGTGAAAAAAACGACAGCCATGAGAAGTAATTCTATTACACCCGTTACATCAAAATATACAACACTTGCAAGCGTTGAAACTGTGAGCACTGAAGAGCAAAATCAAGACAATGAACAGAACAACTTGCTTATTTGAATTTGGCGCCATGGACCGACGGTTGCTCGGAGGAAGGTGGGAATAGGTACAGTCAGGTACATTTTAGTAGTTTTGCGCCCCGAGTCGATTGTTTCATGGGTAAACAACTTTAGAGAAACTGGCGATGTGAAAAAGAAGAAACCTGGAGTTCCACGAACTGTAAGGCGAACCGCAAAACATTGACTTGGTAAGACAGTTTGTTTTGCGATCCCCTACTCGAAAACACGCTGCTGCTTGTTCTGTGTGGCGGATTCTCCAGGAAGAATTGAAATTCCTTCCCTACAAATTAGCTATAGTACAGAAACTTAATCCACGTGATTTTGTTGCTCGAGAAAATGCATGTGAAACGCTTCTTGCAATACCTGACGACGTTTTTATTTTCTTCAGTGATGAGGATCACTTTCATCTTTCAAAAACTGTCAACAGTCAGAACATGCGCTATTGGAGACCTCATAACCCCAGACAACTTCTTCAGCGTCCCCTACATTCAGAACGTATGACTGCTTGGTGTGCAATATTGCAAATTGGAATAATTAGTCCATGGCTTTTTGAAGTGACTTAATAATAATACTAATAATAATAATAATAATAATAATAATAACTTTATTAGTCCTATGTTACATAAGGTTATGTGTTGGATATGTCATATAGTAAATTTAAAGTAACAATTGAGACGTGTGCATCATTAAACATTTGTAGTTGCACCACACCTCATCCAAAACTCATCAATTGAGTAGATAGTCTCATGCAGCAGGAATGCTTTAATGGCACGCTTAAAAGAAATTAAATTAGAACTACATTTTAGATGTTGAGGTAATGCATTATAAAGTTGTAAACCCAAAACACGAGGTGAATTTTGCGTCAAATTTAAGGAACAAAAGGGTATATTAAAATCAAACCTAGAACGAGTGTTGTACTGATGAATATATCCTTATTGCAAAGAAATTTATCTTTGTTTTTGTAAATAAGCACTAACAATTCAAATATATGGATCGATGTTAGGGGAAGAACCCCCTTCTGACCGTGATGTCCACATGATTGAGCAGTTCTTCCTACCAACACTCAACGAGATGGATTTCGGAAATGTGTGGTTCCAGCAGGATGGTACCACAGCACACACACATCTCGTGTGTCAATGACTGTTTTGCGGCAAGACCCAGGACGCCTAATCTCCTTGAGAGGCTATCTACACTGGCCACCACGATCATCTGACTTAACCGCCTGCGATTATTTTCTATGGGGCTAAATAAAATCAATTGTATACAACGATCATCCTAGGATCCCCCATCCTATTCGTCAAGCTATAGCCAATATAAGCGTCGATATGCTGCAAAAAGTTGAACGAAACTTTATTATTATTCAATTTCAAAATAAGCAAATGGCTCTACCCCACACTGTACAACGATTGTGGGCCAGAATTCGACGAGTTCGACCGAAATATAGAGAGCCAGACAGTTGGCTGCCATGATAGCACAAAGTCATCATGGTAGGTACGTGAATTCTTGACGAAAATACGCATCGATTTTTATCGATCATCACGATGGATGATCGATAACAATTGACCCGATTTGGCTCCGTGCGACCAAGGTTGCGTGAAGTTATCCACACTTTTCCAGCTACACTTTTACCGCAACGAAAGTTCGAATGAAGTAGTAATTCCAATATAACATATACGATCGTGGTTTTCTTATAAATTTTACAATAAATGTTCTACAATCCACAATATATTAACCGAATTCTCTCTGGTGGAAGCTATTTTATATATCTAACAACGATATATAATTGGCTCGTCGTTTGTGGCCTTCAGAATAAAGAAAAATCGAAAAACCGCGACCATAGGTCATATTTTGGCATGATGGTCTCGTACTTCACCAACCATCAAATTCATTTGGCTGGCCGTTTATGACCTTCAAAAGTAATAAAAATCGAAAAGCCGTGGATGGGATTATTAGAACGTCGTGATGCTCTTATTAATTCGAGTGCCTCGATACCGACCATAGGTAATATTTTGGCATCGTGGTCTCGTACCATACCAACTCTCAGATTCATTTGACTGGCCGTTTACGACCTTCAAAAGTAATAAAAATCGAAAAACCGTGGATGGGACTATTAAAACGTCGTGATGCTCTTATTAATTCGAGTGCCTCGACACTGACCATAGGTCATATTTTGGCATTATGGTCTCGTACCATACCAACCATCAAATTCATTTGGCTGGCCGTTTATGACCTTCAAAAGTAATAAAAATCGAAAAACCGTGGATGGGATAATTAAAACGTCGTGATGCTCTTATTTATTCGAGTGCCTCGACACCAACCATAGGTCATATTTTGGCATTATGGTCTCGTACCATGCCAACCATCAAACTCATTTGGCTGGCCGTCTACAACCTTCAAAAGTAATAACAATCGAAAAACCGTGGATGGGATAATTAAAATGTTGTGCTTCACTTATTTATTCGAGTGCTTCGGCACCAACTTCGGACAATATTTTAGCATGATGGTCTCGTACCAATTCATCCATCAAATTCATTTGGCTGGCCGTTTACGACCTTCAAAAGTAATAAAAATCGAAAAACCGTGGATGGGATAATTAAAATGTTGTGCTTCACTTATTTATTCGAGTGCCTCGACACCAACAATAGGTAATATTTTGGCATTATGGTCTCTTACCATACCAACCAGCAAATTTATTTGACTGGCCGTTTATGACCTTCAAAAGTAATAAAAGTCTAAAAACCGTGGATGGGATAATTAAAATGTTGTGCTTCGCTTATTTATTCGAGTGCCTCGACACCAACCTCGGACAATATTTTAGCATGATGGTCTCGTACCATACCAACCATCAAATTCATTTGGCTGGCCGTTTATAACTTTCAAAAGTAATAAAAATCGAAAAACCGTGGATGCGGTAATTAAACCGTCGGTTTTTCGATTTTTATTACTTTTGAAGGTCGTAGACAGCCAGCCAAATGAATTTGATGGTTGGTATGGTACGAGACCATAATGCCAAAATATTACGTGTGGTCGGTGTCGAGGCACTGGAATGAATAAGAGCATCACGACGTTTTAATGATCCCATCCATGGTTTTTCGATTTTTATTACTTTTGAAGGTCATAAACGGCCAGCCAAATGAATTTGATGGTTGATATGGTACGAGACCATGATTCCAAAATATGACCTATGGTCGGTGTCGAGGCACTCGAATAAATAACAGCATCACGACGTTTTAATTATCCCATGCACGGTTTTTCGATTTTTATTACTTTTGAAGGTCGTGAACGGCCAGCCGAATGAATTTGATGGATGAATTGGTACAAGACCACCATGCTAAAATATTGTCTGAGGTTGGTGTCGAGTCAATCGAATAAATAAGTGAACCACTACGTTTTAATTATCCCATCCACGGTTTTTCGATTTTTATTACTTTTCAAGGTCGTAGACGGCCAGCCAAATGGATTTGATGGTTGGTATGGTACGAGACAATCATGCTAAAATATGCCAAATGAATTAGATGATTGGTATGGTACAAGACCAACCTGTCAAAATATGTATGACCTATGGTCGGTGTCGAGGCACTCGAATAAATAAGAGAATCACGACATTTTAATTATCCCATCCGCGGTTTTTCAATTTTTCTTTATTTTGAAGGCCACAAACGACGAGCCAATTAAATTTCGTTGTTAGATATATAAAATAGCTTCCACCAGAGAGAATTCGGTTAATATATTATGGATTGTAGAACATTTATTGTAAAATTTATAAGAAAATCACGATCGTATATCTTATATTGGAATGACTACTTCATTCGAACTTTCGTTGCGATAAAAGTGTGGCTGGAAAAGTGTGGATAACTTCACGCAACCTCTGACCAAACTAAAATTGAAGATGAGAAAATCGTTTCGGTCATGCAAAGACTTCGGCCGCCATATTAAAGGTCATTCCTATCGATGAGTATAACAAATGTTTAGAAAAATTTGTTGAACGTTTCCTGCATTGTATTGACTCAGAAGGAGAGTATTTTCAATGAAATAAACAGGAATAAAAAAAATTAAAATAATGAATGCTTTGTATTTTCTTTTAGACATACCTGTTTCATTGGATCTGAGACAGACTGTCTATGTAGGGCATTGTTTGCACAACGTTATTTTCAATTTCACATATTACACAGGGATAATATCCAAGTTCTAGAGGTATTTTCCCGTTGGAAAATTCGTGTGTAAAGTGGTAATAACTGACAAGCGTACGTCACGTCGACAACACTCATTTGTAAACTCCATAACATATCGCCCTGGCAAGTACACTCTTGACAGTTTTATGATATATTATACGCACGTCACACACTGACAGGATCAATACCTGATTTTTCCTCGTTCATCCATCCCGACGTCGTTGTTGTATACGTATATATAATAATACATCCTCGGTGTTCGCATGCAAAGTACTATATTCGAAATTTATCGTTGCTTCCGACGCGTTAATACCGCTTCCTTGTGCCTTCTCACGTCCCGCGTGACAGTTTCATTGTGTGTGCGAGCGTCCTAAAAACCTATCTTAAATTTTGTTTTATTTGTTTATCGACGGCCATGTCGTTTCATACCATTATTCATTTTAGACGTCCGTCGTTACGAAACCTCCGAAGGTTATTAATCCCACATCTAGCAATAAATAAAATCGCTATGACTAATTTTATTCGTCCGAATCAGTTTTATGGATATTACCAAAACTATTTTAGCTTTGGTAGTGCGAGTATTTATTTGAATTACCCGCCGTTTCACTTTTTATTGTTTTCCAATAAAGCAGGCGGTCGAGATTCCTGTATCCGTTCCGGACTAAATAACGACCACAATAAAAAAGCTCGATTTTAAAGCGTTCTTTTTTTTTAAACTACATACGATGTAATTATTCGACGTAAAAAAAAAAGATTTTATAGGAAACAAACGATTGCATCAGAGCTTCCATTGCATTGATTTTATGTATCGTTTTCTGTTTGAGAGCTGTCCGTCTATCGGAGTTAAATCAAGCTTTTTATTTCGACATTGACTCGAATAGTTTTGGAAAAAAATAGAAATATTATTGTGTACCTCTTGTGTACCTTTGTTGAACTTCAGTAAATTGTTTTGTACATTCTGTAGAACTTGATAAATCTACTAACAAACAACAATGTGTATTGTAGGAGTCGACTAAAAGGTGGCTGAAATCTATTAAGTTTTTACAAAAACTATATACAGTGAAATCTTCCTTGAACGGACACCAACGGGACCAACTGAAGATCTCCGTTCAGGAGGGGTGTCCGCATAAAAGAAATATGTAGTAGATACAAAAAAAATCGTGTTTTAACGAAAAATGAATATATTAAAGAAACTGGGACATTTAAATCGTATATATGTATATATATACAGCGTTAGTAAAAAGTCCCGGAACGGTCGAATAAGTTTGTTATTTGAAAATTATGATTTCTGAAATTTGGTATGGGGGTATAGTTAATATAAATGCATTTGATGCAATACAGTTTATATTTTTTTCACTTCCGGTTTAATCGGCAATACGTCCAACTTTTTTTTTTTAACGGAACGCCCAGATTTTTTTAACACTTTTGAATGCAAAAGAAAAAACTACGTTCAGGAAGGATTAAGATGTTTATTTTTATTCACAAGAAAACAGTTAAAAAATTTAAAAAGTGTCCTAATACAGAAAAATCAAGATACCTGTCTATTCAGGTTGCGATTACAATAATTGTTCAAAATGCTCTCCATTTACAATTTGACAAAAATATAAACGGTCAGTAAAATTTCTTATTGAATTTTGTATTTGTTCTGGAGAGATGCTATTGGCTTCTTGAACTATTCTCTCTTCCAATTGTTCAAGATTATGGGGACGATTTTTGTACACTTGACATTTCAAGTGACCCCAAAAGAAAAAATCTAATGGCGAGAGATCTGGCGAACGTGCTGGCCATTCGATTGCTCCTCTACGTCCGATCCAACGTTCCGGAAAAATTTCATTCAAATAATCGCGGACATTATGGGCAAAATGGGGGGAAGCTCCATCTTGTTGAAACCAAAAATGTGCATTAGGGTGATCACCTATGTTTGCATTTGGAAAGAGGGCCGGAAGTGCTGGAACAACCTCATTTCGCAATAAATTTAAGTAGACGTTGCCAATTAAATTTCCTCTTATAAAAAATGGTCCTATGATGTTCTTTCCAACAAAACCAGCCCAGACATTCACCTTTTGAGGACGCTGTGTATGGACTTGTTCAATCCAATGCGGATTTTCAATTGACCAGTAGCGACAATTATGTCTGTTCACAGTGTCGTTGAGACAAAACGTTGCCTCATCTGAAAAAATGATGTGATCTAAAACATTAGGCTGCTGCTCGATCAATTCCGTCATTGTTTCGCAAAAATGTAGTCTACGATCTGGATCATCTTCAGTTAACTCATGGACGGTGCTGATTTAAGAATCTTATGAGCAGATTTTTGAGAGATCTCATGAATTTGACCTAATTCTGTTGTGGACACGTGATGATGATTTTATTCCACTGTAAGCAACACATTCAAACTAGTTTCTTCATCTGTTGCTGTTAATGGACGTCCCCTTCTAGGTAAATCCTTCACCTGACGAAAGACTTCAAACTTTTAAATTGTCCGGCATACCGTACTTTTACTAATGTGACGATCCGGATAAACAGTATTAAACAAAATACGAACCTCTTCAAAAGAACGTCGACGATCACCGTATCCACGCGGCATCATTAATATCTCAATTCGTTCTGATTCAGTAAGTTTTGCTGCCATTTTCAAATGTGTCAATGTCTAAAATAAGTAAATTTATAGCGATGCAAAAGTTAAAACGCTTTTAAAATTGTCAAATGTGACGGCAAAAAGAATGCAAACACTAAACAACAACTTTTTTCAAAGGTACCTTGTTTTTCTGGATCGTGGATTGAAACTCAGCTCTACTCGACATATTAAGCCAGCTCGCCCACTGGAGTGTGTGTGATATTCTGTTGAATTTCCGTATACCATAAAGCAAGAATTTTGCAGGCGCTGAATCCTGGTCCTATCCACACTGTCAATACAATAGTAATACACGCTGACACAAAAATTAAATCGTGATAATACCAAAGATTCACACAATACCTTCCTCAACCTGGTGTCCAAACAATCTTTGTTACTATATAAAACCTTTAAATTGGCATAACCTGATCTTATTAAATTAGAAATGTGCTTTTTGAAACGAAGATTAGTATCCAATTGAAGACCCAAATCTCGTCCACAATCTGAGACCGGAACAATATCTCCATTAATTCTGACTTTGATACTGTCGATTACTGCACCTCTCGTCTTAGTTCGACCGAAAATCAGGACAGTACTTTTTTTGGCGTTAATGTTCAAACAATGTTTAGAAGACTCATCAATAAGAGACTGAAGGTCGTTGTTTAATTTCGAGATAGCTACATGTAATTCTTTGGTGTTAAAAGTATAATACAGCTGGGTGTCGTCCGCATAGAGATGATATTTGCAGTGCTGTAAACAATTGATTATGTTAGACGAGTAAACGATGTACAATAATGGACCCAGGATACTACCTTGAGGCACCCCAGACACAATGGAAAGTGGAGTAGAGAAAACCCCATTACATGAAACCTGTTGAGTTCTACCAGATAAATATGATGAAAAAAATTGTGCAGAATCGTCATTAAATCCATAGTATCGAATGCCCTTCAATAATCCAACAAAACTAACATAGTGATCGCATTATCATCAATTCCTCGCAATAAATCATCAACAATGTGTGCCATTGCAGATTCGCAACCATGATCCTGCCGAAAACCAGATTGATTGCTAGGTAGAATATTGTTGATCCTCAAAAAGTCACGAATTTGGTGACTCACCGCCTTTTCCAGCAATTTGGAAAGAACTGGAAGGATAGATATGGGCCTTAGGTCAGCGTAATCGATGGGTGTAGACAACTTCGGTAGAGGTAACACAATGCTTCTTTTCCAGCAATCCGGAAAAACATGTTCTAGTAAGCATGTATTGATAAGATGTGTCAGGACAGGCAGTATGTGAGGGCTACACAGCAGTAACATCCTAATTGAAATACCATCAACTCCCACCGACTGGGATTTGATGGAATGAAGCAGTGATCCAACATCGTCAGCAGAAAGTAATGTAAAGCAAAAGATAGAATTGCTGTGCAAGTTGCTGTTATAGAAATTCATTGTGCGAGGATCTGCATTGGCGCGTGACATAAAATTCTGAAAGTGACTATTGATAACGTTCACATCCGAGAGGTGAGGAGGTAGATCTGTTGACTTATTTTTGCTGTAAACATTTAACGATTTTAAGTTGTTCCACAGGAGCTTATGATCGCGCGTCTCATAAATATGTCGCAAATAAGCGCGCTTTTCGCGTCGAATAGTAGAAGTAGTTAGATTACGTAATTGTTTATAATAATTGACTGAAGTACTGGTTTTTTTGCGTTTGGCTTGTTTCAATGCGTCGTCACGAAGTTTCATCATAAACCGAACATTATCCGTTAACCAAGGTGTGCGCTGATTCTTGAAAGTAACGGTTTTAAGTGGTGTATGCATATTAAATAAATTTAACACAATATTATTAAACTCCTCAATCTTATCATTGATATCAGCCATGCAATATACGGAGTCCCAAGAAATGGATAGCAGATCATTAGTAAAATAAGAAACATTGACGCGTGAAAAGTCTCTAAAAGTATGCGTACGCGGGATAGACGGGCATGCGCCGAAATCCAATTGAACATAAATAAGATAGTGATCAGATAATACTAAGTCGTGTAGAATCCCGCAAGCGTCAACTAGGACCAGCGCAAGGTCTAGGAGTGTTGAAGTTACGTCAGTTTCGCGAGTTGGGGCGCTGATAACTTGTTTGATACCGAGCGAATCACACATATTCTCAAATAACGAGCACACCCGAGAATCAGCATTCAAAAGGTTGATATTACAATCTCCGACGACGACCACCTCATGCGTATCTAACATCAACCCCGACAATACATCTTCGAAGGTATCAATAAATAGATTGCTATCCAATGAGGGAGGAACCGTTATTGTAGTGTTGCCGATAAAGAGTTTAATCCACAAAAACTCAAAACTATTATTGGGCGGTAAATTTAACTGAAAATACCTAATATTATTCTTGAGATAAATTGCCACTCCACCAGCTCTCCTACCATCTGATCTATCGCTTCTAAGTAGCGTATAATTATTCAAAGAAATTAATTCATTGTTTATTGATTGTATCAGCCACGTCTCAGTAACAGCTATTATATCGTAATCATGCTGAGAAAAATAATCTTTGAATAAATGAAACCCTGCTAAGAGGGAACGAACATTAATATGAGCAAATAATGGCATTATTCAATAAATTATCAAAATCAGCTACAATAACACGTAACGTAAATGTCTTCACACAAAAAGGAAGAAAAGTAAAAATTACAATAAACTTATCTACAACTACTTGCCGAAAAAGCAGAAAGCAAAAACTAATATGCAAAAAAGTTTGTACATGCACCCAGTACCAGCAGAAATCTGGTATGCAGAAAAGCGAATATATAGAGAGGTTTATTCACTGCGACCGCAGGCACTTATAACCTTAGAAAAGTCGTTAATGCAGGATATTTTAGTAATTTTAACAGAAATTTTTGCAAATATGTTTCCTTGATTGGTAAAAACGTTGGGATGGCCGACATGTTTTGCGAGATCTTTAGGTCCGTGAAGTTGGCACCACAAAGTGGTTAAAAATCGACAAAAATGCTGGAAAGGATTGACCATTTATTGACCAGTATTGACCACCCCCTGATTAAATTTTATCCGGATAAAATTGGTGGTCAAACGACAATTTTCAGTTTTCTGTGGTCTAGAGGCACGGGACAATAAGTTCTATTATTTTCAGCGTTTGACCACCTCTCAAAATTTGTGAAAAAGGCGACGCAAGAGGTTACGACATTATCTGGGTTTGATGTCATTTCATTGAAGATATGAACTTGTTTTTTTCGTTTTTTTCGAATATTTTTAAGTTTTCAAAAAAATTATTTGGTGGTCAATCATGGTCAAACATTGGTCAATCGCAATGCAACAAAATTTTAGAGTTTGCAGTAAAAAAAAAATCGAAAAAAATTTTTTGAAAATTTTGAAAATGTGAAGGGTGGTCAAACATGGTCAAACGATGGTCAATCGTATCCGATGAACAAAATGTCTATATTGGCTAATTTTAGCACTTTCATCATTAGACCCCAAAATATGGGTATAGCGGCTGTAGCCTAAACAAAAGGTGGTCGATCGAAATCGCTGATGGTCAATAGTGGTCAATAAATGGTCAATCCTTTCTAGCATTTTTGTCGATTTTTAACCACTTTGTGCCAACTTCGCAGACCTGAGATCTTTGGCCATTGATGCCCTCTGATGGGTCAGATCTTCCTTAATATGAATCTTGGAACCTTTTAGTTGTTTTTTCGAAGCGTAAATTATGTTTCTTGTGGTACGATGACAGAACTTTATAATGATAGGTAGATGTTCACCTACTTTTTGCTTAAGTCGATGACAACAATCGATATCGTTCGCAGTTAAAGTTATATTAAGTTTTTCTTTAACCATCTTCGTTACAACATTTCCCGTATCTTCGTCTTTAATTAAGGGAATACCAAAATTTCGCAGATTGTTCCGTCTGGAATATTGTTGTTGAAATTCTAACTCGCTGTATAGATCTTCAACTTTTCTTTCGAGTGATACGACCTTTTCTTCGCATACCTTGATTTGTTTATCCTGGCATGCTATTTTCTCAGCGATGGCGGACGAAAGTTTCTCGAAAAATACGGGATTGATTAAAACTCTTTCCATAATTTTCTCTATTAACACTTCATCCTTCTCACTACTTGACCGTGTGATACGTTCGATATTATCTGCCGGCATTTTCAAGTATTTTAACGACAACCGTATTAAAACGAGCAGCGGTGTAAAACACGTCTATCTTAGGCGAATGCACATACTTGACTAATATGTTGGTCAACTATAAATATCCCTAAACTTTCTAACCAGGGGGGTTATTCTCGAAACAGTGTGTTTGTGGTTTAGGAAAAATGCATCAATATGTCTCAACTTTAGTCTGTTTCAATTTAGATCTGTAATTAGTACGCAAACCCTTGATTACATCGTTCGATATAATGTCAGGATACCTACTTCCAAAATGTGTAAAAAAACTTAATTTATTACGCAATTGAGCCAAGTCATTATTGAACCATTCAATATGGGGATTTTTGGGAATTTATTAGTTTAGTTTTTGGTGGAAAAACAACTCTCAATTGCGTTGGAGATAGTATTCATAAACAGATCAGTTTTCTCATCCAAATCCAAATTCGAATCAGTGACAAAAAGCCAACTAACATTCTCCAAGACATTCGTAACGAACCGGGCAGCTTCGCAGAAGACCACGGGTCCATTGGACCACCCGAAGTGTGCACCGAAGATACCACATCCGCCACACCATCAGAACCCATCACCGCATCAGACATTCCCCCCAACACATGATAAACACAGTCACCATCAACCAAATACTCCTTCAAATGAGCGCAGACATGTTTCTTGCCCAGAATATTGAGATGGAGTCCACGGTGATGATAGAATCTCCTGTACAAGATGTTATTTATAGTAAATGTAGCAACATGACTATGCTTCTGACACATATTGTACAGCCAACCATTAACATTTTCGATAAGGCCATTCAAGTCCGTCCTGTCATGCTAATATAGAGCCAACACCCGTACTATCATAGCAGCCGTCAATGTCGTTAGCACCAGCTAGTACAACAAGATAGTCATCCTCATTGAAATCCCCAATTTTATCTTCCACAGCCGATATCACTTCAGCCACACCAGCATTGGCTTTAATAAAACTCTGTATTTGAAAGTTGCTGGTCAATTCACCCCGCAATATCTGATTGAACTGTACAATCAATTTCTCTGGACTGGCTGTAGCAACTTTTTTCGTGCGCGCTGTACTTTTTCTTAATTTATTATACATAACAGCTAAATGTCGTATTTTCTTTTCTAGTTCATTTACTTTATTTATCAAACAAAAGATGGGGGATTTTCTCTTTTTTGTTTTATTAATTAAATTATCAGAGTTTACCACAGTTTCCATAGAGATACTCGAATCGTTCATTGCATCCTTGAATATTTCATCTTCTAGGATATAGCTAGAGTTAAACGCTTCCTTCAGTCGATTTACCAATACAATTTTTTGGCCGTTTTTATTCAATCCTCTTTTTTCAAGAATGTTCTTCAGTTCATCCTTTTTCAATGTAGATATTTTCGTTTTATTGTCCATAATTTAATTATTTCATGATTACTACACTTGAATAAGATAAACAATCAAACTTGATAAATAGCTTTTACCAGTGAACCCAATGTGCGAACTTTTCACTGTAAACGATCCAGTAAAACCGACGAAATTCAACGGAACAACCGGACCACGACATGCACGCGGGCAAGTACCGAGAGTTTCATATAAATGTAAATTATTATTTAACGGCAAACTGGCATTTATTTCAACAAACTAACTAATTAAAAACTCATGCCAGCTGGTTTGATTATCATTGCAGGGAAACTGGGGTTGTTCTTCGGACTTGTTTTAGTTTGAAATGATAGAGGGCGCTCAAATCCACCTAGGAATTATAATGGTTTCAGGAGAATACCACATTGCAAGGCAGGAAAATTTTTTGAATTTTTGAAACCGCTTCTCCTGAAAGGGTTAACACAACGCAATCCACATCAATATGAAAATATGACTCGTCTTCTCGACAAAATTAATTACAAAGTGTATTAAATGTCATATCAGCGCTGACCTCACATAGTTGTAGCAATTCTACTCGGTTTAGAACTTGGGTACACAAAGGACTACTGTGCCTTTTGTGAGTGGGACAGTCGATTTCCTTTATTCTGTAACAGGCTTACTAAGATCTCTTGCAAAGAATTGTCTTGTATACCTGGTTCGGATTCGTAAGAGCTGAGGCTCTATCTTTGAACATTATCAATGATTTTATCACAAAGACTTAAAGTTTCAAAAATTGATTCGTGGTTTGTCCTTTCCGATAACTTTTGTTTTCGAAGGATCACGTCTAGTTGCAGTTGGATAATATTTGTGTGGGATTGATTTTTAAATCAAGATCTTCAACAGGTTTCTTTCTTTCAGTTGATCAAAACTAAAATTAAAAATTATCCATGGATTTTTTTGCATTATGCGGCGAATTTCTTCATCTACACAAGTTTAGGAACCAACCTCTCCAAACCGGAAACGTGGAAGATTAATAAATTGAGATTAAAGGAAATATTAACGAAAACATGCCTTCAGAAATATTGACAGACTGGTCGTACACAAAGCACTGCTGTTTCCTTTGCGAGTGGAACAGTCGATCCAGTTTCCTGGACAAAAGCATATACTTCATAGGCTACTCTTCGGTTCTCGGGTTCTCTGCCGTGTAGAAAAGTTGTGGTACTTAACGTTTCGATCATCATCGAAGTTTCACTTCACTTCTGAAGAAGATCACGACAAGACGATCGAAACGTTAAGTACCACAACTTTTCTACACGGCAGAGAACCCGAGAACCGAAGAGCAGCCATCAACAGCGGCCGTGAAAGCCTGAAGACTACATTCATATACTTCATAAGGCGCTTCATAGGTAGAACCTGATAAAATATTTCTACCGCCGCAGAACTTAACCCAGAGTGATTTCAAGGACTGTGGCCTCGTAATAACAATAAACATCGGTATTACCACACACCACAACTTTGATTAATTATTCGAGACACGCGTTTCGAAAACGCATGGGTTTTCATCATCAACCGAACATTCGGTATTCGGTTGATTATGAAAACCGACGTTTTCGAAACACGTGTCCCGAATAATTAATCAAAGTTGTGGTGTGTGATGATACCGATGTTTATTGCAAACCCAAATTAAACGTCTGCCACAAGATGCACAATTTGAAGAGACAACTTGAAACGTGGTGCTTGGAATGCTTTTAAGAGTGTGACGCCAGATTTTGTGCTCTAGTGAACACAAAATCTGACTGAATTAATGGTTAATGAACTTCTTAGAAGGTGTAAAATGAGCCTTAAAATACATTTTTTACACTCGCGCCTCGAATTGTTTCGTTCGAACGTCGGCGACGTCAGTGATGAATGTTGGCTAATTATTGTTGGAGTTTGATAAGTATCAGAAAGTGCAATAGAATAAATAGTAAGGCAGAATGTTTCTACCAAAACCAGACGTGACAGAATAAATTTGTTTTTAAAATTAAAATTAAAAAAAAATGACTAAAAGCAACACATCCCTGTTTATAAGAGTTCTCGAACAACACCTAACATCTAACAATACAAAGCTGTCCGATTTTTTTTTTCTGTCCTCCAGGTTCTTGTGTATGTTTTCGGCTGTGACACGTGTGAATGTATTTTCTGCGGTATTCGCGCGGGTATCATAAATAACCGGCATGCCCTCGCGTATCCATCCGGGGATTCACATGATATAGAACATGTCAATTGCTACAAATGTTTGGAATACGGGTTCCCAGCGACAGACGTATGATGGCGACGAAGTCGAATTTCTCGCGAACGAATACATACACATATGGGAATGCGAGAAATATCATCGATGTTTCGACGAGGCGGTGGAAAATAAAAAAAAAAAAAACGAAAAAAAGAGCAGGAAAATATCCGGACATGATGAAAATTTAATGCAGGACGTGTTTTCAGGTAATAAAAGCTGTATGTATGTGTCTAAATAATAATCTAGTCATTTATTTCAGTTATGTAAAGCGATTTTGTAAAAGTATTTGAATGAACTTGGATATACAGGGTGTTCTCCGACGCTTTGACAGTTAAATGAAATTTAACGGTTTACCGTGTAATTATCTCATTTATGCGTGAATTAGGTATTTGGCTTTGTAAATTCAAGAAAATTAGCTACCAATATTTACCTATTCAGAACATATAAAAGAAAACCCCACTTGGTACCCGATCAGGTGAAACTCAACTTTGAGTCGAAACTTTATGCAGATTATTCTGTGGGCTATTTTTGAAATTTCTGACGTTAGAGTTGTTGTAAAAGATTGTGTTTTTGTTGCAATAGTTTTTGTTTTTTGAAAAGTTGTAACATAATGGACGCAAAGAAAATAAGTCGATTGGTATTACACGAAGTCGCTATGAAGAATGGTGACAAATCAACTGAAAGTAAAAAACGAGCAATGTATCGGTTTATAGTTGATACATATGGGCTTGCCGAAGAAGATATATCAAGTAAAAATATTTTGTATTGGCTATAGAACATCAAGCGTTTTTATGAAAAACTGTTTGGCCACAAGAAGAAATTATTTTTTCTGATATTCCTAAACTAGGATTTGGTACAACAAATAATGGCAATACAGCTAGACGACCCCTAAATTCTCATCTGAAATAACTAGAATCAATGAAGATTTAATTCATAAATTTGGAATAATTTTAAAGACAATAAATAGTGGTTTTGACATTAATGTAAATAATTTTCGAAAATATTTCTTTATCTGCAAAATACGCCGAAACTGCCTCCTTGACTTCATCGTCGGCAGTCAATTTTTTACACCGCAGCTCTTTTTTCATTTTCGGAAACAGGTAATAATCACTCGGGGCCAGGTCTGGGCTGTAGGGTGGGTGATTCACAATTTCGAAGCCAACCTTATGCAGGGCAGCTAACGCAACGCGGCTCTTGTGACGGGCGCGTTGTCGTGCAAAAGCAGCACACCTCTCGTCAATTTTCCCCGTCTTTTCTCTTTAATGGCTTCTTTTATTCGCTCTAATATTGAAGCGTAATATTCTCCGGTTATAGAAACACCTTTATCTTTATAATCAATCAACAATATTCCTCGGGAGTCCCAAAATACCGTTGCCATGAGTTTCCCAGCTGATTGTGACACTTTAAATTTCTTGGGAGGTGCTGTGCCCTTTTTATGCCACTGCATGGAGTCTTGTTTGGACTCAGGTTCATAATGATGAACCCAAGTAACAATTCGACTCAATACACCATCCTTGTCTTCATTACAGAGGTCCAAAAAATGCACGCGAACACTCTACGCGCTGTTGTTTTTGCGGCGGCGTGAGCATTCTCGGCACCCATCTTGTGTTGACCTTAGACATGCCGAGATGATCGTGTAGGATTTTAAAAATTGTTGTATCGGATACTCCAACCATTTCTGCGAGTTGTTTCTTCTTTAGTCGAGCATCTTCGAGTACAATTTTTTCAACTTTTTGGATAAGTGCTGGGGCGTGGTCACCTCAATGCTCCTGCTCGGCCTCGGGTCGTCTTCAAGGGATTCTCTTCCTTGTTTAAATAAACTATGCCACTTGTACACCATGGTTTTTCCTGGACAAGAGTCGCCGTAAACCAATGACATCTCATTCATTATGGTCGCGACTGATTTTCCTTGCCTGATAAGGAACTTTATAACGGCACGATATTCGACTTTGATTATGTTACTTGGTTGACGATAGCTCAAAGACTAACTGTCTAATACTGTGGTCTTTCTTTCTCTTCTGAGGCCGAATTCTCTCATTCCTAAGCCCCTCATTCGTCTTTTGCTTGGCCCTTCTGGCCGGGGTGTTTGATTTCTTGAGACTTCGCTAGTCATCTTTGACTATGGGAATCAATGAAGTATGGCTGTTCTTTGTTCTACGTTCTTGATCTTTATGGCTGGGGATCTTCAATGGTAAGGGCCCTTCTCACTTGTACTCTTGGCGGGGGTCTGTCCGGGTCAAGGTCAGCGAGCCGGCTTATGAGAGGATTATCCGATCTTTGGATGCCTTGGTGTAGTACGTGCCGTTTTAGAGACGGCACTCCCAGGTCCTCTCTTAGTTGCGCGTTTCTGACGAACCACGGCGCCCCCGTTACCAGGCGAAGGATCCGATTCTACAGCGTCTCAAATCTCTCGAAGTTCGACTTCGCCATACTGGGCCACGTAAGTGAGCCTGTTACTAGAAGAAGGTAATTTGTTTTTGACGGATATTTTAGAGTTAGTAAATGTTGTTGCACTGATCAAATGATATCTATTTTTCGCATTTAAGGGTTATATTTTAGCGTAAGTTTTACAAATCCAGGTTTTTTTAATGTATAATTTCAGATTTAGCATTCACAAAAACATAAACTTACTCAACTTTTAATGTAAAATTTGTTAAAACTAAAGAGTAAACAATTTAGATCGCGTTTTTCGCGTTGTGAACTATTGTGGGCCGGTCGCTAGTAGAGAAGGGTTAAGTTCAAAATAATCATAACGGCAGGGAATTGTGTGGGGGAGGAGGGTGACAGTTCTTGATCAAACTTCACATTAACAATAATAAATGACAGCCGGCCTGATGCGTATATACTTTGTTTCGAAGCCAACGACAACAACAGTTATCGATGGCTTCTTCTGTGACATTTTCGCGACCCCTTGCATTCGCTGCCACCCACTCGTCGATCTCTTCATTTCCGGCATCCTCACTTAGAACAAACTGGTCGATAGCCGCAGAAATTACGCGGCTACTCAGCGATGTGGGAGATAGTTGGTTCCTGAGTTCAATTCTCCGAATAGAATTGTATTCTGATCGATGTACCATTCCCCGTTGGAAACAAAGTGATTAAGAGGGAGGCAACATTATAAATGGCGAGAGATATTTACACCCAGAGAAATTATACAGAAAGTCTCAACAGCTCAACAGTCAAATTAGCAACATTCTTAACCGTCATTTGTTTAATCTTATTTAGCAACTTGATATTGCAGACGTTTATTTTGTGTTGGATTCTGTGTGATAGGACAAGCTAGCCCTGATGGTGCTTTTTAAATGTGATGTAGCTTTCTCTCAGTTCTTCTGCTAGTTTGAATATAAAATCTTGTCGACTAATTTTTTGACTTCTAACTTCTTCGACGCATTTATGGCTGCCATGTCGAGGATATTGAAAAAAAAATTGGTGGCCATATTCCCGATGCTGATTTTGTCAACTCCAAATTTTGTTTCATTGTAGAATTTTACCATCTCAGTCAGCTTTTTTTCTCCATTCCCTATTTCAACATCTGGATGCATGAAACTAAACAGGAACAAATGTTTGTTTATTTTGCCTTGATAAAGAGTGAGTGTCATTCTTTCGTATTTATATATTTCGGAGCTGTATAAATCCTCGCCGAATTTCTTTTCTTGGACAGTTCAGAGTTTCCACTAAACTGTTCCCGTTTCTCTCTAATTCTTTAGCTAATTTTACGGAAGTAAAAAAAATTATCGGTGGTTACGTTCCTACCTTTATTCAAAAACGGTTTCATTAGTTTCAAGACTACATGTTCACCAAAAAAAAAAAAGATTTTGCGACCGTTGATCATCTTTGCCAAGGCAAGGAAAACGGTTTATCAAATATTTAGACTTTACACAGGCTGCCAGTCAAAATTTAAAATACAATTTTCGATAAACGGATTCCAAATTTTGGACGCAAGAGCAAATTCACATTACATATTTCACAGAACATATTTCGCAGAATTCTCTCCGTGTCAATTTTCTAAACTATAGGATGTTCATTCTCTTTGTTCATTTTGAAACTGGAAGCACGAGTTTCTTCTTTGGAAGCAAAGCTTTTCGTCGTCTTGAAGTTTAAGGCGGTTTCATGAGCGTTGTAGAAAAAAAAAAGTACGGAGGAGGCGCCAAAAAAAAATCAAGAGAAGCATGAAACTGTTTCTAATATAACAACAGAAAGCTAGCTATGAAGGAAATCTTGTACATTGCAACAAAACAACTTTAATCACCATTCATATTGTTGTGTACCCTGTATTAAGTCATCCTTTCGCTGTACTAACTTCATCTGACCCCGTTTTACATCGATTCGGGGTTTCCCCTCCGCACTTTTAATTTACAAAATGTTTGTGTGTTTCTCCGTACTAGTACATACAATGTAGGTATACCGGGCGTAGCAGGTGTCGCATATCTACACGTCTTCGACCCCATCTCATTTCCTCCCCCGCCGAAAACCAGGCAACTATATATATATCTACACCGCAGCGGCGACGTCAGCGACATCTGGTAGCGTTTGTGCGAGAAACAGAAACGATCCGGGTTGATAATCCCGAATATAGTTTCGGGTCCGCAACGATATATCATACGCTCGCGTTTTTGTTAATTAATCAAGATTAATTTGCGACTCGGCGACTGCAGAGGAAGCCGAAAACACGTTCGGTTTCACCCGGTATACGACCGAGGGATGGTTATTAAAAATTAATAAAATTCGTGCTTGAATTAATGACACCAAATATGTCCTACATTCACAGAACGATATGAATTAATAATAAATTTTAGCAAAGTTAACACGAAATCGTCCTTCGAAATTAAACTAGTCTCGTAGGTACTAAATATACATATTCTTATTGACATCTATTATAATAGTTGGAACTGCGTGGTCGCCTCGAGAGGTTAATGAATAAGTTAATAATACTGGGATTGCCGCAGCACAAAGGTGATCCGAGCATTGTCCGACTGCTAAAGTAAACTAACTGTACGAAATGCTGTTCTTCTAATTTAAAGGTCAAGTGGTTTGAATGGTATGTTATATGAACGTGGATTACATTAAAACAGGTCGTTCTACCTCTTGACGCAAGAGTTTTTTTCTAATTTAACATTTATTATACAACTTACAAAATAAAAAAAAGTCTTGAGGTGTTTTATTAACGTTGTGATGTAATTATAGTTGTCTTCAGTGTTTTAATACGACACTATCATCTTATGTTCACTTTTTTAATTCAAGTTCAAGGTAATATTATAAAGAGATTGATTTACATACCTACGTCATTCACGCGGAGATAATCATTGCATTTTAATATAAAGGTGTTTCTAGAGACGTCGATTCGTCAACGTATACAAGAGTTGGATATTACAACAGCCAGTCTTCAGCGTATTCTCATTACAGATTTGCATCTCCACGCCTACAAAATTCTCCAAAGTGCAGCAAAGAGAATTCACCAATTGGATCCTTGAGCAAACAGAAATGAATGCCATTTTTTTTCCTCTTGAATCGACAAAACCGCCGCATTTGAGCATTAGTAAGAACTGTTAGAATATTCCAGAATATGCCAGATCAATATTGATCAAAACACAGTGACTTACAGTTCAGTGTCAAGTCACCGTTTCTTTGAAACTGATACCGACGCGTTTCAACAGCAATGCTGTCATTATCAAGGCGATAATAAAACTAAATTAAAATAAAATCTACAAAAACAGGTAACGTAAATGTTATGCGCGGTCAAACCGATACGCATTATTAATTTCCGATTAACGAAAACAATGACGAATGCGGGATAGGTCCGTTGTCACAGTTCATTACACATGACTTATTTTTATATATTTCTAAACTTTCGAAAACATTTAGAAACTTACAATTGTTTATTTGTCTAATTAAATTAACATTCGTATGATCGATGTTGTGATCTGTTTCAAAAATGTGTTGGGCAACGCTCGATTTCTCAATTCTATTAAATCTAAGATTAGCCATATGCTCTTTGAATCTAGTTGATACTGCTCTCCTGGTTTGCCCAATATATTTTTGATTACAAACTTTACAATTGATTTCGTAAATGCCTGACTTTGCGGGAAAAAGATTGTTTTTATTTGAAAACTGACAAAGGAAACAAGCTTGTTATTTTAGATAAAGAGGACTACTATAATCGGGTTAATGACCTGTTGAGTAGACAATTTCAAAAAATCCTTTACCGAAAATGATTAGAGACGTCAACAATGTGTTTAAAGCTTGTAACAACCTTGTTACTGCCGATGTTTGACGTAAGCTACATGTTTCCAATCCTGTTATCCCGAAATTATATTGTTTAGCTAAAATTCACAAACCTGGCAAGTCGGTAAGGCCAATTGTTTCGGCAATTGACGCACCGACTTATAAGGTTTCCAAATGGCTGACCAATGAATTTAATAATTTGCCAATACAGCAACCTAGTTTTGCAGTAAAAAATTCGTTAGAATTTATTAAAGAAATTCAAAATATTCAGTTGCTGGAGGGTGAAATATTGATTTCATTTGATGTTAGTTCTCTCTTTCCTAGTGTACCGATTCCAGACACCTTGACATACCTCGAGGACTTGTTGCTTCAAAATAGTTTGAGTCAACAATGTGTCCACGAATATATTCGCTTAACTGACATCTCTATGAAACAGAACATTTTTCAATTCAACGGGAGTTTTTTTGAACAGCTGGAAGGAACGGTAATGTCGCCCCTTTTTGGCTAACCTTTTCATGAGCCGTTTTGAAAAAGACTTAGAATCTGAGAGCGGATACTTTCTTAGGGTTTGGTTGAGGTATGTGGATGATATTTTTGCTATATTTGACACTAAAAAATGTAATATTGACGATTTTCTCAATAATAATAATAATAATAATATAATATTTATTTCCAACAGGTACACGACCCAAGTACAGGAAATGCCTAACCTAATAAATTTAATAGCGAATACAGAATGTATTAAGTAATAACAAATCAAATGGTGATAACCAATATAAAACTAAAAAAAAAAAAATAATAATAATAAATATGTATATATACCAGAAAATGAAATTACAAATCCGTAATTACAGCACATATTGAGTCAATGGATTCATAGTGTATATCACATAAATGAGATATAGCATTGTAATTAGTACACATTGTTGTAATCGGAGACTTTATTAACATGTTGGTTCTATTTCTATTACAGTAAAACGTATTTTGAGAACGAGTGTAAAAGGTTGGACAATTAAAATTAATTTTCTCCACCAACGACGCACAATCAACATTATTATTTAATAGAGCATGCAGAAATTTGGCACTACTTATAATTCGTCTTTTATGCAATGAAGTAAATTGTAATCTCGACAAAATAATATTGTAATCGAGACCCCTTTCGGGATATATGCCATCAATTTTGTACAATAAATATTTAAGAAACCGTCTCTGAACATTTTCTATGTTATTAATATGGACTTGATATATTGGATTCCAAACCAAAGACGCATATTCCAATTTTGATCTAATAAAAGCAAAAAACAATACACTTAAACAATTAATATTTTCAAATTCTCTACAATTTCGATAAATAAAGCCGTACATTTTATAACCATCTGAAACTATTGAATTAATGTGAGCAGCGAATGTAAGTTTGTAATCGAAAGTAACGCCTAGGTCTTTCACACTATGTTGACGACTGAGATCTTCTCCATTTAATGTGTACGTGAATTGAATACTGTTACTTCTGGTGTACGAAATGATTTTGCATTTACCAACATTGAGAGCTAGATGGTTTCTTGTACACCAATTACTAATTGCTGATAGATCTTTCTGTAGTTCAAGACAATCTCCAATATTGTAAATATTCCTATATATTTTTAGATCATCGGCGAATATTAGATGTTCACTCCCAATAACATTAACAATGTCATTTATAAATAAAAGGAATCGAACTGGTCCAAAATTAGATCCCTGAGGTAAGCCCGATGATGGATAGAATGCTTTTGACCTTATATGTAGATATTCTATAAATTGTTCTCTTTCCAATAAATATGACCTCAACAGACTTAAAAGTGATTCAGAAAATCCAATACACTTCAATTTCGAAAGCAGTACATAGAAATCCACCTGATCAAATGCCTTTTGAAAGTCCGTATAAATAGCATCTACTTGCCCTTGTTGATCTAAGGTTTCAGAAACGAATTGGGTAAAGCAGCTTAAATTTGTAAGGGTAGAACGTTTGGCCATAAAACCATGTTGACTTGGTGATATAATACATTTTGTTTGATTGTAAATGTGGCTGCATAATATAGATTTATCTTTTAATTCCTGATTTATTCCCACTTAGTGGAATAAATCAGGAATTAAAAGATAAATCTATATTATTGTACAGAATTTAAACAATATATAGAAGACCAATCAACATCAAAGAATAAGCTATACATTAATTGAAAGTCGGCTTTCTTGAAATTATAGGCTTTAATATGTTGAGATTGTTGAAACTGCACATGGTTCTGTACTATATAATCAAGTCGAATATGAAGTGCAGGATGATGCACATCTTCGGCCACTAAACAAGAATCCTCTCGTTCAACTACACAATTAACATTAGATAGTACTAAATCTAATAGTCTATTATGGATATTACGTATGTGATTGTATTGAATTAGATCAAAGAGACTTTGAAAGTTATCTAACATAGTTGTCTTATTATCTATATAATCAAGACTATAGGCAGGAATATTAAAATCTCCCAATATAAGTAGTTTTTTATATGCTATATCATCTAAGGTTTCAAATAAAGATAAGAAGTGCTGATATTTATCAAGAGATATTGATGGTGGTACATAAACTACAAAAAGTAAAAATTGGAAGGTTTGTGACAAACGCACATTGCGTGCAACAATATCTATATCTGGTATATCGTCTTTGAGAGATTGTAGGTTTATTTCACTCGCAGAGATAACGTTATTAATAGCCAACAATACACCACCTCCTCTTGTTTTTTCGATGGCCTGAAAGTTTCTATCACTTCTAAATACGGTGTAGTGGTTAGGAAGTAGCTCACAACTAGAAATTTCTTCAGATATCCATGTTTCCGTTAAACAGATGAAATCAAAGTTACAGGCTGCTACATTATTATAAAATGCATTAACTTTTGAGTTCAGACCTCTGACATTTTGATAAAATATGGAGGCATTCTTGAGCTTGGGTCGGTCATCTAGTTTAAATTTATGATTCTTGGAATACCCCGTATGTATTTAATTCGCAAATTGATTTCACCAGCAGCAATTCTTCTTCTCATTTCCTCTTGGAGCTCTTTGTACATCTGAGGCTGCCTAGGTGTTTTATCATATGAGACAAATACGTTATTGTATTTTTGTATGCTTCGCAGTTTTTTGGAATCACGTATTAATGAATGGACCATAGATTCATTTTCTAATGTAACCTTAACTGGTCTTGGTTTTCCAGTTGGGGAATTATTGTAGCGCCCCAATCTACGAAGTCTAATATTGCCAGTTTCAATAGAAGGTTGAATAGATTTAAGGATTAATTAATTAGATTAAATAATCGGTTCGAAGCCATAAAGTTCACTTGTGAAAGAGAAGAAAACGGTCAGCTACCCTTTCTAGATACTTTAGTAATTAGAAATAACAATAGATTAGAGTTTGAAGTGATAGAAAGGAAACCAGTACACTTCGCTACATTCCTTCAGATTCCCATCATTGTGTTCAACACAAAATGGCAAGCCTGAACTTTTTGGTCCACAGACTTCTCACTTTTCCCTTGAACAAGGCGAGATATGAGAAAGAGCTTAAAATTATAAAAGATACGGCCAAGTGTAATGGTTTCCAGCCTCAGCATATCTATAAGTTAATTAGGAAGTTTAATTATTAGAAAACTGTGAAAGAATCTACGACTTTTCGAGAGGATGTTAAAGCTTCACCAGTTGTGACCCTCCCTTACGCTCCCTTTATCACTAAAGGTTTCAAAGAGCTAGATCTCAGAATAGTTGACAGTTCTGGGACTAGTTTACGAAGTCTCATCGGTAACCCTAAAGATAAAATACAACCTCTAGAAAAGTCAGGTATTTACGAAATCAATTGTAAAGATTGTAATCAAAAATATATTGGGCAAACCAGGAGAGCAGTCTCAACTAGATTCAAAGAGCGTATGGCTAATCTTAGATTTAATAGAATTTAGAAATCGAGCGTTGCCCAACGCATTTTTGAAACGATCACAACATCGAATGTTAAATTAATTCGACAAATAAACAATTGTAAGTTTCTAAATGTTTTCGAAATATTAGAAATATATAAAAATAAGTCATGTGTAATGAACTGTGACAACGGACCTATCCCGCATTCGTCATTGTTTTCGTTAATCGGAAATTAATGATGCGTATCGGATTGACCGTGCATAACATTTAGGTTACCTGTTTTTGTAGATTTTATTTTAATTTAGTTTTATTATCGCCTTGATAATGACAGCATTGCTGTTGAAACGCGTCGGTGTTTTAGTTAAAACTTTTTTGGTGTTTAGTGTTTTACTTCTGCACCAAGCGATCCAGTGAAGAACTTCGGAAATTAGAAAGGAACTTTAGATTTGAATTTAGTATCAATACTTTTTCTCTAGAATAAATAGTTTTAGAGATACAGCCGTTTTCTCCTTTTTTTCTGTGATGGCAATAAGAGCTGCAAAGCAATGATTACTCTTTTCAGTATGGGGTCTTGATCCAACTAAATCGGAACTAAATAACTAGACAAAAGCACAGCAAACGAATGATGGAACGACCATCATAACGATTAACTGCTAACTTACTTGTCTATTAACAGGACGTGGCTGTCTAAGAGATCACCAGCTTGAATCTGACGAACCCCTACGCAGATTCTGTAATGAGGAGGATGAAACCTTGATAGTAATCAATCAATCAATCAATGGGGTCTTGGATAGACGACCATGCCTCGCTCATGAGACTGGGATTGTCGATTGTTCTACTTCATTATCTTCCTCGTCTTCATCCTGACAGGCCAACAGTTCAGCATCAGTTAGAGTACCACGGGCGTCAATCTCATAGAAGATGTCAACATGAATGAAGTCGTCAAAGTTTAATTCACAATCCAGAATCGGATAGAATAGGATCGCTTAATTCTAACGACCACGATCGATACCTGCTCCGTGTTGTCTGTTCTTGTAGGGTGGTAGACTAGATATTTTTCCAGGCCTCATCAACATGAATCATGATTATGGTGATCAAAACTGTTAATATGTGTGTTCAGATTTGTGTTAATTTTTTAAGTAAAGCTATCTCGTTCAAATGAAACAATTTTTCTGCGATAGAGTTTTAAAATTTTCGATAATGATCTGGTCCTACAGTCTAAAGCAGACTGCACACTGACGAAACCAGTTTCATGAAACTAGTTTCACTCGTTGAACTCGTTGAAACTATAGAAAAGTATCCATTCGATAAAAAAATCCAATATCTTTCGTTTCTTTTTTTCTGTTTTGATACCAGCACCATAGTGCTACAACGTCTTCATCATTCGACCACATCTCAGGAACTGATTATCTACCAGTTTCGTCAAAGTACTGTCAAATATCTGTTTTGCAAAACTTGTTTTATAAAACCGGTTTTATGAAACTAATGGTGATGGGTTGTTATCTATAGTACAGTTGTCAAAAAAGAAAAAACAGTAAACAGTTAACCGAAATTAGCATGGGTGGCTGAAGCAATTTTATTCCTTTCAAAGAGCATGATTTTACAGATTTTCCTAATCCTATAGACTAGCTCCCAAACAGGTTGATGTAGAATACGTCAGGTGTGTACAGGGGTTGATCATTTCCAATTAGGTAAGAATAGTCGTTATAACCAAAGCTCACAAACGAAGAATAGTTTCGCAAGGGAACACACAATCATTTATCATGTTAGTCAACTTATTCGAAAAGAGACCTGTCAAACTGGCCATTGAATCCGGTCACATGATTCTGTTTACTCTTCACTTTAAGCACCCCTCCTCCTGCCCCGTTGATACCTTTTTCATGTCCTTCGATTCTTGGAAATTGAGACCGCTGATCCAGATCAACTGGCACAATAATCTCATCGACTCAACTTATTCAGAACCAAATCGTGGATTTTTTTTTGCTTTAGTCATTGTAAGTGGGAATTTCTTAATATTATTATTAATTATATTATTCGAAAATCATATTATAATTTCCAAAACTTTTTTAAATAAGTAGAAATTTATTCATAAAAACATCTGTACAATATGCAACCCATTTAATCGAACGTTACCTACATCTAGTGGTAGATTTACGAATTTCGAACTATTTACTACCGCTAACAGATGGCGCTACCTACCCTGAATTAGACCCGAAATGCCGCCAAAATCGTCGCGATTCAAACGATTTATTAGAGATGATACGATTGTATATATCTATATAATTAACTAACAACAATTCTTTGATTGTGACGAATATTAAGCGAGATTTTTTTTTTCTGTTACAGCTTTCGGAGCTCGAACAACGGGTGTTAGAGGCGGAAGGAAGAGCGGAAGAGGCCGAAGACAAGGTGAGTAGTATACGATCGGACGGCTAGACAGATAAGGATAGGAACGGTTTAGGAGATGGGGATATATAAGCGAATATAGCCGGTAGCCAGGCAACGCTTCTCTCACTTTCGTTTGTTATTGATTATTTTTCGTCGCGACGCAGCTGCCCGTTTGACATGGCGTCGTCTTGCAGCTGACAGAAAAACACGCAGGAAAATTTGTTTCCAAATTTTGTTTTTTCGGTTATATCGGTTTGTCTTATTTGGTGTGTAACGGTTTTTGCGAACGTCGATTTGTTGTTTGTGTGGATGATTATCCGGTAAAATGTAAGTCAAATTCTTGTATACAATAACTTGTAGATGTGTGTATTAAATTTTAATTCGTACTATTAGAATTATTTCTATTATTGACTAGAGAAATTAAAAAAAAAGAACAGTATAGTTTTATAGGTCTAGATTGTTTATTTTAATTTTTTTTAAACGAACCCTGTATATGATTTAGAAATTGTTATGTTTGTATTTAGGTTGTGTACATTGTGATGTCCGGAAATGCATCTTATTGACAAATGCAAGGATTAGAATATGGTGGATAAATACAGTTGTATAAAAGTGGATTGTAGCTTGTTCTTTTTTTGTTTAGATCTATGTAATTAGTATATAATATATGACGTGGTAT